>CM042900.1:29620643-30355643 GCA_023653625.1 Triadica sebifera
ACCAATGGATGAGATAGTCGTTGGTCCCCAAACATCAGAGTGAACAAGCTCTAGCCTTTCTTTCTTTGGGGTTTTGCCACTTGTCTGAAAGCTGACCCTTTTCTGCTTTCCAAGTATGCAATCTTCGCATGTGTCTATCTCCACTGACTGTAGACCTGGAAGTTTCCCCTTCGAATGCATAATCTTCATTCCTTTTTCACTCATATGGCCTAGTCTCTGGTGCCATAGATTGGAATTTTCATTGCTAGCTGCAACTATGATTGAACAGCGTGCTCCCGCTGTCATGTAAAGAGTGCCATTCTTTTTGCCTCGAGCAACCGTCATTGCTCCCTTTGAAATCTTCCAATTATCACCATGGAAGATCGTAGTATAGCCTTCGCTAGCCAACTGTCCTACTGAGATTAAGTTCTTTCTCAGGTCGGGAATATGTCTGACATCATTCAACTCCCAAACAGATCCGTTCAACTTAATCTTTACTACACCTTTGCCAATAATAGCACAAGGTTGATCATCACCAAGATATACCTTTCCAAGGTTTCCAGGGACATACCTTTCAAAGAATTCTTTCTGTGAAGTAGCATGAAACGATGCTCCAGAGTCTAACACCCAAGACTCCTCTTTGCTTTCCAATGAGCATATCAATGCGTCATTGCCTCCAGAGGTGGAAGCAACATTTGCCTCTACCTTTGCTTCCTGGTTCTTCGATGCACTCTTGCACTGATTTTTGTAGTGTCCAGTCTTTCCACAATTCCAACATTCGACAGTTTTTGAACTATGGAAATTACTTGGATTCCTGGATTTGGACCTTCTGTCATTTGATTTACCTCGGTAGTTTGACTTGCCTCGTCCATTACCTCTGGTTGAATTTCTTCCTCTTGACTCTGTATGCAAAACTGAAGAAGTTGATGATTCACCCGACTCTCTCCGTCGGATCTCTTCACTGAGAACCAAATCACGAACATCATCAAATTTCAACTTAGTGCTTCGCGACGAACTACTCACAGCAGTGACAGTAGCATTCCAGCTTTCTGGTAGAGAAGACAAAAGTATTAATGCTCGTACTTCTTCATCAAATTCAATTCCAACCGAACTCAATTGGGTTGTGACTGTATTGAGTTCATTGAGATGTTGAGCTACAGATGCACCTTCTGTCATTAGCAAGTTGAGCAAGCGCCTCATGAGGTGCACTTTGTTTGAAGCTGAAGGCTTCTCATACATACTAGAGAGAGCCATCATAAGACCTGCCGTGGTCTTTTCCTTTGCTATGTTGAAAGCAACATTACGGGATAATGTCAATCGGATAACTCCGAGAGCTTGTCTGTCGAGAAGACTCCAGTCTTCTTCCTTCATAGCCTCTGGCTTCTTCCCTGAGAGAGGTTGATACAGATTTCTTTGATACAAATAATCTTCTATTTGCATTTTCCAAAAGCCAAAGTCCGCTCCATCGAACTTCTCAATTTTTACCTTTCCTTCATCTGTGGCCATTGCTCCCACTCGAATCTGACTTCCTTTGGATCGTTTCTGACAATTCTTGTGAACCTCTGTGTATTAGAACACCTCCGTGGATAATTTGGTACAACTGACCAAATTTCACTATTCACAAAAATTTACTATTCATGTGAATAGTAATCGCCCGAAAAAGGACAGAAAAAATGCAACCAATGCTCTGATACCAGTTGTTGGGAAATGACGCCAATTTCCCTATAGTCAGATTTATGAGAAAGCGAAGAAAATGCGAACTAATAAGACAGACAAGTTGATAACGGAGTTCGGCCAATTATGCCTACGTCTCCGGACTGCTGCAGATCTTTTACTGAAAGAAGAGAAATTTACCGAGTGTTTACAAACACTCACAACTCACAACCTCTCACTAATGCTACTCTCTCACTTTTTTGATGGAATACATTACAAATGAATTTCTAAGGCTATATATAGGCCTACACCTCCTCAATGGACGGTCAAGATTAATTCTCACCTACTTTGATGGATGGTTGAGATTATTTCTCACCTACCGTCTCACCTACCAAATGTATGGTCAAGATTAATCTTCACTTACCATCTTACCAACCAAATAGATGGTCAAGATTAATCCCCACCCACCAAATGGATGGTCAAGATTAATTTTCACCTACCATCTTACCTACCAAATATTTTGTCAACAAAAGATGCACCGTCCATCTTTATTGTCATTTATTTTATGGTGCATGTGTAGTTTGACCAACATAGATAGGAGAATCTTAATTCAAAAGCTTAGCCTTCTCGAATTTTCATCAGTCTAATTATATATGATTAATATCCGTATATTCGAATTTCTTCGAATTCTCCTTCTTCTTCTTTTTTCTTTAACCTGAAATCTCTCATGAATCAATCGAAATTAACTAAATCTTAGGGTTAAAACAGTAGTTTAACTCTAATTTAAAACAAAAAATTGGCATTTCAATCTGAAATTTAACGTGAAAGGCAGGATATTATCAGGAATATCCTACAGAAACTAATTAATATTTCCCCATCAATTTATTTATATTTTTTTATAATGAGCAATTATTAGGAATTATGTGAATTTCTAACCGGATAGATCCGCTTTTAACACAAAAAAAAGTCTAACTACGAAGAAAAACTGAGTGGCAATCAGAAGAAAAAGGAAAGAGCATCACATTCAAGAACTAAGATAAACGATATGATCACGCCCTAACAGGAGGTTGGTATTAGGAGGAATCCAAGTGCAATAATATGAAGAATAGAAATAAAATGTTGGATTAATGGTTTGTGTATGTGGCTCATATGGTAATTTAATGATTCAACAATTTTCATATTATTAGAATCTTATATATGTAAAATGAATAAATCTAATAAAATGTGGTCGTCTGAATTTTTTGAATAATTATTTTTTATAATTTTGTTTTCTTTATCATTGATAAGAAAAGGTTGGCACTATAGTGGTTCGTGTTATTATTAAGGTTTGTGAGTTTATATTTGTGGGCTTGTGATATTGAAAAAGACCTAAGATTTTTTTGGAGCATAATTAAAGCTAATATCGTATGATATCAATTGAAGATTTAAGGGAAAAAAAAGTATGCATGTGGGTATGTTGTCTCTATGTTAATGGCCTATTAATTAAGAGGAATATATTAAAGGGTCATAGTAAGTGGCAAAAGGGTTTTTGAGAAAATTTTTTAAGTAAATTTAATTAATTAGAGTATTTTAATTACATAATAATATATATATAGAGATTTATTAATAATTATATTCACTTCGATTAATATAAATAAAATAATTAAATATATATTGCTATCTAATTAAATTAATTTATAAATAATATAATATCTATCAAAAAAATTTCTCAAACGGGGCTATAATATTAGAAGGAACGTGGTATGCTTCCGTATAGAAATTGGGGGTAACATCAAATTGCTAGCAGCCATATAGCGATAGAAAAGTTTGTCCAATAGTAAAATTAAAATTATTAGAGAATTTAATGAGAGATCAAGCAAAACGTCTAATCCCATTATGCCAAAGTGATGGTTGATCTTTCTTGTCAACCGGGCTGTCATGCTTTTTGGAAAAAGGGCATGGCACCACTCTATTCTTTTGTTCAAAGACATATATATGATGCTTCTTCTGATTTCAAACTACTTGTTTATTAATTGAATCTTTTAAATCGTTATCTTTTGCACATGCATTTCACTCTCTAATTTCCCATCAATTCCCACTTCCTAGTTCCTTGTTTCCAAAAGTATTTTGGATATTACCTTATTACAAATAGCAAAAAAAAAAAAAAAGTTAACTCATACAGAGACGCCAATGCTTCAAAAAAAAACAGTCACATAAATATATTAATTTTTTGCAAAACAATACAAAAGTTTAAGCTTTTCATTTTTTTTTGTTTTTTTAATAAATAAATTGGATTAATACGATGTTGATGTCATTGTAATTCTTGTGACTCACTCAACTTGCCACATCATGTGAATACATTCGCCATGTGAATTAAACGAACTTAAAATTAATAAAATTAACAAATTTAAATACTTACATAGTATTTTAACAAATTAAAAGTTAAATTGTTTAAATATTTTTTTCCCAATTATAAAGTCCACAAACTAATTATATTAAGCCTAAAATAAATTATATATATCATGTATAAATTCTCATAAAAAAATTTATGACCTTTATATTTGTTCGGATTGGAAAAATAAGAGCTAAATGAAAAGTAAATATCTTTTTTTTCTGTTTTGTTATAAGAGCTAAAAGTAGTAGAATTAGCTCTTTTTTTTATAAATTATTATATTATAATTTTTCTTTCCTTTATGCCCTTACATTTTTTATCATTTTATAATAATAATATCATTATTAAATTATATATAATATAATTGTTAAATTATAAAATTATATATAATATAATTAAAAAATTATTTAATATGTACATATAATAATAATAATAATAATAATAATAATAAAATGTTATATGATAAAGATAGACACATTTATTATATTAGGATAAAATATTTAATATAATTTTTATATTATTTAAATTTTATATAATATTTTTAAATAATATAAATATATTATTTATGTCATTTTATATTTTTTACATACATTTTTAATTAGTTTTATTAAATATTTTTAATTGACTCAATTAAATTATCAACTACTCAGAGCTTCAAATTAGATGACAGAGACATAACGAGGCCAAACTTAATTGACAATTTGCCATGCCCCACTGAATTTAATGGATTTTATTCCTAAATTCTTGAAAAAAAAAGGGGGGCACAGAATACGTCGGAGGATCCTCTCACAAGTGGTTAGAAACCTAGTTACAGATCAAGGAAATTAAAATAAAGAAAGAAAAAAAAAATGCAGTTAAGCCTCTAGTTAAGGTTGAGGCCTATTTACACTTTTATTCATATGGTAAAAATAAAAAAATTTATTATTTATTTATTTTAGTTAAATAAATAATAAAAAAATGAGATGTATTATCGTCACAATTACAAACAATCCATTGTAACTGCAAATATCACCAGTTATCGCACAATTTCTGTCATTGTGATTCTCCCTTTTCTGGAAAAAAAAACGCAAAATTGAAATTCCCATAAACTATTCCATCTCAAAAAAAAAAAAGATTTCCAAAATCAATCAACAACAGGATCTGGCTGTATATATAAATTAAAAGTAGATAGCAATGGGACAAACCCAATCGTGTGGACAGTGATGCGCCACTAATTGTTTTATCTTCTCTTAATAATAATAAATTTGTAAAAGTGCACAAAATTAATGGAACAGTGAGGAAGCTTTCTAACATGCATCCCACTTGATTATCTAATGGATATATGGGAAATCCGAATTAGGCCCCAATTGGGATATACTCTTCAGTATAATGTGGCACTGAACATGTCAATTATATGTTTATCCACTGTCATTCCCATTTATTTTTTTTACAATCCATCGACTATTCGAACTCAAAATTTCATATATTACAAAATTAATACCATTACACTAAAATTTATTGGTATTTCAAATTTAATTTTAATCATTACATTTCACAAACACTGACTATTTTAGTATCCATTGTAATTTACATCAACAAAAAAAAAATAAAGCTTTTATATTTATAAAGTTTTGAGAATATCATAGATCTTTTTAGCTGGTGACAATCTTAATTTTTTATTGCTTTCTTTTTGTTTATCTTAATTTATTTGCTTAGTTGCCTTTTCCTTCTCAAAGAGATTCATCTCTATAAGCAAGTTATAAATGAACTAAACAGTTTGTGAGTTATTCGGATCTCGGTTCAAAAAAAAATTCGTTTAAAATCGTTTGTTATTATTAAAAAGTCAAACTCAAACTCCAATTTGAGATTGAGTTTGAAAAATTTTTTTGAAATTGAATTTAATATTATTTGATTCATTAATTTATGAATATGTTCGTTTACAAACTTATGTATATATATGTTACGAACTTGTGAATATATTCGTTTAAAAATTCGTAATTATATTTATTAAAATTTCACAAATATATTTATTTAAAACTCGTTTACATTATAATTTGTTATTAAGTTCGAGTTTGTCATTATTAATTAACGAGTCAAATTTAAGTTAAATTTGTTAAGCATAATAAATGAGTGTTTTACTAACCAAACTTGAGTCGTTCGAAAGCTTAATAATTTTAAAAATAAGTCAAGCTCAAGTTCAAGTATAAAAAATTTGAATCAAGTTCAAACTCTTATGATAAACTTAAATAAATTGAGCTCAAACTCAACAATATTCAGCTTTACTCTACTCGTTTATAGCTCTATCTATAAGAGTTTTTTCATTGCAACCCTTTTCTTATTGGCACAACACATTCAATTAAATCCATCTCAGCATATTAAACATTAACCTCACCATTTTTTTAAATGAAAATTATATCACTATCCTCAAATTTTTTTCTTTATAGTTTTCTCAGATGTGCATTTCTTCTTTTTTCTTTTTTGTGTTGATGATTATTTCTCACAAAAATCATAATAAACATTTTTTTACAGTTTTTATAGTTACAATCTATATCTCATACCTTATAATTCCCTGAGAAGTAATTATATTTTAGTATATGATTAATTAGAACTAATCTTTTCATCATGTATACTAAAAACTTGGTATTGTGCTTCTTGAAAATGAAAGGTAATGTAGAAGGTAAAATGATTAAATGATACTAAAATTTTTGTATATGTATTAGATTGACACTAATTTTTTTCTATTAAATCAGTACCGATTATTTTGAAATTGGTTTCAGATCATAATATTAAAAAAAAATCAATTGATTTATACTTAGATCGACATCGTATTTACTAACGTGATACCGAATTTACTAATATATAGATATGGGAAAAAATTAAAATAAAATATTCTGAAACTCAACTTTAAAATTATAATATTAATATAAAATAAAATTATAATACAAATTTAATTGACATACAATATTTTTAGAATAATAAAATATTTTACTCGTAATGCAAATATTTTAATAATTAAATTTGTGCTGTTGAAAACTGCACAACAAAAAGTCAAAAAGTACCAATTATTAAAGTTGGATGCAAACAGTAGATGTTGTTGTTCCCACGGGCTACGGGACAAGCCAGAAAGGCCATACCAACCAATGACGCATTGACAGCGCAAGAGACATGAAGTGCGGAGAGGATGTGACGACATATTTGCAGAAGCCTGAGCTAGTTGTTGCTATGATGGGTCCCATCCTATATATACGCACTCGTGTAGGAGACCGTGCCATAAAAGAAAATTCTCTCTCTAATTTTTTTTTTGAAATCGGTCCGGTAATTTAATAATATTATAATAATTTTTTTTTATATAGATTTAGAGAGTAAAAAAAATTTAAAAACTAACATGGAAAGCATCTTTGTTCAATCATTGAATCGTTACGACACGAAATCTTTTCCAGTTTAGTGCTTTGTGCGCATGATCTCTTTCCCCTTTTTTTGTTTTTCTTTTCTTTTTCCCTTTGGTTCGAAAATCATGTAAAAAGGCTGCGTTTCGTCCTTCTCTTAGCCCTAGTTGGCAATTTTAGAGCTGACAATTTTTATACTGTTTAATTTTATCGTCTGAAATAATTATATTAAATTTATATAAAATATAATTAATTAATTATATTGTATTATATTAATATAAATTTTAATCATATTGTATTGTGTTATCATATATAATTATATCTAATATAATTAATTAATTATGTCTAATTAAATCAAGTATATAATTAATTCAAAAAAATCAATCAATCCAGTTATTTACAAATCAATTAATTTAATTGATTAATTTTATTTAGTTCGATTAAATAAGTTAAGTTTTGACTATTTATAATTATTTTTTTATAGAATTTTTTAGCATATTAGTTTATTATTTTTATCGATATGAAATTTATTATTATAAATAAAAAAAGATACACATGTTATGAAGTGTGAACGACATAATGATATGAAATTAAATCATTGATAATTGCATAATAAAGCAATTTACTTTATGCTCTATTAATATTAATAAAATAAAAATTTTAACTCAATGTGAAATTAACTAAAAAACTTAAAAAGTTTTCATCTCCTAATAGATCAATACAAGATAGTAAAAAACACATTTTTCTATCGATTTAGAATTATGTATTGCTAAATTTTTATATTAGTTAAAATTAACTCTAATTATATGAAATAGTTATTAACAATTTTTGTATTATAGAATATTTATACTAACTTTTGTTTATGATCATAATTAATATTATATCATATATAAAAAAATAAATAAAAAAATAATAGTAATAGTATATATATATATATATATATATATATATTATTCAATAAAATAATTCATTGTTATTTATTTATATATATAATATATACTAATATAATTAAATTTATCAAAATATATTATAAATTTATTCATATATAAATATATGTTATACATATTTATTATAATTATATATTTGAATACTTTATATATTTTGAATTTTGAATATCACTAAAATTATTAAATATTTTATATATTTTTAAATGTGTTTAATCATATCTAAATAGATTACGCTAATAAAATTTATTTATGATACGATTTTTTTCGTGTTGTAAATGTGTTGACACAATTATGACACATATCCGTTTAACTTAAACTCATATACGATTAAGTTTGTATCATTTCTTATTGTTTAATTGTGTACAATCAAAAATTACTAGCTCTAGACAATCTTTTAACAAGAAGAAAAAATAATGAAAGAAAATAATTTTTTATCATTTTTAAGGGAAAAATAATAAGTTGTTTTTTAAATTTTTTATTCATATTTTGGATTGAAATAATATAATAAGGAAGAGAAAGTAAATAAATTTTATTTTTTTCATTTTGAATAATTTATGGTGAAATAGACATTTGCACATTTAATATTTTTCTCATCATTTTATTAAATAATAAATAACTTACTATAATGATTAATAATTAAAAAATATTAGTAATAATAACATTTTCATTGCAATTCCACATATTTTCTCTCCATTTTGGAGATAAAATGAAAAGTTAAAAATAAAAGTTATTTTACCTTCCCTTGTTATTTTTTTTCTTTCCCAGACAGAGTAAAACAATCATATTTCCTTATTTTACATCATTATTTTTATCTACTCATATTTTTCTTTTATCTAAACATTTGACGGTAAAAAATAGAAATTATTTTAATCACCTATTTATTTTATTTTCTTCACAAACAGGGTAATATAAAAATAATTTTTTTCTCTTCCTAAACATAAAGTTAGTTTTTTGGATCATGTATTTGTGTGTGCGTTTTTTTTCTTTGTAACACCCCCTTACCTTCCTACGTCACAGTCAAGTAAGGTGATGTCACTGACTGCTTGTATAAGCAAACCTGTATATATATATATATATGTGTATGTATCATATTTGGTACATATATATATTCACATACAAAATTTATCAAGTGCATCTGTGCATATGTCCTTATATATATGTATCATCCATGATATATATACACATACGTATAAATCCCTGTAAAAATAGATATATCAATTTGTGTAAATTAATATATGAGTATATCCATATACCCATCTCTACTCACCATTCCCTATATAATACGATATATTCATATCTCATATATGCAAAAAAAAAAATTAATTTACATCTTTATTTTTATAAATACAGTCCATAAGATCACAACTGGTCATAAATATGTACAGACGGTTTATATGCATATATATAAGTGATTACAAAAAGAAACCAACCATGTCCGGGTGGCTGCCACTACTGCTCTGCTCCATTTGTGGGACTCACTGGACTAGCGGCACACTCAGATATCTTGCTGCTCTTAACCCTCGTCCTGATACCTGCGCGAGAGAAAATAAACTCTCGCGCTAAGTTTTAACTAAGTGGTGCAATAACGTATAATAATGATCAATTTGAAGAACTGTATATATAAACTGAAACTCATTGAAGTTTTTTTTTGCATAAAATAATATTTTAATAACAGTTATACTTATATAAATAGATTGACATAAACATTTTCGGTAAATGAATGTAACAGTAAAATTTTTTGGATTATAATTTTATTCATGTGTCATATCATAAGCTTATAATCAAATCATAATATTACATTCATTTACTAAATAGAAACTTTTATCAAACTCATATATTAAGACGCCATAGACTCAATCCTAGGGATACAAGGGGTACCGTCAATTGACGAAAAAGTCATGGTCCAAGAAATTCACAGGACTGAGGTCAAATCATAACTCCATAACTGATCCAAGATAACCACAAGATCAATCTCGATCCAAAATAACCACAGGATCGGAATATATATATAACATGTTTAGCCAAAGATAATCACAGGACCAGAGTTAAATTATAACCCCACAGCTGATCCAAGATAACCACAGGATCCTTCAATACCTCTCATGACCAAGATAACCACAGGCCATGGAGTTTCTACCCTATTGGCATGCCAACAAATCCCTGAACCAAGTATAGGCTAATACGTGGGCCAAAATATATTGAATTTCATAAAATAAATAATTTAAAACTTGCGTGTGTGTATATATATATATATATTACACAAAATTATTATCATTTCATGTATCACACAAAAAATTAAATTCGTTTATAAATGATCAGTATTGTAAATAATTGCACGAACCTAATTTATCGTCTTGTCTCGTCTGTAGGCTCTTTCCTTTTGCCTGATGTTGGTGCTTGTGTCAAATGTGCGCCTAATAAAATTATATTTACTGTCAAATATTTAACAGTATAATACTATTCCAAATAGCAAAAATCTATTTATTTCCAAATTGTAACCCAACATCGCTCACGTTAGTTTATGAGTATAAATTTTAAAGTTCTTGAAATACACTAACTTATTATTTAATTTACTCATTTATTCATTATCTTTATTTATTTAAATCTTCATTTAACTCAATAATTAACTCAATTATTTTATTTCTTTGTCTTACACACATTTTTCACTTAATTCACTAATTGGCTTAGTTCTTTATTACTAACTCATAATATTATCTAAATTTCATTATATATGTTTTGGCCCAATTTTATTTATTTATTTTACCATTAGACTTTTTATGTTTTAATTTTATTTATTCTTTTATTTTACCTTACCCTTAATTAAGTTATCTAGGGTTTTAATTAATATAATTTTTCTCCATTAAACTTATTGACCTTCATTTGACCTTAATTGACTTAACTTTAGTTTATTAACTTAATAAATTTAGTTAACTAAATTTTAATTGTTTCGGCCATACCTTTACTTTTTTTCTTCTAAACTTACTTTAATTAAGTCATTTGGAATTTTAATCAACTTATTTATTCACTTAATTATCACTAATCACTTCATTAGCATTAGTCAACCCTTGCCATTTTCGGTTAATCACACTAAAATTTTTACAAATCAAATTCACACCCACAACTCTCTTCGGCCACTTATGATTTCCTAAGTTTTGGTTTACATGAACATCACCTTACCATTATTTTAGGGTTATCGGCCAAAAATAACCAAAGCAAATCAAACCATCAACAACCCAACATATTTAACCCAAGTAAAACCTCACAAAATGGTAACAATGGAAATCAACTTACATAAAAACACAAGAAAATATAAATAGAGAGCTTAGGCTCTCGGATATGGGGTAAAATACACTCAAAATATAAAAATTTCACATAAAAACAATGTTCTTCAACCCATGGCTACCTTAGTCTTCAAAATGCAAAGCTTTCAAAATCTCAAACCTTCCTTGGTCGAGCCCTAAGCCTCACTTTCCTTCACTTGTTCCTTTAGTTTGATTTAATTAGCACCACCCTTAAATATATCCTTGTTGTATTATGAGATTATGGCTAAACTAGGCTTAGGTTTTTTTTTGAGAACTTGTTGAAGGAATATGGAGAAAAGAAGGAAAGACATGGCTCGGTTTTGGAAGAAGAAAAATGGAAGATGAAAGAAGATGAAAGAAGAAGAAAAAAAGAAGAAAAAAGAGAGATGGAAAAAGGAAAAGGAATGCACGGTTTTGAAAGGGGAAAAGAAAGGAAAATATAGAATTATCTAGAATAGTTTAAAAGAAATGGGAAGAGTGCACCCTAACCATGATCGGTTCTCCTTTTTTGTTCACATGTAATTCCTTAGTTAACTTTACATTTGGTAACTATGACTATATTAAATATGACGGTGATTGAGGGATTTTCCATCAATCATTTCCTTATCTTTTCTTTTTCTCTCTTTAGCCGAAAATCAATCTTCTTTTTTTTTAATTATTATTATTTTATCCTCTTAATTTATTTTTTACACATATATTAAATCCCCTAATTCTAAATCTGGAACAATATAATCTTTAACAATTAAATATACCATTATTCATGAATTAATTTTCTCTACGTTCCGGTATGTTCGGTTTTAAAATCGGAGTACTAGAGCAAAAATAGCATTTTTCCGGGTATTTTTACGGTACCGTAAGTTAAATTTTATCTCTTTAATTTGGTGCCCTAAACAATTAATTTTTGACACCAAATTGTACCTAGGAGTCCATCTTAATATTATTTACGTCTTGGTATTCTCCGTTCACGATTTGCCGACAGTGCAAAAATCACATATTTTACAGTTCTGACATCATTTTCGTCGATTTTTGTGAAAATTTCAGTGTTACATGTTTAAAATAAAATATCTCATTTATTCTATGACTCAATTTAGATTTCGATCATATCAGCTCAATTCCGGTCCCGCACGCACATGATTTCCGGTAGGTCTGGCGCGTCTGGTCGCGAAATACATGTGTCAACCGTGACCTAAATTGACCGACATGACATTCTTTGTTTCTGTATTATATAATTTTTACTTTTTTTTCAAAACTATTTTATAATAAATATAATAATTTAACTAATCACAATTAATATGTGAATATTTTTTGTAATCACTGTCAAATCATCATATTTGTTTTCAAAACAAGTTTACAACTTTTAAGTGGCTAGTGACAATGATCTCAAGAAATTATGAAGAAGATTAGGGTTGTTGAAATTTGATATGATACGATAACATAATACAAATATGATTAATTTAAGTGATATATTTAATAAATGAGTTGGGTATATATTAAGTCTCTTAATACAAGATAACATGATTACAAACTCATTTAGCATTTAAAATAATATTATAGTGTTTTTTTGATAATTCTCTTAGTATAAAATATAAATTATATGTATTCTTACGATATTTTAGCAATTATATATAATTTTTTGCAATAATTAAACAATATATGTTATAATTTAAGAGTATAAAAATGATAAAGAGTTAAAAATAATATTATTTTATACAATTTATCATATAATATAGTGACTAACATATTAAATGAATCAATCCATTTATGATACGATAATAAATGAATTGGATAAGAATTGAAAAAATAAAAAAAATTAATTGGATAGACACGACATGCACGAATTGATAATCCTAAAAAAATATCATTAATTTTCCATTTTTCTAGAAAATTGATTGCATAAGAAGCCTAATTTTTCTAGAAATATGCTAATGTTTTGTTCCTATTAAATAATTTTTCTTAAAAAGGATTATAGAATTCAAACTAATAAATTGTGTAAACATTGAATCCTATTGTTATCTATGTGATTGCCAAATTCTTAATAAATAAATAAACAATAGTTCTCAAATCCAACGATATAAATAATAAATTTAAGAACAAATAAAAAAATAGAGTCTGCCCATAAGACTTTAGCAGCAACTTAATTGGTAAAATCCATTTTAAAGTTCCTAAATTATAATGAGTCATTTATTTAGTCTCTAATATTTTATTGTATTTAATAGGATATTTGAGCTATCATTTTATTTAAATATATTATCAGACATTTATTTACATTGGCTCTAAATCTAATTATAACATGATAAACGATAATAACACATGCGTTTCGTCAATCCTCTCATCCATCTTCTAATTTAACAATTTGTAGTATACAAATTATTTATTTATTAAAACTTAAAAATAAAAAAGTAAAAAACTTTTAAAATTCTTAAAATAATTTTAATCATAATATTTATTCATCACCAAACATGATGTCATGTTCAATCCTTACTGAAACCTTAAAGCTTAACTTGGAATTGGAGAGTTATTTAATTTGCTTAATCCTTATCTGCCACCAAATAACCAGTACTTATATATCCTATGAGCCTTTTTTTTTGGCTAATTGAAGTGGAATATCTTTGCATTGGTGTCTACTGGAGGAGTGGTGGAAGAAATGTGTGTTAAGAGATATAATAAAAAGGGAGGTGCTTAGTGACATGGCAGAACTGATATTGATGACTAACTTTTGATTGACTTAGTACTAATAATGGGAGTCTAACCTTTATTGTCTTTAACTGTGTAAATTATGGTCGGTCTAGCTTGTACTGGTGAGGTAACAAAAGTTGATGTAGGTGGAGTAATAGAAATTGTGGTCATTGATGGTACAGAAACATATGTAAGAATGGTGGATTCAAGAGCTAAAATAAAAGTAAATGATGTGCAGAAAAGAAGGTTTAGGAGCTGGAGTTAAAGTTTTTGTACTAGCACGATGACCAAAAAAGTCACTTATAAAATAATGATAGCATGTGTAGGCCCGACCACAGTTTAGAATCAGCCGGTTTGGGTTCGGAACCACCAGTTCCACAGTTCAAAAAAAAGGGACTGAACTGAAATCGTGGAGGGATTGGTTCGAAATCGACAGCCCGATCGGTTCCATTTTTTTAAATTATAATTAATAATACAATAAATAAATACAATTAAAATTATAAAACTTTAAAGTTTAGAAATTCAAATTAATTGTTAGGTGAATTTAGAGCAAAAAAATATAATTTAACTTATCAAATTGTTTATAGATGAAGCAAAAAAAATATTAAGTTATAAATAAGTGAAAAAAATTGGAGAATAAAATAGTTAGAAAGAATGAAAAATTTGAGTAAAAAAATATTAACTTATAAAATATTAATTTGTGTAAATTATAAATTTATGAAAACTTTGAGAAAAAAAAACTTATTGAATATTAAATTGTGATTTTGCTTAATAAGTTAGATTATTATAATAAAAAAAGAATTTGATTTAGAGAAATTATAATTTAGTAGTTTAATGACTCTTATGACTGTTGTTGTTTTTTTTACTGTTTGGAACCGTGAATAGACGGTTCCGGTTACTGGAAAAAGGTTCCGGATTGGGCCTAAACCAGCCTAATCCGATCTGGTCCGGTTTCACTGGCCCAACTGGCCTGTGCCCAGCTCCACACATGTGCCATTAATGTCAATTTTTTCGACCGAATTAAATATTTTTTAAATAAATATATTATTAAATATTTTTAACACTATTTATTAAAAATATAAATATTTTATTATTATTATTGAAATTGAACTTAAAGATAAAGTAAATAAATATTTAAAAATAAAAATAAATAAAAATAATAATTTAAAAATTTAATTAAATATAATAAAAAGTTAGAAACTGAGTTAATAACTCGTGATAGTTTATAGATTTGAAAATATATTTTGCCTAATACAATATTTGATTTGGCTATTTTTGTCTAAATTAATTGTATTAAACTTATTTCTAGACTAAGTCAATAATAAATTGGGATATATTTAAAATAAAAAGTTACATTTATCTATCATAATTCATCATTTATTTGAGAAAAACTCCCTCTTCAAATCAAGTCCAAAGCCAAGCCAATGACACAGTGAAAGATAACAATTATAAAGACTACATTTGTATCCATTATAAATCGACTGTAAATTAATATTGTATTTAATTTAATATATAATTAAAATTATGAACTCAATCTACATAATATATTTCCATCTGACAAATTAATACAATATATTAGAAAAAGAAGAACTATTGCCTGTGCAAAAATGATAAAGAAGAAGAAGAAGGTAATAATATATTCTATTGTTTACGATAAAGTAGCAATAGAGTTTTCTATTTAGGATTGCGTTTGTAAAAATAGTTTTTTTTTTTCTGAAAAAATGTATTTTTTAAAATTTGAAAATTATCTTTGAGAAAAAGAAGTTAAATAAATATTTTTACTATATAATTTAAGAAAAATAGTTAATAAAAAAAAATTATATAAATATTTTTTTGATAGCCAATAGCAATCGAGACACCCTAAGAAAAGTGCTTTAGCTAATATAATTTTTATAATTAACCAAAAAGGGCGTTGGGTTAAAAGTGAGTAACACTGGTTAATAATGGGTTTGCCGACAATCACTATTCTTAACGACGTCGCAGTTTCTACGTTAAAGCAATTTTTATAAAATTTACTTTACATCATGGCTGCTAATTAGGGAAGCAAATGAAAGGAGAAACCTTTTTTATTTTTATTTTTATAAAATGTTGAATTGTGGGTTTGAGAATCAGAGACTTACTAAGGACCAGAATCATGGTAATTTTCACCTCTAACATAATTATCAATGGTCATGATGATAATTGATAATAATTTTTTAAGAAAAACATATCTTTTGGTCCCTAAATTTATCTAAAAATGTAATTAAATCTCTCAACTAAAATTTTATTCGATTGAGCCCTTAAGCCTCTAATTTTTATTCAATTTATTCTTCTTTGACGGAAAAATAAATTACCATTTTTATGAAAAAAATAAAACAATAAATTGAATTTCAAAAACTGATATTTTTAATTTGTTTAGTAGCATACCTGAACAGTTGATCATTGTTTATTTGAGTCCTAGAAAAAAAAATGCAATTTTCTAGGCTACATGCATTATCAGCGCCACAAACACGTGCAGTTTGTTGTCAAAATAAAGATTCAATTGAATAAAAATTAGATAATTGGGGATTCAATTGATATAAATTTTGAGTTAGTAAGCTTAAAATTTAAATTGCATTTTTCTTAAACAAATTCAGGGACAAAAATATACATTTTTCGAAATAAATATTATAGAAATTTTACATTTACATGCTATAACAACAAATATTAACGATATTCTATATTTTTTATATATTTTTTCTTGATTGGTAAGTGGAATTTATTTTAAAAATTTTCTTTTTTCTCAAATCAATCAGAATTCACTCGTTGGAAAGTGTTTACAAAGGGAGAATGTCATTTGCATTCAGCATACTCGCGTAGGGGTCCCACACATAAAGTGCTAGGATCTTGAGGGGCCCACATTACAGCTTTTGCTTGCTATTGTGTATAAATTGTATTGGGTCCATATATATATATATATAATGTAAAATAAATCAAATGAAATAAATGGTTTGGATTTTCTCCAATATTTTTTCTCTATTTATGTTTTTGTAATTAAGCTTTGTAGTCTGTTTCAGTGTACTTTGACCTCAAGAAGTGACACTGACATATCCTCAGAATGGTGTGTAGGGTCTTGTTTTTATCATTAAATATTTTCTTTTTTCTACTAATTACTATTTGGCAAATTAATCTGCGCTTGCCGTCTTGCCCCCAACTCCAATTCTTATTCTTTTTGGCTTACTCAAATCTACAAGGCTTCTTTTTGTAATTGCATTTAGAAAAAAATATTTATTTAGACAAAAAAAATATTATTTTATTTTTTTAGTTTTAAAAATTATTTACAAATTAAGAAAAGTCATATTTGAAGTCAAATATAAATTTATAAAATAAAAACAATGTAACAAGAGCTATTATTTTGTGTTGGTTCCCCAAAGATCCCAAAAAAAAAAACAAAAAGAATGGTACAAGTCCTATATGAAGGCAGCCAAGGTTAGGGCACATAAAAAGTTTCCACTTTTCAAATTTACAAATCACACCAAATTTCGCAGCAAATTAAGAACGGTACCACTCTTTTTGGCATTATTTTTGGACCTAAAGATGGGCAAAATGATTGGGGACATGTCCCTCTGTGGGAACCATATTGGACTTATACATGTCACGTATAAAAAAATAAAGGCCCTACCCAATACCCAAAAAACCTTATCTAATTCTCCATTATTATTATTATTATTATTATTATTATTATTATTATTATTATTATTATTATTATTATTATTCCTTTTCCTGTGGGGATAAAACATGAAGTGGGCAGTGCTCATTTCAGGGACTTTAATCGGAAATACTGCCTAAGTTAGATTTGTTATTTTATTTAATAAATTAAAATTGATGGTATGGATCAAATTGTAAAATAATGTCCAAAAAAATACTGAAAAAAAGTGTTCCTACTATTTTTCTATAAATGTATAAAGAAATATTTTAAACATCTAATGACTCTCACCATTTGCTATTTTTCTATTTTTATAAAATTTTATAATTTTAATAAATTTTTACTTTAAAAAATTATATGAATTAACGAATACACGGGCAAAACATTGCATTATCAACTTTTATAAATTTATCCAATTTATTTAATTTTCTAACTTTTCATTATTCTAGTTATATACCCTCTACATTCATCGTATTTATTTCTTATAATCAAATACATCGTATGTTGATGCTATTATCAACTAATAACAAAAACACATTACAATAAATAAAAATAATTTTGTCATTATTGTGAAGAGCATTAACACTAAAATAAGTACATTGAACACAACAAAACAAATTTCTTAACTCCTTCCTCTTTCTGTTCCTAATATGTTTCATAAATACTTCAAAACAATTATATAAATACTCAACATATTCTTATCATTTCCCTTCTCTTTTTCTTATCATTTGTAATTTATTGGGAAAAAAAAAACAAATAAACGTATTGATGCACCAAACTCCAAAGTCAATTAACACTCCCCACTTAAACAAACTTCATTTCTTAAAATATCCTTATAATTCAAACCAAATTTTTGAGAACTCCAATGTCCAAAAAAGTTCAATTTCGACATATAAAAATTACATTATATTTAACATTAAATATATTGTTCCATATTATATTACAATATATCTATAACAGAAATCAACTTAAAGATAATATTTTCATATATTTTGATATATAGATAGCATGTACCCTAATTAATCAATTTTATCTTTTTTTTTCTAAAAAAAGAAAAAAAAGAAAAAAATATTTTTCTATACACAATTAAAATTTCAACAGATAAGAATTAACATCATAAAAAAAACATTATCAATTAATATAGATAACACTATCACTGCCTAAATATATATATATATATATATATATATATATATATATATATATATATATATATATATATATATATATTGAATAAAATTAAAGTACTTTTTGAGTTTCTTTTTCTTTTAACTTCAAACTTTTCTATATACATATAAATATATAACCACAATTTTCTTCAACCGTATGCTTATAAACAATGAAAAACAATAATAATAAAAAAAACCCATCTCATTATAAGAGTAAAAAACTCCTCTTTATTTTTTTTGCTTTTTTTTTTCTTTCAGATTTTTTTTAATATTTTATTTTTTTCTATTAAATAAAATATTAAATTATGAATTCAATAAATATAAACTTTATTAATTTTTTTTCCAACTATCATGTAATTTGGATTTGGATTCTAAGCAAGTAGATCCATTAAAAACACTATCTCCTAAGTTTTAAATAGATTTAATATTCATAACTCGAATTAAAAATTTCTGATTAATAAAGAATTGCTTCTTAACATCTCATTTCATTTCTTTGAGATTAAATTTCATAAAATTTTAATTCAACAATTATTTTGATAATAACCGCGCTAAACGCGGCACTTCGACTATTGTGAAATATAAGAATATTGAATGAACTGAACCTAGACGAAGTACATATTTTACCTAATAAAGATTCATTGGAGGTCACTGATATGGTCAGACATTCTTGTGTTTCTTGACTGAAATTCTCTCGTGGCCATCACATAATCTTTGCTTTCGCTCATTAGGGAATTCGGTGTCTCACCTTTTGCATTTCTATTTTCTCCCGCTATTTATAGAAGCCCCCGAAAATGGGCGCCGTTCGAGTTTCTTTAAAGAATTTTTACCAATAAACATTGCGTAATCATGTCTTGGTAAATGTATTATAAAATAAAATTTTGACCATCAAATTATTTGTCCGATCACATGTAAATAGTTTTTTTTGGTCTCAACATCACATGTAAATAGTTAATTACATAACTAGCTAGCAAAATAATCAACTTTATTAAGTAATTAATACCGAATAACATGCGATAAGTAATAGGATTTCAAATCCTTGTTTATTTAGAAATTAATTGAGCACCGTAATGAAAAACAATTTGTATTCTTATTTAAAAGACGGAATTGGAAGATATAAAACTCATTACAGCAATCGGTGAACTGTCTCACTCATTGAAGAATAAATGGGTATTGATCTTAACTCATCATAAGAGTTAGCTCAAATGATGGAAAATGTTAAAGTCTTATACAGAATACTTAAATCTTTTAATTAGTCAATATGTGATATCTTAATATACACTGCTTATTTTTGGGATCGAAAATATGTGAAAAACTTAGAATGTGAAGTTTGTAGTACTAGATATATGTGAGTGACTCAACATCAAAAGATAACATGACTCTGATAACATATTAAATAAATGGGGCTAACTCATTCTAAAATATAGCTTCATGGACGAGAGGTGCCCAAACTATATATTGTAAGAAAAACTTAATCTTTTAATTAATATCTCAACACTCATTCTTGAAAATCATTTTGTCCATTTCTGTATATATAGAAAAAGGAATGGGCAATGAACCTTATAATCATTGTCTATCCTTGAAACTCACTCTAGCATAAAGATATGCAAATTCACTTAGGTGACAAATTAATTAACAACTTCTTAAATGAACTATATAATTTAGATTTGCCATCAAATTAATTATTACATGTCACAAGGTAAAATCGAAACTCAATCATCTTTTACATAGAAAGTCAACCAAATTCTTTTCGAAATTAACAGCACAACTCTTCTCTCTCTTTCTTTCAATTTTATTATTACTATTATTATTATTTTTGTGTTAGAAACGTCCTAGACCAATATTAAAGGAGGAAAAAAAGAAAATACCTAGAATCATTTGCCGTCCCTCCATGGAAGCATTAGAATATGATTAAGAAATGGTTAATTAAACTGTTGAGACATCGGTTGACTAGAGGAAACACAGCATGTGCTTGCATATGATTAGAGATTATAAGCATCTTTTTATGGGTTTCAATTAATTTATAACTTGATTTTGTTGGATATGTGAATTGGGACATTGCTAAAGGTCAAGGCCACATTATGGTTTTACAAGCAGACAAATCAGTATTTATGACTTATGTTTTGGGGCTTTGCATAGGGCTTTTGGGATTTTTTTTTCTTTTCCATTTTGTACTAATTAATTAATTAATTAATCTTTAGAAGGGAGAGTGGCAGAGTTGAAGATGCCCTCATGATGCTCTCATATATGATATTAGCTTTCGTTGTCTTTATATGTATATTTTACTTGCAGACCATTCTGAGAATATTTGCTTTCCCATTCAAAAATTATTTAATCTTCTAATTCATATATATATACAAAATTAATGAAAACCCAGGGAATCTTTTCATCACTTTCGTTAACGCCTTGAGTATAATTATGAACATTGGTGAATAATGGATATACTCTTTTAAATTTCTATCAAAAACCTCAGAAGATGAGGTTATTTTGCTTTAATTTATCTTTGAAAATATAATTCATATGTCCTAATTAAAGTTAATAACCAACTTCTAATTAATATTACATAATTAATAAATCAAGTTTTGGAAATTATATCAAGATTGATCCTAATAATAATAATAATAAAAATGCGTTTAGGATCTGTTTCATTTTGTCCGTTTTGTCGGCGCTGAGTCAGACGATTAATTCAATTCATTTCAGGAGGTCCCGCAAATAAAATATAAAGTCAAAAAGACTTTTGCTTCTTTTTCTCTAAACAAAAAAGTTACAATAAAAATTGTTTTTGTCTATACTGAATTTGTATATTTAAAATCAACCAAATGGATAAAAAAAAGTCATAAAAAAATAAAAAAAATATATTGATTGCAAAATTTAGTTTTTTATACAGTAATTTATTATTATTTCAAAATTTGGGTAAGAAATTTTCTTGATAAAAATTGACAATGCATCTAAAGTCAATAACGTCACGGCCCAAACAAAGTAACCCACAGTTTATTTGTTTCAGAGTTTACAAAGTTTTCAAGAGGGTAACAATTCAAAGTCAATTCGTCTTACTGAAATTTTGGAACCCACGGCGATGACAAATGTATTTCTGTAATTGTCTATTCGGCATATTGGACTATAATATTAATATTTTATTTTATACTCGATATTACCATGGCACGCATGCTTTTTCTTTTATTTGAAATCTTGAAGTTTCTTTATTTTAGTATTCTTTTTTTTTCCCCAGAGTAAACCACATGCATATCAAGCAGTTGTTTTTCTCCGATTCGAAGTTTAATTAGTACTATAAAACCTTGAAAATTAATTTCATTTAAAATTTTCGAGTTCAACATGTCGTTAGGTGAGAATGAAGAAATGTTAAGAGTGCGTATAGACAATAGTATTAGAGATAATCTATATTACTTGAATTTGGGTACGAGTATCCGACACGAGTATATATTCATAAATCCGACTTTTTACTTTTTAAAATTTAGAATATGTGAATATAGCTAAAAAGTATCTAGAATTATAATATAGGTACGAGATATATTTCTACATATAAAAATGTACATATTTCAATTTTTATACATCATAATGTAAGTTAATAAATAAATCAAATTATAATATTAAATTGCTAAATAAATTTATATTTCATAATTCAAACTACAAACAAATAACAAAATGTTAATTCTAAATTTATTTAAATTGCAAATCAATCCACATTTGTTATACAGTCAATATTAATCTTTGTCACCATCCTAAATTGTTGAAAAAATATATAATTTTAAAATAAAATATCAGGTAAAAATCTCATTTTTATATCAGTATTATTCCCTAATAACATGAATATTTTTTCCGAATAATAAAGGAGATAATATGAGAAGAAAATGGTACGATGAACAAATGTCTCCTTTTCATAATTTGAGACAGTAGGGGCCCGAAAAGATGACGGAGAGATCTGTTATCTGCCTAATATTTGCACATGCAGATGTTGTCTACTGCAATCCTGGGCTCCATTATTAATCTCTCTCTTTTTTTTTCTTCCCAGTAAAAATTGACTCATTCTCTGATTTCTAATTAACCCTCTGATCTGAATTTCTTCTTCTTCTTTCATCTATCACTAATTTTCCTTCTCAGATTATCAAATTATCTGTCAGAAATTCACAAAAAATGTATAACCATGGATATTCATCTCATCTTAATAGTTGAATTTTCATCCCTTTCCTCAAAAGAGTATATATATATATATACCTAATTTATGTCTTTATTCACAAATTGTGGCAGTATATTGTTACATCGATCGATATATAAATATAATTCGAATAAGATGTTCTCCTCGATACGAATCAGGCTACATATTATACAAGAAAAAAAAAACCCAAATTAATTAAAGCTAAGAAAAAGATATTCCAGTCCAAAATTTAAAATGATTAATTTACTGTTAGAAAGATAAACACAAAATGGATTTTTTTTTTATTAATTTATAATTAACATATAAGAATATTTAGTTGCTCCCAATCTTTTATGAAGATTCCTAGAGACTTCACATTTTCAATGCGGGCCAGAGCCTCGGCAGGTAATGATTTTGAATAATTGCTGAAATTTTTGCCATTTTCGAGTTTAAAAATGTTATATAAACAAAATATATACAGTGACAAATTAGTTATTGATTAATGTATTATTCTTATATTTTTATATAGAATAA
This sequence comes from Triadica sebifera, assembly GCA_023653625.1. NCBI lineage: Eukaryota > Viridiplantae > Streptophyta > Magnoliopsida > Malpighiales > Euphorbiaceae > Triadica > Triadica sebifera. The sequence goes on from CM042900.1 coordinate 29,644,454, forward strand.
ATTATATGAGAAAGCGTAACGTAAAATAAAATAAATGCAAATTGTAGTTTCAACAAATATACCCTTAAAAAAAAAATTTAATCAAACTTGTCTGGGTTTTAGAAGAAAGGGACCCAAGAAAAGGTGGAAACAGCTAAGGATTAATGGGTTCAAAATGGGATTAGCTGAAAAAATAAATAGAAAAGGGTGGTCCATAGCAAGAAAAATGCACCACAACTTGGTCTGCATTTGAACTTTAATTATGTTATATATTTTCATGTAGTTTACTTCTATTTGAGTTTAATACTCATTTCTTGAAAATTATTCCTACTATTATTTTCTCTGTATCTCTTCTAATCATTGAAAGAAAAAACTAAATTAATATTAATCCCGAGACAGAATCTCAATTTTATTATTTAAAACACCTCATGAATCATACGACCATCATAATATAATGGCTTTCTTATGCAAATTAACTTTGTACTATAATAAATCCTATGAGAAAGTTTACTAATTCTTCCTTTGATCAAGAAGTTTGATTCTTTATGAAATAAAAGTAGTCGTCTATGGATATAATTATTAGTATTATTTAATTATCTGTATAAATCAGCATTAAAAATATAGTATTTTAATATATTATACCAAATATTATACATACAATACATATATAAAAAAATAAAAAAGTAATTTTAAAGAAATATTTATTTTTTCATGTATATACATATTATTTATTACATAAAAATGAATATTAAGATAATTTGATCATTATACAATTTTTTTATTTTTATCTACTATAATAATTTTACATAAATTTTTGATATATAAAAATTAATAGAATTTTGTAATTAATAAGCTTTTAAAAGGTAACCTAGCTAGTGCAAATAAAAAATGAAATGAAATCAACTACCAATTTATGAGAAAAACTCTAAATTGAAGCTAAATTGAATCAATTATTAATTAGAAGTTAGAAGTGAAATCACCAATTAGCAGCTGATTTCTAAATCTATTATAGCTATTAAGTACTAAATATGTTTGTTTTCCCTATTTGAGTTGGAAAAAAAGCTATTCGCTATTTTGAAACTCTAAATCAAAACTTGTACCAAGAAAAAGTTTCTTAATAATTGAATTATTAATCCAATAATTTTTTTGAATAAAGATTTCTCTTTTTGAATGCTGAATAGTTATAAAAAAAATTTAAATTTACCAAAGTTCTAAAGAAAAAGATTAGAATATATTTAATACTAAAAAGTTTTAAACTCTATAGTTATCCTAAAAAGTGAGATCTTGTTCTATTTTCACATATTAAATGGTGACATATTTAGAGTTTGAATTTAAAATATTTAATTAAATTAGAATAGTCTTGTATAAATTATCTTATACCTTCTTAAGTGTAACAAATATATTTTTTTTATACAGAAATATATTTTTGTTGATTTATAAAATGAAAAGATAAACTTATTATTGGTAAAAAATTTGATGAATACAAAAATGAAATTCTTAGCATTTTGTGTTACCAAAACAAACATTTTGTTATCCACTTGCAAGCCCAAATGCCAACTTGTATATATAGTCAGCTTTTTTATTTATTTTCCTCTTTGGTTCTAAGAATATTTAAATAATAATAATAATAATAATAATAATAATAATAATAATAATAATAATAATAATAATAATAAAAGGGCGAAAAGAAGGCTATACGTTGGCCTATTCTCCAGTAGGGATACCGGAGGCTGCAAGACCATGGGTTGATGGTGGACCAGGTGGTATGAATGAAATGGCGGTGGGGGATGGCGGTGGCTTTACTAAAAGTTGGTTAGCTAAAATTAAGAGACAATTAACAGGATTGATTTTGTAATAATTATAAGCACAAAAATAATTCAATATAGTTGCAAGCTATAAACTAGGACACTGCAGTATAAAAGTGGAAAAGAAGAAAATTAAATACTTAGAAATCTACTAAATATGGCATAGTATCTAAAAATAGATTTTCCTTGAAAAAAAAGAATAGCCCAAATTTAGTTGTATGTATAGAGAAAAATGATAAAATACAACTACGTAGTCACATTCAATCTTTGCAAGTGATAACATCACCCTTTTTTTAAAAAAAAATTAAAATTTTATTAAATTGGATAGCATTTTGGTGGTAGCCGTGTGGACAGAGTATCCCTATCTTGAATTTACATGAAGCCAAAAATGGAAAAATTGAAGTTGAACAGTTATTTTCAAAATGGCAAACTTGATGGGGTGTGGTGATTTGTAACACCTGCAGGGATTTCATCAAAATTAGGAAGGTATCATTTATTTTCGGAAAATGACTCTATACTATTTTCTTCTTTCCACGTAATAAATCAATAATTTTTTCTAGGATATCATGATTTCCAAAGATTTTCCCTTACAATTTCACAAAAAGCTCAATTACTAAGTGACAGCAACCTGTTTTTTTTTCTTACCACAGACAGAAAAGTTGCTCTGCTTTGGCTGAAAAGAATTCTGCATCGCCATAATGTTACACTTAAACAAACATTATATAAAGATCCCAAGAAACCAGAAACAGAATTAGCCAGGGAAGTTTTTCCTTACAATTTTGACTTGTTGGACTGTTATTTAACTTATTTTTACTGAATTAAAGTGATGATTAAACATTTTTGAATACTGGGTTGGCATTAGTTAAAATTGAAGGAAGATGGGTTAATCCTTTTTGCAATCCTTGGCTATGAATTATCAAGAAAATGCCCCCACCATTTTTGCAAAAGACGTTAATTCTCAGACCTTCGATTGGACATATGCAACTCAGACTATTAATTCATTTCTGCACCTAGCCATCTAATTTTTTTTAAATAAATAAATCAGAGAGAGAGAGAGAGAGAACTGAAGAGGTGATTTGAGGGTGACTTTGTCTCATGAAGGCAACCTCTATATTAGTTCAACTCCTTTTCTCAGCTGCTACTTCATTTTCTTGGCCTCCTTTTCAAACTCTTCAACTCGCTGTGCTTACATCTTTTCCACCAAAGCATCTTCCTAGAAATCCGTTCTCAGCCACCCTGTGTTGATTTGCTCACACTTCACCTAGGATTCACCAAAACGAAAAATAAAAAAATCCCTTTGCTGTTTTTGGAACCATATTCTATTTTCTTTTTCTTCTTCTTCTTCTTCTTCTTCCCTCATTTGCTTCAAATGGGGAGGCACTCTTGCTGCTACAAGCAGAAGCTAAGGAAAGGCCTTTGGTCTCCTGAAGAAGATGAGAAACTCTTGAACCATATTACTAATTACGGCCATGGTTGCTGGAGCTCTGTCCCTAAGCAAGCTGGTACTTCAAAATTAACATTAATTAAGAGCTCTCTTCCCAAAAAACTAAAAACTAATTCCTCTGTTTTCCAACACAATTATCTGAATTCAATTTTCAGGTCTGCAAAGATGTGGAAAGAGCTGCAGATTAAGATGGATTAATTACTTGAGGCCTGATTTGAAGAGAGGTACATTTTCTCAACAGGAAGAGAATCTCATAATTGAACTTCATGCTGTTCTTGGCAATAGGTACACATTTTTTTTTTTTCTCTTTTTTTTTGGGTTTTTCTTTATGAAAAAGCTAAGAAACAGTGCTATTAATTCTCAGGTGGTCTCAGATTGCAGCACAATTGCCAGGCAGGACAGATAATGAGATAAAAAATCTATGGAATTCTTGCTTGAAAAAGAAACTTAGGCAGAGAGGTATTGACCCTGTTACTCATAAACCACTTTCAGAGGTTGAAAACAATACAGAAGAAAAAAATTCAGCGCCCAACAATACTCAAGAAAAGGTTTCTACAGTTTCCAATGAATTGAACCTGCTAGAGGCCAATAATTCAAAGCAAGAAAAGAGAAAAAAATCTCTAGTTTCTCCACATGGCTACCAGTTAGAGGGGAAAGCTTCTTCTAATCATGCCAACAACACCAATTTGATGACAGCCATAAGCAACAAAGACTTTTTCTTGGAAAGGTTTACAAATTCGCACCATGAAAGCTCCACAAGCAACTGCCAACCTACAGATTTGGTGGGGCGATTTCCTCTTCATCAGCCATTGAATTATGCATCAAATGCCAGAATCACAACCAACTCAATCCCCAATTCACTTTGGTTCACCCAAAATAGCAAAGCTTTCGATATGAATTCTGAATTTTCTTCCACTTCAATACCCACTGTTCTTCCACCTGCAACAAGTTCCTTCATTTCCACTTCCATGGCTTTCAAGCCCTCTGATGATCCTTCATTACCCTCGTTTTCTATCAGTAATTCGCGGTACTGGGAGGCCAGTGCCCCGAGCAACAATAGCAACAGCAGCACAGGAAGCAGTTGCAACAGTTCCTGCTTTGAAGGCAGTGTGTTTCCTTGGGAGGCTCAAAATCAGCTGATGGGTAGCCAACAGGAGGAAGTGAAGTGGTCTGAATATCTTCAGAATCCATTACTAATGGAAGCAGCTTTACAGAATCAAAATCCACAATCTTTGTACAATGAGATAAAATCAGAAACCCATTTCTTATCCGAAAACTCCACTGCCATGTCTATGTGGCCTAATAATCAGCAGCAACAAGAAACTTTTCAAAATTCTGGTCTCTACCCTAAGGATATCCAAAGACTTACAGCAACAGCATATGGACATATTTAGCTTTCATTACCATATTTTTGAGCTTTCAGTTAGAGGAAGGAATTGAAAAAAGACTCCAATCGGAAGCTATCTCTTTCTTTATTTACAGGTGTGTGCCACAGATTTTTCTCTTGTAAATATGTCTGATACCAAAATAAAAAAATAAAAAAAATCTCACCCTATGTTTTTTAAATATTAAATCATGAGCCAAAAAAGATCTATCGTATAATCTTATTAGCTCTTTATTTCTTGGATGTGGGGTAGAATTGCAATAAAGCTTGAACCAGCAGTGTAATTCTCCTCCTCTGTCTCATTGCATATGCATTTTAATGTTGCAGTCTTTCTGTATAAAATCCAAAGAAAATGTAATTCATCATTGGCCCCCCATTTTTTTTCTTAGCAGTATGCCTATGTCAGATTGGAAAGCCAATAGAAATATAATAGCAGATTAGGAATTTTATCAGATTATCCAGATATTTCCTTTGATACTTAAAAAGCTGAAAATTACAGGAGCTTTGCTTCATGAATGCTTTTTTCCCAATATTAAGATTGATATGGTTGTCCATCCTTGTCTCGAACAGACAAGAGATGCTAATCACTTTCTAACAGTTTAATCACTTTTAATGCCTTTAATGTTAGATGATTTCGTGGAAAATGATCTATAGAGAAGAATTTTCTCGGGGGGGTTCATAAGTTTATTCACAGATGAAGTTAATGATATTGACACATCAAAAAAATTAAATTTTACTTCACAAAGTTTATGTTAAATCTCATTTTCTTTGAGTTGCAATACTCGAGAGGCTCTCTGTATCTCTCTCTCTCTCTCTATACTTTCGCACGCACGTTTAAGCACTGGCATTCAAATCCACTCGTCTGAATGTGTGGAAAATATAAGGGGAGGAACGAGGAAGAGATGGCACTTGATAATGAAGCAAGAAAGAGAGAAAAAAACCCCACAGATGAATTGAGAGTTTATTGAGTTTATAGTCCGTACAAGGAGATGGTGACTCTCAATCTGATAAGGGCCATCCATATATGTATCCTAACGTCTTCTAGCTTCCTAAAGAGATAAAAAATTATCGTAAGAAACACTTCATAAAGTAAGAAACTTCCAATTCAAGGGAAGGATTAGTCAATCGTGTGGTGGATGCTGAAATTTCAATTTGGTTAGCAAATCATTGCTATCCACTTGTCATCATTCTGCAGGTGTCTATTTTGCGATATTCCTCTCTCTACATATATGAGAATTCTCACATTTGACCCTCTACCTGTCTTCCTTGGTGTTGGTAGTTACTAGTTAAGAACTGAACTTCCCACACAATGATTTGGGAAGAACATTTTTCGAAAAAAAAATATTTTTTAATTTTTAAAAAGTAATTTAATAAAAACGGTTTATAAAAAATTAATCAATTAAATTAGAAAAATTCATAATATTGATATCCATTAGTAATTCTAAAACACTTTATTGTTCGTCTAAAATCAATCAGAATTCAATCTTCTAAATGGGCAATATAGATTGAAATTTAATATCATAACGGATAATCCAAGTTAAGTTACCCACAAAATCAATGTATTAAAATTAAATGAGCTTATAGATTATAAAGAGGTCTCTAACTTTATAAATAGATAATATAAAACTTAAAATGAATAAATTTATATTTAACAACTCGCAAGCGTTCATATATATGAGGAATGCATCTAATGAAGGTTAGGAAAGGGGAAGGAAATTCCCTCTAAAACCAAATGTTTAACATCTTTTATGCTAGAAAAATGTGTTAGATTGTTTTAGTATATATAGATGTTTATAATTTAGTTTCAAATAAGTTTTGCCTGTCCCACTACACCCAACAAAGTCGTGATTATTTCAAGAATTTTTACATAGTTCTCATTTCCAATTAAATTGGAACATGAACATTGTAATAATCATGCCTAACATCCCAATTTAACAATTAAAAAGAAATAATTTGACTAAGGACCTAATTAATATATACAGCATAACATTCCAATAAAGCAACATGTGGTTAAGCCTTAGTCCAAGAAGCGGGTGGGAGATGGCCTAAATGGCATATCTTTGCCCATATTTTGGTGGGTATTGGGCTCTCATATAATGAAATCATGAATCGTGATAAGCTAGCAACTGCTTCTGCTTTCTTTAGGTCCAGGTCCTTACTAATTAGTTATGACAAGTATTTTTCTATTACATAATTATAGTATGAAAAATTAAAATAAACAAAGAACATGAAAATCTCCTCAAATTTCTGTCCTTTTAATTGTCGTCGACGGCTTCATTCACTGGCGGCAACTTAGTTTTTCAAGTGTTTTCTCTTCTTTAACGAGAGAAGATTGTATAGATATGGTAGTCTTGAGCTTGGTCGGCAAATCCTCTGATAAGGCTGTAGATAGGATATTGAAGACAGACGAGTCTTTTCTTTCCTCTTGTTCAGCGTAAAAAACATTCAAATTTGTAATTTTATGACTCAATGGATGTTGATTTTCCAATCGCCACCGACGGCTTGGTTGGGTGAGTTTATTGTGTTCGAGTACTTGTGGCTGGGCTTAGACTGACTTGTACTACTGGGTAGAATCAGCTTGTCTTAATTTCTTTGTACTCTCGGCTGTTGGCGAGAATACGAACAAGCATGAGAGTAACATGTCTTGAATTTGAGACGCTCTATTCATCAATTAAGAGAGAGAGTTAAGATTTGTAAAAGGACAAGTCATCTTTATATCTTTTGACTATTGAGTTTCCCATGTCAAATATTCCCTTCACCTCAATTTTGATAGCTTACTTTTTCTTTTTTATTTATCAAAAAACAAACAGTACATTAATTTTTCTTTTTAAAAATGTTATCATATGTTAATTCTCTATCATATCCCTATTTTTGTGGCATGTTATCAATAAATATAAGTTATTATCTTAATTTTTCAGTAATGAGTAGTTATATTAAGTAAAATGTTTAATTTTAACCATATTAATTACAATTTTCTTAATACATTTAAAAATTAAAAAAACAAGTCTATCAAATTGAGATGGAGGGAATAATAATAATTGTTGCTGTAATTATGCGAAGAACTAACTCTTATCGATTTAAAAACTTTTTTAAGGAGTGAACAAAATCAAATCAATATGTTTAACCTGAATTGAACCAACAAGATCGGCTATGGTTGTTTGGGTCGGATAGAATGCTTAGGAGGATTAAATTTAACATTCAGATTTAAGATGGATCAATTGGATTGAGTAAAATTTTTTTTTTAACTTTTTACTAAAAAATTTAATTAACTGATCGAAATTTTTAGTTTGAGTGGAATCAAATTGGAATTTAAAGATATTTTACTTAAAGTCCAAGTTGGATTTGTTTTGATGGGATTGGTCAATTTGTTGAACCCTGCTTTTTTTTTTTTTCATATAAACATTAACTATTAGTAAAATTCATAAAATATTTAGATTTTTTTTCAGTAATAAATTATTCGCCATAAGATTTTAGTTTCGCTGGTTTCGCCATCTATGACTTAGAATGGTAATTTTGTTTTCGTCACAGTGGCGTACCCATGTCACTCCAGCAAAAATGTTTAACCTGTTTAATTCTTTAAAATTTTCTCATTTTTTATAATTTTCCTTTTTTTTTAATATAAAGCGGAGTAGGAAATAAAAACAATTTCTTATTATTATATGAATTTATTACCAAAATGTAAGAATATTATAATTTCATTGTTACTGTTGCTTTTTCATTACATCCCAAAGCAATTGATTTGATTCGAAAATTTCACACCTAATGGTCCTAATCTAAGAAATTGTGTTTCACACCGAATTTTACTTCCCAATTCCCATTAGGGGGACACGAGGCCTACTTACATTTACTTCAGGACAAAATTTTTGAATATCACCAAATCCCTTTACTAAACAATTAACCCCCTTCACACTTCACTTCACCGTCCAACTTTTCTTCAATTTATTTCTTTTATTTTCTTATTTTGACTCTTAAATTTTGGTAAATACTGATTTCCCTTTTTTTTATTTGAGAATTAAATTTTGATCAAACTATAAAAATAATAGTCAGTAAATAATATAGTAACTATCAAAATTTTATATATATATTTAAGTTTTCAATGGTTACGGATAAATTAAAGTGTTAACTATCATTAAATTATTATAATTATTACAGAATTAATTAAAAAAATTAAGAATGAATAAATAATATAATAATTATTAAAACATGACAGTATATATATATATATATCCTATATTTTGCTTTTGTGCTGCTGTAATTATACAGATATGGAAAATTCCAATTTTGCAAGATCTTCAACATAATTTGTTTTTATTTTAATTTTTACTGTATTTTTAATTATTAATTTAACTAAATTAGTATACATAATCATAGTAATTAGTTATTTAAATATTTATATATAGTCAAATTATATATACTTTTAAACTAAAAGTATAACGATATAAAAAAATGAAAAAAAAATTTAAACTTTATATATAAATCAAATTCCAGTTTTTATTATTATATATTAAAATAATTATTAATTACTTTCTATTTATAAAACAAAAATTAATTTTTTTTATATGATAATATTTTTGTTCGACTATATATATATATATATGCACAGACGAATGCAAAATGAAAGCATGAAGTGGATCCTGTACGTCGGCCCTACTCCTTGACAAGTTGACAACCTACCCCAAAAGCTATGGAGCCCATAAGCCCATTGTTTTCTAACAAAATATATAGAATAATAATGAAGAAAAAAAAATCATTTTAGTCAATTTTATAATTTTATGCTATCCAATTTTATAATTAAATTTCGTTCATTTAATTATTTTGTATAATTTGACTTAAATTTATTTAATTTTAATATTCTTACGTATTTATTTTAAACTAATTTAATTCAGGATTGATAAATGATAATTAAAGAAGTTAATTGAATAATTTTTTTAGTTTAAGTCTAATTTACGAAATATTTAAAATATAATTAATGATAGTTAATTCAATAGATTTTTCAGTTGAATAACTAAGTTAATTTAAAATAATATTTAAAGGAATTTATTAAAAAATATTTAATTAAATAAATTCCTAAAATTCAAATATATTTTTTTTTGGAATAATGAACGTGTGTGTCGGCAGTTGATATTATATAGTAGTAGAATATTATTAAGCCATAGAAATAAGCTACGTGTTGTTTGAAACTTGTGGGTATAATATTATATATTTACATTTCATAATATATTAAATCGTCATGTAAGTTGCTAATTGGCTGCAAGAAATTTCAGAAATTCATTTCTTCTAAATTTCTCCCATCAATATAATATATATATATATATATATATATATATATATATATATATATATATATACATTAAATATAAACCACTATTTACTCGTTTTATTATTAATTTTTTGTTAATAATAATAATAATATAATGAGCTCACATTCAAATCAATAATTAATTAAGTCCTATTAGGCTGGAGAATAATGTAATGGAGTGGGAGCGATTGAAGTTGATGTTTATATTGTGTGAGGGACATTGGGCACGTAGATGTGAAAGGATCCTCTGTGTCTGTGGTGTTATTTGTTAGAATTTGTAGTTGACTAATTAGAAAAACAAATAATTATCTTTTTTTTTTCTTTTCCAGATTGTGAACTGCACAATAGGGATAATTATAACTTTAAATCTACCATAAAAAATATTAAACATTCATCAATATTGGCGGCTAGAAAACTCGAATAGTAAAACAAATAGTTTTAAAAATTGTTTTAATTATAAAATTAAAACAATAGATTATTATTGATTAAGTACTATTTAACGTTTAGTAGTGCATTAAACAAGTGAGAAATGAGGAAGTTTTATGCCAATTTTGCAGGTAATAAAAAATAAAACACGATTACCAACTGACAAATAAAATGAATAAATTTCTTATTTTTGCTAGATTTTTATTTTTTTAAATATATCTTAATTTGAAATATTTTGTTATTAATAGTTATAAATTGTCATTTCTTCATCATCAAATATGTTTCAAATTAATTAACATTAGAAAATATTAGAAATACAAATATATAATTTGTATTATAATTTTATTAATCTATAAAAAGATAGAAACAAAATTATTTTTAAGATGAAGAAATATTTAACATTTAAATTATGTATATTTATTAGAATATCACACCCGCTGACCTTTAGTTTAAACTTGAAGTTTTTAAATATTTCCTCAATTGCAAATAATGCAACTCAGGAGGTATTTCAATTAAATATATATATATATACATATATTTAGAATTTTTTATTTAATGTTTTATAAACTGATTTTTTAAAATAGTTTTCAAAATTTAAAGTTTTTTTCCATAAGACCTTTTCTCGACTGTAATATCAAATATGACCTACTATCAATTTATTTTTTCAATTAATAATTAAAATATAATTACTAATTTGAGTGATATATTAAATAAATATTAAAAAATATGGATACAGTTAAAATATATAAGTTTAGAGATGATGATAATTCGTTTTGTGTCTTAATCGAATATCAAACGATCATACTAATTACGAATATGATACGATTAATTAATTGTATTAAAAATTCAAAATACGAATACGACATAATTAATATTTTTATTAACATGATACGATACGATTAACTAAATATATTTAAATATGAACAAATTAAAAGATAAAAGTACACGCAATTTATTTAATATATCTAAATATGTGAAATAATTAATTCATCTTGGTAAGTATATTAGTATAATATTAATTAATATAATATAATAATAACAACTATATAATTAATTATATTAATATTATAAATTTATTTATACATAAATATATATTATGTATATTTAAATTTTGAATAACATGAAAATAAATTATCATAATTATGATCATGTTTTTAATCACGTCTTCACTAAAAAAATATTATGTGTACCGATAATATATGAAATGGGACCCATTTGTTGAAGTGCAATCCTAACCGTAGAATTCCAAGATGACATCGTATCGTCTACTGATTATAGTTATAGTGACAAGACTCGACACTTGTAAATATCTTAATCACCAAAGCGACCATTCTAACCGTCCGTTTCTGTTGTCATCAAAACAGCTAGCTTGGAAAGGCGACTGGTCAACAAAATTAACGGCCGGCGAGCGGCGGTGTTTACTATACACAATTAGCTCTTTTATATATTTTTTAGTCAAAAGGGAAATATATATCAATATAAATATATTTATTTATTTATTTTCTAATAAGTTATTTATACAATTAGGATAACATAAATTAAAACTAAAAAAAAGGGTGGCTAAAGAAATAATAAAATAAACATAGAAAACCAGAAAAAGAAAATTGGATTGCTCATTTGCTCTTCCCTGATCTGGTGAAATAGAAGGGACCCACAGTTTAGTGCAGAGGATAAGTGATGTGTTGGGATCTTGTTCTAGTGCCACGTGTAAATACGGATGAAGTTCGGAGGTAAGGTAAATAAAAGTGAAATTAATTCTTATACGGATTGAGGTATCTTTCATGCAAAGGATATATTTATTTTTTATATATATGTTTAAAATAATAAAATTATCGGTTATTTAAATAAATGATACGAATTTATAATATAATTTTATTCAGGTTTTGTTGGGCTGGTAAATGTGAACCCAAAAAGGGAAGAATTTTTATTATTAGAATCCATTTGTTGTTGAATTTGATAAAAATATTTTTGAAAAAAAAATTATTTTTAAATTTTTTGAATTTTAAAAATTATTTTTAGAAAGAAGCAGATAAATAGATAATTTTTCAGAATTAAATTTAAAAAAAGTAGTTTATAAAAAGTTAAAAAAATTAATTAATTAAATAAAAAAATTAACAATTCTAAATATTCCCTTGAAAGAATAAAAACGCGGACATGTGTTCTATTAAACGCGGTTATATGCATCACTTTTGAACAACATCATCATCAAATCAAACACAGTTTTGTGGGCGTCATGGCGGCCTATTATCCTCAATTTACTCCCGAAATTGCCCTTCATTCAGTACAATTTTTATGGGGCAGTTTCGGGAATGTGTATCGGAGGAGCTATAATTAGGGGCTTGGCGTTGGAATTTATGACACAATAATAGTAATTGTTTTAATTTTATAAAGAAAAAGGAAATTTGGAAGCTAATCTTTCTAGCCAAAATCTAGATAGACTCCAATAATAACTCAGCCCATTAGCTTACGTTCACTGAAAAGAAAGGAAAAAAAAAAAAGCAAAATGTTTCAAATAAAAAAAAACAACTTTATTTTGAATGTATATTTTAAATCGAATTAACAAATAAGTTTTAAATTGAGAAACATTTAATTTTTAATTTAAGGTTATTTTTGTGGGAAATTCTAGTACGGGCTTAAAAATTATGATTAATTAATTTTTTTTAACTAAAACCAAAAAAATTAAAAGGAATTTAAATATGAAATGATAAACTCAGGAGTCCACATTTGATCTGATTCAACCCACATCAAAATTTTTGGAAAGATGACTAATCAAAGTTTATCTGTAAAATAACCTTTGAATATTTTTATTTCTATTTTTATCAAATAATATATAAGTTTTTATTAAATGACTGATTTGGTTTGATTTTGGGTTTTCGGTTTAGTCTTTGCTCCCCTAGATAAAAACTATAAGGAAATACATACAACCATAGGGAGGCTTTCAATGTATTCTCGTAGCAATATAAAGGGTCGAATTGCCACATAAATTGTGCACTGCCCTTATCAGCTTTTACCAGATAGTGAGGCTGAGAACCCAATTTCCCATTTTCAGAATCATAATACCTGAGCTGAATAACAACAAATACTAATAGTAATACAAAAAATTTAATATTACCCTGCATCTGCATTTATTAGTTATTAGCTGCTGGTTCTGTAAATTTCATTCATAGTTTGCATAAATAATAAATTATTATATAATAAAATTAATTTCTCTGAGAAATAAGAAAAGCCATTTTTAGATATTGAATTTATTAAAATTTTTCCATTAAACTCTTTCATTGAATTTTTATTTTATTAAACACTTGAATTTTGATTTTAATAAAAAAATTTATTTGATATAATAATAATAATAATAATAATAATAATAATATTTTTAGCAAGAACTTTCTAATTTATTCTATTAAATTCCTAAAAATATGCATTTTTCAAACTGCAATCCCATGTTAATGATGAAAAAATTTAACTGGATTTAAATTCTTACTCCCTCTTCTAAATAGATTTTATTGAAGAATTTCATTTATATTCATTAATGTTTTACGGTTATCAATAAATATTAATTGTTATTTTTATCTATTTTACCCTCATTTAATAATTAAGATAACAAAATTTTGTTTCTCTTTAATAAGATACAATAATAATAATAATTGTTGAAAATTAAAGATAATATAATATTTATTTATATTTTAAATATATTTGTTAATAAATTTTAAACGATATTTATTTAGATGGGAGTGATTATTATTATTTTTTTTTTTGGGGGGTTTGTTATTAGATGTTAGTAGGCAAAGAAAGAGAATCAAATTGAAAACAGAAATAGCAATGGGCTGATGACTATGGAATGGAATGGATTCTTTTGTTTTGTTTTGTTTTCAATTGCCTCATTTTTTGTCCAAAAAATCGTGCAGGCATTTCTACTCTCGAGTGCTGACCCATTTCTTAATCCGAACTACTCTATTACCACGTGTCTCCTAATTAGTGGTAGAGAATGCTCCCTCGTCCTCTACGGTAATCCTCTTAATCTTTAACTTCTAGATTTCTTAATCATTATTATTATCAAAACAAACTGCTATCTAATTATTAATTACGAATTTTTATGCAAATTAGCATGTCAGTGTGCCTTTCTTCCCTCATTTACCATATTAACCCTCTCACTCCCGGACTGAGAGTGCCACGTAGAAGGGCATTTTGGCGCTTTCCGAAGTTTCAAGCTTACCCTCACCTTATCATGAAATCAGATACGAATGATTCACAGTTAACCAAAACCAAAAGCCACAATCCTTTTTCTTTTTTCCAGCACTTTCTCTTATTCTGTATTGGAAATCTTTTCTGGTTTTTTTGATACTCTTCAGTGTGAGTGCAATTATTTAGCATATTATGGCGTCAGATGAGAATTCCACCATGGTTTTTTCCTCTACAACGGTGGATGACGAGTATGATAATGATACTGATGATGGGTATGATCATCAGCCTCATCCTCATAATTTGTCCAGGTTATCTGTTTGTACCAGTTCTATGTACACTAACGAAGATGAAGATTATCAAGATTGTGATGGCATGAGGATGTTCATGTCAAGATTGTCCATAGAAAACTTTGATGCAGACGAGGAACTGTCCGATGATGAGGAACAAGGGATAGGCATGCTTGATCTTTCTTCGGATTCCGAAAAAGAACGCGGATACTACTCACTACCAGCGACGCCCCCTCGCCGGAGAATCCGAGGTGGGCTCGTGAATAATCAGCAGCAGATTATAAGGGCAAAGGAGTATGCAAGTGAAAATGAAGCTGAAAAGGGTAAAATAAGAAAAAATTTGAGGAGGAGGAGAGTGATAAGAGAAAAGAGTGATAAGAATGAGAAAGAGGAGGAGAGTATGGGTGTGGGTATGAGTAATTATAATTATGGGTACGGTAATAGTTTTAGTGGGGAAAGTGAGGGTGGTGGAGTGGTGGTGATAACCAGGCCAAAGGGAGGGAGAAGATCATTGTGTATGGATTTAGATGAAGTTAAGGCATGTAGAGATCTTGGGTTTGAATTAGAAATGCCTAATAGGGTATCTCTTTCAGGATCTACCCTAGAAACAAGTAGTGGTGGCAATTCCCCTATAGCCAATTGGCGCATTTCAAGCCCTGGTTAGTGTTCTTTTGCTCTTCTTCCTCCTCTTTTTTAAAAAATCATCCTATTGGGTAGCTGAGAATTGGCATTGTGTATGTGTCTCATTATTGCTAAAAGATAGGAACTTTGTATGAATTTGTGTCTGAGTTAGTGTTGATTTTGGTTTGTAGGTGATGATCCTCGAGATGTGAAGGCCAGGCTAAAGGTATGGGCACAGGCAGTGGCACTTGCATCTGCCTCTTGTCATGCGGCTTCTGAGTACTGAGTACTAATTGCTAATCTTTGCGGAATCTTCTAATCCATACTATATTGCATCTTTTAAAAGAAAAGGAGTATTTTTTTTCCTTTTCTCTTGTATCTCCTTCCTAGGTTGGGTTGGTATATGAAATTTGAGGTTTGGACTTCAATTTCTTTAGGACAAAGATATCTTTGAATTTGTTTTTCCAGATGGTGAATTTGGGATTTAAGGTGGGAGACTCGGGCTCTTAGCACTTCCTTTTTGTACATGTTTTTGCAGTTGTAAATATCACATGATGGCCGGGGGTGGGAGCATTGGCTTGGTTGACAAAAAATAGTTGATTATTATTGTGATTTCTTATTTCTGGGAGCTTGTATTCACGTTGTTCATAGTGTTGTTTGTTAATTGTATCGAGTGTTAGAGCATTGAGAGTGACATTAATTATTTGTATCCATGAATTCTAAAAAAAGAAAGCTTGATATGTTGACTTCAAAGAGATATACAATTATGTTGTTGAATTTTGTCATTGTTTGTAAAAGATGATACTATTATGCAGAACAGGTAGAACTGGTATTTGATGATTGAATTTTAATGAATACTGAGCTATATTAAAGTCCTAAAACGGACTTTCTGAGTCCTAGTATTTGGAATGAATTATACCCACTAATAATGCACAAAAATTAAATAAATTAGATGAGGTCATTAACTGTATGACCATTTTGTTTTACCATTTCTGGAGGATTCTGAATTCGGTGGGGAACCTTTTGCCTCTGTTGCACAACACTTTAGCGCAGTTGGTTCTTTCTAATGTTTTTAACTGAGAATTTCTCTTGGTATTCATTTGAATTACAATCTTTTTCTTTTTTTTTTTTGGTTCAAGTTTTTATATAATTTACATATTATAAATGCTAAAATAAATATATCAAAATTCAATAAATCTCTCATTTCAAATGCGCAGGACATGTTCGAATGTTACTTAAAACTAGTTAGAAAAAAAGCTGAACAAATAAAGAAAAAAGAAAAAAGAGAAAACCACTGTGGTTTGTAGGTTTTACTGTTTGGTTTTGAAAACATGTTAAGATGTGAAGATATCAGAACTGATTGGCAACTACCAGAAAGATACCTCACTGTTAAGTTTCTTGTTGGTGATGATAATAATAGCAGTTTGATACAAAATAGGACATGCAGGCGACCGCAAAGAAGCAACACAGGACAGAAATGATAATATGGCTGCTGAAAAAAAAATGAGCCTTCAATTGTGGATTTTACAAGGTTGACTTGTGAATCCAGATATTAATCGTGTGTCATCCATCAAACTGAAACCCAGTAGTGCTTTTTCGAACATGTTAATGACATCAAGAAGATACTAAGCAGACTTAGCGGGATTAGTGTTAATCTTGAGGACTGAGAGATTACTAGCGTTGAAGTAACATCACTGCAGAGGAGATACTAATTTCAGTCTCACAATTGAAACTGAGAGAGGAAATCCAGAAAAAAGAAAAGAGAAGAATATGAAGCTTTGCTATGGCCATTCAAATAACTTAATCATATCATTCACAGTATATGTGACAGTTCCTCTCTACTAGTGCCAGTGCAGATTCAACTTCAACTCCTAAAACCATGAAAATTTATTAATATTCTGTTTCTATAACCTCAATCTTAACATCAATTCAGTATTGTTAGCATAAAATATAACATTCATGGCCTCTCTCCTTCCCCTTATATGGCTCTATCCCACCCAACCTCTAATTATGTTCAGGAACTGAGCAATGAGCAGAAAATTTCTTATTTTCTCCTGTTTTCCTTTTTTTGGTTCCAGCTCACAAATTCATTCGAAGTTCGTGGCGCAATATTTTGGAAAGAAAGAAACATAATAAATAAAAACCGTAGTATAAGTGATAGAAACATAAAGCTTAGCTTTATTGTAACATCTGAATTATATGTCTGAGCCCCGAGAACTAACATGTTCTACTGAGACAAGAAAGAACTAATACTTTAAATGTTCAGCACAATAAGGGAGAATGATGCTAGTCATTGTGTTTGCATTTTGCAGCAAGTGATGCCTTGAGGTTATAATAAACGAATGCTACAATTTCTACAATTGGCAATTGTTAACGAGTGAAGAAAATTTGTGATGAGGATTGAGGAGATATGTGTTCCACTCACTTGACAATTAAATTATGGCAGCTGTTGTCACAGGGGTATGCACAGTCAATAGCTTTAACTTTATCTCGATCAAAATACCAGTCTCCCACAGATTGTGCAACTCTCTACATAAACAACAATATAATCACAGTGATTGTGGATAGCGTTCTTTTATGGTGAAACATTAAAAGTATAAAACACATATGAGTGCACATATGTAAAAAGGATGAGTATTTATTCAATCCCAAAAAATAGTGCGGCCAGCTAAGGCTGTTATATATTCTATATAAAAAAAATAGGCTAATTTTTGTCTGATTAAGATGAGAGAGTCTCAAATAAAGCTGTGTAGATATGGAATGGCTATTTAAGGGGAAAGAGAGAAGGCACAGATCACGTGTAAACCTATTATATGTTTGCTATGATGTTTATATATGAGCAATTAGAGAGTGGGTACCTTGTTCCCTATGAGGGGTGAATCAATAGCAAACCATGTATCTTGTCTCTCGGATTGGCAATGCGCAAAGCAAGAATTTAAGAATAAACCATTTTGAGTTGACATTGAGAAAGAATTTAGAGCATCAAGCATTTGATTCCTGAAGTCTGTTCCATAAGAATAAAAGAGAAGCAACTATATAAATGAACATGCAAGATGAATTGGACATTAGATAAGAAAAAACAAGCATAATTCTGTGGAACTCAAAGATCACCTTGGAAAAATTGGATCTGTGATGAATTGCATTCTAAGTGGTTTTGTTTGCATTCATTCCAATAACCATGAGGATCAGCTGATGATGGAATCAAGCTAGCTTGGACCTGATAAAATCAGACAGAGTATCTAATTTATTCAAATTCAGGATATCAACTAGAAAATGATATAATTACAAGAACAACTCAACAGACTTAATGCAATTGTTAAGGAGAGAAATTCCCTTGTTATCTAGGATTAAATTTTGTTGGAGAACATTCTATGATTATTTCCTGAACACAACAGGCTGATTTGCAGAGTACCCTCTTAAAATCCCTTAAAGAGGAGATTTAGTCTCAGGCAAAAACCTTCAGGACACCATGCTGTACAATTAAAATAAACTACTGAATTGAAAAGCCGTTCTACTTGATTCTGAATTTATAGGTTAGCTATCTTTAAATGGCTTCTGTTCATTGCCTTGAAGGGTTGAGACTGAGTAGGTTTTAAGTTCAAATACTCAAATCTTACTGATAATCTCAAATTATGAAGTTGGCTGAATTACCTTTCTTTTCCCAAGTCTCCATTCCACCCTACTTAAATCCAAATCTTCCAAAAAGAGGAAAAAAACTCAAATACTTTTCTTTGAACCATGGTTCATAGGGATGCAGCTGACAGAAGATAGCGTCCTTCTCTAGACAATGTACTATCTCATCACGTTGTAGATATTTTGAATAATTTTAAGTATTATTTTATCAATCCTTTAAATATGAAGTGGCATATGACCTGCCATTAGAAGAGAGAGCACACATAAAACTGATTACCTGCCATGCATCATAGGCTGCATTGAGAATAAATAATGGACTATTGACATTGGCAATCAAATTCTGGGGGAAGAAGCACTGCATGAGAGAGTGTCATAAATTCTCGTTTACTAACTGATAAAACTGCAAAACACTGAAGAAAAAGTAAATGATTACTGAAGTTCGATCCAGGTGGCTGGTACAGGAACTTGGCAGATTCTTTTGCACTTCCTAAAATTTCAGCAGACATCAATGATCAATTAATGGTTGATAATGTGTGGAAAAATACTCAAAACCCATAGGAGACGGACAAAAAAGTACTGCAACATATTAACTAACAATTGTAAAAACTCAAATTAGAGCTCTTAAGTTATTCTACAGAATTGACCTCACAAACAGATATGAAGCTTACCTGTAAGCTAATTACACCTTGATACATATTCCGAAGGGTGCGGTTACCAGACACATCAATTCTACAGCATATTTTTAAAATTAAAAGAAATGACATTTGTGATGAACTACATGCATAAATAGATACCATAAAAGGGTAATAATAAAGAAATGCTTATTACGCATCAAGAAACAATCCAGCATCACTGAAGCATTTCACTTTGGTAGATTGAGGAAACAAGTCCCTGAATTCATCGCAGTGTATTATGGATGCAAGACCTCCAGCAGAGCATCCGGAAAGAAGAGCCTGAAATACAAGTGTTCATAAAGTGGAAATGTGAAAATTACAACAGAAGAAACAAGGACATAATGAATTTCCAATACCTGAGTGGCACTTTGCATTCCTTCAGCCATTAGATACTCCATAGCAGCTGACCAGATTCGTTGTCCTCGAAAATAAAGCTTTGCAGCCTGAAAGAAAAAGTACTTCAAAAACCTACGCAGTTGGATGCTAATCTTTAAAATAGAACATTTAATCCAATCCAAAATCCTAGCTTTTTGAGACTGTCATGACTTCCATGTAAAAAAGGTTTGGTCATTGTGATGCTATAGTAACTTTCACAGGATGCCCAAACCATTCGTACCCATACCAAAAATGATACAGTTAATGATCTAATGTCTTTACTTTTTTGACTTATGGTGAGCTATATCTAAGTTGTCATTTTTGCAACAATATGCATTAATATAGCGCCACTGAAACATTCTAAGCGATTACCACTCATATTAAGTGATTTAACCCAACCAACTACCTTCAGTAACATGTGCAGCCGGCTGCCATATTCAAAGCCATCTTTCAGAAACACATATTGTAAAGAGGTATATGTAATTATTTTCAGGAATAAATTAAGAAACTTGGATACTCCCACCAACCTCATCATGACCTTCCCCACTAAAAGATGCCCCATCACAGTATCTTAGCTTGACTCGATTCCAGTTAAAGAAATCTGAAAGAATAAGAAATCACCATACAGGCAATGTGGAATCAGAGATTATTAATCAAAATTTCCAGAGTAAATGAAGTTTCTAAGTCTAGCAGAAACCAGGGTTTTCTTCTGTTTTATTGCTTAAAATTCCAGTGAAGGGAATTTTTTTTTCCATAAATTTTGATGAACCACGACGAGTAGTTTTGCGGTAAACACAACTCTTGATGGTATTGCACCATCCACCTCCCTGCATAATCAATCAAAAGTAGCAAAAGATAAGAGAGCAATTGAATTTTTAAAATCCTTCCCATTCATCATCTAATTATTCACTAACAATAGCTTTCAGTGCCCAGTATCAGAATCAGAAAGTTATCTCACAAACCTCCAACTGAATGAGCCAGCTGTTTTCACCCGATCCAGACCCGCGATGCAAGTGGTAACCAGGCAGTGTTCCATCCAAGCAGACTGCCATAAGAAATTAATACTACTCAATAATCCCAATTTATTTATACTGTTTATGGAGCTAATTCAAATGTCTTGATACTGTTTACAGAGATAATTGCTGGGAAAAGTAAATACCAGCTCCTTTGGAGTGAGCTCCCTGAATAAGAGTGAGGCCGACCATGAGAGGTTTCGCAGAAGGCGACGAAGCATCACTCTCCAGCAAAGAAAGAGCTTTGAAATCTCCATCAACATCCACAGATTCATCTATAACCATTGCAACCACACCACCGGAGAAGAAGCAGAGCAAAGCCAAGACCTCCGCAATCCCCAGCCGCTGCCTCATTCTCCCAGCCCAAGTACAAGAGACACTATCCCTTTGCTTAGATACAAGAAATGCTTGAATTGGAATGCAGGGGAGTTCTCAAGTTTGGATTTTTAAGCTGGGAAGAGGAAAAACAGAGGCAGGCCTCGGCTCACTGTTTATAGAGAATCAAACTATAATGGATTTTATTTGCTTTAAACTATAAATAATGGATTTTATTGTTAATGCAATGTAATCATGCCAACTTAAAAACAATGATAAAGAAAACAATATTTCAAAATAATAATAATAATAAAAGAAAAAGATAGAAAACAAGTATGGCTGTATGGCATATGCCACCATTGTCGTCTTTGTCTCACTTATTATTATATTATTATATTACACTTTCTCGTTGAACTCAAAGCCCCCAATTAATATCCCACTTTCTCAATTTCCTTTCCTTTTGTTTTTTCTTTTCAAAATAAAAATTATTTGGTTCAGGGCTTTATAATTTTTGTTTTGAAACTCTATTTTATGCACTAAATTTTCAATTCAAATTTTATAAGTACTTAAATAAATATGGATAATTAAAGTAAATTAAATTAAAATTTATTTTTGGATAAAATTAACCAATTTTTAATCCTAACTATGATACTTATGTTCTTACTTGGTGTTCATAATTTTTTTTCATTAAATTATATTCGACTATCTTATACCATAATAATGGCAAGTTTTTTAATTAATTATTTTAACAATATATAACTGTTTAACATCATAATTACATAATAAATACAAATAAGAATTTAAAAGATAATGCATAAAATACAAATTTTAGATATTAATTAATAATTTATAAACCTCTCTATGAATCTAATATAAATAAGAAAGATAATCAAGCAACAATACTTTTTTCCTTTTTTCTTTCTTTCTTTTCCATTTTTGGCGAAAATTAAGGGAACTTTTGCCCTTTTAGTTTTATTTTGTTTTAATTTATTAATGTGTGAACTTTTGCCGTATATGGACAGCGATTTTTCAGCCTCTCGCCGACAAGTTCGTACGCTCTTCCTATCTGCCTTTTGTTAATTACCATTTTTTTCGAAAGCCATTTTTCTTAATTACCATTTATAATTATAAGGCCGAGATTGCTCTGATTACAATCTCTGAAATCTAACCTCATCAATCTGACGCCAAAAGAAAAATGGATAAGAAAATCTAGCATCTGATTGGACAAGAAACAAAACGAAAAAAAAAAAAAAGCACACCAAGAAGATTCATTTCTAAAAAGGTAGAGATTTCGTACACGTTCATCCTGACGATCTGACAAAGATTCATGAAAGTCGAAACGTGATGCTAAAATAGGACTAACAACACCGATAAAACTGTCATACACTGCTGAAGATTAATCTGAGGGCCAATAGGATTAACAAAAATTCGAATACATACAATAAATTTACCTTATATAATTTTTTTTTTGAAAGAATGTAAGTTTATATATTCAGATGGGTTATTCTATCACTGGGGGGGGGGCAAATTACACAGATCCAAGTAAACAAAAAACACAAACCTAATCCATCTCTCTGATTATGAGACGATGGACAATTTTATCCATCCTTTTATTTCTTATAAAAATTGCAAAACGAAAAAAAAAATTGAGAGAAGTATCAAGATAGTGAACCACTTGACAGAATCTCATTATGATCTTCGCTAAACTGATAATTCTCATAGACCTCAAGCAATAGCTCCCTACAAGGCACAACGGCCCCAAGCTTGATGCTAGCCAAAAAAGCACCTGAAAGCTTCCTATGAAGGCTGTAGGACTCTTCCGGTGGTGGTGTGAGCCTGTGCTTCAGCATTGTAGCCCCTAGGTTGGTTACACTTTGGGTAATATTCGTCGATCGGAAATCAAATCCACCAGCCTTGGAAAATGGCAGTCCCACAACAAAACCAGCTTGAACATGAGCATCCAGCATAACCTCTGATTCCATTCCTGTAAGGAATCCTAGTTTTCTCGACATTTCAATCACTGCATCGCTCTCGCTATTTGCACATGCAACAACCTAATCACATATACATATAGATTTCCTCAGCTTACACAAAACCCAGGCAGTTATAATGTTACTGGAAATTATTAATAGTGTTAAACATCTCAAATTTTTGGACAAATGTCACATGAGCTGCCACTGAAAAAACCAAAATTAAAACCTTCATCCACCACTCCAACATTTTGGGTTAGCTTTCAAGAATATACTACATGCATAGTCATTATATTTAATCAACTATTCAGTTGGAGGCAGGACAAGCACAATGTCAACTACTCTCCACGGAAGTATATAAAACTTTACTTGTACAATGAACACCATAAATTAATAACTTGAATTACAGGAGAAAAGGATTACCATTCTTAAATAATCATCAACAAAACTTTTAGGAAAATCACGAGCTGCTCCAAAGTCGATGAGATTCACAGTTTTTGTGGCCTTGTCGTAAAGGAAGTTACTCCAATTAGGATCAGTCTGCAGTAGGACAACCACAACACAAGCAAATGGCACATGATCACTTTTTTTCAGTCACATTTCTCACATAAGCAACTGCAATTACGAATACATCTATTGACAAGAATAAGTGCTATTCATACTTCAGATGAACATGCAAGAGAAACCGGAAGAAAATGGATATGTAAAATGAACTTGGAGAGCATTCGACAAGCCATAAGAAGGGAAAAAGATCCCAAATTATTTTTTTTGTCCAGAAAAGGATTTAAGAGGGAGAGAGAAGCCTGCCTGCATGAAATGGAAAACAAATAACTCCATCAACGTGAGTTCTAACAGCTTTTTCCCCACATAATTTCGAGTTTCTTGGTTCAGTAATGCCACCTTATCAATTGGAATCCCTGCAGTGAGCAAAATAAAGATGATATCATACATAGTTTCCTAATTTATGATGAGAAGAAGAAAAGATTCTGATGACAACAAATTCCAGCAAAACCACCATAATATATTTCACTTGAATTTTAAATAAAAGAGAGAACAAGAGAGGACAACTATCTAACATGAACAGTAATCACAGTGTAACATTATTTCTGTTCCTTTCCTCTTAAGCTCTTTAATTCTTGTAATAATGAATTTGATTGGTGCCATTTAGATAGTTGTCAAATCGAGAATCAAATTTATCATTTTGTAAATCAAGAATCGAATCACAAGATTTGGTTCACGTTGATAATATTAATTAAAAATACTATATATTCATTTTTAAGAACATACTTCATATTATATATTTAAAAGTTTTGAAATGTAGCAATGGCTAAACCTAAAAATACTATGTAATTACTAATAACAATAAACTAAGCAATTCATATAGCATATGTATCACATTCAGTATTCTTTTTTTTTTCCTGTTTGTTTTCTAATTAAATTTAAGTGAGTTTTAATGAGTTCCATTTTTTCTTTATTTTTATTTATTTTTCTGGTTAATAAAAGTGGATCTTTGTGGGTTTTTTATCTTTTGAGCTGATTAGCTCTTTTAATTATGTTGAATTATATGAATCGACAGAATCGTAGTGTTTGACTGATTCTTCTGATTCACTATCATTCGGCTGTGATTCAGTGCTAATTTCGATTCTTACTAGAGAGTCGAATAGTTTTATATAGAAATAGTATCGACTTGGACGATTCGAATTGAAAATCATTCAATTCTAACAACAGTGGCCATTTACTTTGGTGTAAGTTTATCCATGTTTCAAGATAATTATAGTAAAATCTAATTGTGAAATGTAAACCTAGACTAAAACTAGCTACTCCGAAAAGGAGAAAGCAGCTTTTCTAATTTAACTTCTGCTTATCACATGTCAGTATACTGAACTCTGCAGCAGTGCCATAAGGGGCATCTATGATCTAGAAATATGCATTGAATTTTTTTCCCCGAAAAATGGAAAAAGAATATAAAAGAAAAAAAAACATAGATGCCAAGTATAAGATGCAATGCATGCTATATCTCAGAAGAAAGACACTACAATAAATAATATCTAATTTTTAATGCTTCAATAAAATGGAAGCATTTCATAGCTTATCAGTCGAGGAAGTTTTTTTGTTCTACTTAGTTTGACGAAACATAATAACCCGGCTATCATTACACTATACTAACCTAATTAATAAGAAAAGTAACATACAAAATGAAATGGTGATTTACCTGAAATAAGTTCTGTAGTTAAGACTCTCTTGCTGGAAAGTGCCTCTACAACCTTTGGAACATTAAAACCCTGAACATCAGATAGTAGGTCTTGGAACCGTTTCTGATTAGTTGCTTCCAACTCATAGTCACATTCACGGGATAACTCTTCTTTAGCCACCTTAAAAGATTTAGATGAAGAACATCAACACAGAATTCCAACAGAGTAAGACGTTTTAATTCACATCATGATCATTTACAGTCCCCCATGGACTACAAACCAATTAGTAGAGTATGAATTAGTGATGTATATAATAGAAGTATTGACGAGCATGTGGAGGCACAACTAGCTGCAGGTTGCCCAACCACAACAAGCCGAGACTTAGTTTTCAATTCTCTGCAAGTATTTAACTAATAATGCCAAACTGTAGCAATAAAGTATAAATGCATTCATGTACATCCATGGATAAAGATATGTACACACCTTCATAGCTTTCTCAAGGAAAAGTCCTTTTGGAATTAAGTTTGTATAATCTAAGAGAAGTTTCACATTCTCAATGTCGCTATCAATGCTACTGGCAACACCAGGGTACTGAATTTTCATTGCAACCTCCATACCATCTCTTGTAACTGCCCGGTGCACCTATAATTGTTTTCAAAGAGTTAGGCTATAGTTAGGCATGACAATATGAAAGTTGGTGGACAGCAGCACTGAATACAAGTAGAGTAAGAATGGGATGGACGATATCACAAAAAAATAAAAAATAAAAAAAAAATTCACTTTACATATACCATATATGTAAGCTGGGAGAGGGAGGGAAACAAAAGGCAAATTTCACATACAGGACAGTATAGATTATAGACCACGTAGCATATAAATTAGAAGAAGCATGCTCCTGCAGGTTCTAATAATCACCACTTACAACACATAAAAAGCAATATGCAAACCAATTACATTTAAAATTTAACTGGCAACCGAACTTCTTTTGTATAAATAGTAGGAAGCCAACAAACTGTCCTTAACAGTTTATGCAGCAAAAATAGGAGTTAAGTAGACAACCAAAACAGAAATATGCTTCTGTAGTTGGTTACACCAAGTTATTACATTGTAGTCTATCCTTATCATTACTCAGTTTAGAAAAGACTAAAAAAGCTTGATGTGAATTGAAAACACTACCAGCAGTTTACTAGCTTAAAGTGATTGACAGACACTGTAAAAAGTAACTGTGTTGCATAACCTGGCCTATGCTTGCAGCAGCAATTGGTTCATAATCAAAACTAGTTAATTTAGTTGACCAGTCAGAACCCAATTCAGCATCCACAACTCGATTGAGCTGGCTCCTTGGCATCACATCTGCACCTTGACGGACTATGTCTAAAGCAGCCAAGATCTATCCAAAATATAAAAAAAAATGTTACAAATTCCATGGGAAAAAAAAAAGAAAAAAAAACAGATGATAAAAAGAGATAATGAACAGTTCTGACACCTTAGAAGTCACTAATGATTAAATGAATGAAAAAGATTTCATTGTTTTCCTAGAGACAAAAAATCAGACATCAGTATACAAAATACACGCTGTTCATTTCCTACTCAAATCTGGCCACTCCGATGTATAATTTCAGTCACGAGGATTTCCTAAAACTCGTGATGTTTTTTTAAACCTGAATAAAAGATTACATTATTCCAAGTTGATTCGGTTCTTACAACCACATTATAACAAATCTTCAATTCTTTTCAGAATCTTAAATCCAAGACAACTCCTATCAGTTGGTATTTAGAATTGAACATCATGGCATTAAAAATTCATAAAAAATATAACACAAGTGACAACAAATTACCAACCGGAGCAGGAACAAGAGATTCATCCTGTATACTCAGCATTTGTCCTAATTTGAGTGCAGCTCCACGCATTCTGCATAGTGCGAGAGCCAAACGTTCTGCATTTTTTTCAGATAAAACTGGGGAGAGGGCAGATTGTTTGTCTTGTGCACTTGGAGCACCGTACGCCAGCCTCTTGGAAGATTCCTGAATTGTACCCCAAGCAAGCCCAGCTCCTAGACCAGCAAACCTTTAAAAGTAATAGGATCGAAGTTAAGGATATAGCAGAGCAATTGTATCGTAAATTGTAGACATTTGATGGACAGTGATAAACGTAATATAAAGGCAAAAGTGATTCTACTTAGATGATTATTCTTAAAGTATAAGATCAATCAATTAATAAGCATGCCCAGCTAGCTCCTTTACAATTACTGATTCTGTTAAAAATACAAATAAGAACTCACCCAAGCGCCCTAGTAAAGGGAGTCGAAGGAACCTTCCTCACTCTCGGCTTCCTCCTCTCAAATTCTATAGCCGCCGCAGTTGGAATGTCTTCGCCATTCTTACCATTCAAATTCCGATCTTCACATTCTCTCTTGAAAGCATCATCATTCGCTAAGCCACCAACTTCATCCCTCGAAACCTGATCATCCTCAGATACCTTCTCCTCAACAACGACTCCAGCGGCAACATTACTGCTAGCATTGGCAACATAGTCATTCCCGCCATTATTTACAGAGTGCGGTTGAAATGGGCTGGGCTCTGCCACGTCATCCGAATGGTAAAACAAAACGACGGACTCCTTGGGCCTAGGTGGAGAAAACTCTCGGATATTCCCTTTGGTAAGGTTCGATAAATCGGTGACGGAGAGTAGGGCCTTCTTGGCGGTGGACGTAATTAGGGTTTGAAAATCACCATTTGCGGCGGGAGAGCGTTTGGCGATCTCTTTAGCAACTAGAGAAAGGCCATTGACGAGCCTTCCTACATCCTTGAACGAAGTCATAGCATCGCCCTTCACAAGAAAGCAAATGCGACTCTGATTTTGGATTTCGATCTTCACTTAAGCCCCTGCGATTTTGATCATGGCGGAAAATTCTGTCTGAAAGAGAACAGGCAAGTTAAGTTACGTGGAATTCAACCCTTCCATGAGATTCGAATTCATCATTTTATAGAGTCAACCGACCCGGCCCATTGAGAAGCTTGTGAAATTTCTAACTTCGTATTGCAAATTCTTTAGATGGCCTACGTTTCCTTAATTGTAATTCTTATGAATTCAATTTTCTTTATAAGCTGTAAGCTACTTTTATTTTTTATATATATTTTAAAAAATAAAATTATTTATTATTTAAATAAATGATATACAATATATATATATATATATAATAAATATAAATCTTTGATATAATTTGTTTATTTAATTATAACATATAATACGAGCCAAGCCCATTAAAACTTGACCTTCGCCTTTTTTTTAAAAATAAATTGATAAAAGTAAATAATTGTAGAATTTAATCCTAATTTTATGTACATTTGTTGAAAACTTATGATAGAATGAAATACAATTAAAATGAAAATGATGATTTTCTTTGAATAAATTGAACAACAGAAATAGTAGCAATCCTTCAATGAGGACAAATTTCTCAAAATTTAATAAGGAAAAATACAATTAATTAAGCTAAGTAATGGTGTCTGAAATAAGTTAAAAGCTAGAATAATATATCGGATAAAATTTTAAAAAGTAATTTCTATTAAATTTTAAATGCTGAATTTAACATTTTTTTTAGTTAATAGCTTATTGTTAATTTGATTAATGAATAGTAATATGGATCATGTTAGATAAACATCTTCTGGGTGGCTTTGCAGCCACTTCGATCATAGTAAAAAATAAAAGCTATTTTTGATTTCATAAAAGACATTTTACATGATGTTTTATTATTATATAAATCGAGTTTGAATTTTAAATAAATATATGTAGTACATATATAAAACGACCATCTTAATTTCCAACAAATTAATCAATTCAAAATTTTCATCATTCTCATTAGCCGACCCGTCCAGAATATTAATGGGATATTTTTCTATGTAAAATCTCCTTTTTAAAATTTTAATAAGAAAACAAATAACAATAATTTTCAGCTGAATTCCTACAAATTCCAGAAAATAGAATTGGAGCCAAAGGAAAAAAGCATCTTGCACGCACTTACTAAGAAAATTGTCTATCTTAACATCAACTAAACTTCCCATTCTAATGACATTTTCTCTAGAAAGAATCAGAAGAGAAAAATATATAAGAATTCAAACTCTTATTTTCCATATATAATCAAATTAATTTTCTACTTTTTCTTTATTTTCAATGCCCAAGATTAAGAGATTCACATTCACTATGGTTATGTTGGAGTTGAAGCATTTCAGCAATAGAGTCACAGAAAATAAATAAATAGCATAATTTTATTAATCACAATTAAATATACAAACGTTTCCATTGGCCTCTTGTGGAAGAACAACAGGCCATCAAGGGCCAAGCAGCATGTGGCCTGGTTCCACTACAATAAGATTCTGACATTTGAATGAGGTAACGGTGCACCAAATCTACATAATAATATAGAAAAGGGCAGACATGATATCAACAAGTATTTAATCTCATGGGCAGGGAAGGTGAGACTAATACAAAGAAATTTATTTTAATTAGTAATCTTTTATATCAATACTCGAGAAACGAAAATAAAAATTCTAATATCCTAATTAGAAAACTTAAAAATTAATTTCAAAATGCAAATTTTTTTTAAGACAACAATCTTAACATCTCTGACATTTCTTAAAGTAAAATATTATTATTATCGTACAAATATTCATGTAATATTCCATATCAGAGGTGGGTCTTGCCGCACTGTGCAGATTTTTTATATTTTTTCTATTTTCTCCCACAGAAGAGATTGGAACTTCCTAATTAATTTTGGTTTATGTGGTCAATATTGATGGGATTTCTTTGCTTTCATCAAGATCGATGAGATATGTTATTTGCTTGAAATTTTGATACCCTATAATGCTATGGGCTATCTCAACCATAAATTGCCAAATCTAAGCAATTTGGCCTCTGCTCTTCCATTGCATTTCCTTATGGGTTCATTAAGTTGTGGTTTTAACTTTTACTTCTTTTTGGATAATTTTCTTTCTTTTCTTTCTGTACAATTATTGTTCTTTAAAACGGAAAAACTTTCATTTGTTTGTAGGTGGATATTTGAAGATGGATGCTGATGGGAGGGCCAATATTGGACTCAAATATGAGTGTTTACTTTTTAGTAAGTTATAACTTAAGCTAATTATTTTCACAAGCAATTTTTAGTTGGATATCTAATTGAAATTTTCTACTTCTTGGTTCTTTTAAATATGGACAGACACTTTGTATTCCATGAGCTCTGGTCTCAACTTGGCTTGCCACAAGAACATAGAAGGTTATAGCTCATTATCTATAACCATGATAATAATGATAGTGTTTCTTGTTTAGATCCGGTTCGTAATCTTTTTCATAGACCAAGGTAATGATAGAACATTTTGTTACTTGATATTCTATCATTAGCTTGATGAATAATTATGAAAAGGATCTAGACAATTATGTCCAATCAACAATGCTGGCGAGCTATTTTGATTGCAGACTTCATGTTGCTTCATTTGAATATTGAAGAAAGTGAAGTACCAAGGATGTGCCTGGAATAATACAAAGAATATGGAACGATAATAGCTGGTCTAAAGGTGAATGGATTCTTTTTTATAATTCTTTACTTATCGTTGTTCTTATGATTATTGTTTTGGATTAATCTAACTAACATCAGCTGCGAAATTTTGGCTCTTTATTATGAATTTGAAGATGATGACGAGTTCCATGCTTTTGCTCATGGAAGATTACCTTATGAAAAACTGAAGCATGATCCCGTATTAAGGAACCTCCTATTTTCCATGCCGCAAAGGAATAGTGTGTCAAGTTCTAATTCCAATCTTAGTTAACACCATTTTTTGGTTGGATTTTTCTTGTATATCCCAAGTCTCCATATGAACAAATTCAACCATATCCTGAAAATGTTTGTTAAACAATAACTATTTTACATATATATTTAGGTTATGATTGAATTAGTTTATGATAGATCCAATCTAGGTAAATATTATCCTAATTGGTAATTTAAGACAAGATTTTGTGGTATCCAGATATTTTCTAATGCAGACAAGGCACATGCTGCAGAGGTTTGGAAAAGATTGGGGTTGGAAGGATGTTTTTTAAGGCGTTGTATGTTTTGAAACTCTTAATCCTCCGGTTGATGCTGCTAATCACATGGATGCATTCGTTAATGAAGCAGTAGCTTCCGGAGATCAACCTGAGATAGTGCCCTTGATGATGCCGACACCAAAAGCAGCCACTCTAACCCACAAATTCTCTGTAAACCTTCTATGGAGGCCGTTGAAGCTGCCATTCGCAACGCTATTGTTGACCCTGGCAGAATTGTAAACTCTTGATCCTTAGCCCAAAAACTAGATTTTGTCTTTCTTCTTAAATTAACCAATAGAGAAATGAGCGAGCAAGTCTTTTCATTTCTCCATTTCCTTCTCAGATCTTCTTCGATGACAGTGCTAGAAACATTGCCAGTGGCAAAGCAGCAGGGCTTCATACAGTTATTATAAGCTCTAATTCCACTTTGTATCATACAAATCTACAACTACCTTTTCCTGAATTTTTTTATAGAAATAACTTTGTAATCAACAAAATTTTACTACTGTCAAGAAAAATTTAAAAAGGTGCAGCCCAATTATAAGCAACAATCTATTAATCAAATTTGTAGTTGTAGAAAAAGTTGTAGAATTCGTGACAACTTTTTTTCATAGAGGGAACGACGTTGGACCATTAAAGTTATTAATTTTTTGAAACGCGTCAAATATCTTGTTTTATGAACTAAAAAAATTAAATAGATTGAAATAGGTATTCATACCCAACCTTTTAATACCCATATATCAATGGGTCAAAATGGATTGAACCCATTTAATATCCATTTATATTTTAACTACTCATTTATCACTCATATCCTTATTTCAGTAGATGAGTATGGATGGGTAAATGGATATAAATAATTTTGTCACTCTTAATTATTGCTGAGGTGAAGGTTTAGAGTTGTTATATCATGAATTCAGATTTATATTATTTATGTTTTATTATGCATTTTATTCATTCACATATATGGAATAAAAATAAAAATGCACGTTTTTTCAGAATTAAATTTTAGTAAACTAATAAAAATAAAATAGATTTATCAATTATAATTTACGAATTTATCGTTTTAGAATTTATAGGTTTATCAGTTATAATTTACAAGTTAATCATTTTTTATTTAGAAAATCATGGTTTTGAATTTAGTTTATTATTTAAAAGTTACTGGTTTATCGTTTATAAATTATAGATTTATCATTTACAATTTATAAGTTTATTGTTTAAAAACTAAAGGTTCATCGCTTATAAATTATTATTTCATCACTTACAGATTCATCGTTTACAACTTGCAGGTTTATCGTTTTTAATTTACAAATTTATCGTATAAAAATTATAGATTTATCATTTAAAACTTGCGAATTCATCATTTACATATTTATTATTTACAACTTGCATGTTTATTATTTCTACCAAATACATAATCTTTAATATTCAACAACAAGATTTTCTCTTTTTATATTACTCATTTTTAGTTCAAATATTTTTATTTTCTATTATTTTATTCTATAGATATATCAAAACTAATATTTTTCATCACAAACAATAAAAATAATAATTAAAATATTCAAAAACACTAAAAATAAAATTAAATATGCAAATTAAAAGGTTTTTATCTCTCTAAAATAATTTTACATGAAGAAATAATATTTTTTTTTGAAGAAAAAGAAGATGATGAAAATGAAGAAACTATTGATATGATAATTGTTTCTGTTCACAATACATTATGAATACAACCGGATTGTTTAAATTAAAAATAATGTGATGTTATTTTTGATTGTTTAAATTAAAAATAATGTGATGTTATTTTAAAATTGGGATAAAGTAAATACAAGTCAATAATATAATTTTCAAAAGTTTCCAAGCTAATCCAGGGTCAAATGGGCCAAGCCCAAAATTAGAAAACGGCCCAACCGCTCCACAGTAATTCGTTTTGCACAGAGGCTGGGGGGAGAGGAAAGAAAGAAATGTGGGGTTGTTAATCTGCGGTCGGCGAAATAATGCGCGCCTTGGCTTTGTCAGTTTACTATAACTGCTCTTATCCTTGCCCTCTGCTTCAATCTTCCCCTCCCACCAACAATCCCTTACCTTTTCCTTCTCAATTCATTAACCTTAACTCTCGAATTTGTTCTCCTTCTTCTTCATCTCTTAAGTACTTCCTTTCTCTATCCAGGCCCAGCCATTACTGTTCCAACACAGATTCCGCTTTATTGGATGATGATGGTTACTGCTTTGCAGGTGAGAATTCAGATTCTTTAGGAGAGGATGGGATTTTTATTCAGATAAAGAAGCTCGAAAGGAATTCGAGGAGAATTCGGTCCAGTATTGCTATAAATGCCAGCCTTGATACCATTTGGAACATTTTGACTGATTATGAAAAAATAGCTGATTTCATTCCTGGTCTCGCTGTTAGCAAATTAATTGACAAGAAAGATAACTTCGCTCGCCTTTACCAGGTTTTCTTTTATTTCAATTTCTCATATTTGGTTATGAATTTAGTTCAGAATTCTCTTTTGGGCGAAATTTAATTGGAGCATTGTTTTCTAATTGACAGATTGGCCAGCAAAGCTTGCCGCTTGGCCTGAAATTTAATGCGAAAGCTATTTTGGATTGTTTTGAGAAGGATCTTGAGACTCTCGATTTTAAGAAAAAGCGTGATATTGAATTTAAAATGACTGAAGGCGACTTTCAATTCTTTGAAGGAAAGTGGTCCGTTGAATAGGTGACAACTCACAATTGTTTCTTACTCTTTATCCATTATCTGCATTTTTTAATTGCCCATAAATTGTTACTTCAAAATCTAATTGAATCTATTCTCAATTTTTCTGAAACCTTGCTGATACCTATAAATATAAGGTTGTGTTTTCTTTCTTCCTAATTCCCATGAGAAGATTATTGCGCAAATGGCATGCATTCAGTTCTTTTTCTAGCTTTTCAGGACATGGCTGTATACATATTTTACAAGGAAATAGAAGTAGAGTGGGATGCGTATTCATTTTTTTGTTTGTGAAAAGTACCCAATTCCTTGAACTTCTCCGTTAGGATTTTATTGTCTAACAGATGAAATGCATTAATCACCTGGTAAATTCTCCCCGCTGTATATAATCAGAGGATACCAGCCAGTACGAAGTTTTGACAGTGATGATTCTTTTTTATGAAGAGCGAACAATTTTGGCAATTGCAGCATACATGAATTAAGTGAAAGAGACATAGCATAAGATAGATTAACCAATTTGTTGATGAGAAGTACACAAAATTTACGGTATGATCATTGCTTTGGCAGTGTTCTTTTTAGCCTTACTTTTTTGTACTGTGTACACACATGTTGCGCTGGTGTTTGTTGCAATTGCTCAGCCATAAACAGATTAGTTCTATTCTACCTTTTCATGCATGAGTTTAGATTCCCTTCTAACTTTTCCATGAGGCAATCTTCTATTGGTTGCACTTTCTGCACTTATGAAATGCATTTATCGAAATTTAAGAATTACGTTTAAGAAAATTGTATTCCTCGGTAATTTGCCTCACGGATTGACCCCTATGACTTTCAAGAACCTTCACCACCTTGAATTTTAAATAATGCATGTATTTAGAGTCAAAATTATGCAGGTGAACATTATAATGTTGCTTTTAAGGCCTTCTTAAAAACCGTGGCTTTGCGTAATAGTAGATCTCTTGATGACTAATAAGCTATTGACATAAAGCTATATCTTTGATTGGACTTTCTTGATATCAAGTAGGAATGCTTGTTTTTTAACCTGATGATTACAAGAATATTGACGAGTAATGCAGGTCAATAAGCCCAGATTAGAAGATAGTGATCATTCAGATGGTCAAGAATTTGAGACAACTCTTTCATATTTGGTTGATGTAAAACCCAAGCTATGGCTGCCTGTTCATCTAGTTGAAGGTAGACTCTGCAAGGAGATACAGACAAACCTCTCCTGTATCCGGGAAGAAGCACAAAAGATTAACGATTCTATACCTTCTCAATAGTGCCATAGACATGGTTAAGAATCTCATGCAGAACACTTGCTTCATGTGTATTTCATCAATGATTTTATGATGTAAATTATAATAGAACGAAAACATTGCAATTTTCCTGTCATTTGTTGGGGCGTTGGCTTCAAATGCCCGATTCTCTTTGTAAAGAAAAGCAGAACCTAGAAAATCTGAAGAAAGGATGTATAACTCCAGTTTAGGCTATAATGGACATTTTGTTGAGCTGAGTCCCGCCAGTAGTTTAGCTCTGTTGTGATAAAATGTCATTTAAGAAATTTTACTTATATGTTGTGAGTCTACGGATCACGTCAACAATAAAATGCCAATGAAAGGAACTTCAGTTAGAAAAATTAATTTGGCGAGGAAAGTGGTAGATCGAAGACATACACAGAGCAACAGTTAACCTAATCTAGACCTCGACTTGTATATAGTGATTTGTGAATCTTGTTGATAAGAGGTTGAAATTTCGAAATTTTCACAATGAACTCAAACACGTTGATGCTAATGTTTAAATATCAGTTCGAATTCGAACTGATCAAAATTATTAATATTCGAATTCGAACCGATCAAAATTTTGTTTTGTTTAGTTATTATTTAAAGTAATTCTGTTTGGATATGATTTTTTCTAAAAGGATAATGTTTAAATATCGGTTCAAATTCGAATATTAATAATTTTTTTATTATTTGTTTCAAAATTGATCTAGCTAAACTGAGATAAAAAAAAATTAAAAAAAAAAAGAATAACTCGATTTGGTTAACTTTAGGGCGTGAATTTATGAATTTGAATAATTCCATTCAAGTGTACACAATAAATCCTTTTAATAACATATTCTCATATAAAATTAATTATAAAAATAATTTTGTAATATGACAACAAATTATTAAATTGATTTATAAATAAAGATACTTATTTTAAAGATTCCATTAGGAATCATAGAAATGAGGTGTAGGGATACAACTTTATGAAACTAAATCAAACAGAGCGCAATCTATGGTAGGTTAAAACTTCAAAACACAAACACATAGAAAGGAGTTGGATAAAATTAGTTGGCAATTGCCCTTTTGTTTCGTAGTACACGAAGGGGAGCTATAATTGGCCTGTAAGAAAGAGAAGGTGGGAGTTAAAATCCGACCAAATCAACTAGACATCTAGCCATGTGGGTCCATTATCTTTGACCCATTTGGCCTCACTTATCACTGAATTAACCCTTTCCTTTTTTTATTATTGGTTTTTAATGGGAAAAGCATTGAAATTGCATATAAGATGAATGTTAAAATAATTATTTCTGATTGATTGATTTAAAATAAATAAATAAATACAATTTATTTTTAAAAATTTATTCTTTTCACCGAACCAATCAAAAATTGGAAATTTTCTTTAACATCTCTTGGTTAACATTCGAAAATTAGGAATCTTTTTTCTTCCAAATGGCAAATTCATTTTTTTATCCGATAACTAGTACAAAACATGATCTGTGATCACAATCGCTGCCCTTCTTGATAATATTTGAGCCAACGTGATTTGGTAACCAAATTTACTATTAGAAAGTAGAAACCAATAGGAACGGATTTAAAAAAAAAAACTTTCATTAGACTTTCAATATCTTTCTTGATTAGTTGGCTTTAAACTTTGAAATTGATTAACTATGTGAATTTTTCAAATGGGTTGAACCGACCTTTGTCATTGACTGATTTGGTTTCCATACTTTCAGACATTTTCGTACTGTTAGCCTGTTACATTTGCTAATAATCTTTTCTTATAACATGGTTTTTTTTCCTTCATAAAATTGGTAAATGAGATTTCATATTCCTTTTAAAAAAAAAAATTTGAAGAAGTGCTTAGGATTTTCTTTAATTTATTTCCTTCTAATGTGATTTTGCTTTTACTACCACTGGACTAACTTATCATAATTACTTATAAAGTGAGATAATTTACTACTAATTTTAGGCACAAGCAATAGTTGAATATTGCTTTTCCAAAGCCATATTTGATTGAAGTGCCAGACGTTTGACTTAATTATTTTTATAAATATAATAGTTATGGAATTAGAAATTAGAATTCATCATTTGTGGGTGATGGGGCTTCTCATGGGTTGTCACCAACCGCAGACTGCGGAGGTTGAAAATGGTGAAGTTATTGGTCTAATAATTCTTGTGTTGATGAAAAGTTCGACTTAATCCATTTTGAGTCTATAAATTATATCAATTAATTTCAAGCTATGGGCTAAGCAAGTTCAAATTATATTTCTCAAAGATAAATGTTTAAGTGAAAAAATTTACTTAATTAAAGAAAATGAAATGTTGAAAAGTATGAAATACCTGATTATAAGAAAATGTTCATTTATTTTTGTATCTTTTATAAATTCATATCCGAATAAAAACTAGAAACATCTCTCATAGTATTTTTTATTCTAAATAGCATATTTAAAGAGGATATCTAAATATAGAGAGTAAAAGTTTTTTACAAGTTCAATATACTCTTTATTTTTTTTTTGCTTTATCCCATACAAATAAATAATATTTATTAAAAGAAAAAATAAATAATTTTTATTGTAAGGAAATATAAATATATTTTTAGAAAAATATACCAATAAAAAGATAGAACATGTATATACCAATAAAAAAATATAATATATATAGAAAATAAAAGTGCATTAATTACAATTATAATAAAAAGTAAAATATACTATATAATTTAAACATAAAAAGTCTATTAGAGTTATTTTTTTAATTATATGAGTCTTCAAAAAAAATAAAAAAATTTGATTTAAATAACGATTCTGTTGAAGATGCTCTAAGAATTGTTTACTGTTTGAGTCAATTGAAATTTTACTAAAAACAAAAATAAAATTTCAATTCATATTATATAAAAATAGCAAAGACTAATATTAGAATTCTAAAATAACAACACATGAATATAATTTCATTTTTTTCAGAGAATCCTGTGTACTAAATATGCCATTAATGTATTATACTTTTTTTATTTTTTATTTTTTCTTAATGCCCAATCCCGA
Source organism: Triadica sebifera (assembly GCA_023653625.1). NCBI lineage: Eukaryota > Viridiplantae > Streptophyta > Magnoliopsida > Malpighiales > Euphorbiaceae > Triadica > Triadica sebifera. Next base: position 29,683,130 of record CM042900.1, read on the forward strand.
CTTAAGATTTTGTTTCATTAGGAGATTTATGTAGTTAATTGTTTCCTTTGTCGGGGGTGCAACACCCAAAAGAAAAAAGAACAATATATAATTTTATTGGCTTAGAGTTTGGTTGGAGATGCCCACTTAAAGCCAAAGCTCATTATTTTATGATAGATCTTGTTATTATTATTATTATTATTATTATTATTATTATTATTATTACTTTTAATTCTTGTATGTGAACAAATCTTGAAATTAATACAAATAAAGAAATAATTAATTAATCAATTAGTTAATTAGCATTCAAAATAGAAAAAACTGAGGCAAGAAGGTAACCCATTAATTAGGGTTGGTCATCATCATGTAGTGGATTTGGTTAAGTCAACAACAAAGGGGTGGGTGGCTACGGAGTGAAGTTGGCATCCTGTGCCTATTGGGAATTAGACATTAATACCAATTTATTTAATTTTCGGATGTATATGAAAGGCATGCCATTTAGAGATCCGTGTATGATCTATCCATTCATGTGCACTATTAAAAGAATATATATGTGCATTTCAGTGTGAATAATATATTAACTAGTTAATTATAATTTTCATTAAAACTTATTTCTCTCAATTTCACTCTAATTAAACTGGTGGGCAACTAAAAGGAGCCTTAATCAAAGGAAGTTAAATTTTATTTATTTTATTTTCATTCCAGTCATTTGTTTGCATACAGTTATGAATCTAAATAATTTACATAATATTTGTACAACTATTAAATTTTTTTTATTAATAGATCAAATTCATGTCTATAAAGGTTTGGAAATAAATTAGCAAGCTGATAATATTTGCCCATATTTAAAGTTTGTTTCGCAATACAAAATTAGATTATAATGTAGATTACAATTTAATTTGACAACATATTTAAACCACTTAAACTAATAATCTATATTTGGTAAACTAAATTATTTGAAAAAAACTAGGTGGTAATTTCTAAAAAATAGTAGAAGTAGCGTTTATTTTAAAAACTAATATATTATGATTTTTTTCTATTATACTCTTATTTTTTTTCACCAAATGACAAATTTTGACATTTGTTTTTTTTTTATTATTTTCGATTTAGATATCTCATATAATTATTATATTATTTAATATATATATTCGAATATTAAATGATAGAGGTGGACATATTTATTATATTAGGTTGATATAATTTTTATATTACTTAATATATATATATATATATTATAATTCATTTGTATTATATATTTAAATAGATTTTATATAGTATTTTTTTATTAATATAAGTATGTCTTTTATATTATTTTATATTTTTCATTACATTTTTAATTAGTTTTACCAAATAATTTTAATTTAATTAGTTAAATTGTTAGCTATTATATTTTTAACTACAACTATATTATCGATTTAAAGTTAAATTATCAGTTAATTTTATCAGTTAATTTTATCGATTAGGGTTTTAGAAAAAAGACATATAAATGCTCTACTTTACCTATAATAATAATAATAATTATGCATTCAGCAAATAAAAACGTTGGCAATGTGGGTGTCCAAAAATGGCTAAATTGACAAGGCAATTAAGACAAAGAAACACAGAGCATTATGACATTTATGTTTGGGCATTTTGGTTATATAAGTATCAAAAATTATTCTGTGGGAGTCAAATGTGTCCATCCAATCAACGACTTTACTCATTGTGATTGGTATGTTCTTCTGCTTCCATTTTGGATTGACGCTTCGCTCGTGGGTTTTAAGTGTTTCACGTTTTAATATATATATACACAGAAAAGGAAAGATGAGCAAGTGCGAATATTGATGGAAATTATTAATTAAAAAGTGTAATTTATTAGCGCTTTCAACTTATTTAAATTATTTTATTAAGCCTCCCAACAAATTATTATCCTATTTAATTTTTCAAATTTTATTTCACTTGGCTTATCATAAAATTAATTTATATTTTTTAAGTCAAACAAATTCTTAATAACATTAAATTTGAAATTTGAGAAATTAATAAGATAAAATATACGATTGAAAGATTAAATAAAATAATTTTAACAAGTTTAGAATTCAGAATATACAATTTTTTTTTTCTAAATAATATGACAATAACATACATAACAACAAAATAATAACAATAACAAAATTTAAGAGTGTTTTATTTTCTTAATAGATTTATCTGGCACGCACTTAATGAGTAGGCGAAGTTCATAACTAATGCAGTAAATCACCATTTGTAATAAATGGAGAAAATACAGTTGGAATTGGAAAGAAAAAAAAATCAACCAAAGAATAATTTCAGCAGTTCCTATGGAACCACTGATCAGGAAACTTAACAGCAAAACTTATCTGATAATCGATTTTGTTACATCATGACTGTTTGAAATTTTAAACATCATAAAGCAACATTAAATGGAGAAGGAGGGAATCTACAAAAATTTATAGATATGATTCCATTTAAAATATCTAATTTAAATTGCAAAGACTAATGTAGATGAACAACCCTTTTTTCTAAACACATGGAGTATTTAAAATAAAAAATTTTTCAATGAAACATTTAAAATTACATTTGACATTATTGTATTGAGACCAAAAGGGCACCTCAACCTCAATGATATCTTGTAAGATATATGTCAGACACATATAATATAATTAATTTTCTTGTAATGCAATGTCTTCATGGAATGGATTGCAAGCTTTGTGATTATAATATATAATCCAACACCAAATTGGCATTATATTAGCAGAATAGACCTTTGGTTTATATTATAAACTGAGGGTCAAAAATTTAAAAATGACATTTGTTGATGAGCATGATGATGATGATGATGATTGATGAGTTCTAATTTATTAACTCCAATAGCCACCAAATATACCACCAATCATTTTCTAGTAAAAAAAATTAAAAAAAAAGTTGATTGCAATAGAAATCAAACCAAACCCATTTATAATTAATCGCAAATTTCATCTTTTTCAACTCTATTTAAATTGAAATTGAAATATTCTTCATTTTTATTTATTGTAATTTTTTTACCCTCCCAAACCATTTGAAAACCCCAAGAAAGAGACCCCTTCTTGATGAACTCAACTTTGATTCCTCATCATCACACTCACACCAAATCCTTTTTTTTTTTTTTAATTTTTATTTGTTACTATTTGAAACAAATACACTTATCTTCTTTATCTTCTCTTCTCTGTTTCTGCTTCTACCTGTTCTTCTTTCTTCACAGTCTAAAATCCTAAAATCCCATATTCTGTTTTTTTCCCCATATTTTTTTGTTTAATTTTTGGGTTAATTTTTATAGTGCTAAACAGGTTTTGAACAGTTTGTATGTGAGTGCAAGATTTAATCGTATTCGTATCGGTGAAATCAATCTGGGTTGGATTTTTTATTTGGAGACTTTGTCAGACTCCACCAGAAAAAAAAATTCTAAATAGGTTTTGAGTCTTTGTTCGCATCTGATGTGTTCCATTTACTGTCACTTTGAGACTGTCTCTTAGATCTGTTTGCTGCTGTGCTCGATCCGCTGCTCCTTTCCCGCTTTAACACTCCCTTTCGAGGTCAGATCATCACATTTTAAGTTAAGCAACTATGCTATTGCGCTGCGTATTTCTTTTTTCATATTTAATTGACAATAGAATCAGTTTTAGTTGCTCTAGCTGATTAGTTGAGCTTAGAGTATTTGTTGGTTTAAATTTTGAACGGTGCAGTTTATTGTGCATCAGGGGTGGACTGGATTTTAATGCTTGGAGCGTGAAAATTTGATGATGTTTAGTTACTTGAAAAGTTACAAGATGGCTGGGGTGTTTAATGGTTTTTTGAGATTTTGTTTTATTTTTTTCATTTTCTATTTCCTTATGGTGCAAAGTGAGATACGCCCTCCATATGAGAGGTCCTGTATCTCTTTTTCTTGAGGTATATATTTGCAAAATGGGTAACGGCACTTCTCGTGTTGTTGGTTGTTTTGTGCCATTTAATGCCAAAAACGGTCTTGATTTAGAGTTTTGGGAGCCACTGGATGAGGGATTAGGCCATTCATTCTGTTATGTTAGGCCGTCAATTTTTGACTCTCCTGCCATTACCCCCTCAAACTCTGAGAGGTTTACAGTTGATTCTAGCACTCTAGATTCAGAAACGTTAAGTGGGTCATTTAGACATGATACAATTGATGATCCAGGTTTGCATAGACCAAACAAGACTTTCCCTGAGACTACATTTAAAACTATTTCGGGGGCATCGGTTAGTGCTAATGTTTCAACTGCTAGGACTGGTAACCAGAGTGCATTGTTTGCTAGTGACATGCAAGAGCCTGCTGCATCTTTCGAGGGCACCTCCTCATTTGCTGCAATCCCTTTGCAGCCGGTGCCTCGTGGCTCTGGACCTTTAAATGGCTTTATGTCTGGACCACTTGAGAGAGGCTTTGCTTCAGGTCCTTTAGAAAGGGGCAGTGGTTTTATGTCTGGACCGATTGAAAAGGGGGTGATGTCGGGTCCGCTTGATGCTACTGATAAATCCAATTTTTCTGCTCCCCTTGCACGTGGTCGCAGAAGACCCCGCTTCCAGCACTTAATGAGGAGTGTGAGTGGACCAATGAGAAACACTCTATCTCGGACATTCTCAAAACATTCAATTGGGACAGGTTGGATGCATAGGTTTTTCTTGCATCCAGTGACCCAATTGGCCTGGCATGTTAGGGAGCCGAAGTTCCGACCAGAAATTTCACGGAATCTTGAAGGAGCATCGTCAGAAGGGGAACACGTTAATAGTCGTAACTTGCAATGGGCCCATGGGAAGGCTGGTGAGGATAGGGTTCATGTTGTTCTTTCTGAAGAGCAAGGATGGTTGTTTATTGGGATATATGATGGATTTAGTGGCCCAGATGCACCCGATTTTCTCATGAGCCATCTTTATAGAGCTATAGACAAGGAATTGGAAGGAGTGCTATGGGATTATGAAAATAAGTCTGTAACTGACACAACGAAACCTGAAATCTCTAAGAATGTATGCATTGAGTCTGGTCCAGACCGTGTGAAAGAAGATCAGCCTAATTCGAGTCAAGTAACTTGTAGTTCAGAAGAATTGTGTAATCAAGGAGTTGTCAGGGACCAATCTTCTAATTGTGAAATAGTAGAAGAAAGTGATGATGTTAGGAGCAGTCAGCAGCATTCAATTAATTGTGAAAACCACGGCATATCAGTGTCTGATTCTGCTTCTATTCCAACTTCCAACTTAACTGGGCATGGAAGGAAAAGTATGCGACTTTATGAGCTGCTACAATTGGAATCATGCAATCTGCTAGGTTCTCTCTCAAACTCACTGGTTGAAAACCAGAAGAATAGCATGTCCAGTTGTCAGCCAAGTTTAGATGATTTGGATTCCAAACAAACGTTACAAGAGGAACAACAAAGATCTTGTTCATTTAACAATGGCAGTGGATATAGTACTTATCAACAAGCAGAAGATCCCTCTACATCTGGGGAGGATGCGGCGATTGGGGTTGAATATAGTAGTTCAAAAGTCTTAACTGGTCCTGTTTCGATGCAGCGACAGAGTGCAAGAAAGTCTATTATTAGTTCGAGGATCAAAAAAATGTATAGGAAGCAGAAGTCCTTGCGTAAGAAACTCTTTCCTTGGAGTTGTGATTGGCACAGAGAGGTGATTTGTGCTGATGACAGAGTAGTTGAATCTCCTGAACCTATCAGGAGATGTAAATCAGGAATTGTTGATCATGATGTAGTTTTGAGAGCAATGTCTCGTGCACTTGAACACACCGAAGAGGCATACATGGAAATGGTGGAAAAGACCCTGGATAACAATGCAGAACTTGCTCTGATGGGATCCTGTGTTCTAGTGATGTTAATGAAAGATCAAGATGTATATATTATGAATCTTGGGGATAGCCGTGCAATCTTAGCACAGGAGAGACCTAATGATCGCCATCCAAATCCATGTTTTTCAAAGGATGACTTGAGACACAGGAATAGATCCAGAGAATCATTAGTGCGGTTGGAGCTGGACAGAATTTCAGAGGAGTTGCCAATGCATAACCAAAGCAGGCAGGTTAATAAGATCAACAAAAATAGAGAGATCTCCATTTGCAGACTAAAGATGAGGGCTGTTCAGCTTTCCACTGATCATAGCACAAGTATTGAACAGGTGCACTTCTTGAAACTTTTGATATAGTGGTTACCTTGACCTCTCTATGAACATTTATCTATAGCGAAGACCCTTTTTCTTTTTCCTTTTTTATCCTATCTATCAGCATAATCTTTGTAAAGTACAAACCTTTCCTTTTTTTTTTTTCCAGTTAAACTGACGCAAAAAATTTTCTGATTCAGTGTATCTATGAATTCACTAGTCAGTTATTATGATAAAACAAGAACACTTTCCTTGAGTTATTTGAGTGTAGTAATAGATAACTCGTACACATTTGTGCTCTTGTGGTTTCATAACTAAGGTTTCATTTTGACATATATCCAAGTGGTGAAATACACAAGATTTCTTGGCCGTTTGCTTACACAGCTAGTTATTTTCTGTTGTTTTGATGACATATGGAGTAATGGCATGTCAAATCCAGACCTGAGTGCTAGCAACTGGCATGAGTAAGCTAAAATTTTCAACAATCAGTAGCCTGTACTTTTTTTTGGTTTTGACTTCAGGTAGAAGCCACCTTAATTAAGGGTTTTACAGAACTAAATCAAATTTTGCTTTGACTGGTTGGACTTTATTTAGAATTCTGGTCCTGTTGCTATAATTAAAATGTAATATAGCATCTATGCTTGCTTGCTGCAGGAAGTGTTTAGGATAAAGGCAGAACATCCTGATGACAACCAAGCCATTTTAAATGATCGAGTGAAGGGGCAGTTAAAAGTAACCAGAGCATTTGGTGCATGATTTCTAAAAAAGGTCAAGAAATATTTTAATTTTGATATGTTTTTCCACTTTATATTTCTCTAGGCACATTAGGTGATTATTTTTATATTTTTTTTATTAACCACTTTTAGCTTTAAATAAATTTGTTAACTTGATACTTATATGAATGCTCATATTAATGTTTCTATTTATATTTACACTAATATATTTGTATTTAAGATACTGGATTTTTGAGGATAAAGGCATTACATATCTACCTATCTACAGATTAATTGCTGTTGAATTGAGTTAGTACAAAGGATCAGTTGGACATGATACTGAACTGTGGATGTGTCCATGAGAAGATATTTATAGTCATTGGCTGAAAGTTGATTATGTACTATGTTTTAGTATTTCCAGTGAGGGCAATCTGAAAATTTTGCAGTTTTAGCTTTGTGAAATGTTTGTGGACTGTATGTATGGTTGTGAGTTTCTGCTATTTACATATCATTACTATTGTCTTTTCCGATGAATATATCTTTATATTATCTGGTTATAGCCCTAATTTGGGTTCTATCTTTAACAACCGAGTTTCTTTACATTTTGAGTTAAAAAAATTATCTCATAAATTTAATTTTTATTGGGCTCCTTGGAAGCATGAATCGGATATGTTTTTAGGCATTTGTCCAAATTAAGTACATTATTTATTTACATTTTTGTTAATGCATTGATATAGTTTTGATCAACCTTTGTTGATCTCTCTCTTTTTTTTTTTTTTTTTTTTTTTTTTTTTTTTTTTTCTTATTAGCCAAACTGCAATGAAGCTCTTTTGGAGATTTTCCGGATCAATTATGTGGGAACTGATCCTTATGTGAGCTGCATTCCTTCTCTTGTTCACCATCGACTTTCTTCAAGTGATCGATTTTTGGTTCTTTCCTCTGATGGGCTTTACCAGTACTTCAGCAATGAGGAGGTGGTTGCCCATGTTACATGGTTTATGGAACATGTCCCTGAAGGCGATCCTGCACAGTATCTAATTGCAGAACTTCTCTTCCGTGCGGCCAAAAAGAATGGTTAGTGAGTGATATTCCTAGTTTATATTTCATGTTACTCTTGAGGAGAGAAATTAATTGGAAAAGAAAAAATTATTTTGACATTTCAGTACTATAACACATTTTTTTTAGATATCATGGATTGAATGGCACACTTTGTATTTATCTATTTGACTTTGATCAAATTCTTTACCAAATTGTGGTTGGTAGTTGAGTAGCCATTTTCCTGGCTAAGTATATGCAAGAAATTGTCCACCTATGGATAAATATGGTTTTGATTTGTAAATATGATTCTTCTTTCTGAATTTTGACCCTCAAGCTTCCAATGTTCAATACTCTGTTGTTTCTATTGATTCTCCAATATTGTTATGCATCCATCATCTATAAATTATTGCTATATTGACCCATTGCCTTCCTCAGAGGTAATAGCAAATTTGTGTTGCATGTGAAGTAGAATAGATTTCTGTAAAACTGCATGAAATCCACTTCATAGTCCAAGCTCTTTGACTTGTTTTCTCAGCGATGAATATTTCTATTTCTATATAATGACCAAATTCGGTTGCAGATTGATAAAGTATAATTTGGAATTAATATTATCCCATTCAAAAATTGATTTCTTCAGTAATTGTTGATAGCTTCTCACCGGTTTTCTGCAGGTATGGATTTTCATGAATTGTTAGACATTCCTCATGGAGATAGGCGTAAATATCATGATGATGTTTCTGTTATGGTGGTTTCTCTAGAGGGAAGGATCTGGAGATCATCAGGATAATAGCTTTCGCATGTGCATATTGCCTCCAAAATGTAACCATTTTCAAGCAAGGGGTAATCATCTATGCAATTCCAGATTTAGAATCAGTCTTGACATTCTTTGGAATATAATTTTTTTTTTCTTTTGTCAATTCCAATTCCACCTTTCTGGTAAGCATTAGTTCACGCAAAGCGAGATATGATCTTCTGGGTTGCTTGAAGGTTGTCCCTTGTCTGCTTCTCAAGTTTTTGGCATCCTGTTATTTTTGTATGCTTCATTCATCATTTAAATCCCCCCGATGTTTTTGTTTTTCCAAATATTCTTTGGATGCTGGAGCCTGTCTTTCCCTAGAAATTTTCATCCACTTGGACCAAAAACTTGCATTTTCCTCTCTATTGCTGGGTAGTGAGGGGAAGTTTCTTTTTCTTCTTCTTCCCATCAATATAGATGAGAGTTATTCACTCCACCAGGCATTGAATCTCCTTCCCAGGGGGAAATAGATTGGTTAACAACGGAATCTGATTAAGCATGTTTGAGATTTATCAAATCAATAGTGTTGGGATTTTTCTGGTCTGACGCCTTGAATGTTGCGTTCTAAATGAACTAGCATGGGTTTTTTTTTGGCTCTGAATTGTAGTTAGTTATTGGAAACATGCATTCATTTATTGGGTCTTTTAACATTTATTTATTCAAATTAGGCTTTCTAGTCTAGCAAGGTTGAAATCTTCAACTTTAATTTTCTCTATATGAAGCCCTCCAATTTTAATATATATATTTTTTGGCTGTAAGCAAATCATGACTCTCAATTAATGAAGGCATAATTTTGATTGATGAAAGTTAATTGGTTTAATTTAAACAAATAAAAGTTCAATGCCTTAATAAACAAAATCAAAAGGCGAAATATGTGTTTGTCTCCAAATTCTTTGTGGCAAACAAATCTGGTTTATGGAGCAATAAGCAAATATTTGATATGGGAACCATCGACCATGGCAAGTTGCCGAAAATCTCTTATTTCTGAATTCCTGCTTCGTTACTGGTTTATGCATTATCTGCATGTCATTATTTTATATAAAATTAAACAAAAATGACATATAATCAAATATATGATTTATATTTTTTTGAAAGGAAAAAATATGTTTTTAACTTAAAAAAATGTGTTTTTAAGTTTTAGAAAATTACAAAATGCATCTAAAATGTTTTGTGTTGGTATCCGATGAGTGTCGGTATTGGAAATGCAACATACTATACAGTTGAAGTGAAGTAACTATACTTTATAGGTATGTTTCATCAATAATTATGAATGTGGTAAATTGTGAAAAGCCTTTGCTTTGGTTTCGTTTCATCTATGATCATATTTTGCTTAGATTGGAGCTTTATGAACCAATCCAAAATTTTAATGTAATGTGGTGGACTTGTTTAGGTTTTGATATTTGCTGAAAGAAGGCTGTTGGGTGATGTCAATGATTGTCTCAAACTTAAAATTATCATATTGATCTAAATAAACTCAATTTGGATTTCTAAATTTCTGAATTCATAGATTTCTTTATATTCCAAGATTTCTAATGGAAAACTCCTCTCTCCCACCAGCCACAGATAAACCCTCAAATATATCCCTTTGTGAACTGAACACAAACAAAAAGAATCATTCATCCCTGCAAGCTGATTCATTTGCTTAATATATATATATATATATATATATATATATATATATATATATATATATATATATATATATATATATATATATATATATATATATATATATATATATATATATATTCATTTGCTTAAGACAAAATGTAAATCATGGCTCCTTGTACGGTAGTTTTACCACCAACATTCCATGACCAACACAACATTACTATTATTATTTTAAGGGTTAAAAGGATATTCAATTTGTCGTTTATTAATAGACTTTGTGAATATTGGTATTTGAATTTTATATATAACTGAATATTTATATTTGTCATCTTTTTTTTAATTGTAAAACACCTATATATTAATGTAAAAAAAAAATCTTTGTAGTTTTTATGCGTTTCTCCAGAGTTTTGGAATATTAAGAAATGCTAAAATAAAAAAAAATGTAAATTTTTATGCATTCATCATTTCAAACCAAATGTGTTTAAATGTTAATAAATGATAATTATAAGTATTTAATTATGATCAAAATTTCAAATAAAAGGTATATACATATGTGAGATTCGATCAAGATAAAAGGGACACGATGCATAATAAAGGAAACCCTGCGGCTAGCTGAGAACTTCGGTAAAAAGATTACCCATTGACAGAGGACCATTCAACCACTGCTACAGAGCTGGTTTAAGTGTTTAACCAACCCTCTCTCTCTCGTATTCTTCTTCCTTATTTTAATTTTTTTTAAAGAAAATAAATTTAATTTAGTAATTCCATATTAATAAGAGAAAAAGTATTGGGGTAATGTGCGGTGGTAGAGCTGTCCTATGTTGAGGGCCCATTTACTTGTTCCCTGTTTGGTATATTACTTTTTCTTGAGGGTTCTTTTGACTCTCTCTCCCTCCAAATCTTTTCATAGTTAACTTTCTAGTTTCTATCCCTCTCAGGTCTCAGTGCCTCTTTGCAATGTGTCACCTAATCTTGATTTCTCCATTTTCTTAGCTTAATTAATCAATACGCTTATTCAGATTAATTGTCATTATTATGTTACATACTCAAAAAGAAAAGTTTGTTTATATATCTCATTTGTGAATGTTAATAAATGATGTGATTATTGACTGATGAAATTTATACTACTGCTTTTATAATTATAATTGCTTAATTTCTTGTACTTATTTATAATATTTATTTTTCTTAATCTACCTGCTCGTGCAATATTCATCTAAATTGCTTTGTGTATAAGTTGAAGATTATGCCTTTTCCATGCTTTAATGTCACATCTGTCTCACTTACTAACCAACCAACCATGTCTATGGACTATGATCATTTTCCTCTCATGGCTACACTATAAAAATCATACTTCTCCTGTGATCCCATTCAAACACCACAACTTTAATTCTCTTCTCTTCTCTTTATGTCATAGTTTTTGTGATCTTCTTGATATTTTTATTTCTCTGCACTTCTTTTCCAACTCCCATTCTAAGCAATGGCAGCAACTCTTCTCACATATTTACTCGTCTTCACTACAATCTGCAGTACCTTTGCTTATGATCCTGATATGCTTCAGGATTTATGTGTCGCTGAAAAATCCTCAGGTATAAAAAAATCTTAAAATTAAGTTTTGATCTTTTCCTAATAACATATATAGCGAATACTTATATCAGAAAAAACTTGCAATTTTTGCAGGAGTTAAATTGAATGGATTTCCTTGCAAGAATGAAGCAAACGTTACTGAAGCTGATTTTTTCTTTGACGGACTAGCTAGGCCAGGAGTTGTGAATAACTCAGTAGGTTCAGTTGTGACAGGAGCTAACGTTGAGAAAATTCCAGGCCTGAACACATTAGGGGTGTCACTGTCCCGTATAGACTATGCCCCCGGCGGCCTTAACCCACCGCACACGCATCCACGCGCCACCGAAGTGATCTTCGTCCTGGAAGGAGAATTAAATGTGGGATTCATCACCACCGCCAACAAGCTGATCTCGAAAACAGTAAAGCAAGGAGAAATCTTTGTGTTTCCAAGGGGTTTGGTTCACTTCCAGAAGAACAATGGCGAGAAGGCAGCTTCAGTGATTTCAGCATTCAACAGCCAACTGCCTGGAACTCAATCCATTGCTCTGACTCTGTTTACAGCGAATCCGCCTGTGCCTGATAATGTATTGACCAAAGCTTTCCAAGTTGGCACTAAGGAGATTGACAAGATCAAATCCAAGCTTGCTCCCAAGTCTTGATTTTTGAGTTGTAAATATGTTTCTTCTTCCTTTATTCAAAATTTTCCTGCCTAACCATGTTGTCAATTATCTTCTATATTTTTCATCACCCAATAATGGAATCGGATGTATTTATCTTCTACCTCATAATCAAATTGAAGATATCATTCGTTGAATAATTATTTATATCCCAATTATATTTCTACTTCTACCATATATATATATATATATTAGGCCATTGGATCAGGGACGGACCTACATAGTCTATTGGGTCCCCCTCTCCCAATTATTTATTTATTTTTTAATTTTAGATAGAATTGTATCATAAAATTCTAAAATTGGACATGTATTGGGTCATCTCCAATTAAGCATACTTTTTTTTTAAAAAAAAAAAAATTCTAAGTTGAATCGACTTCTACTTTATTTTTAATTAAATTTAATATAAATATATTTAATTAAATTTGGCCCAAATTGTCATTATTATAAAAGAAAAAAAAACTTACAAAATAAGTGTACTGCCGCAATACACCATCTCCATCTCTATGGAAATGAGACGATTACACGAGTGAGTTTTTGATTTTTTTTTTTGGCAAAATCCATTCCCTAAACTGTAACAAGCAATTTGACTTACTTTCTAACCTTTTATTGTATTTCATTAGATCCTCCAACTATCATTTTTATTTAATTTCATTCTTAAATATTTATTTAAGTCCAATTTAAACAGTAACAATAAAAATATTAATATTATCAATAAATGGTGTTAAAAATAATTTTATTCAAAAAATATTTAACTCAACCCTTAAAAAATCATTATTAATAAATAATAGAATTGATTTCTTTATATAATTTTTAATTTCTAAAAATAAGTGAAAAATTACACTACAATATTAATTTTGTCAATTACAATAATATTTTTGATAGAAATCAAAACAATTTTAAAAATGATTCTCACTTATCTGTGTTAGAATACTAATTTTCACTCACAAATTCACTTTCCAAAATAAAGATATCTATACAGATCGATATTACCTATATCTGTGTGGATGTCCCACCAAAACTCTACGGAATGAAACACCAACCACAACAAACAATCATGCCTTATGCTTTAGAAACATCTGGTCATGGTTTTATAAATGGAGGGAAAAAGTTTGTTTATGTTCTCTACGGTCACTCTCTTACACCAACTCGACTTCATTGATAATTCATTATTAATTGTTTTTTTTACCTAATATATATTTAAATCTATAGTAAATCTTCATGTTTATGAATTAAAATTTACTTTTTAAACACAATAATTATTTATTAGTTTGATCCATAAAAGATCCAATCGGGTTGAAAAAATAGATAAAACTTTGTTTGGTGTCCTTAATTAATGAATTAGAAGGTAAAGAGGAAGACTTTCAGTCTTATCAATAAACTACGTCGTTTAGAATTAAAAGAGGACAAATCCAACAATTTGTCGTTTAACAAAATATTACGCTTCAAGGCTCGAGCAGAGTCATAGACTTTACTGTGACAGCAACTTTTAGATTAGAAATAGAAAAACTAGCTTGCATGGAAGAAAGGAAAATATACCAGAGAAGAGCCGCTAAATCTAGAATTGAACATTGCTTTTAAAGGACTGACCAAACTTCCAATTGGAAGGTGCAACGTCAAGGGCAGTAAGAGTCCTGCCGCTGATAGCTTGAACTCTGAAGGACAAGATCTGGCCATTTAGATAGCTTAGGCTCTGCCAATGGGCACCCCAATTCCTTGACATGGTTTCCCATTTGTTGTTTTTAGACCCTTTGATCCATACGCTGGCTGTCTCTCCTTCTCCCCCTACATTTGATACAAGCACCAGCTGGAAGTAATCCTTTCCCTTTATGGTAAATCTTATTCCCCCACTTCTCTTGCATCCCACCCTGATTATCCATCAAAACCATTTTAGTTCAATATGAAATAAATTATTGGCAATTGTCATATTAATTATATAGTAAAATTATTGACAATTTCAAATTCTATTCGTTGCAATATCCTTCAGCTGCAGTTAATAGTGACCATCAATCTGCTGCGGTAGACTAATACTTTATTAGTTCCACCTCAAATATCCATTTTAAAAAAATTAAGATAAGGGTATTAAGGAAAACTGCAATAAAAAAACTTATAAAATTGGGAAAAAAACTAATCATTTTTTTAATCCCTATGAAAAAGTCAATTTGATATTTGAAGTAGAACATATAATAACAATTTTTTTGGGTACAAGGTCCGACTGGAGATTTAAGTTTTATGTAAATGGGAGTGAACAAGAACACACTTCCTGTAGAGAATAGGCACTATTCCGGCCCGATACTTGGCAATAGTCTCGAAGGCAGGCTGAGACATGTCGAAGTGCGGGCGAGGAGGATTGCACCAGCCTCCTTTGTCACCGGGGAGAGAATTATTTGGTGGGCATAAGTTTGTAGCAGTGATGGTAATGGAAGTGCTCTTGAGGCACCACTGAGGAGCCTTGTGGGCGTCGCAGGCAATCTCATAGCAGCCACCACATGACTTGCCGTCTTTGAACAAAACTGTGCTCAGTGCTGCATTTTTGAGACCGTAGCCATCTATATGAAGATTTCCATATCCACAGGCACCAGCTGTGCAAGTTGAAATAATTAAGATTGCTAGTTCTTGCATGTAAAATTTGGAATGTTCGTATTAAGGAATTTTTATGGCTATTAATGGGGACTTACCCATTGTACCGGAACCGTCACGTCCACCATAGAAAGTTGCATGGGCTTGCAGCCAAGCCGCTGATACTGCGTACTTTGTTGTGGAAAATGGCTCAATAAATAGTACAAAGCTACTCAAGACAAGAGGCAGTGCCATTCTTTTTCTTCTTCTATGAAACAAATTGGAATTGTGTTTTTCTTCTGGATGATTGAATGAATGGATTGGTGATGATGGTGCGAAGATATAGGCAGCTATTTATAGTGATGTTGAGCTCTTTTCTTGTTCTAAATTTTTAGTTCAATGCAATATTTATGATTGGTTGTGTGTTAGATTATTAAGAATCTTCCTGGGATTTGATTTTAATTGCTTGGTAATTTTTTGTTCAGAAATGCTAGCTTACTTTCTCTATTATTTGGATGACATGTGCCTATATTTTTAGTATCATAGGACTTGAATAAAAAAAATAGGAGTAAACATGTTATCCAAAGAAATAAAAAAAATTTGTAATATATAGAAAAGGTAGATAGCAGCATAGCACTTTTTTTTTTAATGTTTTTTGTTACATTTTTTAATAGCGAGTGTATTTAATGTTTTGTTATTTTAAGAAACTTTTTAGATTATGAGTGTATTTAATGTTTTGTGATCTTAATTCATCAATAAATTTTAATTTATTAGTGTATATTAGTCTGTTGTGCCAAATTTGTGAATTCTCCAATTTGAACTCCTCTAAGACCTTTTATAATAATAATAATAATAATAATAATAATAATAATAATAATAATAATAATAATAATAAATAAAAACAAAAGAAATTACGGTCATGAGAAAAAGTATGCAAAGGTGTGGTAGGTTTGTGTTTCCAAATGCATGTTATTTGTAATTTTTTTCTCGGTATAAATCTCTTTTTTGGTTACAAGGGAAAAGCCCCAAGCTACGGTGAATTACTGAATTTAGACATCCCAATTGCGATTTAGTAGGAGCTTTTAGAGGATTAAGTAATGAGGATTTAGAGCTTAATTATTTGATTATCGTTAGTTAACATGTTAGTTAACTACTGCTCTATTACTGTCCTATCGTTAGAACAATGGGTTTAAGGAAAATTCTACCGCAAGAAAGCTCCTCCTTTTCTATGTTTAGTGCAATAAATTTATTCCTGAGATTCTATGAAACCTTAGTTCAATTGAAATAATAAAATTATGAAGAGCTTAAGGCCAAGAAGTCAAGGGTCTTGACATATATACTTCAAATCTTAATTATCAAAAATTAAATTATGATTTGTGAGACTCCAAATGAAGCTTGAGATAAGCTAAAGGAGTTTGAGGACAATAATAGAGTGAAAACATTTATATAAGTTTCTCACTCTAAACAAGGGAGTCTGAGGTGCTTAGGATAAAAGAGGATGAAATTGTGAACAAATTTTGCAAAAATCAGATTGTTCAGGAGTTTCTCGGCTTCTAGGCGGTGGAAAAGATTTCAACTACTTTGCCATTCAAGTTTGAATATAGGTGATTTAGCTAGGGTTTTCATTGATTCTCAATTTATCCGTAAATAATAAGCTCTGAAGTAGAAGTTAAGTTTGAGGAAAGATGATTGATGCAAGTAGGCTATGAAAAATAAGAAGGCAAGTAGTTCCTACATGCAAAACCAAGGAAGAAGGCATGTTCAGCACGTTGCACAAATTAAATAACACCATTGAAGCTTGATAACGGGCACATAGTTCAGATTTAGGGTAAAGGCTCAGTTTTGTGCATACCAACAGAGGAGTGAAATTAAATTCAAAATTTGTTATTTTTAGCTCAAAATCTGTTGAGTGTATTCATTAACTTATGGGGGAGAATTCAATCGTATTGACACCTTGGCTTACTTATTGGAATGTAGTCTTGCACATGATTAAGAATTGCAAGTCAAACACAATTTTCGTTTATTTTCTTCCATATATTGAAAACATTAGGTGGGCTTCACTGAATAATGCGAAGCCTCAACCAAGGTAATTGTGTAAACCTAATTAAATAAACACATACAAACACTGAATAATATTTATATAAACATAGTACAGGAAAAACTTTAGGACATCCTTGAAACTCTAGAACTGAACATTGCTCTTAAAGGACTGGCCAAAGGTCCAAGTGGAAGGTGCAACATTAAGAGCAGTGACGGTCCTGCCATTGCTAACTTGAACTCTGAAGGATAAGCTCTGGCCATTTAGATAGCTTAGACTCTGCCAATTGGCACCCCAATTCCTTGACATGGCTTCCCATTTGTTGGTTTTAGATCCTTTGATCCATACATTGGTTATGTCTCCTGCTCCCCCTACGTTTGATACAAGCACTAGCTCAAAGTAGTTCTTCCCATTTATGGTAAATCTTATTCCCCCACTTCTCTTGCAGCTCACCCTGATGATTCACCAAATCAAAACCTTATTATTAATTCAGACTTCTAACAATATATCATAAAAAATTACCTAATATAAGGGGATTTTTTCAATTGAAACCACAATTTGTTTTTTTTTTTTTTACAATTCCAACTCTAATGTTTGTTGTAGCTTGTAATATTAACTCTCAATCAGAATGCCAACTTGGAGCTTCATCCATGAATTGGATGGAACACAGATAGAGAATTCAAAATGAAAGTAATTGAAAACATTATAACTCGAAATAATAGAAAAAAAAGTGTGGTTTGAATTGAAAATAACATTGATATTTTTTTTTTGTAATTTCCTCAAAATTAAAATAATAGTGGGTGTGTGAACATACTTCCTATAGAAAATAGGTACGATTCCGGCCTTGTACTTGGCAATAGTCTCGAAGGCAGGCTGAGACATGTCAAAGTGTGGGCGTGGAGGATTGCACCACCCTCCATTGTCACTTGGGAGATTATAGTTTGGTGGGCAGAAGTTTGTAGCAGTAATAGTAATGGAAGTTCCCTTGAGGCACCACTGGGGATCCTGGGCGGCGTTGCAGACTATCTGATAGCAGCCACCGCACGACTTGCCGTCGTTGAACAAAGCTGTGCTCAGTGCAGCAGTTTTGGTTCCATAACCATCGGTGTAAAGATTTTCATATCCACATGCACCGCCTATATATACACAATTTACAATACTAGGTATTAGATTGCTAATTCCTGCATGAAAGATTTGAGATTTGTACTAAGAAATGTGGATAACGGAGACTTACCCATTGTACCAGAAGCGTCACTTCCGCCATAGAAAGTTGCATGAGCTTGCAGCCAAGCCGCTGATGCTACGCACGTTGTTGTAGAAAATAGGCCAAGGAATAGTATAAAGCTACTACTCAAGACAAAAGCCATTGCCATTCTGCTCTTTCTTTGAATTGTGATTTTCTTTTGGTAATTAACTAAAAGAGCGGAATTGTATTTATAGTGATGCTAATGTCACGCCCCGCAAAGGTTCATGCGGAATTTCCCGCACATTTACATTTTGGCACACATATGTAATATTCTAGAAGGCCAATGTAAACCGTTAGATTAAATGGATCGTGGCCGTCCATTTCGGTAGGTAGGAATTAATCCTAGCCCTCCATTTGTTAGGTGGGAATCAATTCTAGCCATCCATTTTGGTAGGTGGGAGTTAATCCTAACCATCCATCTGTTAGGTGGGAATTGATCTCGGCCATCCATTGAGGAGGTGGAGGCCTATATATACCTTATGTAAATTCATTTGTAATCATCCACTCAATTCAATCAATTGAAGCATTTCAAGTAATACAAAGCTTTTCTCTCAAACTCTCTTGTGTTCTTGTCTTGCTATTGAATCTTCTCGATTTCTAAGTTCCGTTCTATTCTCTTTGGAGTGTTTTATCGGGTTTGGAAGGCAGGCTTAGTGCAACGGACCGTGCTAAGTGCCGCACGATTGCTAGTTGAACTCTAGGGTCGTGACAGTTGGTATCAGAGCCAAGGTTCGAAGCTTTACTACCTTTGGCATAATGAAGGCTACTGCCCCAGCTACACCTAGCGTGGAAGTTCCATCAATGGAACGAGGTCGTGAGGAAGTTCGGAAACCATCTAAAGAATCTCGAGCCAAGTCGAAAGACATGATTTCTAGCTTGGAAGCACGTGTTGTGAGTGCTCAGGACAACTTGGGAGAGTTGTTCGACCGAGTAGACAACTTGGAGGAACGTTGCAGCGGCTTGGAGGCCGAGGATGCGGAGATCCATGCAGCGGTCAAGATGTCCCTCAACGAGCTAGACGGTGGGTTAAGGCAAGAGATTGATGGGCTGAAATCCGAACTTTCTAAGGTACGTGATCTCTTCCAAAGAGAAATTTCTAATGTGTTACTTAGAGTTGAGGATATGGGTGGTGATCTAGCACTATGCAAACGGGCTATGGCTTCGGGAACCAATACAACCACTATCATTGAGGCCAAGAAAGTGGAAGTTCCTAAGCCAAAGACTTTCAATGGTGCTCGGAATGCTAGGGAAGTTGAGAACTTCCTATGGGGGCTGGATCAATACTTTGAGGCTACTGGCGTAACGGACCATGCCAGTAAAATCCGAACTACTGCCATGTACTTGACCGACACTGCTATGCTGTGGTGGAGACGAAGACATGGAGATGTGCAACGTGGGGTGTGCACAATTGATACATTTGAGGACTTCAAAAGGGAGTTCAAAAGCCAATTCTTCCCCGTAAATGCTGAGGAAGAGGCGAGGGGCCGGCTTCGACGACTAAAGCAGATGGGTAGCATAAGGGAGTATGTGAAGGAGTTCACAACCTTGTTGCTAGATGTCCCTGACACATCGGACAAAGATGCATTATTCTTGTTCATGGATGGTCTCCAATCATGGGCTAATCTTGAGCTCAAACGACGTGGTGTCCAAGACTTATCTTCAGCCATTGCCGTTGCTGAAAGTCTTATTGATTACTCCTCAAACAAAGAAGGCTCGAGGCCAGCCGATAGAAAGTTTGTTGGAGCAAGGAATGGGGGAGGCCATGCCAAGAGTCAGAACCATAAAAATCACAAAGAAAGCTATTCATTCAAGCCCCGAGACAAGGGGAAGGAAAGGGAAGAACGTGGTGCCTCAAAGCCCCGTGTGACGTGTTTCATATGCGACGGACCGCATTGGGCACGAGAATGTCCCAAAAGGAAGACATTGAATGCTTTAGTTGCCTCCACTCATGATAAAGAGAGAAGTGAGGCAGATGAAGGTGCGAAGATGGGATCTTTGCGGCTGCTTAGTGCATTGCAAAGTGCCCCAAAGTCCCCCAAGGGACTCATGTTTGTGGATGCATCCATCAACGGGAAAGTCGCCAAAGCCCTGGTCGACACAGGTGCATCCCACAACTTTGTTTCGCTAGAGGAAGCCAAGAGACTTGGTCTCAAGGTTGCCAATGGAGGTGGCTCCCTCAAAGCAGTTAACTCGGCGGCACAACCTCTCCAAGGAATTGCCCGCGGAGTGAAGGTCAGTCTCGGTGCATGGACTGGCCAAGTGGATTTATCTGTGGCACCCATGGATGATTTCTCGGTGGTATTCGGCATGGAGTTCTTGGATCAGGTTAGAGCTTTTCTTGTTCCATGTTCAAACTCTATGTGCATTATGGATGGACCAAAGGCTTGTCTAGTACCGACGGAGAGAACCACCAAGCCTACTACCCAAGCTCTCTCAGCACTTCAATTCAAGAAGGGATTGAAGAGGGAAGAAGAAAGTTACTTGGCCATTCTAAAAGAGTATGATGATGATGAAGCATCACCACAACTAAACTTGCCGACGGAGGTGCAAGTTGTCTTGGATGAGTTCCAAGATGTGATGCCGGAGGCGTTGCCAAAACAATTACCCCCAAGGAGGGAGGTGGACCATGAAATTGAGCTGGAGCCTGGCACAAGACCACCAGCAATGAGTCCTTACCGGATGGCAAACTCGGAGTTGGCAGAATTGCGGAAGCAACTCAACGAGCTGTTGGATGCTGGCTTCATTAGACCATCCAAAGCCCCATTTGGTGCCCCGGTACTTTTTCAGAAAAAGAAGGATGGTTCACTGAGAATGTGCATTGACTACCGTGCTCTAAACAAAATCACGGTAAAGAACAAGTATCCTATCCCACTCATTGCTGATTTGTTTGATCAATTGGGGAACGCAAGATACTTCTCCAAGTTGGACTTGCGGTCGGGATACTACCAGGTGCGCATTGCAAAAGGGGATGAGCCGAAGACTACATGTGTAACAAGGTACGGTGCTTATGAGTTCCTTGTTATGCCCTTTGGTCTCACAAATGCACCTGCTACATTTTGCACTCTCATGAATAAACTCTTCCATCCCTACCTCGATCGGTTCGTGGTAGTATATCTTGACGATATTGTAATATATAGCCGGACTATGGAAGAACATCTTGAGCATTTGAAGAAGGTGTTCAAGGTCCTCAGAGAAAATGAGCTATATGTTAAAAGGGAGAAATGTTCCTTTGCCCAAGATGAGGTGATGTTCTTGGGTCATGGGATAAAAGATGGGAAGTTGATGATGGATGGAGACAAGGTGAAAGCCATCCAAGAATGGGAACCTCTTACTAAGGTCCCCGAGTTACGGTCTTTCCTTGGACTTGTGAACTACTACCGGAGATTCATCAAGTCATATTCAGCAAGAGCAGCTCCACTAACAGACCTACTCAAGAAGAACAATACTTGGGAGTGGACAAACAAGTGTCAAGCCTCATTTGATGACTTGAAAAAGGCCATTACCGAAGAACCAGTGTTGTACTTGCCAGACCCATGTAAGATGTACGAGTTGCATACAGATGCTTCAGACTTTGCCATTGGTGGAGTATTGATGCAAGATGGGCACCCGATAGCATATGAGAGCCGCAAGCTCAATGAAACTGAACGCCGCTACACGGTGCAAGAAAAAGAGATGACTGCTATCATCCACTGTCTAAGGGTGTGGCGACACTACTTGTTGGGTTCTCACTTTGTGATCATGACAGATAATGTAGCAACTAGCTACTTCCAAACTCAGAAGAAGTTGAGTCCCAAACAAGCTCGATGGCAAGACTTTTTGGCAGAATTTGACTACAAGCTTGAATACAAGCCCGGTAAGGCCAATGTGGTGGCTGACGCACTGAGTCGAAAAGCGGAGTTGGCAGCTTTGAGTAGACCAAACAGTCCCTTGCTGGAGAAGATCAAAGAAGGGTTGGAGCATGATGCCCTGGCTCAAAACCTCCTAGTCCTCATTAAAGAAGGAAAGACAAGGCGGTTTTGGCAGAGTGACGGACTACTCTATGGCAAGAAAAATCGCATCTACGTTCCTAAGTGGAGGAACTTGAGGAAAGAACTGATCAAGGAATGCCATGATTCCCTATGGGCTGGACACCCAGGCATGAAACGCACCCTTGCCTTGATCAAGTCTATTTACTATTGGCCTCAACTGCGGGATGATGTTGAAGCCTATGTAAGAACTTGTCTTGTTTGCCAACAAGACAAAATAGAGCAACGTGCACCCGGTGGCTTGCTAGAACCGTTGCCTATTTCAGAGAGACCATGGGAGAGTGTCTCGATGGACTTCATCACTTGCTTGCCAAAATCAGAAGGCTTTGGCAGTATAATAGTGGTCATTGACCGTTTCAGCAAATATGCAACCTTCATACCTGCCTCGGCGGATTGCACTGCAGATGAGACTGCACGGTTGTTCCTCAAGCATGTTGTGAAGCATTGGGGAATCCCATCTAATATCGTGAGTGATCGAGACCCACGATTTACTGGGAAGTTCTGGACAGAATTGTTCAAGCTGCTGGGATCAGACTTGAACTTCTCCACCAGTTTTCATCCACAAAGCGATGGGCAGACGGAACGTGCCAATGCACTACTGGAGCTGTATCTGAGGCACTTTGTTAGTGCCAACCAACATGATTGGGCTAAGTTGCTGGATGTAGCCCAATTCTCTTATAACTTGCAGCAAAGTGAATCCACTGGCAAGAGTCCCTTCGAGATCATTACGGGACAACAACCTATGACTCCTCATGCTTTGGCTACAAGCTATGAAGGGAAGAGTCCTGCAGCTTTCAAATTTGCTAAAGCATAGCATGAGCAAGCTGAGTTGGCCCGAGCCTACTTGAACAAGGCATCCAAAAAGATGAAGAAGTGGGCTGACAAGAAAAGGAGGATGGTTGAATTTCGGGAAGGAGATTTGGTCCTTGTCAAATTATTACCACAACAGTTCAAGTCCTTGCGGAAGGTTCACAAGGGGTTGGTACGAAAATACGAAGGGCCATTTCCTGTCCTTAAGCAGGTTGGTAAGGTGTCTTACAAGCTACAACTCCCTCCGAAGCTTAAAATCTATCCAGTCTTTCATGTAAGTATGTTGAAGCCTTACCATGAAGACGAAGAAGATGCAAGTCGAGGAGAGTCAAAAAGGGCACCCACTGCAGTAGTAACCTCCTTTGATAGAGAAGTGGATTCCATTCTGGCAGACCGCCTAATTCGGCGTAGAGGTGTACCAAGTTATCGGGAATACTTGGTCAAATGGAAGAATGCCCTGGACATAGAGGCAAGCTGGGAACCTGAAGACACTTTGTGGCAATTCAAAGATGACATAGAAAGGTTCAAGCTTGAAGGCGCGACGAGGGCGTCGCGAACTTGAGTGGGGGAGAGTGTCACGCCCCGCAAAGGTTCATGCGGAATTTCCCGCACATTTACATTTTGGCACACATATGTAATATTCTAGAAGGCCAATGTAAACCGTTAGATTAAATGGATCGTGGCCGTCCATTTCGGTAGGTAGGAATTAATCCTAGCCCTCCATTTGTTAGGTGGGAATCAATTCTAGCCATCCATTTTGGTAGGTGGGAGTTAATCCTAACCATCCATCTGTTAGGTGGGAATTGATCTCGGCCATCCATTGAGGAGGTGGAGGCCTATATATACCTTATGTAAATTCATTTGTAATCATCCACTCAATTCAATCAATTGAAGCATTTCAAGTAATACAAAGCTTTTCTCTCAAACTCTCTTGTGTTCTTGTCTTGCTATTGAATCTTCTCGATTTCTAAGTTCCGTTCTATTCTCTTTGGAGTGTTTTATCGGGTTTGGAAGGCAGGCTTAGTGCAACGGACCGTGCTAAGTGCCGCACGATTGCTAGTTGAACTCTAGGGTCGTGACACTAAGCTGTCTTCTCCTATTAAAATTTGAATATAATATGTATCATTGCATTTGTGTTAGTTCAGGGCATACCGTAAATTGATGATTAAAATATTCGCAAGTCAAATTTCCCTAAAATGCGTAAATAAAATTAAAGATATTTCAAATAGGCTCTTCAGTCTTCATAATTTATTCTCAGAAATCAAATTTAATGGGGGTGTCGGTGGAGCTGGCATGAATTTCCAATGCCATCCTTGTTTACTTCAATTCTCCGGTAATAATCTTTTTTTTTTTGTAATTTGTTCTAAATGATTCTAAAAACAACTTAATATCCTCAAGTTAAAACTTATTAATTCATTTTAAGCTATTTTAAATTATGATAAGTTAAATTTAACCATGTTTTTTGAAATAAACAGTCAATTATTAGATTTAACATCTGTATAATATATTATTGGTTGTACAAATAGTCAAATACATAATAATTGATTCGATAATACTGTGGGTGGCTTTAATTGGTAGTTACAGAGAGAAACTTTTACTTTATTGAATTCTTATTTACTAATACATTAAATTTTAAAATTCTTTGGAATAATAATGCTATTTATGTGCATATGCTTCTTACCTAAAAATGAAATGATAAGGTCAAGCTCATAAATCATTGTGGCGGCAGTTGAAAGAATATGTCACATGCAAATATTCCATTGGTTAAAATCTTGGAATTTTGCCCGAAATTCATCACTATTAATTATAAGCTAACTTGCACAATTAGTTATAGAAGCCGTAGTACGTTACAGGACAGTTGAGTTCCAAATTCTCAAGCTAGAGGCAATAAACTATTGTAATACGATTACCCTTTTGTTAATGGCTAGAAACTAGTATTGTTTACAAGTTTCAACTTCGAAATTGATTTTTTTTAACAACTCCTGACAGCAAATGGATAGAATATTATTAATTCAACTGAAAAATAATAGTAAAATCAATAAAAAAATTGAAAATATATCATTTCTCAACATTTTTATGGTTCCAACTACATGCAATCATGCAAGTGACTTGTTAATCAAAGAATTAATTAAACTAACATGAAATTGAAATGTAATTAAGGTATAGGTCAGCCTATATGTACGTACTCATGAGTGCCGTATATTATGGCATGTCTTGTGTCATGTTCACCAATATAGCACATGGGTGATGACACATCCAGTGAGTTCATACTCCCACCAAATAAATGATTTACACATGGGGTCATATTGTTGAATTGAATTGCAATATGAACATACTGAATACTAAATATTCAGAATCCAAATCTCATTTCCAAAAGTAATTTCCTGAGACAATCTTACAATGGAATATACCATTAAGGTTATTGCAATAACTTCGTTTAAGATTGGACCATTTAAAAATATTGTTGTGTTCACATTGGAAGAAGAAAAATATGGGTTTGTCTATCTGTCATTGGCTGGCAAACAATATACTAGCATTTCCCATTAACTGAACATTTTAAGCGGTCACGTGATAACTAGTCAGTACTCTTGCTATATTGAGGAAAAATGCATAGACAAGGGAAATAAATGCACCATCTTAATTCATAGTACCACACCATATATCAAAAGTTCCTTTAATCTGATGGCAAGGTTTACCTTAAGGAATTTGTGGCCTTGTCACAGGCAGAGCAACTTATTAGTACACTAATAGGCTGAAAGAGTGCAGATTCTTTCTCTTATAGGCATCCATGCAAATGGGTGTAAAATTAGAGAAAGAGCGATCAGATGTAGAAACATCTCAACGGCGTCCATCTCTTGGCCAACATTAACAACATATACTGTTGAAACTTCCCCTCTATGCTTCTGCAATTTGCACGCATTGGACTAAGAAACTATATAGGGTGCTATTGTGATGATTTTTTTTTAATCCGTGGGAGCTCCTAGCAGCTTCCAGTCTAGCAAACCCTGTACAATAGAATCAATGTGTACGTTTGTTCACAATGTTAAATCTGCATAGTGGATGAAATGAAAAGTCAAAAATTGGTCAATAATGTAGTGCACACAATAGATTGCAAAAAGCAGGATTCTAAATCGTATTTCTTTTATTGGATTCATTTTAACTTATAATGAGCTAAACTATCAGTTCCACTTCAAAATCAGCTAAGTTTGTCCAACTGTTAGCTCAGGAAAAAAATTTCAAGAAATTCTGTCCCAGCTCTCATTTGCATTTCCACCTAAGCAGGACTACTTTCATCCGACCTCACTTCCTCGGTTTGGAATAAATGCTTATCACTACGATGATAAAAATGTCTTCTCCAAGCTCTAGTCTATTACCTTGAAGATTTTTCCTTTTTCAGTGCACAAGGCAAGATAATGCAACTCCCTGTCACAACACTACTTTCTATTTAGAATGTCCAACTCCACCCAGATCTTATTGACAATTAATTAATTCGTGATCGTGACCTGAGTTTTACATGATCCAAGCCCAAACGAATTGAGCCCAAAATATAATATCTTTGTGATTATCGGTAGTCCTACTTGTGGACTGACACTGAAAAATCTTTATCCTACAGACGTAAGCCCATTTTTTCCGGTAGATTTACAGAAATAAAAACATATTTTGAGAAATTACCTTCACGGGTCAGCGGCAGGGCTCTGGAACAAATAGCTAGCGTTATGAAGGATAACACTGGCCTCCTCATTTGAGGCATCAAGCATCCGTAGTTCTTTGATCTCCTCCTGCCATTTTTCCATTTGTTCCTTATGCATCCTATAGAGAATGCATGTATTATAATATGAAAAATGTAAGCGTCCCCTTTGATTAAAAAAAAATGTAAGCATTCACAGTAACAGTAATGTAAGGCTCATCTTTTATCACTGTTAACTGACATAATCAACCGCTCTTCAAATTCATTACTCATCTCCTTAAACATTACTTTTCCTGATTCCAGTAGTTCAGATACCTACATGAATAAACAAGTATAAAAATTCAATCAGCAGCAAAAGTTCTAAAGCCATAATTTAGTACGCTGGTAAAGAATAAACTAACTCCCCGCATGAGTTGATCATATATAGATCCATCTCAGACTCTCTAATCAATGGGCATTTTCAACTAAATGAAGAAAGAACGGCAGATAATTACAAACAAGGAATCAGAAGACACTATACAGAACACTCTATTCTATATGCTTTTTGAGTTATAAGACAAAAACATATCCCACAGTTACCATATGGGTGAAGTGTTCGATCTTCTCAAAAATGTGAGCAATGTTATTCTCCATCTCTTCAGACCCCACGGTGTTTGTCTCTGCTTCTTTCTTTTCTACAATCTCTAGGGCCGTTCCATCTCTTTCCTCCCGTTCCTTCTCTTCCATCTGAAATTGCAACGATTAAAATTTATGCCAGTGAAAAACATTTCTAAGTCGAGTAACATGAATGGAGTTAAGCAAGTGAAAGATGAATAGGCATACACCAAGTTTCATCCGCTTTGTCAAAATTTCATCTGCTTCCTTTTCCATTTCAGTTGCTGCAGTCAAGCTGCATATAAGCAACAATTTTTTCAGGAGGGAGTTAAATTGGAAGATACACACCGGCTGATCAGGAGAGTAGATAAAGAAGCAACAAGTTAGCTCTTCTATTACGAAAGAGCCATAAGTCACTTTCTTCGTGTACATATGCAAGGAAATGAGAAACAATTTCAATATAGCTAATCCAATGAAGAAAGATTATACTTTAGAAACTTAAAAAAAAGAATATGTTCATCGAAGTAAGGTGCCAAATTCAACAGAATTACCAAAATAGTGAAAAATGACCCCATCCTACTAAAACAAAACCTATAAAGTTCGATTTAAGCTACATGCTTTCTCACAAATGGCGTAGACAAGTGAATTCAGAATGCTAGTCATTTTGCCATTAGTTTTAGCAGAAATTGATAACAGAGCAATAATATACACAGATTATTTTTTTGTTTACAAAAAATTCAAATGAAAAAAGAATATCGGATTCAACGAGATGATGGATCAAACATGAAGCTCATAAATGATCGCGTTAAATGTGATTTGAAGCAATCACTTCTAATTCTCAACCTACAAAATTCAATTTCTAGACATGAAAAATGACCAATTTATTTTCAACATTACGATTTCCCAATCAAATTGCAGATAAAGCTGAGAAACCATTACCTAAAGTGGAATCATCAATGAATCTGCAAACGACTGCCTAAATTCTTGCCGACGACTGATAGTGAGAGAAAATGCAATTTTAGAAATTAATTATCTGGTTTCTTGGGATTTGGGAATTTTTAGAATACTGCAAAATGCCAGTGCGCGGGAATTTTGTTTGGCAAAAATCATAATTAAACTTGATTTAAGAATAAAAAGGGTAAAAATAAAAAGAAAGAGACCTGATAGGATCAAATAAAATTGGAGAGGCCAAATTGCAAAAAGTTAAAAACCTGAGGGACTTAACAAATGATTTTTGCCATTTTCTTTTAACAAGAAATTGGACCGAGCCGGGCCTGGTTGGCTGTGTCAGACTCATCTGGTTTGAACCCACAGCCCAAAAGGGTCAATCGCTTTTTGACCTTTTGAGCATGTGACAGTGAAGGTGGCGTGATTTGGACGCTTTGAAACCGATAGTTACTTAAACGACGCCGTGGTAATTGTGGATGAAACTTCGCGCTTGATGACGTCATCGAATTCCTTTTGAGATTAACTGGCTTATCCCCAATAAAATTCTAACACGTATGCAGTCCAAGTTAAAACTGAACTATTAGGAATTGTTCGGTAACTAATCCAATAATTCATATGAATAATTATTTAAATATATATCACTCTAAAACTATCTAAAAATTTTTTATACGAAACATATACTGTAGAATATAAAAATAATTTTTAATTATCAATTAATTTATAAATAAACTGAATTTATCTCAAAAATTTTCCGTTTATTTTTAATTGTTTGCTGTGCATTGCGAATGTTTTTGAAACTTCTTTTTTAAGAAAATAAAAAGGGAAATGGGAGTGGCAGAGTGTAATTCCAGGTGGTGAACTTGAAAAAAGTCGTAAAAAAAGGCAAAAAGCTACTGGTGCGCCTCAGTATCAGTGGAACAAAGAAAAACCAAAAGGAGTTCAATTTCCATCATCTTTTTTTAGCTTTGGAATGTGACACGCTTTGCAATTTTACAATTCCTTCCTCTCGTATACTTGAAGTTTTCATTGTTATATATTTTGTTTTCATTTATTTATTTATCTATTTATTTTCAACACTCAGCTAGTTCTCACTTCACCAACTAGCACACCTACTTCCATGGGAGACCTGAGTTTCTTGCTTCTCTTCTAAGCTTGGAGGAGAGGCTTTGCAGCTTCTTCTTCTTCTTCACTCTTTCTATATAGAAGCAAAAACCCAAGAAAGAAAGAAACATGCCCCTCAATTGTGATCGCTATCAATTGTTGTCTCTGGTTTTCTTTGTTCTAATTGCACACGTTTCCGTTGGCTTTGGTTTGGCTTCTTCAAGCTTTGATGATAAGCAGGCATTACTGCAGTTTAAATCTGCCATCACTAAAGATCCATTAGGGCTTACCTCTAATTGGAACCCTAAGGATCCAGACCCTTGTTCCTGGCATGGTGTTACCTGCGACCCTTTTACTCGTCGAGTCACAGTTCTCAATCTCTCCTCCAATGACAATTCTACCTGCCCTATTGTTTCTCTTTCTTCTACTTCAAACACAAATGATGGAGTGGCAGGTAATTTCTCTTTGCTCTTTCCTTGCTTAGGCTTTAACAGCGACTTGTCACCAGAATTGGCCGGCGATTTGTCTCCTGCAATTGGCCAGCTCTCTCAGCTTAGAGTCTTGTCTCTTGGTTTTAATGGATTTTCTGGAGAGTTGCCTCTGGAAATTGGTCAGCTTCACCTCCTGGAGGTTCTTGACTTGGGTTTTAATGCTTTTTATGGGACTGTACCACTCACCCTTAAGAACTGCACATCATTGCGCATAATTAATCTCTCTGGCAACCGATTAAATGGTACAATTCCCTCATTTTTTGATAAACTTCCGGGTTTGCAAATTCTTATGCTTTCCTTCAATTTGTTGAGTGGTTCCTTTCCGGATGATTTAGGAGACAATTGTGAGAGACTTGAGCATCTTCTTCTTGATGGGAATTCACTTTCGGGGTCAATTCCTTCTAATTTAGGGAATTGCAAAGAGCTTCGGTCTTTGATACTGTCTTCAAATTTATTGCAAGATGATATTCCTTCAACACTTGGCCAATTAGGAAACCTTGAAGTGCTTGACTTGTCTAGGAACTTCTTGAGTGGGATTATACCCGCTGAGTTGGGCTACTGTGAGCAGCTAAAGCTGCTTTTATTGAAAAATAATTTTGGTCCCCTGTGGTCAACTCATTTTTCTAGCTCGACGATTGAAGAAGAGGAGCGTGGGGAGGGTGAGTTTAACTATTTTGATTTCAAGTTACCTGACAGTATCACAAGGTTACCCAATCTTCGTGTGCTTTGGGCGCCAAGTTTGAACTTTGGGGGTGATTTGCCACAGGATTGGGGGTCTTCCTCTAGCTTAGAGATGCTGAATTTGGCAGGAAATTACTTCACTGGAGATTTTCCCGCATCTCTTGCTAATCGTGAGAACTTATACTTTCTTGATTTGAGTTCCAATAACTTGACTGGGTCGCTTCCGCGAGCACTTCCTGTTCCATGTATGCTTATTTTTAACGCCAGCCGGAACTCTTTTACTGGGGATATCCCGAGATTTTCCAGAGGTGGATGTTCCAATAGGTCTGTTAATATGCCCATTTCACATAGTGATCTTGTTGGTTTCTTCTCTTCTTTCCTTTATAGACATGCTATTATGGACATTGAATCTTTGTCTGTTCATTCTGGTGGTTTGGCTATATTGCATGATTTGAGCAACAACTTTTTCACTGGTCCAGTTCCACCCCTGTTGATTGCATCAGAAATTTTTTCTCATATGCCTCTCTATGGTATTTGGTTGGGCGGGAATAAACTTGAAGGCAACATTTCATCTTATTCCTTCGATCTGTGTCTTAGTTTAGATGGGCTGATTTTTGATATTGATAACAATAGAATTGTCGGTGAACTTCCTACAGCTGTAGGAAGCAGCTGCAAGTGCATCAAATTTCTCAGCTTGGCAGGAAATGAGTTAAATGGTTCAATTCCCCTTACTTTTGCTTATTTGGATTCACTAGTTTATCTTAACCTCAGTAGAAATAAATTGCAAGGTTCGATTCCTTCCCATATTGGTCAGATGAAGGATTTGCGGTATTTGTCGCTCTCCAGCAATAATTTTACTGGTGGCATACCATGGGAGTTAGCTCAACTCTCTTCATTGGAGGTTTTGGAACTTTCTTCAAATTCCTTTTCAGGGGACATACCACCTGATTTGGCAAAACTTCAGCATCTGAATGTTCTGCGTATGGATCACAACCACTTTTCTGGAAAGATACCGTCCGGTTTTAGTAATGCAACTTCACTCTCAGTATTTGATGTGTCTTTCAACAATTTGTCGGGATCTGTCCCTATGAATTCAAATTTAATTAAATGTGAAAATGTTCAAGGAAATCCTTACCTTCAGCCATGTGATCCTGATCCATCAGCATCCGAATGGGAGCAGTGGCATTCTGGTAGTGTTTCCCAACAAGGAGCCAGTCCTCCCATTGGAAGCACGCAGAGGAACAATGGCACATTCAGTCCAATTGAGATTGCCTCAATCACATCAGCCTTGATCATTTTCTTTGTTCTAGTAGTACTAGTGCTCTTCCTCACATGCATGAAGAAATTTGCATGCAATTCTGTGTCTTGCCACGGGCCAGGCAAGAAAGAAGTCGTGACTTGCAATGGCATTGGTATACAATTGACCTATGAAAACGTCGTAAGGGCTACTGGGGGTTTCAATATTCAAAATTGCATTGGAAGTGGAGGTTTTGGAGCCACATACAAGGCTGAGATTGTTCCTGGAGTTGTAGTGGCAGTAAAGCGGCTCTCAGTTGGGAGATTTCAAGGCGTTCAACAGTTTGAAGCTGAAATCAGAACACTAGGAAGGGTGCAGCATCCAAACCTTGTAAAGCTTATAGGTTATCATGTAAGTGAGTCAGAGATGTTCCTCATCTACAACTACTTGCCTGGTGGCAATTTAGAAAGATTCATCCAGGAACGGTCAAGGAGGACTGTGGAATGGAGCATGCTTCACAAGATTGCTCTTGACATTGCACGTGCCCTTGCTTACTTGCATGATGAGTGTGTCCCTCGGGTGTTACACCGTGATATTAAACCCAGCAACATATTACTTGATAACAACTTTAATGCATACCTTTCTGATTTTGGGCTTGCGCGTCTTTTGGGTACTTCTGAGACACATGCTACAACTGATGTTGCCGGGACTTTTGGATATGTTGCTCCTGAATATGCAATGACATGCCGTGTTTCTGATAAGGCGGATGTGTATAGTTATGGTGTTGTTCTACTAGAATTAATATCTGACAAGAAGGCTTTGGATCCCTCCTTCTCTTCCTTTGGTAATGGTTTTAACATTGTGGCTTGGGCAAGTATGCTTCTGAGACAGGGCCGAGCCAGTGACTTTTTCACCTTTGGCCTATGGGATTCTGGGCCCCAAAATGATCTAATTGAGGTACTTCACTTGGGAATTAGGTGCACAGTTGAATCTCTATCTTCCAGACCTTCCATGAGGCAAGTGGCCCAACAATTGAAGCGGATTCAGCCGACAACATCTTAACTGAAGTTTTTGACAATTTACATTTTGTAAGTTAACACTAATGATTTGTATTTTTCCATTTGTCTTATCATTCGTTTTGGATTAAATTTTTTGTAAAGAAGCCAGGGACGTATCCTTATAATGTAGTTAATGCTTACTGAAACCATATAAATCTGGTATCTTAGTGGAAATTATTCATTGAGTGTATCTGCTGTGGCTTTAATTCTTTCATCCATTCCTATAAAAATTTGTTGATAATGATGGAAACACGATCATTAGTTATTAGAGTTCAAGAGAAGTATTTGCTATTACTGGCCATAATATTGAAGATAGCCAACTATTGGTGTTTTTGAAGATTTAGGAAGTCTAAAACAAGATGTATTTTGCATAATAATTCACCTGATGAAGAAACAAAACGAACCTTTTAAAACTATTATGTTGGAAAAAGTCTTGCTTTTAAAACTATTATGTTGGAAAAAGTCTTGCATGATAATTCACCTTCAAACAAAATGGGTCTTAACTAGTCGGAAGAGTGTTTATCCCTCCAAGTGATGCAGCTAAAAGTTCAGTGATCGTGACCTCTGATGAAACTTTGATCTCAAAAGGAAGGCAGCTTGCAATTCTGTGAGGTTGGTGTTGTGTGTGTGTTTTTTTTTTTTTTTGGGGGGGGGGGGGGGCGGCGGGTGTTGTGGGTGGGTGGTTGGGTAGTTTAGTAGTGAATTCAGTAATTGTTGAAGTGGTCAAAGTACGAGCTAACAATCTTCTGTTTGAGTGGTCATTTGATGTCTATAATTTCCATTGCATCTGTTTATCTCCATCCTTTTCTTAATTGTTTCAAGGGTGAAATAAAGTATCCCGTGTTCTTGAGATTTATTTGGTGTCATATTATATATAAATTGCTTTTTCCATATGGATCATACTGTTTCCGGATCATGCATTTCAAATTGGAACTTACAATTTCGAAGAACTCATTTTAAATATCATATTGTTCTCAACTCAGTCACTTTAATTTACACCTTTTAGTATCTTACTCATTGCTTCCATCAAGAAGAATCGCAAGCTCATTATAGAACAGATCGCACTTAATCGCTTTGAACTGGTGCTCTTGGATGGTGATGCATTGTTGAAGTTCTAGGTTTGCAGTTTCTCATTTAAGTGGATCCGGGTTATGATATTTGTTGCATTTTATATTATGCCAAGAACAATGTTGTTGATTATTTTCATTGATGCAGGGCTAGTGACTGCTGTTTTTTCCAAAAAAAAAAAAAGGATACCTAGGTATTTTTCCACATTTTTTCACACGTTCAATAATAGATAAAAAGGATCTTTTAGATTGATTCTTAGGTTTGATCATTATCATTTATATCAAATTTTCTTTTTGGTCATTGTGGCATGGACATCAGCCTATACCTTTATATGTTGTGATATACTCGCCCAAGCTTCTTCCCCCAGAAATCTAGATATATTGTTCCAAGAATAAAAGTCTTGCTATTGGAGGGATTCTTGAACTTCCTTGCTTGTTGTTGAATGCATCGTTTAGGACTGCTGAAGTGACATTCTAGCTGTCATTTCCAGCTTTTATTAGTTGATTTAGTTTCCTCTTTAAATGATTTTATTTGTTCCATATTTTTAGGAACAAGTTGATTTTTGTTTTTATTTACCTTGATAGTAGAGCCATGATTTAAGTGATTTGTTTGTTTTTATCTATATATGTTTGTTGTAAGTTTTGAATGAATAGATGAGACATAATTTCAAAAGTTAACAATTGGTATCAGAGCCCTTTTTCTTAAGGGACCTTTTGTTTTATCTTCTCTGAATCCATGGAAGCTGAAGCAAGCTTTTCTGCCATTACTCCATCAGTGTTTGATAGAACCAATTATCAAATGTGGGCAGTTCGAATGGAGACTTACTTGGAAGCCCTGAATCTCTGAGAAGCAGTGGAAAAGGATTATGATGTTCCTGCACTTCCTGCAAATCCCACAATAGCTCAAATGAAGTCCTATAAAGAGAAGAAGACAATAAAGTCAAAGGCCAAGACAACTTTGTTTGCAGCTATTTCTGCTACTATTTTTACAAGAGTTATGTCCCTAAAAACGGCTAAAGAAATATGGGACTACCTCAAATCAGAATATGCAGGAGATGAAAGAATCAAAGGTATGCAGATTCTGAATCTAATTAGGGAGTTTGAATTGCAGGAGATGAAGGAATCTAAGACTATTAAAGCCTATTCAGAGAAGCTACTTAGGATAGCCAACAAAGTCAGATTACTTGGAGCCGAGTTTTTTGACTCAAGGATTGTCGAAAAAATCCTTGTTGCAGTTCCTGAAAGATATGAGGCTACAATCACATCCTTGGAGAATGCAAAAGATTTGTCAAAGCTCTATTTGGCAGAACTTTTAAATTCTCTACAAGCTCAGAAGCAAAGAAGCTTGATGAGGGAAGATATAAAAGTTGAAGGAGCTTTATTTGTTAAGCATCAAGGTACTGCAAAGAATAAATGGAATAACAAGAAGAAAGAAGGAGAAGGCAGTGGCACAAATGCAGAACCAGTAGATGCAAAAGGAAAAAAAGAGGCTCAGTAAAGGACTTACCCTCCATGCCAGCATTGTGGGAAGAAAGGGCACCCACCTTTCAAATGTTGGAGAAGGTCAGATGCCAAATGCTTCAAGTGTAATCAGAAGGGACATATGGCTATTATATGCAAATCAAAGAACCAGTAACATGAAGAAGAAGCCAAGGCTGCTGATCAAGAGGAGGAGGACCATTTATTGGTTGCTTCTTGTTTCTCCACTACTGAATTCAGTGAAAGCTGGCTAGTTGATAGTGGTTGCACTAACCACATGACTTACAATAAGGAACTATTCAGAGATCTATCAGAGGCAAACTCATCGAGGGTTCGAGTAGGAGATGACAAATATATTGCTGTGAAAGGAAGAGGTACAGTTGCTGTCACAACTTGTCAAGGTACAAAATTCATTTCAAATGTTCTTTATGTACCTAAGATAGATAAAAATTTATTAAGTGTATGTCAGTTGTTAGAAAATGGATATAAAGTGGTATTTGAAGGTAGAACTTGTCTGATTCAAAATGCAAGTGGTAAGAGTCTATTCAGAATCCAAATGAGTGGAAAAAGTTTTGCTCTAAATCCATTGGAGGAGGAGCAAACTATTTTTTTAGTGAAAGAGAATGTGATTGAGCTATGACACAACAGACTTGGTCACTATAACTATCAAGGGCTCTTTCAAATGAAGTCAAATGGAGTAGAATGGACAGTCGGATCTGGAAAGTCAAGCTTCAACATGCAAGGCTTGTCAGATAGGAAAGCAGACAAGGAAGCCTTTTCCAAAGGTAGCCTGGAGAGCAACCAAAAAGTTACAACTTGTGCATACTAATTTAGTTGGCCCTCGAAGAACACCTTCATTGAATGACAGTCTTTATTATGTCATTTTTATAGATGATTTTACTAGAATGTGCTGGATATATTTCCTCAAACACAAGTCAGATGTTGCTCGAGCCTTCTGGAAGTTTAAAGCACAAGTGGAAAATGAAAGTGGTTGCAAAATACGAATTTTAAGGTCTGATAATGAGAAAGAGTATACATCTGAAGCCTTCAATAGATTCTGTGAGGATGTAGGCATTCATCACCAACTAACTGCCCTATATACTCCACAGCAAAATGGAGTAGTGAGAGGAGAAACAGATACATCTTGGAAATGACTAGATGTATGTTGCATGAAAAGAATTTGCCTAAAAAATTCTGAGCAGAAGCTGCAAATACAGCAGTGTTCCTACAGAATAGGCTTCCTTCAAGTGCAGTAGGGTTCAAGACACCTTTTGAAGCTTGGTATGGCTATAAACCCTCTCTGAATTTTCTTAAAATCTTTGATTGTCTTTGTTTCACTCATGTTCCTTAGATTAAGAGAGACAAATTAGATGAAAGAGCACTACCAGGAATTTTCATTGGATACAGCTTAACCTCTAAATCTTACAAAATCTTCCAACCTCAAAATGGAAAGATTGTTGTAAGTAGAGATGTACACTTTACCAAAGAAGAGGAATGGATTTGGGATGATCAAAGGCAAAAGATGCAAAAAGGGCAGCACCTCAAGTTAACTGATTTGAATATAACAGACCAGTTTTTTTGAAGATGGTGAAACTGATCTAATTGATGATGGGCCTGTTAGGGGAACAAGATCACTGACAGATGTGTATTAAAGGTGCAATGTGGCTGTGTGTGAACCTACTAGCTGTGAAGAAGCTATGCAAAGCCAGATATGAAGAGCAACAATGAAGGAGCTACTCATGATAGAAAAAAATCAGACATGGCAGCTTGTTGATAAACCTCAAGGCAGAAAAGTGATTGGAGTTAAATGGGTATTTAGAACTAAACTAAATGCTGATGGAACAATAAATAAGCATAAGACTAGATTAGTTGTAAAAGGGTATGCACAAATACCTAGAGTTGACTACTCTGACACATTTGCATCAGTGGCTAGGTTGGATATCATCAGGCTTCTTCTTGCTGTTGTTGCACAGATGAACTGGAAGGTCTTTCAGCTTGATGTAAAATCTGCTTTCCTAAATGGGTACCTGGAAGAAGAAATTTATGTTGGTCAGCCAGAGGGGTATGTGAAAAAGGGAGAAGAAGAAAGAGTTTATCTCCTAAATAAAGCCATTTATGATTTGAAACAGGCTCCTAGAGCTTGGTACAGTAGGATTGATGAATATTTAAAAGGTTTAAACTTCTCTAAAAGCCTATCAGAATCAACTTTATATGTTAAGAAAGTTAGAGCTGATATTTTGATTGTATCCGTGTATGTTGATGATTTGCTGGTTACTGGGTGTGAAATGAGTCTGGTGCAACAGTTCAAACAAGAAATGATGGAATGTTTTGAAATGACAGATTTATGACTGATGTCTTATTTTTTGGGAATAGAAGTAAGACAGTGAGAGTGAAGTTTTCATTTGTCAGAAAAAATATGCTAAAGAAATTCTCAAAAAGCTTAGACTTGAAGATTGCAAAGGAATGCACACTCTTATGAATGTGAAAAAGAAGCTAAGCAAGGTTGATGGGACTGAGGAAGCTGATCCAGCTCATTTTAGGAGCTTAGTAGGTTGCCTCATGTACCTAACAGCAACTAGACCTGATATTCTAAATTCTGTAAGTATTTTGTCTAGGTTTATGCACTGTCCAAGTAAAAGCCATCTCAAAGCAGCAAAAAGAGTGCTGAAGAGACTTGCAATTTTGGCATCAAGTTCAAGAAGAGTAAGGAGTTCAATCTGATTGGATTCTCAGATAGTGATTGGGGAGACTTAGTTGATGACATGAAAAGTACCTCTGGTTATTGCTTTACTTTTGGTTCAGCTGTTTTTTCATGGAGTTCAAAGAAACAGGAGGTGGTAGCTCAGTCCACAGCAGAGACAGAATTCATTGCTGCCACATCTGCTGCAAATCAAGCACTTTGGCTAAGGAAGATTATGATTGATCTTAATCTAGAACAGCAAGGGAGTACAACCATTTATGTTGATAATCAAGCAACTATAGCTATCTCTAAAAATCCTGTATTTCATAGCAAGACAAAACATTTTAGCATCAAGCTATTCTTTCTTAGAGATGTGCAAAGAGAAGGTGACATTATGCTGGTCCATTGCAACTCAGAAGAACAACTTGCAGACATTCTAACCAAGCCCTTATCAGCAAACAAATTTGAAGAGTTAAGAGGAAATCTTGGTGTTTGCAACTCCTAAACAAGGAGTGTTGAATGCATTGTTTAGGACTGCTGAAGTGATATTCTAGCTGTCATTTCCAACTTTTATTAGTTGATTTAGTTTCCTATTTAAATGATTTTATTTGTTCCATATTTTTAGGAACAAATTGATTTATTTCTGTTTTTATTTACCTTGATACTAAGACTATAATTTCAGTATTTTGTTTGTTTTTATCTATATATGTTTACTGTAAGTTTTGAATGAATAGATGAGATAGAATTTCAAAAGTTAACACATGTAGCACAACTGAGGCGTCTCATTAACATATCGCTAGCTAGAATAAGTACCCAGATGCAAGACGGAAATTTTCGGTAGAATGTTTTGCCATTGATTGTTTACCCAACAACAGATGACATGGTCAGCAGTCACCTAGCCATCTATGGATCACTAATCCCCCACCTAGCAGGTAACTTGCTTTCTTGCACTGGTGTTTGTTATTGCCTCTGTAATTGGTAGCTGAAGAGGAAATTCTTGATGTTGTGGAAGTAGCTGAAACAAGATACTAGTTAAACCTCACTGATATCATTATTGGCTAACAATGAAATTCTGCCTTATTTATATCAAACACAATTACTAGCCTTGATACAGGGAAATTTTCTGACATGGCTTGGTTGCAGAGAAATCAGGGATATAAATGTATAATGGCCTCATTTCTCATTCTTCTTTTTTCATGGCTGTCAGATACGTCAGTGTGAAAATCACTTATTGCAAGTTTTTCCATTGCTAGTCGTATTATTATTGTCTATTCGTGCTACCAAAAAGCCCAAGGAATGGAGATGAATTGTTGATATCAGCAATTGGACAATTTATTCCCAAAAACCAAATTACATCTTATTATTTTTTTTATTGGTGTTTTTTATTCTCCATCAAGTCGTGCATGGGGATATTTTAGGTCGTATTGGGGTTTTTTTGGCATATGAAAGTCTAACTAAACATTGGTCAGTTCTTGCAATATAAAAACAAGTCAGATTCGAGTATATGTTCCTGTCTTTCATGTGTTTTTTTTTTCTTTTCTTTTCTTTTTTTTTAATGATTGTACTGTACCCATCTACCTAATAGCGAAATGTGAAGCACCCTTGTGCCATAATACAGTTTGCAGATGAGATTAATGTTGCAGTTCTAAGAAAGCAAAAGTAAAGCAGCAGCGAAAATTGGAGCTGAAACGTGGTAAATTTATTTACTTTTGGATTTTTTTGGTCAATATTCTTCCCATATTGGTTAAGTTTCTATTGCAGTAAGCTGCATATCACTGGTTAAACTAATCAAAGCATTTTGCAGAAGCTGCAGTAACCAGTAATTGTTC
Source organism: Triadica sebifera (assembly GCA_023653625.1). Lineage (NCBI taxonomy): Eukaryota > Viridiplantae > Streptophyta > Magnoliopsida > Malpighiales > Euphorbiaceae > Triadica > Triadica sebifera. The sequence goes on from CM042900.1 coordinate 29,723,179, forward strand.
TGGGAGTTCCACATTCTATATTAGTTTTCCATGACACCTTCAATCATCAATTGATCACAGGTTTCACGTAGAAATTGTACTAAATTTAAAGATAAATGAATGATCAAAGAATAAGAAAGAATAATCATTATAGGCCAATCCAATGATACTCTTGACTCACCAACTTAACCATAAGTGAAAAGTTCAAATCGACACGAATATTCATATACAGCTGAAGGCTGAAATCACTTAGTTGAATCGTCGTATTCAATTGCAACATCATCATTTGTTGTTGTTATGTACAAGTAATGATGAGAAGTGCAGAAGCCAGCAAAGTATGGACAAAGATCACATAAAAATTGAAAAAGCATATCGTAGAGATATAGTGCTGACGATGTAGGTGACGCTGGGGTTGGCGAATTGGGGATGGTTGATGCTGATTTTGAATCATACAAACACAAAGGTAAAATCCTCCTTTCTGCTTGACAAATAAGAACAAATCTAAGCTGACAAAAGCCGTCCTAGCCTCCTGGGAGGTGGGCATGGGCGCATCAGTATTTTCTAGCAGTTGATAAAGAAGCTAAAGAATATGAAACTATTTTGTGCTTATCCATCCCAGATTGACATGCTTATGCTTATTTCTACTTTCATATAAATTTAAATGATTAATTAATACAATTGAAATTATAGATTTTATTTAAGTCTTTTAATGTATCTGTTTAATAATTAAAAAAAAACTGTTTTTTTTAATGCAAAAAAGTTAAACAACTGTTAATACAGAGATTTGTTAGAAAATTATGAAAAGTACACCATAATTTAAAATAACAAATTAAATGAAAAAAAAAGTGAGATTATTTTTATTGTTTTAAAATAACAAGAAGTTCATATATATTTATAGAAACATCAATCATAGCACATCAGTATTTTTACATGGTTTAGGTAGGTAACTAATAACCCTTATGCCTATTACCTTGCGCGAGGAGCATCCCAGAGGAGTTCCTTTATTTTTCAATCCATATAATTTTATTATTTTCTCCATTGATTTTAAATGATCATTTTTAAAATCTTCACACAGAATAGGAAAATAATTAATTATCATCAATTTTCTAAGACTTCCATATAATTTATTTCAATATTTTTATTTTTATTTTTGAAATTGTAAAAAGAAAATTGTATAAATTTATAAAATAAGGATAAAATGAGAAAATATGTATCAAATTCAATTTTAATTTCAGAAATGAACATTTCAAGTGAAATAAAAATAAAATTTCAAAATAAACATTTGAAATGAAACGGAAGAATATTTAGTAATTAATCCTAATGTTTTAAATAACTCGGAATCATATTGTATTTCTAATGAGAATAATTATTAATATTAGTATATGTAATTATAATTAAACTCTTTTTATATAATTATTGTTTCTATGTAGAAAATTGAAACCATAATCATAATCCAATATTCATTTTATGATTGTAGTTTGAAAAGAAATCGATTGGTCTGAACTGAAAGCTGAGTCCGGTATGGATCAGGCAGCTTCTCGAGCATCTGACTATAAGACCCAGAAATAAATGTTGAACTTTTAAATTGACCCAATTATTTTGTATTTTAATTATTAAATTATATGTAACTCTTCTGTTGGTGAACTGGCAAATACTGATTCTCCTTCAATTTTTAATTTAGATTCCATATATATATATATATATATATATATATATATATATATATATAGTGAATTCTAACTTCAAATTCTCAAAACGACTTTAATCTCATGATGTTAAAATTCATTGGTGATTTCATCTAAATTCTTTCTTTTCTTATATGAAATTTAAATTTTTTTCCTTTTGCTTAAGAGCTATTAATCAATTTATTTAGAATTATAATTGTTAGATAAATACATTTATGCAATATGTATGTTGATATTCCTACAGACATTTCTATAGGTATATTAACTATATACTAGAGAGTGTCTAGAATAAAAATAGAAGCAAATACAAAAAAAAAAAAAAAAAAAACTCCTATAATCAAGCTATCTAATGTTATTATAATTAAACTATTAACTATCAAGATTTCCTATAAGATATATATTTATATTATCAAAACTACAATAATCAAACAAAAACATAAAAAAATAGGAATATAATACTTATATATTATGTTAACAAGAACAATCAAAATTGGTAATAAAATGGTGATGATGTAGAAAAAGATATCAGAATTCAAATTCAATAATCAGAGAAGAGTGTTTAAAACTCTAACCTGCAAAATAATCTTTTTCATTTCTTTTCATTAAGAACATATTGAGTTAAAAATTATAATAAAAATATAGTATAAAAACAAACTTTAATTAATGAACTTAATAGTAATGAAATGAAGTAATCTCCAGAGGACCAGGGCCATAACATTGTGAGTTGAAATCCAATTAGAATCAAGTGAAGGGAAGAAAATGGAGTTGAGTATCACCATTTATTTTTATTATTATTATTATTTTACAAAAATAGTATGTTTAATTAGCAGATTTTTTTACCTAGAATGAATCTTCACAAATCAATCTAATGATACTTTGCCATATATGGAAATTTGGTAAATGGGTCTAAATAAGTATTGTCCATTTTGGGGAGTTTGTTTTGCTTCTCACCCTGTATAATCTCCCTGCTATTTGGTAAGTTTCAACACTCTTTGTCCCTGTGTATTTAGACACCCCAAAACAACCTCTTCATCAAACACAGCATTCCCCGTCTATTTCCAAAGTTTTCCTTGCAGGTTCAACATTTTAGTCCATGTTAGAGATGAGTTGGTTGGCCAGTTTTGCAATTGTAGCATTTATTCTGGTTCATGGTAACTGCAATACGGTTCATGAACCTGAAGCAATTAGCAGCGGTTCTTTTGCAAAAGTAAAAGGAACCCATTTCGTAATGAACAACAAGGCTCTATACTTGAATGGGTTCAACGCATATTGGATGATGTACATGGCTTCTGATCCATCTACCAGGGCTAAAGTCATTTCTGCATTCCAACAAGCCTCCAACAGTGGCATGAATATCGCCAGAACTTGGGCTTTTCGTGATGGTGGCACTGATAAACCCCTCCAGATTTCTCCAGGTTCCTACAACGAGGATACGTTCAAGGTTTCTACATAGTAATATGAGTTGTTTTTGCCTTACAATTAATAAGCTTCTATAATCATAACAATTAATTTTAATCTTAGCATTACTGGATTCGCCTTTGACCCGGCCGTCACCATGATTTTATTTTAATTTTACATGGGTTGCAGGGATTGGATTTTGTGATATCAGAGGCCAAGAAAAATGGGATTTATGTGATACTAAGCTTGGTCAACAACTATGAAGATTATGGAGGAAGACCACAGTATGTTCAGTGGGCAAGAGAACGTGGCCAACAATTAACCAGCGACGATGACTTCTATACTAACCCTATTGTCAAAGGATACTATAAAAACCATGTCAAGGTATTATTAACGTTCTTTAAATTATGCCACACCTCCTTCTAAATATTCAATTCATTTTAATTAGCTAATTTATTAAAATATCTGGTAATCTTTTCTGCTATTTTAATTAAACTTAGAAATAGAGAGTGAATTTATTTATAATACGTCGAATTCAGACGGATAACTAGAAAAAAAAAAAAAGAGATTGAGAGGAAAAAATGCTGCTTTGGCTTTGTGATTGCCATGGACATGGAGAGGAAACAAAACCGAGAAAAAGAGAGTGCAGATAGAACTAAATTTACTGAAGTATCAATATTTTATCATAAAGTTACTAGCGATATTTAATTTGATTTAAATTAAATTTTCTGATTAAATTAGTCTGAAGTTTTTATTGTTTGGTCATTTTAATTCAAAATTTGATAGAACTTTTTTCCTTAATAAATTCAACCATGACATTTGTTTAAAAAATCTCATCATTTGCTAGACTAATTTGATCAAAATTTTAATTTGGATTAAATTGGATATTACAAATAAATTTGATTAACTTGCAATTTCTAGCGCACAGGAAAAAAAAATCCATGCCTTTCTTTACAACCTTTTGATCAAAAGCAATCACGAATTTCTTGGGAATTATCATCAGTACTGTCAGTTTCACGGTTCTCTTGGTTTAGCAATTTGCACTCGTATATTAATTAAAAGAAAATCCTAAATTTTGAGTTTTTGACTGATTTAATTTAACTTTATTGCAATATATTTCCATTACTATAATGGTATATAATAGATTTTTCGTATGCAGGCTGTGATCACAAGAACGAACTCGATAACAGGGATGGCATATAAAGATGAACCCACCATTTTCGCATGGGAACTTATCAATGAACCTCGTTCTAATGACTCTTCTGGTGCACAAATTCAGGTCTCTTTTTGCAAAATTAAAATGAAAATTTTCGTATATAATAAAATATTATTAATTCGATTCATAAATTAATATTTCAATGTGATTGCTATAATTGTAGTTTAAATATTGTTAATTTCATTTATTGCATGCCATAGTAAGGAGATCTCCCAAGATTACATACTATATATATCGAGATGTCTCACTGAATTGGTATGTTACATAATAATTAATAGCTTTTTTTTTCTTAATTTTATAATTCTGAAATCCAGCAAAAATTAAATTGAAAACATATTAGTAATATATGGTTATTTTCTAGATATAGTAAGACATGATTTCCGACAACTATTTGAAATAACTAAATAAATGTGTCACCTGATATGAAATAGTCATAATAAAAATGTGACAATATAGGTTCAATACCCATTTTTTACGCATGTATCAAAAAAATCTTTATTATTATTATTATTATTATTATTGTTGCAGGAATGGGTTAAAGAAATGGCAGCTTACGTTAAGTCCATTGACAGCAACCATCTACTGGAAATAGGGCTTGAAGGCTTTTATGGGTATTCAAGGAAGCAATTCAATCCAAATAGTTACCTGCTCGGAACTGATTTCATCACCAACAATCAATTCCCACAGATAGATTTTACTACTATTCATCTCTACCCTGAACAATGGTAATCTTCTAATTATCATCTCTATAATTATCTAGTTTAGAGATTAAACCTATAAAATTATAGATTAATCCTTGGCATTGGCAGGCTGCTAAATTCAAGTGAAGAAGAGCAGGCAGTATTTGTAGATGGATGGCTCCGAGCCCATATACGAGACTCCAATATGGTGCTTAAGAAACCACTTATAATTGGGGAATTTGGCAAGTCTTCCAAGAGTCTTGGATACAGCTTGGAGAAAAGGGACAAGTATTTCATGAAAATCTACGATGCAATATACAGCAGTATTAGAAGTAGGGGCCCATTTTGTGGTGGACTATTCTGGCAACTCATGGCCTTAGGAATGGATAATTGGGGTGATGGGTATCAGGTTATCTTGGAGGATTCCCCAACTACTGCCACTATCATTGCTCAACAATCTAAAAAGCTTTCATCTATTGCAAGAATCCTATATTGACTTTTATTGGCAATCTAAATACAGAGGAAGAGTAAAAGTTTGTGATTCTAATTCTGTATGCTAGATGGAACTTGTGATTCAAAAGTTTGCGATAAAATCCAAAAAAGATATTAGTACGAGTACATGATAAAATGATCAATAATTTATAATTCCATGCAGCTTATTCCACCAAAAACAACCCTCTTTTCCTATCTACAAGTATGCATCTTTGATGCTCTCTTTTGCCTTCACTTGTTGAAAAAGAGAAAAAAGCTTTATTCCTATATGATGGTACCGTCCACTATTACAGAATTTTTCAACACCACAGTTATTCCTGATCTGATGTAGAATCCTTCAGATGGTCTCTCTGCCTCTTCCACATGCTGCAGTTCAACCCAAAGAGGAAATGGAATATTTAGGTCATTATTGTTATTGACAACCACAACAAACTGACTAGATGACCCGTTAAACCGAACATGGAGCAGTTACTGGTTTAGTAAACTGGTTTCACTAATCAAAGGGTTATCATTGCATCTTAAAAGGAAATTTGGTATGAAAGAAACAGTTGTTTTCTGACTTCAACACTTACATCCTTGTTTGCTATGACCACATTCTTTCCAATTCTTGCATTTTTGTCAATTATGCAATTCCTGCAAGATTAGGATACAAATTATCATCTTTATGTCAAACCAATCTCAATTTCTCGCAGAAATAATTCAATAAAACTAAAAATTTGTGAATCAACTGGGGCACTTCACCAACAATTGAAGTTGATGATGCAATTTTAAAGCATTTGCTGAACTAAGTGCATATGAAACTTCCATGAATTTCTGTACTTGCTACACACTGCAATGTAAGACGCCTTTCCCCATGCCATATCCTTCCCAAGAAGAAAAAGAAAAAAAATTCCAGTTGAAAATCTGCTATCGTGTCAGAATAATATGTTTATTCACTTACATGATCTTGGTATCTTGTCCAACACCTATTGGAACTTTCTCTTCAGCTAAAGCGGCCACTATCTCTGCCTCAGTTTGGTAATAGTCAGCACCCATCATCATGGTATCCTGCATATGAAGTAGAGACACCTTAATTCATGACATTAATCAATAAGCTCTAAGAGTATCACTTTCAGACTTTCCAATATGTCTCTACGTTCATTCCTAACATAAGGATGCGACAAATAACATGAAAATTTGGTTACCTTCAGCTCAACACCATATTCTAGTCTTGAACGAATCCCCACGATGGAATGTTCAACACTGCATTCCCTTAAAAAGCAACCATCTGAAATTATAGAATCCTTGACCTATAATAGGAGTGGCTGCATTAGCTCAGCACACAACAACAAAGCCTTGAGATTGAAGTATGCTAAGCAAGAAATTTAAATCCATACCCTGCATTGCTCTATCTTAGTGGGTGGTAGAAACCGGGGAGATGTGAAGATTGGCTTGAGTGGATCAAAAAAGTGAAACTTGGGAGGCTTTGGAAAGAGAAAATGAATAGTAGCTTATAAGCTCCCATTTCGCCCGAGGAAAATACTATTGTCAGACAACTTAACAGAGAGCTACCTGATCTGTTAGAGCCAAGTTGGCATCAAAAAATGATTTTATGGTTCCAATATCCTCCCAATAGCCATTGAACAGATATGCCTGTCATGAAAACGAACAAGTCACATATCAGCAGTTTCTGAAGTAAAAATGAAAATATTAACTCATTTTGGTACTCTTTTGGACACAGTCTCATTGTTAGCATCAATATGTTGAAGAAATGTTTAAACAAACAGTGTATTAGTAGAACTTTCTAAGACCAGAAAGTGTCATTAACTCTAATAATGCAGCATTCAGTTCTACACTCGAGCAAACTACAAGATAATATTCAATGAATTTACCCGAACATTGTAATCTTTCGCAGATATTGGAATAATTTCTGATCCAAAATCATTTGCTGTTGGATAATGCCACCTAAAAGAACAAACAAATCGCCAGTATTTCAGTCCTTCATACTTGCAAGGCAATAAGTTATAATGGCAAAGCAATACTTCATATTTAGGAAAGTTTCACTAGTTTAATTGACGAAGCCTGCTGGGAATTCAATTATGAGTACAAGATTATATGATCTTAATTAAGGGGAATGGAATTTAATTCCATCAAAATATGAAGATAAACACGACACAAGTCTGAAAACATTGCCCCTTCAGGGCCCACATGTTAGAGCAGGTCGTAATTACATAATTAATACATGTAATTACACTAAAGTTATAACAGAGCTGTGTGCTTTTCAATGATAAAGTAGAGATGTAGACTACCAATCCTTTAGGCAAGGAAGGAATTTTGAGCCACCAACCATAATCATATTACTGCACAGAAGGAAGCACTGGCCACCGTCTATGAAAAGCTCTACGAGACCTCGAAATATCCTAGCTGCGTTTTTAGAAAATGATTCTTATTATCCCATCTACATGGATATAATAATGGAATTTATCACTGAAAAGTCTTCGCGGAATAAGCTCATATGATAGGATAGTTTCATAATACGAAAGGACTTTTGTCTGTTTCTCTGCTATAAAGAACAACATGAAAGGGGAAAAGCAACACATCCTAATCCTTCGTTTTTACTATAAACTGTAAATCAGAGATTTAAATTACCTGAGAAGTTTTAGTAGAACATCTGTCCTGAACAAATATATACCCATTGATGCAATGAAAGGGAATTTCCTTGCTTCTGAAACTGATAATCCTAGGGCACTCGTGTCTACTCTCTGAGGCAACCAAAACCGTCAATCATGTTCAGTCTATTTTGAAATGATAACTAATGTTATGGTTATACTCCCGCTACCTCATGAAACAGAAATTAAAAAAAAAAAGGATGAATCATACAAACCATAGATTTCAAAATTTCACCCTTGGGCTTCTCAAGAAAATCTCTGATCCGTCCTGTTTCATCAATCTTTATCAACCCAAAATCTGAGGCACGACTGCAGTCAAAACAAAAGATTATGAAGAAACCAAATCAAATTCAAACAAACATTTTTTCAATTAAAATTTGTTTTCTAGGTGAGATTACATTCTTGACCAAAGATTATGAATTGGAAATGAAAAAATCTATGTTTAAAAATCTGTTGAGGGAAAAAAAACCATCTTTTAAATAGCTACCTGTCATCCACAGGGAGACAAGAGACAGATATGTCAGCACCTGAATCAATGTGATTCTGCAGATACAGATTACATTTACTAGCATTACAGAAATGTGAGGAAGGAAGCAAAAAAGAAAATTGCTAAAAATGTCGGTGTTGCAGAATTTGACTTTTACTAAGCTACTAAATTATTAATTGTTGTCTTTTATTATGATAGGTTAGTGTTAAAAGTAAGGTCATGCAGATTTTTAGTTAAGTTTTTAGGCTAAATCTAGTTAGGTTACTTTTAAGTATGATTAGGAATGAATCCAAAAGATAATTTCGCAAAGTATAGTTCTTATTGTCACATCATTAAAATTTCAATTATATTTTTAAATACATTTTATTTAATACAATTGATATAAATTTCAATATGTGACATCTAGCTAATATTTTAGTATATTATATTCATTATTAACAATTAAAATGTTAGTAATTATACGATAATACATAGAAAATAATATATAACTGTCAATTATACGAGGAACATAATAAAAATCATATAATTGCAATTATATGATTATATAAATTACATTAACTTTCATATAATTGTTAGCAATTATATGATTATATATGAAATATAAAATATAGCTACTAGTAACATAACAAAAATTGTATAATTGTTTGCAATTATATGAAGTATATAGTAAAAATTATATAATTGCTAACAATTATATAGTTATATATGAAATATGATATATAGTTGTCAGCAATTATATGAAAAAATATAACAAAAATTGTATAATTGTAAAGAATTATATAAAATAATATAAAAATAATATATAATTGTCAGCAATTATACGAGAAACATAGTAAAAATCATATAATTAATTATATGATTTTATATTTTATATTAAATTTTATATTAATATATAATTAATTAAATAATTATGTTAGTTATTCATACAGAGTAATTAGTTAATTGAAGAAAATATTTAATATATTAAATATGTGGGGGCAAAGATAAATTTGAGTATGTGAGCAAAAAATATATATAATATATATTCTCTCCAGTGAAGGTAAATGTCTCTGTTGCCCTAATGTGAATCTGCCCCTACGTGTGGTTACCAATGTATCTTATACTAATTTGCTTATAATCTTTAACTTGCAACTTTTTTATAACTCTTTATGGGCCTACTTGGTATTGAGTTTGCCAAAAACGATTTTGGAGAAAAAAATTTTATTTTTAAGTTTTTTGAGTTTTAAAAACTGCTTTTGGAGAGAAGCAAGTAAATAAATACTTTTTCCAGAAACAAATTTGAAAAAAACAGTTTATAAAAAATTAAAAAAAATCAGTCAATTAAATCAAAAAAAATTCTAAACTTGCTTTTTAGACATCTAACAACAATTCCAAACACCCCTTATATATTGAAGTAAATTGTAGAAAGATATATGAAATTTTCATCATCAATTTCTATTTTATTGTTTTCTGCCATTTGCTACAATTTTTTCTACTTGGTTTTTCTCCTATCATCCCTTAAAATCCAACAAATGATAAAAGAGTTTAAATAATCTTAAGGGGTTGTGTTTGAGCTAAAAGAAGAGAATTAGAATGACTTCCACCACCAAGTCCAAAGGAGAAGAAGATGATGAAGAAGACGACAACAAACACAACAAGGCTATCAAGAAAACAAAAGCTACCGAAGTAAGATAGGTCCAACATGACTCAAGTTGAAAAAGAAGAATACCTACTTTTAGAAGATTTTGGAGTTGGTGAGATGTGCATCAACAAAACTACTTCAATAGTTGGTAAGAAGTGCATCAATTCAATTTTTTGTGAGAAAGTGCACTAGAAAAATCAAAAAGAAAGAAACTAGAGAGAAGTGCTCTAGAAAATGCAGAAAAATATGGAGTGATGTGCTCCATCAAAAATTTATTTGCCTACAAAAAAATGGAAAGAAGTGCTCCATGAAAAAAATTTATGTCACAAACTTTGGACAGAATGTGCTTCAAGATGAATTTTCCAGCAAAAACATCAAGGAGGAGCTTCATAGAAGGCCACTAATGAAACTACTTCCAAACAAGAAGACAGTTAATTTGAGAATTGCATTGTTAAGTAAGAAGGAAAAAAAAAACCACATTTTTCCAGCAAAAGTCCCAAGGAGGAGTGTTGCAGAATGTGACTTTTGCTAAGCTACTGAATTATTAATTGTTGTCTTTTATTATGATAGGCTGCTGTCAAAAGTAAGGTTATGCAGATTTTTAGTTGAGTTTTTAAGCTAAGCTTAGTTAGGTAACTTTTAAGTATGGCTACCCATATCTCTTGTACTAGTTTGCTTATAATTTTTAACTTGCAACTTTTTGTGACTCTCTATGTATTGAAGTAAATTGTAGAAATATATATGGAATTTTCATCATCAATTTCTATTTTGTTGTTCTCAGTCCTTTGATCCAATTTTTTCTACTTGAATTTTTCTCCTATCATCCCTCAAAACCTAACAGTTGGAAATGATACTTCAACCTGCAGAAAGTCCATGTAATCCATTCGATACAGATGATCACCGGATAGTATAAGAATGTTTTCAATGTGGCTATGCTTAGCATCCTACATATAAATAAAGTTCAATCAGAGTTCAGACAAACAAAAACAAAGGTAATAATATAACTATTATTTAACATATAATCTATGCCATTAACCTTCATTTTGCATTAGTGCTGTATTTTCCATACCTCAAACAACCAGGTAAATTGTCTTACAGCATCAGCTGTGCCCTGAAACCACTTCTTTCCAGATTCTCCTGGTGTTTGAGTAGCTGCTAATACCTACAATGACAAAGTGAGCAAAATTAGGTGCATAGGCAAAAAGGAATGCCAAAAAATAGCATGCAAGAAATGGAATCTGCAAAAATATAGCCTTGACTACCATCTTCATAATGAGATACAACATACCTCAACAAACCCATCACCAAAGTTTACACCATTCCCTGAATTATATGTTCGAGCAATGTGGCGGTTAAGGGATTGAGAATTGAATTGAGTGAGGATGTAAATTTTAGTAATTCCACTGTTGATGCAATTACTCATTGGGACATCAATCAATCTATAACATCCCCCAATTGGCACCTGACATGCAAACAAGATGAAATATGTAAGTCCATGGAATTTGAATCAGTACTAATTTAAGCAAGTTAGCTTACAGCTGGTTTAGCTCTTCTACGAGTGAGAGGAAAAAGTCTTGTTCCAGCTCCACCACCTAGTATGATAGAGGCAACAGTCTTTGGGTCTGCATCTGGTTTTGCAAGCAGTGGTGACTGATAATTCTATATTGCCAAATGCCAATAAACAAGGATATGGATTAGATACAGTTACTTAAAATTTAAAAGATTATATGTGCATAAGAAAACTCGATATATGTTTAAAGGAGAACAAAGATGGAATTACCGTAAAATCTTTAGTAACATCAGCAAGAACAGAAGTAGTCAAGAACCGTGTGGTAGTGCTCCGCATTTTCCTGGGGAAATTGATCTTCCCTAATTGGAAACCAGAAACTGAACTATGTGAATGCCCAATGCCCACTTTTTGGCCAGAAAAGGGAGATGAAAGACACTTGTCATAATGAGATGATCGAAACATTGACATAAATCCTTGTAAATCAGCCACTGCCATTTTGTTTATGATTGTATAATCACAGTCAAGATTGCCACTCGAGGATTTTCCACCTCAGTTCCTTAGCTGTTTTTTGTACTGCAAAACAAAATGGAGATAAATATCTGGTGCCAACAGGGATTAGAAATCCCCAGTTCCACAAAATCAAACAAGAAAACCCAAGATTAAACAAGAAAGAGGATTCAGTAATATGCTAAAAGAAATTATCTATCAAGAAATAAGAAATGCGATGAAGTTATTGCTCCAAAATAAATGTGGAGTTTGGAGTTGCCTCAAGATGGAGAAAGGAATGGCTCCAACATTAACTCCATTACTATCGCCTTCTTTTTTGTCTCCTAAATAAAATAAAAGGAAAAAAAAAATCTCTCTTAAACTTGAAACTAAGTTATCGAGATTCGCAGGCAGCTTCGAATGAAAGATGCCCATATTCCCATTTATGCAAAGTCCATTACACGTTAAGAACGTACGCCATCTCCCTCTTCTTGGGGTTTCTGTTTCAAATTCATTAACAGCCTACATGTGCATATGCAATTCTTTATTCTTATTTTTTTAAATCTATGTAAAGTTGTAAACTTCATTACTAAGATTTAGAATTTTCAAACTCCCATCAATCTCGCTGATCCCAATAAATAAAACAAAGTACAAAATTGAGAGGTAAACAAGGATGAATGGCTCACCAACACTTGATGTCCATACTCATAGCTTGAGTCTTAAAGATTTCCCATTAAAAATCCAACCTTTCACATTCACAGCCGACCAACAATAGTGAATTCATAGTTTTTTAAATGAAGGTGTAATAAATCATAAATTCCGGAGTAATTGATTTGAGGGAGTGAGACTGAGTCCCATTTGTAAAAGCGAAAAGAGGGGTTTGATTAGTTTTTAGAATAACGGCCCAGAAGAATCTCCGTATTCCCATTTTTTCAAATCTTGAAAAGAACTGGTAAATGGTAATGCAGACTTGTGGGGATTCAAGTTTAACGGATACCCAGAAACTTAATTTTCAATTTCAATTTCAAACGAAAACCACTCAACACAACTTTTTTATTTTAATTAATATTATGTCCATCCAAACCGCAAATATTAACTGAATTATAGAGATATCGTCACCACTTATAGAATGAGTTGAAAATTATGCAGCCTTCTTCGGAAAAAAAAAAAAAAGGAATCATGCAGCCATGCAAGTTCAGGAGTTGTGTCAAGCACATTGTTTCAGCTTGTTTCAGTAACTAAAATTTGCACTTGCGGCCAGCAATCAGTTCCCAGCTCGCAATTAAAATTATTAATCATAATTTATAAAAATTAATTGTCCTTTGAAAAGTAAAACAATTAACCAAATAAGTACTTGTCTCTCATTCACATTATATTCATATCTTGTTTTGGTTTTCACTTTTATTTAACTGAAATGAATAGAGTATTTCTTTCCCCCTTTTTTTTGTTGAACTGAAACTGAATAGAATATTTGAACTACTGATAAATAAACATAATTGATGAATGACTTTTTATTTGTTTCATTAGAAGGAAGAAAAAAAGAAAAAATAAGGCTCTTCAATCTTTAATTAATTTGAAATTAAATAATTTTTTGGAGAAAAATTCTTGATTTGTTTGACTATTTATTTTTTATTCTTTGTATTTATGTTGTATTTTATAAATTTTGATATCCTTAGCAGATAAATACAAATATACAAGAATAAAAATATGAGGAATTACAAAAATCTCCCCATCTTTAGCTACAACTACAATTTATTTTCAATAAATTATTATTTTTTCCTTCAGTTGATTTATTGTTTTTCTAATCATTAGATGACGAACGTATGGGTGTGTGTGTATATATACACACAGAAAATAATTACTCTTTTTTTTTTCATCATATTCAAGCAGGGTTAATGCAGATATTGATGGTTTCGGACATTCTATATTTAGAATTCACAGCATCCCGAATAAGAAAATAATATTTTCTAATAAATCGTGAAGCACAATGCAAAAGGTAGTGAGCTTCAAGGAAACTACGGAAAAATAAAATGAGGCGGCTTCAAATTTAAGAGAAAATGAAGTTTTGATTATGATTTTACCATAATCTACCACAATACTAAAATGCAAAGGTATACATACTTCAATTGCTTTAATAAATCCGACTGCACCGAGAATGCTTTGACTGTATCCTAAAATGCCCACTCTAAAGAAAGCTATCCTTCACTCATCAATCCATACATCAGAAAAAGAATTGACACTCAAAGCTGGTTCTGGGTCAACTTGGATTCAGAATTCCTGCAACTATGCATGCCAAAATTCGGTCCAAATTTTGGTACGACCCTCACAGTGACTAGGTTTTGTTGATTTTTGAATGATGCACTAGCTGCATAGATCTTATCTACTTGCATGCAAGCAAGCAGGAAAAAGAAAGGTAAAATTGTAAGAAAGCTACAACAAGGCCTGACTAGCTGTACATACATACATTGGGAGATTGCTATATCCCGAAAATTTACTTATCGATTCTGAGGTTATTACAAAGATATCCTAGTTCAGGTCTTGCATTCATCCAAGATGTGAACTTTGTTTCAGTTGGTTTAGCACAATAAAGGTAGGATCTGAATGTTATGAGAAAGAAGTACCGCCTGCAAAAGGACAAACAATTGGTTACATTAATGATTCCGTTCGGTCACCTCTCTTCACAATTCACTGGGGATAGATATTGACAAACTAAACTACACCAACTCTGTTTAGTTATAAAGAAAATAAAGCGAGTTTTTCTATGTTGACGTATTGAATGAAAGACAGCTACAATATTAGGCACATTTTTGTTGATGGCAATAACTTTGGAAAAGATGGAAGATTCAATTGCCAAGGTATGCGAACCAACCTTAAAGCCTTAATACCCATATCCATGAGGTATGCACATTGCTCATCATCATCATCATCACGGTCATTCCTGAGTTTCTTACTGTAATATAGAATGTCATCACGTAAATGCCCAGCACCTGCGCACCTGTAAAATAGAGGAATAACTTCAGCGCCAGAAATTAAAACACAGAGAAATAGAAACGAGGACCAATTGGAAATGGAATAAAAATTAAGGAAACTACACTACACGACCAAAGGAAAAGGGCTGCATAGTAATTCATGTTCTCTGCTTTTCTGTGAAAAGCAAAAGCCTATGGGAAGGCAAATTGTAATATCACTTCAGTTCTTGTTTAGTTATTATTTTAATAAGAAAAATGAAAGAAAAGAAAAATTGCATACTTATCAATAACTATGTCAACATCTGCTTTGCTTTTTGGACCATGCATGAGAACTCTTGTAAGACTTAGTATGTCACGGTAATCACCCATCTTGAGCGTTTCTTCATCAGATGGCTGAGAAGGTAAGTTCTCTTCAAGCACAGGAAATGATTCTGTACTGATCATTGTTTGTGGAATGGCTGTGAAGTTTGCCTCTGCACCAAGTCTAATACAAGTAATTGCCATTGCATAGGCAATGCCACCAAACCCAGTGTGTGAAACAAATAGGTAACTCCCTGCAAAACTATAAGAAAAAAAAAGTTAATTTAGTTTTATGCTATCATTCCCATATTTAAGGATACAAACAAATTGGAAGGAAGGTGCAGGAGAAGGAACCATGCCGAGCAATATAAGAGTAATAACTCATTATTATATAAAATTCATGAACATTTGAAGTCCAACACATTAAGATGCCAAACAATTACACAAAAGAAACAATTCAATCTCTTCCACCAAAGATTTCAAAATCCTTTTGACATGGAAATTGCTTATTATAGGTTAATCCAAACAATGGCAGACGCTCAACAGTATAAGATTGTTTGACATGCAGAGAATACCAAACTTGGTACCATAATGCACCAAAAGTAATCCTCAAAACAGACTTCATTTTGTTCTTGCAAAAATATGAGAGATTCATGATGATATGGTAAAATGTTTGTTAGCAGCAGAAAATTTTGGTCGATATGATGTTATGTGAAAGCTGATTCTTTCTTTGAATGTGTGTGCTATTATTTAGCGCTGACCAAATTGGTAAAGTTCATTATTTTAAGGCCCAAAAACAAGAATGGCCTTTGTGCTGACTAGTGATACTGCATTCTTTGAGATTCATTATGCAGCCAGCTTATACACAAGCCTAGCAACCTGTGCAATGATGATCTAATTATTTCTGGCTTTTCAAATATTGTAATAACTTTTGATGAGGAGTAGGAAAAGAGAAACAGAACACAATTACCATATGACCTAAAAAACCAGAATGAGAATGCCAATCTTACCTTACCATCTTTAATGTATGCTAGGAAATTCACAGCTCGACAATTGAAATTCTTTCCCTTGTAATTTGTAACAGATGATCCAGGGAACTTATATGGTATAAAGATGGTGTTTATCTGTCTTAGGAGACTGGAACAGCAAGCTGAAGCAGAGATATCACAACCATCTTCTAACTACTATGATTATTTACTTACTCATTCAGAAAATTGCTACCAGACTCTTTAAAGGAAATTAACTTCAGTGTTCAAACTAAAAATGGAAAGATTGCCATTTACTTGGTTGACATAATGCTAGCAGACAGTCATTTTAGTAGTATGGAAGATCGAAGTTGACACTTACTCATCTATACAATACTGGATTGCATCAATGTCAGAAGTCAAAGCCTCCCTCTCTCTCGTCAGTGGTATCCTTCTATATGTTATATCATAACCCTCATTATTTAGAGCAGCATATACTTCAGCTGGTGTCTTCACATCATCGACAAAGATGTTTTCCCAGTATCCAATGACACTGGACTGATTTGTAGCCGGGTTATATTCTTCACGATGTAAAAGCATTCTACCTCCAGATTCTCCCACTTCAGATACTATATCTTCTTTTAGTCGTGCCTCCATATGTTCAACCTGTATAACAGTTATAAAAAAACAAAGTAAAGATAAAATGCTTAGCAACTAATTAGTTCTTTGGATGAAATAATTCAACAATGACATACCAATGGACCAGTAATTCCAACATGCTTGAGTGTATCAACGGGTTTATGTAGTTCCCTAAGGACAAATGGTGTGCCATTAATGTAAACAACTGCTTCTTCTCTGAGATCAGTCAATATCAGTTTACGAGCAAGTGATCCTTCTACCTTGGGCTTGGCACCTAAATATGCTAGCATCTCTCTCGCACCAGCAATTGTAGGTGTTGCCATGCTATACACAGGGTATCCGTCCACCTGAAGAATAAAGAAATCTGAGGCCTAATAAAATGCCAAAGTTTCATCATAATGTAAAGCCTCTTCCAAGTCACATTATTAGTTTTCATAAAAGTTCATGTACTTCTATGATTCTAAGTTAGCAAAAGGAGGGAGAAGCAAAACAAGAATATAATGAGATTTAGATGTATGTGATCAAGTTAATCAAAGGGTGTAGAAAACTGGGAAATTGGCCAATGATCCATCATCAAGAAAAAATGTATCAATATTAAGCACATGACCCAGGACAAAAGTAGGTTTTTCCCCCCACAAGTTGATGGGGAAAATCTAATATGGCGCAAGACATGTCATCTGGATAACGTCTCTCTTAAGTCTAGTAACAGAAATAAAATGAAGTATTGTAAAATGCTGGTTAAGCTATATCACAAATAAAATGCAGTGAGTATTGTAGGAAGCATGGTAAGGTTTCTTATACATATACAACTTCTCTCATGGCATCTCAATGACAAAAAGTACTGGACATACGTTGTAAACATGTGGTGCTCCATGAATTTGAATGTGACTGGAAGTCCTTTGACCAGGAAAGAAATACATTTTAAGTATTGAGCCTGTTCCCAAAACCGAACCATTACGGGCCTTGATAGTGGCCTCCATTACTGCATCTCCATGCTGGGATTCCTGTGGTGCTCTCAGCTCCTCCTGCATCCAATAGGACCATTCAACTAATTATAAGTTACAATAATAATGAACGAGAATCTAAAAACATTAAGAAAAGATATAATAAATTAGCCCTAGAGTTCCCAAATAAGAAGCAGAAGAAAATATACAGGGATAGTGAAAAATCGCCCAGGCCTTAATCTTATGCTCCATTTCATTGCTTGGACCTCAGGCCTTTGATGCAACCAACTCTTAAATGTCATCCTTGATTTTCCTTGCCCACAAAATCCATCAAATGCTTCACTTCCAAGATAAGCTGCAAAAGTAATTAAACGAAAGTAACGCTCCAGGTATTCGGCACCACGATTCAGTGCCACTCTCCTCTCCCTTGGTTCAACCTGTTGTTGATTGACAACCTTTCTATAATGCAGAACAGCCTCTCGTATGTTCTGCAGTGCAGAGCATCTATCAATGATAGCATCTAAGGCCTCTCGGCATTCAACCCCATTATCAAATAGTCTTGTTATTTTCCACAGAAGTAGGATATCATCAATGCCAAAAGCACGACCTTGCTCCATTCCAGTTCTTTTTCTGTTAATTCTAACGGATGATGAGGCAGCATTGCCACCATTTTCTTCACCACTTGAGTTGCCACTATTCGTTTCTTCATGGGTCATATCATCCACTAGGACTTTAATTGGTCTACCATAATCTATCCTGAGTTTCAGAAGGCAAGCAATTACAGTGCCAGTGGTTGTCCTTCCCCTCCCCATCTGCAAGTAGTACAAAAGGACATTCAGTTGAAAGAAAATTTTAACTTGAGAAGAAAGTGAGCAAATTCATGTCAGTTGAAGGAGATTTCCATGCAAAGGTATTATTTCGGTAATTGGAGGAAAAATTTAACCTGGCAATTGAAAACAAAAGCAGTATCCTTTGAAGCAGAAGCAATATTTACTGCCAGTGTGTCGAAGTCAGAACTTTTGGGAGCTTTACCATCAGTGATTGGCACACGTGCATACTTAATTGGGAAGCCATCAGCCTCTAGGCATTTAAATACCTCCAGTGGAGTCTTAACAGAATCAGAACTTACATGCTCCCAAGCATCAAAAATTTGCCCATCATCTGTTTCATGAGTGACCATTATAGCACCTCCATAGCGTTCAGCTTCTCGTAAGATATCTTCCTTTAATCGAGCTTCCATTCTTTCCACTCTCTCACGATCAATTCCCTGAATGCATGAATTATA
Source organism: Triadica sebifera (assembly GCA_023653625.1). Classification (NCBI taxonomy): domain Eukaryota; kingdom Viridiplantae; phylum Streptophyta; class Magnoliopsida; order Malpighiales; family Euphorbiaceae; genus Triadica; species Triadica sebifera. The sequence goes on from CM042900.1 coordinate 29,742,483, forward strand.
ATGTCAGTTTCACCTACTGTAATCCATGGAACTTTGACAGGAAAAACTGAGCCAGATCACAAAAATAAAACAAACAGTCACACTTGAAAACGAGGCAATGCCCATCTAGAATATCAACAATCTACAGTTCTCTAGACAAGACACATATAATTTCTTCCATCAAATGGATGTGCAGTTTCAAATCCCCATATTCAGACATATTTTACTTGATTTGGGTAAATTTTCTGCCATTTTTGGACAGGAAGAATATAGCAATCATTCAGCATTCTAGGCCTAACGCTTTCCCCCTCTAACATTCATGCAGGTCCCCAGGTAAGATCCGAAAATTGGACAGAGGATTAAGTTGCTAGGCTCATTAAATGACTTCTGCCCTCTGCATGTCTCTGGGTACATGCATGCTTGTGAATCTTGATTATTCATCAATTTTGGTGGTTATTATAATGCTTCATCATATAGCAGTATAGAAGAGCAAGAAGCAAAATGTTGGTGGATAAGCCCACTCTGAGCAACAAGCTCCTGTAATTTGCCTTCAGTACATAATAACTTGGTATAAATAGAAATTAATAAATTTTACCGTGTACTCAAGCATGTTCTTGTATGGCCTTTCAACCTCACGGAGCACAAATGGTTTTCCATTGATGTAGATGACAGGTTCTTCTCTCATATTGTGCCAAAAAATAGGGCGACCGCCTTTGCAGCTGCCAATCCTTCCAATTACAGAGAGAATACCATCTATCGTTGGATTTGCAACACCATAAACAGGAAATGCAGGAACTTCTCTAAAGTTAGGTGCACCATCCACCCTCTCTGGTAAATTTGGGTTTTGACAACCAGGACAGTGGTCACTCTTTAGAACAGTTTGACTTCCAAGAACCTCCCCATTTCTTAAAGCAGCCACAACCCCCATCTCACGAGGGCGGCCATCAGCAGATTCAGCAATTTTCATTAGAGAGGGCTTCAAACTAGCATATCCAAGTGCACCCATTGGATCTCTCCGGAGCAACCTGCAAAAAGGAATAGATATAAGTTCCCTGTGATCTATGGTTATTTGGATGCCAGATTTTACAAGGACAAGGTTGTTCAACAGAAACATTAACAAAACCTAAGACATGAGCAGGTTATATGAGCATGTGGGGAACTTGGTACATTGAAATTATTGATTAAACCATGAATGACATGCTTACTCAAGCATGAACTCGTATTCAATTAGTTTCTCAAAAAGGAAATCAAGGAAATACATCATAGCACTTTGATAGTCAAAAGTAAAGGTAAATACTCCCCTGAGCATTCATACGAGTGTCATGCATGAATGGGTACATGAGTCTGTCCTTCAGTCCTTGCATATTCAATGCTACAATATTTCAAGAGAAATTTCAGAGAAACCATAACCAGTACTGGATGCAGGAAACTGTGTACACTTAACCAAGTTATCGTGTCAAAAATATATGAACAGTAATCTGCGTCAAGGTGTGATGGGTGGAGTTCAAATCACATTACTAACCTAAACAGTCATCATTGAACTAAACCCTGGGTAAAGCATTAAATGCTCATAACACTCAGCATTGTATTGCCATTTCAATCTGTCAGTGCATAAAAACATTTTCAATTGAGAGAATTTGAAATCCATAAGCACATATTTATATAATCATAACCAACACCACACAACATATTTTTTTATTACCTGCGAAGTATACTATACAGCTCTGGGCGTGCCCTCATCCAGTCAGCAAAACTACTATGTCCAAAAGAACTGGAACGGAGAGCATCCCTTTCTGAATGAATATATACAGCAAAGCATATGAGAAAGTAATATCTTTCCAAGTATTCCACAAAAAATGAAAGTGATGCCTCTCTCTTCATCTCATCTGGTTGACGAAGAATGCTATTCCGGTAGCTGGCAATTGCTTCACGCAAGTTCTGTAACGCAAACATCTCAATTAGATGAACCTTAAAATGAATGAGAAAAAGACAAATCTCATGCTTCCTGCAGATAAAGACCCGAATTGATAATGAAATATTATGAAGCCATACCTGCATGGAGGCACACTTGTCAATAACTTTATCCACTTGCCTTTTTCCTTCCACCCCACCCTAAAAGCATACAATAATCAATATAATCTCAAAAAGGCCTAGCCCTAAGCTATATCAATTAGAGCCATTATCAAGTACCTCTAAAACCCTTGTCAAGCTTCTTATGACCGCATACTCTCCTCTACGAATTGCCTCCTCTGAGTTCAGCAAATTATCAGTGACAGTAGAACCACTATCAAAAATTCTTCCAACTGAATTGGTTCTTGGAATACCTATTTTACATGAACATAATAGATACAAAATCAAACATTATCATGGTTAAAACACTTCCTTAGACCCAACAAATTCAGATAGAAATCAATGATTGAACTTCAAACTTTTTTTTCAAATAAAACACCAATTCTTCCGGTTCTTCATCACATATGCATCATTATTATATAGATTAGGTCCAAATCCCAAACTGGTTACCATAAAAAAATAGAAGTTAAAAAGGAAAATGGTGTCAGATTCTTTCTTTTTTCTTTACTTACATTACCGACCTAAAGTTTTATCATTAATTTCTAGATCAGTTCATGCTCTGAACTCTTTCCAACTTCAATTATTAACCTCGGCAATAGCTCCTAAGCATAAGAATAAAAATGACAGACTTTAAAGGAAAAAGCTAAAATGAAGCCTTATATTAGAAGATATGCCATTGTATAAAAGTGAAAAGAGAATTGAAAAGCTACCATCATGCCTTGTATTAGAAGATATACCATTGTATAAAAGTGTAGATATGAAATTTTACTTTCTTCAAGCATATGGTTTGTGCATGTTAGCATCAGCAGAAACAACCCACTCTAAGCTAACAATTTTTCAAAATTGTCCAGCCTATGACAGCTAGGGAATCCTTATACAGAAACCAATTCATGCTCCAACAACTGCTGCTCATCCCAGTGCAATATTCTAATGTACCAAATGGTCTGAGTGATAGCTTTCTAAAAAACATGTTTTGTTGGGGGCTCAGATGACAACTTAAACAACCATCTCCATCTGCTCACACTTATATCATGTAAAAAGTAAGGCCTAATTTCTACAATCTCATAGATCAATTTAATAAACCAATCAGGAAAAAATGGAATTTATGGAATTTTCAAACTTTTCCTTGACATATAATGAATATCTAGTCACAAAATATCGCAGTTGACTAACAAAGGAAGAAAGTGAAATTATTAAAGTAAAGAAGCAACACAATAAGAGAATTGCTAGATGTTAAAATGAAGAATAATCAATTAAGCAAATCATTTGGAAAATACAGGCAACTAGATTTAAAAATGCAGCCAATATAAGTGCACAGCGTATGTCTGCGTATAGAGTGAGAGAGAGAGGTTTCAAGGGCCGTAAATTGTGTTGACAAGAGTAATTACCAGAAGCTCCAATGCGGTTGAGGTAAACTAAAGTCGCTATGACCATTCCAGTTGTTGTCCGTCCACGTCCCATTTGACAATTAAACATTATTTCTGTATTCAAGTTTGCTTGATAAATCTTATCAACCTGAAAAAGTAAACAAGAAAGTGTAAGTAATAGCATTAGCAAATGGAATATAGAAACTTTGAAGAAATTAAATAGCAAACTCTCTCATGATAGGAATACTGTGCTTTGTAGCTATTCCATGAGAAGTCAAATTAAATATTTTTCTGTGCATCTGTAGACTATTTTACAACTTTATTGCCCCTTAGCAATTCATTATCCTTTATCTCATTACATTTCAAAAGAATACCAGTCATTTTTCTTTCAAAAATTAATATTCGAAGGCAAGGCACTCTAAATTATAGCATGCTGACATACAAGATCTCCTGTAAAGTAGTTATTCTTGGAGCTGATTTATCACATGGGTTTGTTCTTCAGCAGTGTTAAAGAAATCATCCATTTCAAATTTGAAATTCAAATTATTAAAGTATCTGGTTCAGCTTAGTATTTCAGGATTCAACAGAAATTATGATGTTTACCAGAGGATAACAAGTGTTCATAAACTTCATGCAAAATATAGTGATGAGGAAACAATTTCAATGCCCACCTCATATGAAAAGGTCAATAGGAGATCTGATCAATAATTAATGGTACTGGAAACAAATAATAATTCAGTCTATCTAATACCCTAGGCATGTCGGTGTCTTGCTCCAACAAGTCGATCATATTTACAAAGTAATAATTAGGAAGAAAATCAGTATCTTAATGATTGTTTAAAAGATAAAGATTACACCAGCACTAGTCTTACACTTGTAGTCATTCCATATTTGATTCTGCACATAATTTGTTTCTTTCTTCAAGAGGAAAAAAAAGGGAGTAGAATGGGAATTCTTGCCTTCTGGCACAACACTTAAATTTCTTATGAGGTAATAAAATGATGCCCATGTTATCCACAAATGTATTTACTCATATAGGATCAAAAACTTATTTCATCCTAAACAATAACAAATTCAGAGTTTTAATATAAGATCCAAAAAACAAAACTCACTAAGATATCAAAATCCTGCTCCTCTGGTGATTTCTCATCAGTTATAGGAACACGTTCATAGTCAAATAAGTACCCCTCTAGTTGCAGTTCCTCATTCGCCTACACCGAGGAATCAAGTTTGCGACAGCAAGTCAGAAAATCGGTAAAAAGCTGATCATGTTATTCCATTCCACAAGCAAAATGAGTTATATTGATCGTGCCTCTAGTGGTGTCTTCACTGAATCAACTGACACTGGTTCCCACTGGTCCACCATTTGACCATCTGGCAGTTCATCTGTGACAAGTATTTTGTTTCCGTATCTGCCATATCATATAGACAGATAAAACGTGCTATCATGTAGAGCATGAGCAATTGGTGCTAGAACATACCGAAAGTCAAAAGACAACAGAAATAAGTACAAAATTCAACAAAGGAAACACCTTGCAGCTTCTATAAGGATATCTTCTTTTAAGCGAGCCTCCATTTGTTCAACCCTAGACCTGTTGATTCCCTGAAACAATACAAAAATTCACCACTGAATCCATCAAATAAACACATATAAAAACATATAAAGGTTTGCATGCACTCAAGCAATATATTATTTTTGCAAAACCTCCTGATTAATTCATAAATTAAATATGAAATAGAGACTCGCCATGCTATACCATAATCAAATCAAATCACTATGGAAGCTGGATGAATCAAGACTAAAGCAGAGTAAGAAATGGATACTCTTCTAAAAAGACTTAGCAATTTCTCATACTTGCATCAATTGGGAATTTTATTCAAGTATCAAGACATCAAGATTGTGAATTATACGAGTACTATAATGCATTTGGCAATTTGGGAGAGTTAAGATGACATGCAACCTCTGAAAGGGAAAAACTGGGAAATCTCAGAGATTAAGGTAAAAACAAGTATAAAAATAAAAGCTTTACAAATAGCATACCGTATACTCAAGATTGGAGAAGGGCCTCTCCACATCACGCAAAACAAAAGGACGTCCATTAATGTAAACCACCTGTTTCAAGGAGGGAGAAGGAAGAAAGAGCTGAGATAAAAGAATCTTTATACTCTAAAACTAGCCATTGTAAGGTAATAAACTGTTTTGTTTAATTTCAAGTAGGTCCAGATGTGATCTATGCATGTCCCTAGGATTTGAGAATGTATGACAAGTAGCTATGCTGATAATTTAGTAATAAAAGCACTTCCTCAAATTACAATTTACTTGCACAAATAGATATATTGATGATTTAGCATTTAAAATCACTTCTTTAAGCACCAATCAACCAGCACAGATAGAAAGAACACAATAGTGGTATTCTATTTATATTATTTGAAATTCAGAGGGCTTATCTTGTTGCAAGGGACAGGTAAAAAGATCATTATATTCCATTTTGGGGTTAGAAGTGCCAAATATAAAATCAAGTTCTTTAAGTATATCTGATCCATAGATCTAAAAAAAAGAAGCTTACATTAAGTATAATAGTGGTGACAAAGCATTCATGATAACGACATCATTTAGGATATCAAAAATGGTCTAACAATAGCTACTCATAATTCATAGGATGGACTAGATAGTTAAAAAAAAGCTCAGATGTTTTTCTTACTGAATATTATTATCCATGTAGAACATAAAAATCTGAATAACAACAACTGCTCATTACATAAATGCATCACAGAAAATCTACTAAATTTCATGCTGACAAGTAGCCTTACTGGTTCCTCTCGAAGATTAAACCAAAGAACTTGTGCTTGCCTTCCATTCTTTTTGGCCCCAATATACTTAAGGACATTGCGAATTCCCTCAATTGTTGGAATTGCAACACCATGTACCGGTAACGTATCAGCCTGTTACGGAAACCATGAGAAAGGAAAATAAAAAAAATGAAATGATTCCAATCAGAGTTGACACAAGTTAATAAACATAAACGCCAGATGTATCATAAAGCATAGAATAGACGAGATGGATCTGAAAGCATATACATATACATACATCTCCGCTTACAAGTGGTACCCAAATTATATAAATAAATAAAAAAAAACACCACATTCTACATGATAGCATTGCAGAACTCCTAAGAATACAATTTGACCAAAAAACAAATCTACTTGCCTATTATGTATCCAGTAAAAAGCTATCTTTTAGGTTATTGAAGCCTAATTATAAAGTCAAACGAAGTGACATCAGCACAAAGAAACAGTAGAGCAATAGGGAAACGTGTAACGTTTTTTCCATTACGCGCATTGTAAATTTCATCTCAGTTTTATTCTTCCTAATCAAGAATGAGTCTCACTCAGCCATCATCTCCAAAAAGATTGAGAAGAAGAATCAGAAAAACCCAAATCAGCAAAACCAGAATGCAATCCTTAGATTGGGCATTTTCAGATTAACGCAATCAAATTACTAAGTGAAAAGGAAGGAAAGGTACCCGGCGGTAATTGGGAGCGCCATCGATCTGAGGAGTAAGGCGCTTGTTTTGGCAGCCAGGGAAATGGTCACTCTTAAGAATGGTTTTCTTCCCCAGAACTGATCCACCTCTCAGCTTCATCACCTGCTCCAACTCTTTGGGTATCGACATGGCCAGTTCCTCCTTATAATTATTTATTTCCTATACTACAACTCCAACAACAATTTACTCCCAGTATTATTCTTAACCACTCCTAATTTCACAATTCAAAATTACACCCTCCTCTTCTCTACTCAACTCTAATTCAATTTTAAACCTTTATAAATTATAACAACAATTATATACCGCCAATTCTACATGCAAATGTATGATTAACCCAGTTAACAAGTCCACACCCTAAAAAAAAAAAAGCATAACGATGAAGAAGAAGGAAAGGATTGTGATGGGATTAAAGAAAAACTTAAAGGGATAAGAAATAGAAATTAAAAAGCAAAGCAGAGGAAAGAATTCAGGTGAAGGAGTATTAATGTGGGTTTAAGTTTGTTTCTTTGTAGAGTTGGTGGGGTAACGAGTAATGAGATGCGAAGGGTCATCCACATTCCACTTCAGGGTTTCATCATCTATTCTCCTTTCATCTCGCTGACATAGAAACGTGGAATGCGTGTTGTATTTTAATTCTCTGATTTTCCTTTTTTTATTCCCTTTCTCTTTTTTGTTAAGAAAAAAAATGTTTAAGCAGTGGATATTCTTTTCTGATGGCTGTGGATGGCTGGATGCTCTTCCGCCCATCACAACTCGCCACATACTCTGCCTCCGCCCATTGGATTCTTAGTATTTATTCTTCTGTAAAATTGCTGAATATGTGATAATCCATTTGTCTCCAGGGCACTGTTTGGTTAAAAATAATATAATTTTATCAATAAAATATATGGGTGGCCACCCAGTGGGAAAGAGCCTGGTCCAATGTTACCAGTAACCGGTTAAATTTAAAAAATAATATAAATAATTATATATATATAATATAAATAAATATTAATTTATATATACAAATCCAAAAAATATATATTTATGTTAAATGACATGTGATATATGAGTGATACCTAAAAAGTAGTGTTCTCTCAATTTATAAAAAAAGAAAGTATAACTATTTTATAATTTAAGTAATGTGTAATAAATGTATAATTCTTTTTTTTGTTTCACTCATATAGCACATACCACTTAATATGAGCATATTTTTTCTTCAATTTGTGTACATGAGTTAATATATATTGTCAATTCATGAATTCAAACTGACTGATTCTGAATCGTGAATCGGCGGTTTATGATCCGTGACTCACCCTAATAAGTTGTGTTTAATAAAATATAATATTTGAAAATATATTAGAGTATAATCTCAAAAAAAAAACTGATAGACTAGCAATTAAAAAATTAGTAAATTATGATTTTTTTTCTTTATATCATTTTTTTCTATCAAATGATATGTTATATCTTTTAATCCTAAATTTAAAATTTAAAATTTTGACACTAAATATGCAATTCTTTTATTATTTTAAATTGAAATATCTCATATATATGTCTTTTTATATTATATTTTCAATTAATTTTACCAAATAATTTTAATTCAATCGGCTAGATTTTCAGTTAATAGATTATTAATTACAACTAAATTATTACTTTGCAGCTAAATTATCAATTAGACTCTCAACTAATTTTACCAAACGGAATTTAAATAATTTTTTGTGTTAAGTGTTTGTTCGGTTGAATTTTTAACTCAATGGTTAATCGAAGGTAGAAAATTCGACCGGTAGTAAAAGGATTAGTAAAATCAAAACAAAAATAGCAATTGAATTGTTTTTGTTATTTATAAATTAATTTGATGTCGTCCAAATATATTAAGGATGAGCATTATCTCCCAAGTTTCTATCATCTCATCTCATCTCTCAAGTTCAACAAATGAAAATTTTCATTGAATTTTAAAAATTTACTAAAATTTACATTTTGAAAAATTTAAGAATACCAATTTTATAATAAATACATTGCTTTTATTATAATTTTAATTTTAAAAGTAGCTTTCGTTTTTTTATTTATACTTATATGTTATAATAATAAAATAAATAATTTATAATCAGATTAAGAATATTAAAATTGACATCAATACAATTAAAAGGAATATATATATATAGTTTTTATATCTCATGTTTTTTTATATATAGTTTCAAAAATAAAACTTAAAAAAATGTAAACTAAAAAAATTGTATTAATTTAATTCAAAAATTAATTTTAAAAGAAATCAATTTTCATTAAAAAAAATCTAAAATTTTAAAGTAAACTCCATTAATGAATTATCTCGTGAATTTTTTTTAAAGAAAATAGTAACTTAAAACAAGTTTTATGGAATAAATGTGAACAATGTGTCAAGATCTACTGCAGGCCCCTCCGCAACAATAATAATAATAAAGGTAAAATCTTTTGATTTAATACTATCTTTATTTTTAGAAATATATTATGAAATTTATAATTAAAAAAATTTTCGTTATTTTTAAATGAAATATTTTGTTAGTCAATTAGAATTTTACTAAAATAATTAAAATTAAAATTTTAAAATAATTTTTTTTTGATATTTTGTTAATTTAAAAAACATAAAAAAATAACAAATTTGACATTCTAACATTAAGATAACAACACAATATTTTTAATTATTTTTAATTTTAAAAACTATTTTTGGAGAGAATTAGGTAAATAGATATTTTTTTCCAGAAGCAGATTTGGAAAAACAGTTTATAAAAAATTAAAAAAAATCAATTAATTAAATAAAAAAAATTATAAATATATTTTTTAGATATCTAACAGTAATCTTAAACATCGCTTTAAGTTGTTGGAAAATTTTCAAAAATTTTCAACCAACTCGATTGCAGGGAATTCCTCTCTTTAAATTTTTTAATATATCGCCAGATTATTTTTATATTTAAAATTATTTTGTGTTGTTTTTCAAAAAAAAAGTCTACATAAATTATAAAATCAGCAACTAATTGTTATCACTTTTCTATATTTTATAAGTTTATATCTCTTTTTTTAAGATTAGAATATTAATAGACTGTCTCATAAGTATATGGGAGAGAAAATTTTGAAGAAAAAATTTACAGTAAAAAATCATGTCAAAAATTATTATATTATCAAAATATTCGTATATGGATGATAAATATATAATATAAGGCTTTATGTATTACAAACATTGAAATTGCAGCATATTTTATGTTACAAAATTTATGTATATTATTAATTGAACAAATATCTCTAGTTGTTTTCTATTAAACAGTTATTTAATTGAAAAACATTGCCATATTGGATGAGAATTTTAAGAATTTCACAAATGGAGAAGGGCTGAAATGAAAGAAAGTGAAAAAGATGGTCATGGATTAGAGATTGACATAGCCAGCCTATATATGGATTCTCTACTATCTTCATATTGCCTTTTCTTTTCCTTGTATGTTTAGAGTGAAAATATGGAATCATTTTTTACTTTTTTCCCTCAAATGCGAAATGGGTTTTAAATCATTGAATTTCTTCAACAAAAACAGAATATCAATAAATTATCAGGTCACAATTTAGTTGCTTATAAGAAGACATTGACAGTTGATGCTAAATACGCACAAATGTTTAAGAAATAGCATTCATTTGTAGTGAGGTATGTTTTCAGAGTCTCTTTTCATTTGTTAGAGACATGTTTAAGATGCCTATGCTCCCACTTAAAATGATGTAAATAAGGTGCTGGGGATAGGTATATTGAACTCCGTCATGAACCTGTTCCGTTCTCACTCCTATATAGATTTATAATATTTAAATGATAAAATCGTTGTTTACGCCACACACACATGTTATTGAATTATGTTTTTGTTAAATAGTTGAATCTATATTTTTTTTCCATTATCTGCAGATTTTAGAAGGATATCAAAGACTATACTGAAATCAGGGTTTAATTTCATAGGGTACAATTTTGGCCAATCTAAGCTTGCTGCTATGCATTTTCATCTCCCGCCAAGTGCCCTTTGGTCCATATTATAAGTAAATTCATAAACTTGTAACCCTCCGTTACTTCTTCCATATAGGATCTGATATGCATATCATCCTGAAATCAAATGATCAAATACTGTATTTTATTTTGATGTTTTGAATTGTATTGAAGATGCACATTGTTAGATTTTATTGCACCCATGATGGGAAATTAATTAATTATTTCAATTAAATTATAATTATTGTAGCAGTTATCTAATGGGAGTGGAGCAGTGGCTACATGGGAGTTAATTTTATAACTCATCCCATCCCATTATGAAAGGATAAGAAAAAAAATCTACAAAAAAAAAAACAAAAATTCTCTCAAACTCCAATAATTCATTTGTGGTAAGTCATTTAAGTTATGAATTTTAATTTCAATTCATTAGTAATGTGATTAAAATTTGATTATTCATAAATCTAGTAAAATTATACACGAAAATTGATTTTGATTTTGTGTTAAATCCTATTAAAAACCAACTCACACAATTAAGTGAGATGTGAATGACATTGCATGTGTCTTTTCTTTTAATTAAATTTTTTTCTCTCCAGCATATCTTATAGACAATGAACTCTGCTAAATGCAGTCTTGGAAGTTTCAAATTTTCCAATCTTTAAATTCTTGATGCATTTGGATGTCCTCAAAAGAGGGAAATCATGTCTTCTTTTTGGTAAAACTAATCAAAATTATGTAAATTCTAATCTACATGATAAAAATAACATTGAAAAAAAAAACCCTTAAAAAGTAATTGTCAAAAGTTTTAACTAGAATTTAATAGTAAGTCTAATCATGTGGATTAGATTCACTGGGAAAGTATATTCATGGATTCACACTGCCTTAATTGTGAATGATGCATTTATGTCATTGTTGTTTGTGTTGATGATTTTCGTTGAAGCTATTAAGAATATATGCCGACAGTTTAATTAGTCGCAGAAGGTTTTTATAGTGACAAATTGTCGTTGCCGAAATAAATATGGCGACAGATATTCTCGTCGTCAAAAATGCAGAAAATATAGACTATCGAATTTATTTTCTTAACAATTTTAAAAATGATACTAACTCATGTCAAATTTTAATTTTCCCTCACTTGATTATTTAATTTTATTATCAATATTTCTAATTTACTATTGTATAATTATGAAATTAAAAATATCATTATTCAATTAATAAAATTGAAAGTATTATTTCTAATATAGACTAAATTTAAGGTATTGTTTTCTAATATTACTTTACCGCACTAAGAATTATAATGGCAAAATTTAATCAATACTTCTCAATGTTAATTCAAGAGTACAACTGAGTGTCATTTCTTTCTTTGAAGTTTAATTTTTCATGCTTATCAATTTTAAAAATGATACTAATGCATAACAAATTTCATTTTTTTTCTAGCTTAATTATTTATTATCAATGTTTCTAAAGTATTATTATATAATTATGAAATTAGAAACTAACCTCAAAATCGAAGTAAATAATATAAATATTATGATAATTAAAAACAATAGAAGAATAATGAATGTATACAAAGTGAGAATTAGCAAAAATTAATATTTATATAATTTTATTAACTGAGAATTTCATAACTATACACAAAGATGTCTTCACTATTATTTGTGGGTTCAAAATTCAGTAGTTGCAGCACATGAATTATTTAAATGGAAGAAAGAAATTAAATAACGGCAAGGATTGATTATTATTATTATTATTATTATTATTATTATTATTATTATTATTATTATTATTATTATTATTATTATTATTATTATTATTTCATCTATTGATGGGGAAAATTTGTCATTTCAAATGAATATATGTATTATTTGTTAAAAAAAATGAGCTCATTAATTTCATAATGTAGGGATCAAAAGTGGTTCCTGTTTTTTTGTGGATTAATTTAATTCACGATCCTTAATCATATAATTTATATAGATTTAGGCAATTAAAAATTCAACTTTTGATGGAATTACGTGAATTTTTTTTAGCTATACACCTACTTTAAAATTCATAAAAAAATGTTTTACCGTCCTTGAAGTTATACTCGTTAAGTATATATGTGGTCTGAAAAAAAAAATTACTTTATTATATATCCATAGAGTAAAGTGCGTCGGAAATGAATTTTAATGGATTTTATGGTGAAGTTCAAACCATAATTCTAAATCCAATATCACAGCATCAAGATAATTTTAACATTTATGCCATTGTTGCCTATTTATTAAACCATATTCCTAGAATAAAATAGCTTTATTTGCTGTGAGTATGGAAAATAGTTTTTACGATATATATATATATATATATTCCATTTTTTTAAAAATATAGTCATTTATTAATTCTTTTTTTGCATCTATTAATATGCTTTATTATCGATAAATATGAGTTTGTTTTACTTAGTTCTTTTTTTTAATAATCCCTATAATGTAAGATATATTAGGATAAATGTATAAATTTAACAATATTAACTAAATTTGTTTAACTATGGAAATTGAAAAGAACCTATTTTTTGGGCATACCAGCTTACACGAATAAGGGGGCAATAAACTTTGACACAATATTAAAAAATCCAAAACTAACCTTAAAATCTTAGTAAATAATAAATTATTTTGAATTCATGATCGTTAGAAAATAATTATATGCTTGCAAGAAATAAAGGGGCAGCAAATTCTTGCACCATATTGAGAATTCCAAAACTAATAATAGATAGAATAGAAATGTATGTATAAAAAGTGTGATTGTAATTATCGAAATTAATATTTATATAACTTTATCAATTGAGAATTTCATAACACATTATTTCAAATTTAACAAAATCATAATCATACACAGATTTGTAGAAGGTTTATATATATATATATATATATATATATATATATATATATATATATATGAGTGCACAACTAAGTAGTCGCAATAGATGACTGGCTGAAATGGAAAAAAAAAAGTTAAACAAATGCAAGGATTTATTATTCCAACTAATATATGAAGGTTTCAGATAGAGAGAGCATCCATGGAGTGAGTCATTTCCCAAAGCCTAGCTTGAGGCGAATTGCAAACTTCATTATCTATATAGTTATCATCCCATAACCAGCAAAGAATGGGAGGAAAATAGTGTTTGTTGAATATGCAAATCCAATATTTATAAACCAATCAGCTCTTGTATGAATAGCAAATGTCTAGTTCATAGAGACCACAACATAAATTTGTAAACCTGGTTTTACTTGATACATTAACTAATTCATCTCTGCAACTCGTGGCTGATAGCTTAGTTACAGCACTTCGGGGTATAATAGTCAAGTCATCAAGCAGAAGCATGCTCAAGAGCATCCATTGCACTAACCTCTCTAACGAGATTAAGATTTCTGGCTGAAGGCATGCCAGCAACCACGTCCTCTTCAATACCACATTCATTCGTTCCTCTCTTTATCTTGAAGTAACCATCCTGTAACTCAAAATCAAATTCTTGAGCATTTAAGTTAAAAAAATGCTATGGTAATTCAGCAGGAAGAACAAATGATAAGAACATACATCACCCCAGCCTTTGTTCCACTGGTTTGCAAGAAGCTGCAACAAAGAAGAGTGTGCACAATTTATCAACATATTGAAAAGTTCATAGCCACAAAATCTGGCGAATGAGAAATGAGATTAGCTGCACATGGACACATACCCAATAATCCTCCCCATCATCAGAAGTTCCCCATCCGATAAGCTTAACTGCATGGCCTCCCATTACCTCACCTGTAATGTGTTTATAAACTCCAGATTTATAATGAGCAAAATCCTGTAAATTGGCAAAGAAACTATAACAATCAAATATCTTTCCCAAGTCCATCTTCATACAATATAAAACTTACTCAAATAGTAACTATGATCAGCTTGTATACATAATAAATGAAAAGGTGAAAGCCATTATTGGCAAGGGCAAAGATACATTTAGCAGTCATGTATATAGATTCATGGTAAGACTATTTCCTGCAAGCAAGTCCCTAGTTCATGATATCTTCAGCTCGAAAACTAAAATTAAATGCAGCAGGTTTGGGACAGCCAGAGAAGTGTTAACTGTGCTATCACATCCAAAAGAAGTGCAGTGTATAAAAGCAAATAAGAAGTGATTAAGCACATACGTTACCTCATAAACAGTGAAAGCAACTTCTACCGGTCCATTTTTATAAACTTCTGCCATAATATCGTGAGGATCAGAACTAATTCTATATGCATTGACACTGTAATGCTTTGACTTCTTCCAGAGCTGATTCGTATCAATGCACTTTCTTACACACTTTGGAGTAGGAAATCCGGGCTCGCAACCAGGGTGGGAACAACCAATATCATCAAAGTATGGGTCACACTGTGAGAAGGAAAACTTGCTCATTATCGGAAAAAGTCCACATACCAGTTTAAGAAGCCCTGAACTAGAGCTCCTCTTTTGTTAAGTAATTAAATAAATACATATTAACATGAGGCCATGAGAACCCTAACTTCCTATGATCTTAAAGTCCACAGCAGACAGAACAGTCCAGGTAATGAGAAATGGTAAGAATTTGTACCTGCTCAGTGACAACACCATGATGGACAAAGTATCTCCATGCATAGATTGGATACCCTCCATCACAACCATCTCCACACAAAAAGCCACAGCATGCCAAGAGATCATTGACAGACAAAGATATATTCTGCAGGGGAGACCCAGAATCAAATATTTTCGGGGTTGGCAAAATTAAATTAAATTAGAATATTAACAATCTTTAAATTTTCAATTGAAATTATTAGTAAATTCTTTACAAATTATCACACGATTTAAAGGTAGAATTATAATTTTTGAAACTTTGCTCTGATGTTCTGCAGAGAAAATGTTTGTAATAGATAATATAGGTAGTCATCTTGATTGGGTAGGGATGGGGGTGCAGAGAGGAGCATCAGTAATTTCCTTCAAAATTTTGAGGGATAAGGTGTTCTACAGTAAAAAAAACATATATTTGTAATGGATAATATAGGTGGTCAACATGATTGTGATATTCAGTTACCATGCTGAAATGGATGCAAAATCGATCGGACAGTGATTCAACCGCACCAAATGCCCAACAAGATCCACAATGTCCCTGGATTATCATAAAAGATTGATGCTGAGAACATGCTGAGCTTACTTAAATAAGCAGATAAAGGGAAAAGAAAATAACAGATTTTACCTGATCTTTAGTTAGGAAATTGATCCCGCATTTGCCATAAAAGTGGAAAGAATCAGTAACTTGAAAAAAGAAATTAAAATTGGAAAAATAGAGAACAAGGTAAGCAACTCACCTAGAATTCTTCCAATGGTGCTGCATTGTGGCCAAGCTGTTCTTGCATCAAATTCTTTTGGCAACTTCAAGGATTTTGGATGACTTATAACTGGAGCACCAAGCAGTTCTTCTTTAGGAGTTGGCTTGGCTCCAAGAAGATACTTGAATTGGCCAACCTGCGCATCAAAATATTTAATTATTAGCAATGAGAAACTAGAGTTGGCGAAGTCTGAAGTGGAAATAATGGAGCAAAGGACTTTAAAAAATCTCAATCTGTAAGGAGCTGAAGGCGCACAGTATAATTGGAAAATTGAGGATTCATGACAGCTTTCCATCCAGCATTTGGGTTTTTGTTGATTTCTTCAGCTATTGACTCCTGCGTGTAGAGACCAAAATGAAAATAAATCATTTGCAGTTACAAACAAAAAATTTCGAATTCTTTGTAAAATCAGCAAAAAAATAATAAAAAAATTCAAAATAACCTTCAGGATCCTAGAATTAAGCTTCAGCCTGGAGTCCAGTTCCACTGCAGTCACCTGTTGACAGCATTGCATTAAGAAGCACAAAGTTACAAGAATAATCTTGAAACTCCAAACATAGAGGAAAATCCTCTCCATTTCATTCTATGCTAAGCAATAAGCACAAGACAACAACAGCATCGTATTCAGGTAGCTATGCCATTATCTATTTATTTATTTCGCCCAATTCAAAAACACCACCACCAATAATAATTACTATTATTATTACATTAAATTTTAGTATAACTCCAAAGGCAAGCTAAAGAAATGAAAAAACAAAGTCGAAGGACCAGAAAAAATTTAAATGCCACTCTAAGGCCCTGTTTGACATTTCTTTAGGAAATGCGTTTTTCCGGTAAATTTTATTTTTTTGAATTTTGAAAACTGATTTTGGACATTTTTTTCCCAAAAGAAAATTAGTTTGTAAAATATTTAAAAAAAATCAGTCAATTAAATTAAAAAAATTCTATGACTGCTTTTCACCCAAAAAGAAGAAATTTGTGCATAGTCAACATAGGTAAAGCGTATTAGCGTTAGAAACCCGTCAGAAAGTATCGAACTGTCTAGTAAAAGAGTGCAAATTTAAAATCAAAACACGAAAGTTCGCATAAAAGCTTAATTCCTTCACCAAAACACTAACTTTTTATCTTTTAAGCACGATCACATATGCAGCTCAATTAAGATCATAATCCATCAGATTCTTTCTAACATATCATAACACTGATTTTAATCCCCGAAAATCGGGAGCAAAAATTTGAAGATGATCAGGAATTTAACAGGAAAAAAAAGGAGTTCCAATCTTGCACGGAAGTTACCTGGGAGTCAGAAGCAGAGAAGGTCCCAAAAACTTGCAAAAGAGCGAAGAAGAATAGAGAAGCTGCCATAGCTTTGCTGCTCTGAGGTGGAGATCCAAGAGGACAGGATTCTAACCAATTACCCAATGAAAGAAGGTATTAGTATTAGGAGATGAAAAGAGGACACGAAGAAATAAAAACACAAAACCAATCCGACGGAGAGGGCAGGGGAAAAAGAATCTTTCCTGTCATTTTTTGGCAGCTGTAAGCTTGTGATTGCATCACGTGGCGGTCAAGCCCAAGACCAATGGCCCATTAGTTTAGTCCACGGTGTTCCGGCTACACAATTATGTCTCTCTGGGCATATATTCTCCTTATGGGCCAAGACTCGTTCTGTTAATATTCTGATTTTTCTAAGAAAACAATGGTATTTTATTAAAGAAAATTTGTTGAAATTTTAATAAATTATACACAGAAATAAATTTTTAAAAAATTAATAGTTTAATTCACTGTCGTTTAAAATAATTTTTATTCATTTAATATTTTATAAAATTTAAATATTACAGTACAATATATTATATAGTTTTTCTATATTTAAGATATTTTTATATGAATGTTTTAGAATTTTATATATATTTTAATAATTTTTTATAAGAGTTTAGTGTTTTTTCTAGTTATGTATAACTGTAATTGCAGAACAAACAATACATTTAAGTCACAATTTTTCTAGAGATAACAACATTTTTATCAAAAGAGATAGGATAAATTGTTAATTTTTTAAAAGTTTATTTCTAGTTGTAATTTATTAAACATTGTAAGGTTTTTATGTAATTTATTCTTTTATTAATTTATTAAAAAATTATTTTTATTAAAAAAATTATTTTTATTTTTCAATTTGGAAATCTAATTTTTATATTATAAATCTAGGTATATATTATATTATGAATCTAATTTTCTTTATAAGTGTAAGAATGTCTTTATTTTTTTATATATTTTAAAAAATAAAATTATTTATGGTATAAAATGGATGATGTAAGTTGGAACCCAGTATCGGATATGCTAATTAAAAGATTAATTATTGGACCCATGTTCATTGAAGAGTGTGACAGGCAAAAGTGCTCACAGGCGTATTGTTTTGTTTTTTAATTTAATTAATTTTGTAGGAGTTATATTTTTATTATTGCATGTTTTATAATTCTTTTTTTTTCAGAGGTAAGAAAGAAATTCTCTAAATTACTGAATTCATTATCTTAAATTAATTTTTTTTTATCAAGGTTTGACCCTCTATAAATTATCTCGGTTGTAATTAATTGGATGCATAAATAAAAATATGAATCCTATCTCGGTAATATCTTATAAACACACAACCAAAATCTCAGCAAATTGATAGATTAATACATTACATATCATTAAAAAAAAAAAAAGATAAATTAATACATTATGACTCAACCATGATGCATAACCATACACCTATATTATTACATTGATTTATGGGTGTTACAAGAGATCATTGAGCAACTCTCTGACAAGCCAAGAGCAAATTGGGAAGATGCAGAGAGAGGGAAAACGCCCTATACCACAGTGACAGCCACAGGAATATCCCCATAAGAGTCGCGAGGGCGCTGTAGAGCCTCAGTTAATTGCTTAAGTGCTTTGTCATATGAGATAAACCCCATAAACCAGAACTCATGTCCATCTGTGGTCACAATTTGTATGTATTTATCAGCAGGGTTCATTCTGCTTGAAGAAGGAATCACTGTTCTCAACTTTTCAAGTTGCATCACCACCTGACACAGTTAAGCATCACAGTTTTAGAAGTTTAATATTCAACAACTTGCTTGAAATTCAAAGCTAAAAATATAATGGCATATTTCAAGACCTCCTATTAAAGCTGCAACTCCAGTAAGCATTCCTTTTTCTAATCATCTGTTTTGACCAAATAAGAATAAATGGGGCTGACTTAAATAATATTCTCTTCTGGTTACGCAGAGTGATGGAATAAGTTCTCAAGTATTTGAGGGGCAAAAAAATTAAAAAGAAAGGGAAAAAGGTTATAAAAAATAAAAAGGAATCCTCAAAGCAAGTATTAAACTAGATATTGAGAAATGGCCACTGATTAAAAAATTGTGAAAGAATCTCATCATTCTGTTTTAACAAGCTTCTGAAGTTGAAAAGTAAGAAGAATTATCTGTATTATACAAGTTCAAACTTATCCTTCTTTCAAGATCCAAATCTCGTGAGCAAAAATGAGAACCCTTATCCAATACAGAAAAGCATTTTATATTTTAATGGCTATATAGTTTTTGCCATATTGACTGTATGAGTTCGGAATAAGAAAAAGAGAAGTTTTAAGATAAATACCTTATAATTCATCCATTGCTGCTGTCCAGTAAAGGAATAGTAACAGAAGGGATAATCACTACAAAAGGCTACTCTTTTAGTGGATAAATAAAGTGTCCCAACCACAGGGCCAGAGGATGTTGATAAATAACAAACATAGGCCTTTAAGAGCTTCTCTCCTGGTAAGATCCCAAAAGTCAGCTGAAATACTTTATCATGCCCTCCTTCGGTGAGCACCTTTGTCCCTTGAGCAATCCTTGCCATTGCTGCATCTGTGAAACTGGAACTAACTTTCACTGTTGTCACCAAAAGAATTAGATTGCAACATGTTAGCATCTTCATACCATACTTATCTGAAGTGATCTAAAAATTGGTATACAATCCCAGAACCTTAAAAAAGTTTAAATAAACTAGGAAAAGAAAAGAAATGACAGTCAACTGTTTTACTTCTTTTTTTCTTTTTTAGTTTAATCAACTTCTACAATTCTTAAATGTGGAAATAATGAACTCAAGCAAGTGGAATATGCTTTAGCTGGGCCAAACTTATACTCGAAAAATTAATGGTTTCAAAGTAAAGCAATTATTCCGTTCTTTTTGTTATGCTTTTCCTTTTCTGGGCAAAAGACAAAAACTTCCTATCAACTAAAGGAAGATAAAGTGATATAATTCCTCCTTGCATGTTTAGTTTATGAAAAAAAGAAATGAAAAGAAAAAACATCAAGAGAAATTGAATTCTCCAATAAACGAAATTGCAATACAAAATAAACTATTCTACAGCTGAAATTCGTATTTGATCATAGTATTTAAAAAAATAAACAAGGGACTTGAGAAACAAAAGAACTAGTGGCTGGACTGGAAGGATTTTCCTAAGTTTGGTGTAAAAAAATATAATATGAAGAGGTTGTTAATCTAATATTAGGAATTAGATAGAAGAAGGAAGAAGTACAGTATCCTTAAGATAAATTCAGTTTAAAATCAATGACGTTTGTCTCCCATAATATAACAGATTAAAGAGTAAATGTTGAATATACAATAAATGTCCACAGCAAACTGAATATGGTGTCACAACAGTAAGGAAGAAGTAGAGGAGAAGATTTTTTATATAAGCAGTAAAAACTATAAAAATGTAAAAGTTGGATTGGACATGAACTACAGAATTTCGGTTTCACATTCGCGTTCTCACACATTGAACTTGGTTTAGTTCATAAATTTGTACCCTCTGCACCTGTACTCAGGAAAAAAGATCTTCCACTTTATTTATATATAAACTTTTTTCCCAAACTTACTATCTTTTTTTATGTAGGATTCCCTACATTTTAATTTATTT
Source organism: Triadica sebifera (assembly GCA_023653625.1). Lineage (NCBI taxonomy): Eukaryota > Viridiplantae > Streptophyta > Magnoliopsida > Malpighiales > Euphorbiaceae > Triadica > Triadica sebifera. The sequence goes on from CM042900.1 coordinate 29,763,699, forward strand.
TTTCTTACCAATTAACTTACTTTGAGTTTCAATTTTTTATTCACATATTCACCATTTTGAACATATGAATAACACAATTCATAGTCCTCGTATCAAAGAACACATATCTCTTCTAAAACTGATTTATGCGACCCACCCAAACTTTACCTCAAAATAGTCATTTAATCACAAATTTTCCGACAGTTTGACCTATAAAAAATCAAGGAGAAAGCACTTACAGCTTTTTAGTTACTAAATGATGCAACGGAAAATAAAAGAAATATGATTGATCCTGCTTTCCCACCAAATTGGTGGAAAATAATTTTGGTCTTCGAAAGAAAATTGAGAATTCAGATTTCCCTTATTTTTAATGATTTTTCCTTCTACATAATAGTAACCAAACAAGAGAAAATTTTCCAACCAATTCCCTCAAAACAAACAAACTGAGAATCTGGATTTCAAACTTACAATGATGCCAGACATTATCAGTAAACACCTCTGCTTTTCTAGTAATATCGTCAACCCTTTTCCCGCACCGGTTCAAGACATCGCATATCCTGCTCACTGGCACTAAAATACCAAAGTAATTAACCATATGAAATTTTCCTGAATGAAAAATTGCACTGTAAAAGCTTAAAATTATAGAAATTACTTCTGCCATATGGCCCGTATCCATTAGGAGGAACCGTCGCAACCTGGAGGTAAGGATTGCCATTATTGTAATTATTGCGGTTATCCATATTGCTGCTTCGACTTGCAGAAGAATGGGCTTGCAGCTCCACTTATTGGCTATTGCGTTGCTTTTCGGTTTTCCCCTACAGTTCCACCGCTAATTTTGCAATTTCCACTAACCACTATCGTCCTTTATATTCTGCTTTTGTGGGTCTGGGTGGATTTGATCGGCCGTTTTAGAATTGTCTTCTGGGTCAGAAACTCGGAGTCGAGTCGGGGAATATATCCGGATGAGGATCACGGTTGTGACGATAAGTGATGACGATGGTGATGTGAACGGTATTACAGAAACTAGAGGAAGAAAAGAAAAGCCAATGTGTAAATGCAATGCCGAGTTGCCGACTGACTATGATGGCTAATGCTTTTCTTTTGCTTTTAAACTTTCTGTGATTCCATGGATTCCAAAATAAAATTGTTTTCAAAATCACGAATTAACAGACAGTATAATACAATATTTAAATCTGCGGCCAAGTGTGATTAGGCATTAACAAAAATTATTAGGGAATCCTAGGACAGCACATCTTCCCCACGCTTCAACCCATCAAACGACTGATTTTCTTGAGAAACGACAGGCTGGGAAAGGAGTGGAAAATTGAAGGAATTTTGGAAATATATTTTTCGTTACTTTTCCTTCTTCTCTGTTCTCTTTTTAGTTTTTAGCACCCAAACATTAGAGGAAATTCGAAATTCATCTACTGCCTCATTCTTTCGAAACAAACTAGCTGTTGAATGATAGTAGGCAGAGGGAAAGGAGCATAGTTAAATTGAACGACAAGTCTTTTATTTTCCAAAATTGCCCCATGGGATTAAGTTGGGTTAATTTTACAAACAGCACTAATATACATATTTCTCAATTTTAATTAGTAATATTAATATTTTTCAATTTTAATTCATATGTTTTTAATGACTAGACAATATCACCGCCTAGAATGCACAATTTTTTTAAAAATTTGTGCATAAATTATTTTTTATGCTTCAATTATTTTAATAAGTAATACTATGATAATTATACATTATAATAATTTTTTTAAAATCATTTAAACACAATTTTATAAATACAAAAAAAATTCATTTAAGTACAATTTTTTTAAAAAAAATTATATATTCCTGTAGGTAGTAATGTATCGTTTTATTATAACTATATTTTTTATAATCAGTGATATAATGTATAATCATTAAAAATAATCTATAATTTTATAAAATCAGATAAAGATATATTTATGTTAGATTAATTAAAATTGAATGATATTAATATTATAAATTATAATGGAAGATTATTTAAGAGTATAGCTACTTTGAGAGGTATGAAATCATGTGATTTTATAAAAAAATTTAAAAAATTTAATATATAATAGTGTTATAATTAACCCCATATTATGGACTCTGTAAATGTATATATATGTGTATATATATATAAATGAGTGATCCCAATGATTTTTTTTTTTTGTTTAATTAAAAGACTATCTATCCGGATTAAGACTTGACCCACCTCTACTAACTAATGATGGGTCGGGCCCAAATAATGGTCCCAAGACATTAAACCTTAACGATGGGGGAAAAAATTTAGAGGCTTGTATATGAGTTCTCCGTTTCTTTATGTTCTAAAAATATATATATCTCTATTTCTTGAAGTACAAAATACCAAAAGAATGACATAAAATCATAAAAAAAATTTCATTGTAATTTGTAATTGAATATATTATTTTTCTTATAATACGAGTATTATATCCTATCCTAGTTATATTATGAATTAACACCTGGGGGCTAGGAAAATAAATTTTAATTTGACAAAATTTTCTTCCACTATTAGTGGTTTTCAAAAAACTTTTAAATATATAATATGGTTATATGTGTAAATCGATCGAACAATGACAGCAATATTAGTTACAACATACAACACGCAAGAATCTCTCGTGGCAAGATTGGAGTTACTTTTTTCTTGGGTCAGAAGACAAGTCAATATAGTTGCTCACTTGCTTGCTGGAGCTTCCACCTCTCATGCTTATCCTCAACAATGGAATTATCCTCCATCTTTAATTTTGAATGCTTTATCTGTTGATTTTCAGGATGCATGGATCCTAGGATCGGGTATATGGATTTGAATTTAGGTGGGTCTTTCGTATTTTGATTTGGTTTACTCTAATAATATGTTCAAGTTTTTTTTTTTAAAATAAAAAGTTAATAATATATAATATATTTTACTTCACTCTAATTGTTATTTTAAAGTTTTTAATTTAATTTTTTTTCCAACTGAAGTTTTGGATTATCAATAAAAAAAATAAATTATCTTTTTACAACTTTGTCCATGTCTTTATTTTGAAGAAAATGAATTTTATTACAGTAATTATAATTTATTACTATTTTTAGTTTTTCTAAAATAAGTTAATATTTTAAACTTATCATTATGTCTAATAAATAGTATTCTTAATCTTTATGATACTATTTTAAATGATAGTTAGAGTGGAAAGGATGAAGTAATATATTATTTTTGTTATAATAGGGGTAGTATATCCAATATTTATATTATGAAATTAGACTTGGGGCTAGGAAAATAAATTTTAATTCGACAAAAGTTTATTTTCCTACTCTTAGTGTTTTTCAAAAATCTTTTAATATATACGAGAAGGAATTATATGAAGGTATATTATTGAAATTGCTATAATTTATTGAAATTCATTTTCTACCTATATATATAGTTCTTTTAAAACAAACTAGCTGTTGAAGGATGGTAGCCAGAGGGAAGGGAGACAAGTCGTTAAGACTTGACCACCTCGATTCTAAACTGAGGATAGGTCGGGCCCAAATCGTGGTCCAAAGACATTAAAGCTTAATTGGAGGGGAAAATTTTTTGAGGTTTGTAATTGTAAGTTCTCCAATTCTTTATATATATATATATATATATATATATATATATTCGATTCCTTGAAGTACAAAATAGAAAAAAAAAATTGGACCATATATATTGGCAAAGAAATTAGATCAATAAGCTATCCATGTTAAAAAAAAAGCTCGAAAAAGTATTTGATTCTTCTTCCTGATTCTGATTTATTTAAAAATAAATAAATCTTATTTTTGAAATCAAAAGTCTGTGGGATTACATTAGGAAGGAACTGTGAAATTTGAGGACTCCACAACAATTAAAGAATTTAAATTATTTTAAAAATAAACTATATTCAAAAATAAAATTTTAAAAAACTAACGGTTTACTTATTTATTTTTTTAATAAAAATATTATTTGAAATAACAATTAAGAGTATTGTAGTTTGAATGTATAGGTTATCGTACAATTATAGTTGTTGATAATAAGTAAAAATCTTAAACTATTATAAAATGTCATTAGTGTATATATGAAATTCTAAAAAATTCATATAAAAATATTTCAAATATAGAAAAATCATATATTATATTGCACTACAATGTTTAAAATTTATACAATATCAAATAAATGAGTATTATCTCAAATATAAATTATTAGTATTTTAAAAATTTGTTTCTTATAGCAATTTGAAAAATCTCAAAAGGTTTTCTATAATTTATTCTTATTTCAAAAATCCAAACACGGCCTTAGAATAGATGGTTATTACTGACTACTGAGTAGCGAGTGATGACCGGTCACCAGGAGACAAGAAAGTGAAGGGTGCTGTTTTGTTTGTTAATTAAGCCATATTTGAGAAGGAATTACAAAAAATAAACGTTGATTTGCGAAAGAGCGAAAGTGAGTTTTGCTGTTTCAGATTATGGTATTTCCTCACAGGATACACAGTGGAAAGTTTAAGAAGCCAAAAATGAGAATGCAAATAAATAAGTGCAAAAAAAATAACAAAAATTAAAGTTAAAAAGAATGGTGGGATAAGGTGGGCGTGAGATGTAAAGCTTCAACTAAAATCTAATGGGGTTGGGTTGGGGTTTCCGTTTTCATCGATTTCTACCGAGGTACGCCTCACATTTCATTATTCTGTCTTCTCTCAATTCCTTTTCGCCTGATTTCTTTTATTATTTTCTCTTATTTTTCCTCTTGCTGTTTCTGTAACTGATGGTTTTGATTGGCTATAAGTTCCCAGTTGCTGTGATTAGTTGATGATTTTGATCTGTTAGTTCTTTTGGTTCATGATTTCCTTGTTTTGCCTGCTCAGTGTGGAAAATCTTTCTCGTATCTAGTTTGTGACAAGCATTGGGGTTTTTGTGTGTGGGAATTCAGGAGTCATTTCGGAACGCCAGGATTTCGAATTTGTGTTGCGTATGATCTCAGGAAAACCTAAATTGATGTAGATGAAATCTGATTATATAGTGGAAGATGGAAATGAAAACATATGCTTCTGATGCACATGCTAAATGACTCCCTGTACGTCGAAATTGCTTGTGCTACAAGACCATCTTCACTTGTTTCTTGTAGTGCTTAAATATGCAGAAACCCACATGCATACAAAAATAAATGGATATGCAGATACAGAATGTCGCATATACTTGGGATTTAAGACATTGCATTTTCCAGTGTTTTTGCTCACAAAAACTTTACCCGTCATGCTAGTTATATTGGTCCTTCACCACATCGTTAAGCTTTTGAGAAACTTGATCAAATTTCTGCATTACACGCAAATATTTCTTTTTCTCAAAGGTACAATTTGATAATTTTTGGAAAATTTAGAGCTGGTTGGTTAACATCTTTTTCTATTGTTTTCTCTTGGAAGCTATGAGTAGTTCATAGCCATTGGAAGTGGTTTTCTTGTGATTCTTGAGATTGTACATGTTCTCCCCCTTGGTGGAATCTTAGGAATGTTTTCTTGCAAATATTATATAAACAATAGTTTGTTTAGCTAAAGGGTCCACCTTCTCTTCAGGGATCTTAGTTGTGGCAGTCAAGTTCTTACTCTGGGGATTTGATTCTGCTGCAACCTGATCACTGAGCTCAAAAGACTTTCTATGTCAATGGGAATTCAAAAGATTGGTCATCAGAATCCAATACATGGTAAAAGTTCTTGCTCATTTAAAGGTGAACACAAACAAATGGAAGATAACCCTATCTTGGGGGCAGACTTGAGTGATGATTCCGATGATTGTGAGCTAGCTGAGCTGCATTGTGAGCTTGGCATGGTGGAAGGTCAACTGTGCAGCATACCATATGAACTCTATGATCTGCCAGATGTAAGGGAAATATTATCTTTAGACACATGGAATTCTTGTTTAACAGAGGAAGAAAGGTTCCATCTATCAGCTTACCTTCCAGATATGGACCAGCAGATGTTTTATTTGACTATGGATGAGATTTTTGATGGAAGTGAGCTATATTTTGGAAATCCCTTGGATGTGTTCTTCAAAAGATTCAAAGGTGGTTTCTATCCTCCAAAAGTGGCTCATTTTAGAGAAGGCTTGCATTTTATACAGAGGAAAAAATATTATCATTCATTAAGATCTTACCATGACAGGATGACGCAAATGTTCATAGACATGAAAAGCTTGTGGGATCAGTGTGACATGAGCTCCAATGTGGAGGAAAGGATCTCTATTTGGGAGAAAAAAAGACAAAACAAAGAACCATCAATTTGCTTGATCTTAACAAATTTCCTAAGGATGATCACCAGTTAAGTGACGAGATTAGCTTGGACACAAAGGAAATTAAGTCAGTGGGAAGTAGGGGAGCAAATGACATTTTACCCTCTCCATCTGCAAGCGGACTGAAATTTGCTGCTCCAAGCTGCAGTGGGAAGGGTTTTTAAAGACAAAGGCATCTGTGAATGGCTTATTCCCAAATCATAATAAAAAAATGATTGGCAGAAAAATTTCAGAGAAATGTCAATCTGTACCGAAGGGAGTATTAAAAATAGTGCCTAAAGTTACTTCCGTTTCTCAGGAACAATCAGAATTGGCACCAAGAAGATCTCAACAACATTTCTGGTCAGGACCCAAGGTTTACAGGATATAAGGTTTTCTACTTTGCCTGCATATGTGCACTTTCCAGATGCTGGTGGCCTGTATGAATCACCCTTTGCAAGGCAGAAGGTTGTTGGCAGCAGATTTCATTCAACTCTGAACCAACAGCAGGATATCCAAGATCATCAGGAAAGTACAACTAGAACTAGTTATCTCTCAGATAACTCTACCAGAAAAATGGAGGGGGATATATTTCCATCTTTAGATGACATTTCTGTCTTCGGAAAACACAAATTCTTTGCAGGTGATGTGAAAAGGGATCCTGCTGAGGAATACAGGCCACCAATAATCCAACGGATGCAAGTAGGTATACTTTTGGCAGTGAAATTTTGTGGTCAAATTTACAGAAAGGAACTGAGGACTCATCCCTGAGATCCTTGGGATTGTACCCATTTGATATTCGTCATGGTGTGGAACAGCATATGGCACTTCTGAAAAAAAAGCATATCACCGTCTATCCAAGGATTCCAGAAGCAGTTCCTAGAACTTTAGCCATTGGTAATGGTAAATGGGAAACAATAGTGGCATCTTCTTCAGATTTACCGAGAGGTGAGAGTAACATAAGTGCCAAAAAGTCAGAGAAACTGTTAAGTAAATCTAGTGTCTCGGAGGGGTTTAAAGATGAAACTGTGCTGCCTTTGACGTATAAGTGGAGGAGGGCTGTAGCTAAGGTTAACACATTAGACGTCGGCAAGACCATCATAGGTGGAACTGGTTTGAGCTCTAAACACCATTTTGGAGAGGGTGCAAAAGCAGTGAAAGATAAAATTCACAGGGTGGAAAGATATGCCCTTGAACAATGAATCTTGAACAGCATATCATGGACCAAAGTAGGTATGCTTACTAATATCATTTTGTAACATATGATTGTTAATGTATAAATGAAAGTATAGTGGTAAAAGAATATTCTATCTCCACAATAATTACATTGGCAAAAAAAACCATGTGAATTTGCACTCGTCTGTATGTTTCCTATTCGTCAAATAGCTTGCAGGCTCCTAAGGCCAATGTTAATAGACACATTAACTTTGTCCAACATCATTGAGAAGGTAAGCCAACTCTGAAATTTTCTATATTTGTCATCCTGTTGTAGGGTATTGCTTCAGATACCTCAACCTGCATCGATTTATTAATAATGGTGGGCTCTTCTTTGACAATGTGTTGAGAGATGATAAATATGTCCACAATGATGTGAGAAAGTTTTCCTGGGCCAATTGATTATTAATAATGGTTGGCTCTTTTTTGACAAAGTGTTGAGAGCTGATAAATATGTCGACGGCGTTGGTCAGAAAGTTTACCTGGGCCAATTGATCAGTAATAATTATTGGTACTATCTTGACAAACTTAAATCTCGATTAGTTCATAGGTCTGATATTTACGAGTTTTAGGCTGGTAGGAAATAAAAAATAACATAATTTATGGGGGTTGCTACTTGCTTACCCTACCCTAGAAAACCAAAGCAAAAGAAGGTGATGACGCATGTATGTTTGGCTTAAATTTGGCCATATGTATGTTTCGATTTCTGAGAATTATATTGCTTTTACCTAATTAGTTCCAATATTTTAATAGTTTTCTAAATAATTATTTTAACATATATTAGTTTTAAATTTCAAATTAATGTATGTTAAAATAATAAAATATTAATATATATATATATATATATATATATATATATATATTAGGAATGAAATATACTATTGCACTTTAATTTTGAAATATATTATTAAGAATCTATAAATTTTTTCATGAATCAAATTAATCATAATTTTTAAATTTATAAATATAATAAGTTGTAATTAAATTTATGCATATGGCTTGATATTTGCAATAATTTTCAGAAAAGGAAAGAAAGATTAAGCCCCGGTTTCAGGTTGTTTTAGTTTGTGTGTTGTCCAATTACCTATTCACTAAAGGTCTTTCATTCCCAGGTACTTGTTTCTTCACAACGCAAGATCTTTAACTCATTTATTTGAGATTTATATCACATACACTAGCCCTTAGTTCCTTAGGAAATTGAGGAATCTACACCATCTATTCTTCAAGAATAAGAAAGTTTTAAACATAAGGAAAAGAACAGCAGAATATCAGTAGGTGTACTAGTCTGGCATATACTGGAATTATTAATGATCACATATAAACATATCTTCAGAAATAGAGTTAGATGAAGCCAGATTAACATTGGAGTTAATGCAGTAAAGGAGGGGAAAGCTGAAGTTTTACCTCTAACAATGTTGGAATACTCCACTGGACAACATTACGGATGATACCTCCATTAGACTGATCCTGAAATTCAAACTTCTGAAAAATCTGCCCAACCTATTCTCATATGCATGGAAGAATACATGATACACAAAGCAATGAAGACCAAAATAAAGAGAAAACAAAAGAAAATTACTCCGAGTCCCAATTGGTGTTTTAAGGATGCCATTCATGTAAGAATAAGCAAACTACATAAATAATGATGAGTTAGTTGAGACATGAATGTTAAATCAAAAGTAAAAGGGCTCTTCAAGCAGAGAATTCTTTTTATAGGCGAACTCATCACCGATCCTAATCTATCACAAATTCCAGTTGGGTAATGATACGCATGCCATTGCTAAGGAATTTGTAAAATTGCAGCCTTCATGAATCAAATCTGGAAGAAAGGAAGCCTAACAGAAGATTCCAGAAGAACAAGGACGTCAGGGGCAGAAGTATACTGCAGGCGCCATGTCCCATCCAACTGCACAAGGTCAATTGGTGCACCCATGTTATATCTTCCAAGCTCACCTGCCAGAGTTTCCAAAAAAAATCCATGCAGGTTATGTTCATTTCCATATCGAGAATTGTCCATCAAACGAACATCACATGATCTTCTCTCAACACAAGCAGGCAGACAGAGAGGAGAAAACAGGAGAGAGAAGGACCAAGAATAATTAGCAGAAAGAACTCGGGGAAACAGACCAGAGCCTCCTCAATGGTTGCGCGTTGATCAGCAGTGGCAAAAAGCCCTCGTTATGTGCCTTGTATAGCTTAACAAATCATGCTTTTTCGTCTTTATCTCAAACTCAGATACGTAAATCACCACAGAGAATTAAGAAGAACAGACCAATAGCAAACATCACATAAGAAAAAGAAGAAAGAAGGAGAACCCGAGCTGTGTTGGCGGCTACAGTTGCTGAACAGTAAAACTTTTTCCGAGGGGACACATTTCTGATAGCAGTAAAGTTTAAGCTAGGCTTAATCTTGAAAATAGCTCTCTTTCCGCCAGCCGGGCAGAAGGAAGTAGCAAAGGCCAGATTCATCTTTACGTATAAATCAGTGATAACAAAAGAACACAATTAACAATACGCAGATTACACCAACACAGAACAACAATGCACTAAATTGACGAGTTTTGTACAAATTTTAGAGATGAGCCTTCATCTCTCAGTAGTTCGATTTAACAACACAGTTTCCAATTTATCCAAGAAATCAAATAACAAATCTGAAATGCGAGAGAGTTTGCTGATGTCGAGAGTGAATCGAGAATTCAATTTTGCTTAACCAAAGAAAAATGAAAAGAAGAAGAGCCAAGACAAAGTATACCACTGGGAAACGTGAGGACTGAAGAGTAGTAGCAGCGAAGAGAATTCAGAGTTCCGCTTGTGTCAGATACAGAGTTATGGACCCACGCCCCACTTCCTCATCTTTCATCTCCGTCTCTTTTCTTCTTCTTCTTGTTACTTTTCTTGAAATAAATATTTCCAAAGAGACGACGACGTTTTAATATCACCTGTCGGAAGTCCATTAATGGCTGAACCAAAACAGAAGTTAATCACCCGCTAGTGTTAGTTGGAGAATCGGAGGAGGCTGAAATGGCGACAACCTGGCCTCTTCATCGTTGCTCGTCGTTAGCTTTTCAGCGCACCACTGTTGCTGCGGCGATTATCTCAGGAAGACCTAAGAGACCGATTGCAAGCAGTGGCTGTGGGTTTAGGGCATGGAAATGGATTTGTCCCTCCAGAAATAGCTGCTACTCTTCAGCCGCCAGCGACGCCGCAGTCGTAGTTGCAAATGACGACAAGTACGGTAACAAGCAGATTATAAGTCTCACTCCTCGCCTTTACGATTACATTCTCTCCAACGTTAGGGAACCCGAGGTACTTGTGGTTATCGATTTCTTTATTGCTCCCTTTTTATCCTCGCTTTCGTGCTGTAATTCTTCTAATTTCAGATTTTGCGGCAACTGCGAGAGGAGACTGCAACATTGCGTGGCAGCCAGATGCAGGTAAACTCAACTAATATTTTTTGTAAATCTGCTTAATTTCATTTCAAATTCATCGAATAAATTGATGAGGTGGTACTATTCCGATAGGTATCTCCTGATCAGGCACAACTGCTTGCTATGCTTGTGCAGATTCTTGACGCGCAACGGTGTATTGAAGTCGGTGTGTATACTGTAGGTGTTTCCCTTTATTCTATTATTTGTGTATTCTCGAGGAGACATAGATATGATAGATGAAATGGCAACTTACATGTTTTAATTCTAATTGCTGTATTTTTGGTCAGGGATACTCATCACTGGCAGTTGCTTTAGTGCTACCAGATTCTGGTTGTTTAGTTGCCTGTGAAAGAGATGCCAATTCTCTTGATGTCGCAAAGAGGTATTATGAGAGAGCTGGGGTCTCCCACAAGGTAATAAATGATTGGTTTATCTCATTAGTATTGATACATTGCTACATGCTCTCTATACTCTTATTTCTTCCGACTCGCTGGGCAATTCTTAGAAGTTCTTTGAAATAAGGTGCATGTGAAGCATGGAATGGCTGCAGACATTTTGAAGTCTCTGATTCTTAATGGTGAAGCTTCCAGGTAATGATAAAGTATGATGTTTTTGCCTGTTATTCCTTCCATTACCATACTAAGGCAAGATTGTCATTGAATAATTAATTTTCAGTGATATGGTTCTTTCTTGTAGCTATGATTTTGCATTTGTTGATGCTGAGAAGAGAATGAATCAGGAGTATTTTGAATTGCTACTACAGCTGGTAATACCTATTAAACGTAAACTCAGGCTGTGTACATCCAAGTCCATATTTAATTAGATTGTTTGTCAGAAATTCTTTGTAAAGTTTCCCCAAACAGCTTGTATGAATGCTTAATTACTCTGTCTGCAGGTGAGGGTTGGGGGTGTCATTGTAATTGACAATGTACTTTGGCATGGAAAAGTTGCCGACCCATTGGTAATTATTCACTATTATTTATAGATTTTATCCGCTTTGGATAAATTATTTCTGAGTGATTCCTCTTTTGAGAAGGTAAATGATGCTAGGACTATCGGCATTAGGAGTTTCAATAAAACCATTATGGAGGACAAGCGTGTTAACATCAGTATGGTACATGCATGAAATTTATTTCTAGCTTTTTCAGGATTTTCTGAAAATTTTTATCTGTTGTTCAAAGCCTAAACCTTCTGCATATTAGGTACCCATAGGAGATGGCATGACAATCTGCCGCAAAAAATGACCTTGTTTCAGGCTTGGTCCAACTCTTCTTTATTCAGCAGCTTATTCCATGGGCAATCGAGATTTTACTTTGTTGCAAGTTAAAAAGAATACACAATCAACAGTTCCATAAAAAAAAGTAGAACGAGGTATGTTTGCTGACTCTTAACCTAGCATATTGGTTTAAAATTCGAACCCTGAGTTGGCGCTGTGTTGCGCAGGCCTAGCAGGACATTCTGAAGTTGACCGACAAACTTCAAACGCAATCCTGAAATTTGATAACAGTTTGCATTTTCATTGACAACCAGGGTGACGATCACGTTCACAAACACCATATGATTGATTGTTGTAATCAGATACCATTTTAGAGGTTCTATTTGACTGTATTTTGAAGTACATTTAACAAAGAAATAAAAATCATACAATAAGCATCGAGTATTTCTTCTTTGCTTACCATGCTTTGTTCATCCAATTTCAAAATACATGGCATGCATTGGAGGAGAAGCAATTATCAATTTTATCAATATTTAAGATTTGAGTGAGCTGCCTATGAAATATGAGATTCACAGACAATGGAAGTATTTAGCAATTTGTGTCTGTCAAGTTTGGCGCTGTGGGATAATATAATAAAAATAGCAGATAAAATGAACAAGGAAGATGAGTTTATCTAAGTGCCCTTAAGAGTTAATAGCATGTATAGACTGTATCTTTGTTCATATGTTCCGTCCAGAAAGGGATATCCTTGCAGATTAGAGTATTTTCATAAAATCCACAAACAAAGACAGACATGTATCTGTTAAGCATTGAATGAAACGATAGAAGAATGGTCAAGTTTAAACCCATAGCAGAAATTCTTTGTTACTCACGAAACTTGGTAAAACAATGGGAACGATCATCAATATGTTCCCTCGTAGAAACCTAGGCTACCTTCACAATAAATTTCTATTTACTAGTTCCTCATTATCAATATTAATTTTATCCTTACCCAGGGGCGGCTTAAGGAATAGGCCTATGCCTAGGTCCCCAATTTTTGAGGGCCTCTAATTTTTTTTCAATTAATTATATAAGTATTTTAGAGTTATCAAATTGTTTATTAATTTTATAATAGAAATAAGTCTATTATTTAATTAGATTTTGGACATATAACATTAAATTTAAACAACTAATTCTTTGTAATTAGTTAATTTAAACAACTATATTGAAAATTTGATAAATTTAGCTTTTATTGGTTAAACAACTTGACTTAAATACAACTAACATTTGACTTCATATAATAAACTAAATTCTAAATATTTTTTTATGTTATTTTTTTGTCATTTTCTGCATTTTTTTTTCTTTTTCAATAATTTCTCTCTCTCTTAATTTTTACAGAGAAAACAAAAATTTCTTTTTTATTTTTACTTTTCACACTGTTCCCTTTAAATTTTATGTAAATTATCTAATTAAGATTAGTTTCTTCTTTTCTTTTTTCTTTTCTAAAAGAATTGTTTTCTAAACTTAAATATAAAACTTTAATTAATGATTTTGACATGCAAGAAAAATAAATTTTGAATAAATTTTATAATTTTTTTTCATAATATTAAGGAGCACCTCATTAACTTTTGCTTAGGACACTGATTCTTGAGCCGGCCCTCTCCTTACCAAGTTAGTTTTTTCACAAAACATCTAGAGATTTTACGGGAGATTTCTAGCATATTCATGGAATCTATAGGAGATGATGAAGCAGCAGCCCAAGTACCCCGTGGGGCCTCTCTTTTCAGATTCAACTCACCCCTGGCTCAAGTAAGCTTGATAGGTCTCGTCTGCTTCTGTTGTCCAGGAATGTTTAATGCCATTGTTGAAATGGGAGGTGGTGGGCAGGTTGACCCAACTGCAGCCAATAACGCCAACACTGCCCTTTACACTACTTTTGCCATATATTGGAATCCTTGGTGGTGGCATCTATAACATCTTCGGACCCCGCCTAACTCTGGCTGCTGGCTGCTCCACCTATGTTCTATACGCAGGTTCTTTCCTTTATTACAACCACCATCATGAGTTCATGACCAGACCTTTGCTATCGTTGCTGGTGCTTTGCTCGGTGTTGGTGCAGGCCTTCTTTGGGCTGGAGAGATGACATCATATCCTCCTCCTGGCCGTAAGCGCATTTACATCTCTCTGTTCTGGACTATTTTCAATATGGGTGGTGTAATTGGTGGTCTCATCCCTTTCATCTTGAATTACCATCGCATCGACGCAGAAACTGTCAATGACAAAACCTATATAGCGTTCGTGTGTTTCATGTCTGCTGGTGCGATACTTTCATTTGGGATCCTGCATCCAATCTATGTGATTAGAGATGATGCAAGCTGCACCAATATTAAGTACTCAAACGTTGAAGCTCGCTCTTAACTGGAGGATGCTTCTCATATTCCCTGCAGCCTGGGCTAGCAAATTCTTCTACAGCTATCAGTTCAATAATGTCAATAGATTAATGTTTAATTTGAGGACAAGAGGACTGAACAATGTCTTCTACTGGGGTGCTCAAATGTTAGGATCGGTCGCCATCGGATATGTGTTAGACTTCAGCTTTCAAAGCAAGAGGACAAGGGGTATTGTTGAAGTTGGTGTTGTTGCTTTGCTTGGGACCGCAATCTGGGGTGGTGGACTTGCCAACCAATATATTTCTCATGATGATCCTCCTAAACGGTTGGACTTCAAGATTTCAGGAGATGATTTTGCCGATCCATTTGCCTTGTACTTCAGCTATGGATTACTGGATGCCATGTTTCAGAGCTTAGTTTATTGGGTGATAGGTGCATTGGCTGATAACTCGAAGACCCTTAGCCTGTAACCTTTTCATTGTATGCAAGTTGTTGCACAAAGATGTCACTTACTGATAATTCAATGTGTATTGCAGGTATAGTGGGTTCTATAAAGGAGTGCAGAGTGCAGAATCTGCAGTAGCCTGGCAAGTTGATACACACAAGGTCCCCTTGCTCTCACAGTTGATTGTGAAATGGTACTCTTAATCATGTTAGCTGTAAAAGGTAATGGTTTTTCCTCCGGCATGAGCGCCTCTTGCTCCTAAAACTGATGGATACGATGAAATTCACAAGTCTATTTCTACCTGACATTCTTCACTCCTGATTCTTCGCATTCTCCTAGTTCTAGGGTAATAAAACCATGACTTGTGTTTTTATATGCTGTAATCTTCACAAGTTTCCTGTAAACTAAGTGGAGCTTTAATAATGCTTTTGTGTGGAGCACAGCTGAGTCATCTGGTGGCCAAGTTATCATTCTCGATTAGGGCTAGGATAAGACTAGTTGTATTGCCAAAATTCTCTCCAATTTCTGAAGGTCATTTACCAACACCGATTAAGATGGGATTATATGGATAATTTTTTTGTTTTGGGTTGCATTATTAAAATCACAAAGCTAATCAGGATCCATGGTTTTTGATGTAATGTATAACCTAATAAGTTAGGTCACTGATTCATAGTAAATTATGGATTCAACTTTCTTGACAAATATAAGAGTATTTTTATATATATATTTGAAAAAATAAAATATTTCATCATTTAAATAAAAGACATACAATGCATCATAAATATGGATCCATAATATAATTTGCGACTAACGCTACAAACAAAACAATTGAATCTACAATATGAGGATAAACGTAAGACTATATTCAGACAACAATATCCCAGGTAATTGCTCTGCATGCAAGATAACTGCCTTCATATTGACACATTTTAACATAATGTTGTAGATAGGGAAATTTATCTATATCCCTAATGAATTAAGAATGGTTCCATCATATTGCAGCAATTATTAACTTCCTAGCTCGAGCAAAATTATTATATCTACATATCAGACTGATCCTACCAAACAATGAGGGAAAAAAAACTTCATTCAATGCTCATTGCCTCGGTCCTGGCCATTAACTTGGTTTTCCTCATTAGCTCCTCCATCTTCTCTAGGCCCATAATTAACCCATGGCAGCATTGATTCAAGCAAGACTGCCAATGCATTGCGATTTGCAACCTCACGTGGCTCAGGAACACCACCAAGTGGATTGGCAATTTGGCCTCCATTTTCATCAGCCTCAATCATCCTTGGGTCAACTATAAAATTTTGCAGGTTCTCAGGTGGAAGAGTCGGCACTGTATCAGAAAAATCTGAAACCAGCAAATGGTTATACCTGTAAATACAATTAGTGTCAGAGCCGGATCTCTTGGTTCAGTCCAACTGCTGATTCAACATACAATTTAACACTGAACAATAAACTTTTTTTTCAGTCTTTTGTGGTACACATGCTTCCCAAGAATATCACAGCACCAAAAACAAGTGTTTAAGCACATGTAGCAAAAAACCAATAATTGAAACTTACTCATTATTCTCAGAAGAGAAAACTTCATTTCGCACGCAAACCCAATCCTTTGCTTCACTGCTGTTATGTTCTAGAGTTTCAATAACTTGTAAAGCAGCATCTCGAAGCAATTTCTGCAAATCTGGAAGCCTCCATATAATGTAACTTCTTTCCACATATATATTGATAAGATGGTCCACTGAAGCGGACCCTGTTTTCTCCAATCGGAAAAAGCCATGCTTTAGTATATTTGTCCATGACTGATCTTTGAGAGGTACCTTAGCTATTAGCTTTTTAAGGACAGAAGGGTAAAGCATCAATGCTTGCTTCATCAAGTCAGCTGAAGTAGCCTTTGTTGCGGGCACAGAAGTATCTTTCGAAGGTTCCTCTTGCTCAAGATAAAAGCGGCAAATGGCAAGGGAATATGAGAAATTTGGAAACAACCATAATGAGTAATCCCTTTTAAACTCTTCAGAAAATCGTTCCAACCATACATACTCATTCGCTCTCAAAGCAAAGTAGTCAATACAAAACAATGCCCCTAGTGGATCATCTAAATCTAATGAGAGCAATAATTTGCATACTTCAAGTGCAGAATGACGGCATCCACGTCTGTCCATATTTTTCATGTGAGTGAATAGAGTTGAGAACAATGGCTTGTTTGCTTCATGGTTGATCTTCAACTGGCAATTGCCTTGCAAAGGGGTGAACATCGGATGCCATGCACATTCTAAGGCATATAAACTCTTTGCAATAGCATCAGCTGACATTTGATGTTCACCCAAAAATTTGAAATAGTCTGCCATTGTTATAAGTGTATCTAAGTGGTAAGGGTGGTATGATAGAATGCTTCCTATGCCATTTAGATCATGAATAGCTTTAGCAGCTTCGAATGCCTTTTGAGCTTGATCATAGGAAAATGAGTGCACATATCTACATGAATTAAACAAACCAAAAATTAGGAAAGCCGAATTGAAAGTCTATAAAACATTTATATGGATAAGTTTCTATCCTAGATAATGAACAAGTATAAATAAATGAAGAGCAAATGGAGAAAAGAAATCAGAAGGGGAATCATCTGGCTACCAGCAATTAGCGAATGCAAATACCTTAGCTTTCTTTACAGATGACTTCATTAATAGGCAAGAATGCCATGATTCATTAGCGTGAAGAGGGTGGCCATCTGTACACCTGACAAGTTTATATAGAGAACCCTAAAACCTACATTGCAAACCAAACTTCTAAACTGCAAACCATTGCAGGAGTCAAAAACAGAAGAACGGATCTATAGCAAACATAAGCTACACAAGTGAATTTCAAGTGAACCAGTTCCAAGCATGGCAGTCCTTTTAACTTCTCCACATGAGATGCAGCGAGACCAGAATCCAACTATCTAATAACTTTTTGACCAAATATCCTTTTATGCTCATGTAATATGAAAAATATATCATGTGATGTTTTAATGCATATGGTAAGTACAATCCATGTATTACAACAGTGATGCTATAAGCATTCTGAACTTCATAACACAGACATATCCTAGCAAAACATTGAAAAAAAAAAAGGAACTTCAGTGGGAAATCCAACTGTGTAAAGCAATAAAAAATTTATTTACCTGAAATGATGGTATCCATCCTTAGTCTCCAAAAATTCCATAGATAAAGATCCATCCCACCGGGGCCAATGCTCTGAGGGAGAGACAAGAATAGTCTTTCTAACACGTCTTGCCCCACGAACCTGCCTAGAACTGCTGGCTTGATTACTTTTCTCAATCGATTTCACCACTTTAGAACCAAAAATTCGCCGTAACTCATTTTCAGGATTAAGACATTTAGGATCCACTTGTAAGATTGACGGTGCATACTGTTTAACAAACTCTTCACGAAGTCTTGGATTTTCTGGTTTATTTTTTATATGGTCAGGTTGATGCCTTGAAGAATTAACATCCAAGGACACCATTTCTAATACTTCATCCAATTGTTTTTCACCATTACTTTTACTTGAAGGCATTGCTGTCTTGCTTTTCTTCTTTTTCTTTTTCTTGGATTTCTGATTGGATTTTGTTATTGCACCACCCATGATTTCCATCGCTGGAGCTTCTTGTTTGTCATTTTTTTCCCTCCAGGTTTCATCTGTTGTTTCTGACTCGTTCTCCTGCAGCCAAAATCAAATCTTAGCAATTGAAAGTACATGGAAACCGCAGACATCTAAAGCAGAGTGAAAAGAGAGCCAACAGCGGATAAACTAGACATAAAGCACATTCCTTATTCCTTATTCCTTAATAAGACCTTGATATGCACATACAAGAGAGACTGCTTTCGCATAACCATATAATATAAACTCCATAAACTGACAGCAGGTTATTAACATCTTTCCTGTTTTAATTTTATTTAAAAAAAAAATTGGATATCGATGAATCTAGTGGTAAAAGCAGAAAAAAAAAACATTAGGAGACCAAGGCCATCCAGAGATTAATCGGGATCACCTAAACAAAATACTTTGATCTACTACAACATGGGATATCGATTCAACTAATAAGACTTATTCCTCTGCAAATATATTGATAATGAGCCAATACAACATTGGCAATACCGGTCATGTAATTCAAGAATTTGGTTTCCTTTGACTAAATGTGACAATATAACAAATAAATTCGTATGCTGAGCGAAAAATTTAAAAAAAAAATTAGGTCGAAGGGGTGGGGAGTGAAACCTGATCAGAGTCACCGTCGTTGAGGAGATCGAAGGGATTTATAATAGGACGAGAGCTGGAATCGGGAGATTCTGCTTCCTCCACTTCTTCTTCTTGTTGAATATGCAGCTGCTGTTGCTCCTGTTCTTTCAAGACTTTCTTCAGTAGCCTAGCTGACATTGTTTTCTATGTGATAAAACAACCTTCAATGCGAAGACCGAAAGAAGAGCACATATACGGTCTTCTCGTACTAAATGGATTCTGGTTTCTAAATGTGGATACGAACTGCTTTCTCAATGGCGTGCCAAAGGCTGATTCTGGCGTTGAAATCCCAACTCAGAAGACGATTTTCTGTTGATCTCCGCTTCTGCTGCCTAGAAGCTTAAATATGGCTTCGGCTCCTAAAAAATCCTTCCCTTACGCTGGTTGTGGGTTTGGACCTGGATTTTATTTGTCTCTTTATTTTGAGAACAACAAAGATAAAGGTTTTTTTTTTTCAAATTATTTATTTAAATCAATTACAATTTTTTAATAATTGATTTAATAATAAAAAAATAAATTACAGAAAATTTTTAGATGTTTAATAAATTAAAATAAAAAATATTCATTAATAAAATATTATTTGAAATAATAATTAAAAATAATATGACTTTAATATACTAATTATTTTTTTAAACATTTATAAAATATCATTAAATTGTATATAAATTTTTAAAAAATTCATATAAAAATATTTCAAATATAATCACTATAATATTTGAAATTTATATAATATTAAATGAACGATATTATTTCAAAAAGCAGAGAATAAACTGTTATTTTTTTAAAAATTTATTTCTAATTGAAATTTATTAAAATTTAATATAAATTTTCTATAATTTATTCATAATAAAATATTATATCATAATTTATAAAATTATATTATTATTTAATATATCATCATTGCTTTTTATTTTGTGAAAAAAAAATTAGCTGTATTTTCACGCTTTTGAGCGCTGATTAAAAAAATAAAATAAATTATTAATATCAAGAGAATTTCATAATAAAATAAAATAAAAACTTACGGGAAAGAAGTAACTAAAAAGAGATAAAAATTGCTTTTAAATAAAAGATAAAAAATGGAACATAGATCAAGGCAAATTAAAGGCTCATAAAAAAATCAAATTGAAAATTGCTAGAAAATTTTATAAGAAAAACATATTAAGTGAGTCGATAATTAAGATTGTTTATAAAAGAAAATCTAAATAAATTGCAAGATAATTTCATAATGGAATCAATGACCACTTCATATGCCTGTTGTGTGTTTTTGAAAAAAAAAAAAAAAAAGGTATACTGACACTTACTATATTTTAGTAATGATAATCAATGACAATTTCTTCGTGATTTGTCACATAAAAAAAGGAATCATAAAAGACAGCTTTTACTAATAAAATATGAAATAAAAAAATAAATAATAAATTTGATACAAAATCATTATAAAATAATATAATAAAACACTTACTATATTTAAATATCATTTAAAATTGCAATTTTATTTATAGAATACAAAAATATTTCGAATACAAATATTTCAGTTTCATCATACGATCCATTTGTTTTATTGCATAGAGTTTTTTCTTTTTTCTTTTTTTATCTAAGTTGAAACGTTTAGATAAATTTGAAGGTTGAGATTTGTGTTTGCAAGCACTTATAAACTCCTTTTATCTCTATCAGATCCATTTTCATGTGCGAAAAATCCTGTATCTACAGCATGTCTATTAAAAAATACATTCCCACTCTAGACTTTAACACAAATGCAGATTGCCTACGGGTAACCCACATGCAGAAACCTAAAAGAATTGATGTATAGGAGTTTAGCATAATCAAGAGTCCATGTTTAGTACAAATAAATGTAATGGAATTGGGGGGAATTCATTTGCAAAATTTTCGGAAAATTGGTATAAAAATAAATATATTTATTCTTATAATCTACATGGAAATTGAAAAGCATTAAAAGGGGTCATCTCCCACCAGAGTAGAGAATACTTCCAACATCTCGGCGATACTCCTGATGAGTTGAAAATGAGTACACTGATATATAGCAAGCGGAATTTTATTTATAGAAAGAGAGAGATTGATAATAATAGCAATATAAATGGAAAAAAATTTTAAATTAATTATTGGTGTTTTCATTAGGCTATTGTGTTCAACCATTAGGCTATTGTGTTGGATATGTGTAATCTCTTACCAAAAAAATAAATAAATATAACATAATTTCCAAGTCCTCCAACATTTAAATTAATTGCTCGTGTTTTCATTATTAATATACAATATGAAAAAATTTTATTCAAAATCTTTTTAGAAATATCTTGATTTCTATCCAAAAATTATTATTATTTTAATTGAAAAATAAATATTATAATAAATTTTAAATTTTTTTGCTTATTTTGATTTTTAAAAATTAAAAGTATTTCATTTAGTCACTCGTATTGTTATCAAAATCATAAAGAAATATTTGTGAATATTTTTAAATATAGTTATGTATTAATTTGAATTATAATTATTAGTATTTTAAATATATTATTTTATATGAAACAAATTTAGAATAGATATTTTTCATATTTACTATGTATAAATATGTTAAAAATTATATTTTAATATTATTTTATTAACCAATTCGATCCTCCATTTTAAATATAGTAGAATTTTTAACTATTGACTATCTATCTTTTTTAGTTTATTTACTTAGTTGAGTTTGAAAATATTGGTTTAAATTAACATTGAATAATATTTTGTTGGTATATTCGGGTTAGAATAATTTATATTGAATTTTAATGTGGGAATTAAGATGGAATTATAGTAAAAAGATGTTGTATAGTATAGAGTTAAGATATAGAATTTGGTATTGAAATTTTCTTGAAAGCAGGGCTTAAAATAGGGATGTGTTTCATGGGCAATTATTTTAAACTAATTTATTAAGTTCAGTTTTATAAAAATAAGAATTTAAAATGGCCTGTTAAAAATTGACTAATTACTAATTTTAATTAATCATTAATTTTGACATTTAACTATTAAAGAATCAAAGGTTATGACCGACCGTGTTCATCCATCGGCTACAGAAGCGTTGTGGTTTAGTGAGGTCCTTAGTTGGCTCCACCAAGAAAATTATTCCTCTACAGGGTTGGAGTCTAACGTGAATAGTATGAGATTCAGATAGACACGTAATATACTTTCTCCTATTAGCAATTATAGTGATTGCAACTTATAAAATAAATTCTTAATATATGAAATATATAACAAACCACGAAATATTACTCACTCTCCACACATAGACGCACCGCTATATATTAGATTTTAGAGTAAAATATTATGTAAATACAAGTTTTGGAGAGCAAAATTATAATTATTTTTGGATTAAAAATCAAAATTCAAATCAAACATTAAAAATTTGAAAATATAATAATTTATTTGTTTAACTTATTTTCTGATTTGGCACACATTCGAGTTTTTCATTTTTTTTCCTGTCCTACTAAAATTAGAAATAGATTAGTGAAATCATCGATTTGTTGAAGGAAAAAAAAAATGTAGGTGGTAATATTAATAGCTGAAAAATACAAATAAAAATAAAAATGGAAAAACTTTCATTCTTATGCGTTTTCTAGGGCGGGCCATGTTATACCTGGAGTCAGGCACAAAACAAAAAACAGCACATTGGTTTGATAAGCACACACAAAGCTCAAATCCTCTCCTTCTCCTCCTTCCTGCTCAGTTGACGAGAAAAGAGGTTAGCCCAATTCACAGCTTACAAGTTTTTTTTGCCCCTTTATCTTATCCTCCTCCTCCTCTCTCTCACTCACTATGCGTGCAATTCATTTGCTGCAGCTGCATTTTTCATTTTTTTTCTCTACTCTCAAACTAATCTTTAGGGTCTAGGGTTTTATCGTCGATTTTTTTTTCCCATTAATTGGCTGTTAATCGCTGCAATCTGTCTGCAGAATTGCTAAATGTTTATTTTTCCGGTATCTTGTAATGTATTCGTTGAATATTTTAGCTTTTAATTTGGCTTTGGTGTTTCCTCTCAGGCATCAATGGGGTCCGTAATTCGCGAATGGGCCGGGTTTCAGCAGTTTCCTGCTTCCACTCAAAGTAAACTCGTGGAATTGTTCGGCAAATTAAAGGAAGAGGTCTCTAAGTTTTAATTTCTTCTCTGGTTTTTGGAATTTTGAGATATTCTTGAAGTTTCAAAATCATTTCCTTAATTAATTGTAGGGTGTGAGTACTTTGACCATTCTTGTTTTGGGCAAAGGTGGAGTTGGAAAATCTTCGACTGTCAATTCTCTCATCGGGGAGCGAGTGGTTAATGTGAATTCCTTCTCGGTATGTTTTCACGTTCACCTGTTTCCCATGGATTTTAGGGATAGTAATCATTTTGATTCTTTTATATGGTTTGCTATAATAACATGGTTTGCATTGCAGACGGAGGTGTCAAGACCAGTAATGGTTTCTCGGACTCGGGCTGGATTCACGTTAAGCATCATAGACACTCCTGGTCTTGTGGAGGGTGGCTATGTCAGTTACCAAGCTTTGGAGTTGATTAAACGGTTTGTAATACTACAATTATTTGGTTCAAGATAATGTCACACCTGCTAAATTAGTAGATTTGTGGATCCTTTGAATGCTGCTTTTCTCATTTTAGGATTAAGTTTTTGATGACTTGCTTAGTTTTATAGTGTTGTGGTTGAGCCTGCAATGCAGATTTCTTTTGAACAAGACTATAGATGTTCTGCTTTATGTTGACCGCTTGGACGCATATAGAGTGGATGACTTGGATAAGCAGATAATAAGTGCCATTTCTGATGGTTTTGGAAAAGAAATATGGCGTAAAAGTTTGCTTGTCCTTACTCATGCACAGCTCTGCCCACCAGACGATCTCAATTATGATGTTTTCTCTGCTAGAAGATCAGAGGCTGTCTTAAAGACTATCCATGCAGGATCACGGATGAGGAAACGAGACTTTGAGGTTCACTTTTCCTTCTTTACATATGTTTATAAAGTCATTAGCAAGTACACAATGACTTCAAACAGTTCATGCCGGCATTCAGCTGTATGCTGAATTCCTTTTAAATGGAAAATAGATGATATGCATGTTAGCTTGTGAGTAATGATTTTAACTGGTGATTTTGCTTCCCTCCCATAGTATCTTCCTAAAATAGATTTGCTGACTCCAGCTTATGCACACACAAACTCATGTATGCATGCTAGGATCAATGCAGAATATGTCATATCACGCTATGTGCAAGTCGGAGTAAAGCAACTGAATAAGCTTCTTTCTTCCTTGCTTCTTTTGAGGAGAAAATAATGGTTTGAATTGCTAATTTGCTACTGTACATCTGTCTACTTGAGTTTTAGTGGTCATGTCTCTGTTTCACCCTATCAGAAACTTGATGATCGTGAAACCTTGATTCCAGTGAGTAGAGAATGCATAATTTCTATGGGCTACAAAGGTAAGTGGGGCTACCTTCATTTATCTGTACAATAAGCTTTTCAAAATGGTTAAGAAATTTATATAATAAATCTTTGCAAATTTTTCTGGTTGCACATTTATGCATTGTAGATGTTGACAGAGAAAGTAATGTTTTTGTGGAAATTTGGTTCTTCATATTTGGTAGTGCCTGAGAAAAATCTTTTCTTCTCTGTATTATTCACCATCTAGGACATAATTCACTTATTCAAAATATGTTCAGATGATTGAAATTCACTATTTTGTTTTTTTTTTGGAATAATCAAAATGACAAAAGTGTCATCAAATTTTGTTTTGTATGTTTTGAGTTTCTGATCCATCTGCAACTTCTTGTTCAAATCGAAGTATCGAACCCATTAGTTGTTGAAAACAAGTTATAATTTGTTGTCTGAAATTTTAAATGCTTCATCTATATCTGGGATTTTATTCACTATAAAAGTTAAAGAAGCAGAAAAGTAGTTTCAAATTGCTTTTGGAAAAGCATCTAAAAGGCCGCTCTTTGATAAGCAGTTTCAGTAGTAATATGAATATTTTGAGGTCTGTTAGCATGAGTTGGATGGAAGAAGCCTTGTGCTTCTAATGAAAGAAGATAGAATCAAGGAGTTGGAGCTCTGGTGACAGGCTTTTTGAGGTCTCTTGGGCGTGTGAAGACGTCATTCTTCTCCTCTCCCAACAATTTTCTCTTTGAATTAATTGAGGCTTTTTGGTTAGCTGGTGGTTGTCTGTTGATATTCGATATAACACTGATTGATTGGATGGAATACAGCAGTAGAAGAGGATGTGTGAAGAGGAAGAGAATAAGATTTCAAGAGACAGACAGTATTGTGCCATTTTTGGATTTTCTTTTATCTTGAACAGTAAGAGAATAAGATTCCAAGAGAACATTAGTACCTTGGATGAAGCAGTGGCAGGAAAAAAGGTGCTTGGTGGTGGTTTACTTGCTGTAGCTTGCCCTTTCTACCTGTGTTGGATACCAACATTAATCTTGATATATTGAATTTATAGTGTCTTGCTTGATTCCATACCTCCGCCCTGCCCACAACCCAGATAGTGGTGCAAAACATACAGCAATAAAAGTAATCCTTTTTTTATAATATGTTGAAATGATTTTATCTAAACTTTTTGAATTTTTTCTGAATTCTTCTGAAAGTCCTATATCTTTTTTAAGACTTGTCATTCAATAATCATGAATTATGGAAATATTATACTCACTTCCATTGTTTGTTGTTTGTCAAAATGGTTTTGCAAGTTTTATACTGGCCTTTAACATTTCATGGTAGAGTTTTCTTGAATTTATATTTTGGTACAATGTTTCCAGTGGTTTCAAATCTAATGTTGATTCCTTTGCTCATCTTATTTCCAGTCTTTTTGTCTTTCTATTATTTATACAATTTCTTGAATTTTTTAAAAACTTTGCATTTTTCTACCCTGTGCATGGATAAAGATCTTTTAATTCACATAGGAGAGGGAAATTTGAATGCAGTTCTGAAAAGAAAAATCTGGATCTGGTTGGAAGTGGATTGGCTCAATTGATTTCTTCCCTTTACACTTGATAATGGATTCTAAGGACATAAGATATTTTTTATGTCCTGCAGTGAGTTCTAAAATTAGGACAATTTGAAGGTTATGGACGTCAATAAGGAAATTTATTCTTACTTGGCTGTAAATCCGACTGAGATGACGTGGTTGAAGGGCCTAATAATCTTGTGTTCTGGATTTCTGTAAACTGATTAAAATGAAATTTTCAGTTGTTAAAAGTATATCTGGTGTTTTATGGATTTGAAAGGAGACAATATTTTTATGATACTTGATACATGAATTGAAACATAACCTAGTGCTGTTTTCTACTTTATTGGTAGCTTGTTGAAGATCAATTTCAGGAATGAAAATATACCCATCTTTCTAATATGCTTGTATACAGAATTGATGAACCACTCTTTTGTTTCTATGCTTGGAGTGTTTGTAATTTGTTTTTCTTGCTTTTGATGTTTCTAGGACTCTGCCATTCCAGTTGGTTTGGTCGAAAACAGTGGGAGATGCAATAAAAACGAGACTGATGAAAAGGTTTGGTCTCTGTGCTCTGAATTTGTGGCCATTTATTTACATGAGGTAGTTATTTGCAAGAGTCTCATGCATTGATCTGCCATGTTTATGTACTCAAGTGCCTAGTTTTTGCAAATTGGTTGCTGTTTTCCAAATTATAGATTCTCCCAAATGGTGAGACTTGGATTCCAAGGCTGGTAAAAGAAATTATTGTGGTTGCTACAAACGGGAACAAATCTATTTTTGTTGATAAGAAGTTGATAGATGGATCTGAGTCAAATGACAGGGGGAAGGTGTTCATTCCTCTCATTCTTGGGGTTCAGGTAAAACCTTGCTGAGTTTCATACTTGATCTCTTTTGCGAAAATAAAATAAAATTATAAAGCAGCATATATTATTACATTTCTTCTGGTCATTTTCAATGTTGCAGTGGCTTATTGTCAAATGGATTCAAAAAGCAATTAAAGATGATATAGCGAAAGGCGGCAAGGGTTTGTGAGTGCCTCTCTTCTATTCAGGTGTAAGTTCTTACATGGATGCTTCCTCCCTCCCGCCCACTCTTTCTCTCCATCACTCAATTCCAACCTTCTGAAAATTTAATCCATTATACATGTGGGTCTATGTCTTGCGATGTTATTGATGGAATACTAGGGAAAACAGGCTCTTCGCCCTTCAGTTGAGTGTATTTTTGTCTCGGAGCTTGATGTAATTTATTTTTCTTGTCCTTGGAATTTTTTTTTGCTTATCCTTCTTTTAGTATTAATAAATTGGCAGGCTTGAAGAATCAAATTCGAATGATTCCTGGCAAGACTATGGACAGGGAATATCGACTTTATGTGCTTCTTGATTCTTGTATGGTTATCTTATTGCACATCTTAGATATCTGTATGGAGCCAATAGAGGGGTAAATTTCATCTATCATTCTGAATTCCGTACTTAGTAATAGTAATGTCTTTTGAAATTAATGTGTAAGGGAAAATTCTCTCAATTTTAATTTTAACAAAAAAATATTTTCAGTGTGGATTTTCTATCCAAGTACAGTTAGAATGAAGTGGTATGGCGAGTTGAATTTTTAGTTCGTACAAATGTTTCCTTCTTTATATTTGTTCTCTCTCATAGTGTTTGGATGGAAAATCAACACTAGAAGAATTTTACTGGTATAAAAATTTAAATTTTAGGGATATTATTGTTACAAAGCGCAAAGATTAAGGACAGTAGATGAAATTACCTGGAATTAATGGAGTACGACTCAAATAAGTTTGTCTAATATTCGAACTTTGAAGTACCTTCCCTACCAACCTATGCATGCTCGAAGAAAATTATTCCGCCGATCTATACATGCTAAAGGAGAAACAAAAAAGAAAATCCTTCATTACCCAATGGTGGACCCTGCATCTGTGTTGTGCGTTAAGTTTCAGCAAAAGTGCATGGATGATCCATCCTTGGATTATGAAATTGTGATCGATGGTACTTTTTCCTCCAGGCGCGGCATTATTGCAGTAAAGTTCTTAGCTTCCTTTCTGCGGAGATTGCGGGAATTTGTGTTGAGGAGAGAATTCGAGGATAGGAAGTGGGGGACCGGAGTAGAGATGAGTTTTATTTTTTTAATACTGATGGGTCATGGGAGCATATATGGTTGGGCACGCTACCCTTGGCAGCAACCACCATTACAGACCGCCATCATGCTAACAATCTCATTATTGTATATCATCATTATGTATCGCATGGAATCAAATTAAATCCTCCACAATAATATTTGTATTCTTAATATTCCATAAATGGTCAAAATATAACTCTACTTACTGTTTGAATTTTTTTCTTATCTAAATCGAATTTTTATGAACTGATTTAATTGTACTCTGCCATAAATATATTTTTTAGTACATGACAAAATTTAATTAAATTGATTCTTGATAATCCGATAAAGAAATTGACAATATCTCTGCCTTGTGCGATTATTAAAAAAATTGGCTATACCAATCTGTTTCCAGTTTACCATGCCAAAGTAACATGTCTTATTAAGGCGATTTGAGAGGCAATGTCCGCTTTCATGAGGGGACAAGCAGGTTTTAGAAAATCTTTGCCACTGCACACGATCTGTATATTGATAATTTCTCCCTAAAAGACGACTTGCTCTGTCACCTGTTACTCTTTAGTTTGACACGCAAAACAAATCCAGCAGTGAAATGTTTCATCTTGCTATTGATTAAATTTTCAGTAATTTTCTCAAAATTAGGTGGTTATATTAAATCAATAATTCTTCACAAGATATGGTGTAGTTCACAAGAATTAAAAATTCATGTGTATTGCTGTGTAAAAATGTAGAAACCAAACGGTATTCTTGAACATAAGAAATTTTATATTTTTTCTTCGTTTGAAAAGTTATCTCGCACCAATGAATTTTTTGTTTAGTGACCTTTGAATTGTTTTCAAAATCATAAATCTGGAATTTTAAACTCAAATCAAACCTTATGAATCAAAAATAAAAATTATTCTGACCCTTAACATAATTGATAGAGTCAATTTCAATTATTTATGAGTTTAAATCCAATTTCATATATTATTAACACTTTCTTATGACAAATTTTTTATTAGATCTCTAATAGATATTGAATTTATGACCTTTCATTTTTATTATGACTATTTTACAGTAGATATACAATTTGAACTAATTCTAATTACTTAATTCTTTTTAAATAAGTAAATTTCGATATGAGAGAAAAATATAAGCCCAATAATACAAGTAAAATGCTGGTTTTTAATGAATAGAATAATCCTGCTCATGATTAGGTTGAGTCCATGACATCGTGAGGGATAAAAAAATGAGTTATTCCCCCAAATTTTCTTTAACTTGTAAAATGATGATGAAGATTAATATAATATTAGGGGCTGCATATCCCAATGCACCGAATGACTTAACTGGAATTTATCAGAAAAAGCTGAGCTTAATCAATCATGATTAACAGCCACCCACTGAGGATTAGATTACGACACCATTCATAAATCAGAATCAAAGCTAATAATCATCTTTTGATGCCCCATGCGGAATTTCATCTTTTAAACTTTGGACCGTTGCGAAACAAAAGCTATAAAACCAGTCTTCTCCTGTCCAAGTGTATGCGCTTAGTCTGAAGTCCCAAGGAAAATATCACACAATGGGTAGTAATCTGAAGAACGCCGTGATCTCTTTCCTGGTTCCACTTCCTTCAATTATCTTCTATCTTTCCCTCCTTAATCATTATCATAATTCTATTGTTAGTGATGGGGCTACTCACTCTCCTTTTTGGACATGGTTCTTTCACCATCCTCTTCTTTTGGTCAACATTCTCTTCTTCTTCAACGTTAATGTCCTCTTCTGGATCATCAGTCACATTCAATCAAGTCATTGGGTATATTCGATGCTTCGATTTTTTAATTTCACACTTTTTATACCTTTTGGATTTCTTTGTGGGACTTAATTGTTTAATTTGTCTGGCGTAGATGATAGATCTGTACTGGACTGTGATACCGATACTTCTCGTTTACTATTACTTGACATACCCTTCTGCCCAATATAACTGGTGGAGGTCAAGAATCGTGATAACATTAACATGGGTGTGGAGTCTGAGGCTTACCCATAACTATTTTAGGCGGGAAAAGTGGCAGTGGGGTGCCAGAGAGGACTGGAGGTTCACTGATATGCGTGGCCAGTATGGCAAGAATTGGTGGTGGATTTCCTTTTTCTCTGTCTACCTCTCGCAGCAGGTAATGTGTCTCTCTGCTTGCTTCTATTGATACGGCTGATCATTGATGTTAGTTCTTTGATAATTCTGAATTTCAACTCAATATAGATGCTTGATAAATTGCCACAAAGAGATTCAGAGATATTTGAAGTTTTTAATTTGCACTTTGGAAGCTTAGGTGGCATAGACCATATAGTTTAACTCGCGAGGAATTTCTGCAGATGGTAGAAATGTTCTAAGCAAACAAGTACAATTGGCATCTTTTTTTATTTGGTGGTCCATAAATTCGCAGGTTTTTCTGATTGGAGTATGCCTGCCATTCTATACTGTTCACTCGGTTGATAAACCATTGAATGTCTGGGATTTTGTTGCCGTTGCTGTTTGCTTATGTGGTGTTGTGATAGCATACTTTGCCGATACACAGCTCCATAAATTTGTGACAAGAAACGAGAAACTTAAAGAGCTTGGCAAGCCAGTGGTGCCCAATCTTGATGGAGGATTATGGTGTTACTCACGGCATCCTAACTACTTTGGAGAGCAGTTGTGGTGGTGGGGACTGGTTATATTTGCATGGAACCTGGGACAGGGGTGGACTTCTGTTGGCGCTCTCATTAATAGTTTATGCTTAGCATATGTTACTGTGCTTGTAGAGCAGCGGATGCTGAAACAAGAATACAGAGCTGATGTATACCGGCTGTATCAGAAGACAACCTCAGTGTGGATTCCTTGGTTCAAGTCATCTGCCTTTGCCAACAAAGATAAGAACAACTGATCTGATGTGCTTCTACTAATTAATTCCCATAGTGCATTGTTTGTATAATTTGTTATTCCTAAGCAATGTGTTTGTATGCTTATTTTTTAATTCGAAATTATGTGCTTCTTGTAGCTAAATATAAATTCCTTCTTTCTCTCATTCGAATTGGTTGTCTTTTGCATCTTTTAGAGTTTGTAATGTGTCAAAGCTAGGATTTGTTTTGGATCTGCCCTTTATTCACAGGACTGATAATTGAGTATTTGGATAGTTTCCAGAAATCAATCTAGATCTTAGAGTTTTGCAATGTCTAAATAGGAAATAGGGTCGTAGGCTCCACTTCTTCTCAGGGGCATTTTCCAAAACAAGTTGGCTGAGAAAACAATATCTTAACTTAGGGTGAGAATTTGAGAAATTTCAAATTTACGGTGTTTTGCAAAAATTTCCCATTTAATGGTGAAAATTATTGACAAACAGACATATAAGTTGTAAGCTTGACGAATATATATATATATTTTTTTAATTTTTCGGCCTTATTTGAACTTTTTTTTTAAAAGTGAGTCAACGGATTCCTACAAAAGATGAAATGAATGGATTAATTTTTCAATAAGTGAATCAATAGAGACATCAATTACCATGCATGCATGAGTGTTTATTTATTTTATTAGAAATGTGGAGTGAATAGATTCCTTGCAAAAATATGATATACTACGAGACAATTTGACAATTGATTCAATTATTGATGAATATATTGTACTTGAAATTCAATTAATTTCAATACAGGATTTGTAGCTCAATTTAATAACTAACTTATTAAAATATATCGATATTTTTTTTGTACAATAATTTTTGTTTGTAAAAAAAATGAAAAAACTTACTACCTGAAATTTGCTTTCTACAATGGGTGAAACAAAAAATTGCCAAGGAATATATTCATTCAATCATAATAATTTACGAGCAAATAACACTTTTTATTCAATTTGTCCTTTTCAACATGTGAGTGCATTAGATTAATTTAAGTTACCAAGTAGGTTGTCCGCTACTTGGAAGAGCAGACAACATGCTAACCGGACGACTACTATCCACTCCTCCAAATGGTGAACAACAATAGCTGACCACTTTTTTTTTCACTTTGATTATCTTTGACTATCCGGAATTTTTTTTTTCAATTCACCCTAAGTTGAAAATATTTTCCCCATCCACCATTTTTTCTTTTTTTTTTGGGAAAAAGCCCTCTTCTAAGACCCTTCCCTCTTCAAGCTAAAACCATTGCTTGTAATTGATTCTGTGCCTTGAAAGTTTGTTAGAATAATCAAAGTAGGCTACAGAGTAACTATTGTTGGATATTTTACATTTCTACTGCTTCTATGGCCTTGTAAATATTCAGGATTCTCTTGTCATATGGTTGAGTCTTGAGTGCCCTGAAACATAAATAATGACTGTTGAGGAGACTGTTACCTGTGGGAATGAAGCATTTTTCAGGGATAGTGAACGTAGAAACACTTCTTTATGTACAAGCATTGCTAAGAGAAAATAGGTAGGAAGATTAAAGTATTGGAATTTGAAATGTCATGGACTACCCTTCCAAGCGAACAGGGCTGCAGCCCGTCTGTGGAGCTGGTGCTCATCATTGTACCCCCAATGTAGGCCCCACTCCCATCAAATCAACACAAGCTGTTCCGTTCACATTTTAGATAACTCCTGCTTTTTGTTTAGCGAACTATGCTTAATGAATATGTGATGGGGCCAGTGAAATTCCCCAATGATAGCACAGGTCCACGTATTGTAGAAAACCATTATTTTGTCATATTAGCCATTAGGTGCCACCTCCAAATCTTGGGACATAAGACGCTAATGCCTTTTGTGGAAAAGACTAAATGCCTTTTCTATCCATATCATATGAAAAGATTCACGTTATGAACCTGCTGTTACACAATCTGAAAGGGTGTTAAATGTGTCACTTCTATAGAAATGAATTAAAGGATATTGGAGAGATTATGATGCAAGGCAAAGTGCCAGATAATTTTTGGTGCATAATATGCATGTTAAGAACTGTAAGTGAAGATCTTAATAGGGATATGACTCATTAAGATTATGGGTGCATTATCATTATTAGTTAAGAGTTGTTTGTGCTTAAACCATGTTGCTTCCGCCAAAATCTGGCCAGAAAGATTGACTCGTTTTGCTGCTTTTGATTGGAGGAGGATAGCAACTTTTGTGTCTCTTGAAAGATTGACTAGTCTTTTCTTTTCTGTTTCTTCATTTTGTTCAAGTCATATGTTTCCAATAATTAGGCTTGCTTTACCTGCATAATCTTATTGTAAGCATGATTGCAAGACCATTTTAGGGGTATTTGAGATTGTCTTTAGGGGTATTTGGGATTGTCCTTAAGAGTCAAAAAAAAAAAAACAAGTTTATACTTTTTGTTTTAATTAACTATTTTTTTAATTTTTTATAAACTACTTATTTCAAATATGCGTCTGACAAAAATATATATTTATCTGTTTCTATTCAAAAGCAGTTTTCAAAATTGACGGGAAAACAACAAGTCTTACTAATCTAAATTATAGTGTAATTGAGTCTAGTCGATATAATGTGAGGTTCGAGTTTAACTTGATTGAAAAAAATTGATGCTCAAACTCAATTTGAATTCGATCTAATTTTTTTAATTGTTCAAAACTCAATTTGAAAAATATTTGAGCTATATGAGTTTGATATGACAAATCTCACATCAATTAAAATTTTTTGTTAAATAGTGTATTTGGCTCGACTCAAAATCAACTCAGTTAAATACTGAATGCATAAAAATAATTTAATAAATAATAAAAAAATAACTATTTAATTAAATTGTGAGTCTTAAGAGTTGGATTTTGTGATTATCAAACATAACTCAATTAATTTCAAGTTAAATTTGAATATTTTATTATTCAAACACAAAATAGCTCGCGAATAGCTTAACTCGTTTAAACTTCTAATCTAAACCAGTTTTATAGATAATTTAATCAAATCAATAATAAATTATCATGTATAAAAATGAATGAGATTTTATTGCTAAGTTGGTTAATGAATTTTGATCTGAGCAACAAATATCCGGTAACTAATGAGGTATATTTTTTATCATGTTTTTCCCCTTGCCGACTGGGAAGTGTTTAACTTAATCGTCAAAGGTTGCTGAAGAGGATTGTGTCTCAAAAGTCAAGAGGCTCCGCCTTTCTTGACTGCACATTTCGTGTACCTACTTGCTTCTTCGGTTTTCATGCATTGCCTTCCTCTATTTATCCATTCTCTATCTAATTATTCCCCATCTGATTCCTCTTCAACCTTCGGTTTCATCTGTTGTATACCATGGCCACGTTCAAGATGTCATTTCCCTTATGGATGATGGTACTCATATTGGGACTTTGCCTGTCTGTGCAAGTGGTGCGATCTCAAGTTGAAATTAATCTGTGCCCAGGGCCCATGTCCCCTCCAGAAGGATGCCCTATTGCTTGCTTCCGCCCTGACCCAGTTTGTGGAGCTAATGGTGTCACCTACTGGTGTGGTTGCCCTGATGCCTTATGTGCTGGTGTTCGAGTCGTCAAGTTTGGCGAATGCTAGCCCTATTACCACTCTTGTTTATCCATGGCTCTTCATCATCCTGCTCCATCTGTTCTTTCATAATAATTTCTGTTCAATTTTTTACTCGAAAAATATGGTAGTCGTGCCGTGCATATAATATATAAATAATGAATAAAAGAAGAGTTAAGAGTTTGAATACTGCTGCTTTATCTTCAATGGAAATTTTTCGCATATACTCCTTTTTAATAAATTAAACTAATGATAAAATATCGGCATAAAAACTTGAATTAAGGAGTAATTTATTACATTATAATGTCAATCAATTAAAAAAATGCTATTACATTATCCAAACTCCAAAAGCTGCATTATATGACTACAGAAACCAGGGATTCAAAGAAGATCTCTATCCGTCAAAGAAAGTGACGATCCATTATCATCTTTGACTTAAATTAATTTCCATTATCAAAACATTCATTAATAAATGGGAAAAAGTTTTAGAGTATATCACGTTCTTTTTGTAAACTAATCCGATCATACTGTAATATATATAAAAATTTATTAATTATTATATTAGCATCAATTAATATCAATAAAACTATTAAATTTATATCACAGTATAATTGAATTAATTTACTGATAATGTAGTAGATTGCTCTATAAAATCATTCATTTTTTTATAATGTAGCGCTTGACATTTTTTCTACTTCTATCATTTTGGCAAGAAAGAAGTATTTAGCTATTTTCAGAAGAGAAGTGGTGGGATGGGGTGGATGATTATGATCATAGTACTGGGCGTTTGGTTGAGCATGGCAGAAGCAAACAAGCCGGGGCCTTCCTAACTTGTGTGCAGGATTCGGAGCTCCAGAAGGATGCCCCATCAGGTGCTTGCGCTATGACCCGGTGTGTGGGGCTAACGGGGTCACCTACGGCTGTGGCTGCCCTGATGTTGCCTGCGCTGGTGTTCCTGTTGTTAAGTTAGGTGCGTTAGATCCACACATGTGTGCTCTTCTTCTATGGTTATTGTATACGTTCCATTTGATTATGTTCACTTGTAATAATTTTTCTTTCCTGTCTTAATTTAGTTAATATAAATAAAATATTATATAAAAATTATGAAAACTATGTGATATTCAGTTATTAAATTGTTTTATTAATTGTTTGCAATGAAAAAAAAGTTATATATATATATATATATATATATATATATATATATATATATATATATATATATATATGTATGTATGTATGTATAAGTGCTTATTAACTTTTTTTTTTATTATCTTCCTCATCATACTTTTATTTTTTTCATATAAGTTCTATAATATTAAAAAAGAGTATATAATTATATAATAAAGAAAATAATAAAAAAATATAATAAGAAGAAGTTAATGAGTAATTCACATATATATGTATTAAATAAGCAAATTGTGATGGTTGCCCTTCCAACTTACAATACAACCATATGTGGCAGTGATACATATCGTGATTGAGCAATTAAATTAAAAACTTGATAGCAAATATTATATCATATTATAATAGAACAATTTCAAAGTTTTCATTTTTACAAAAATCATCTATTGAAGCAAAATTTCATAAGCATAAAAAAAATTATTTAAGCGTAATTTCTTAAAAAAAAAAAGCTGTATATATCAATAATAATTGGTAAATTTATAAATACAGATAAAAAAATATTTTTATTATATAAATTAAAATTAAAAGATATTAATAAATTGAAAGATGAGTCTATCAAATTTATCCATTTATAAATAAATTGGAATTTGGGAATACTTTTGCCTTATTATTTAAAATTATTATTTACTCTTGAAATTTGATATATTGTACTAGCAATCTCCTGAAGTTCAAAATTATACGATTAACTTCATATATTTTATCTTTATTAAATTATATAATCATTTTATTAAATTTTAAAATATTTACCATCAATCAGAAAGAATATTTTCTTTTATTTATGGGTACTAATATAATAGATTAAAACTCAAAGGATAAATAATAATTTTCTCTATGTGATTTCATTATAATATAATATATTTTTAATAGAAAATTTAATAAAATAAAATATTAATATAATATAATAAAATAAAAAGAATCAATCATATAATTTTTAAATTTCAAAAGTTACTAGAATAAAACAAACTCATAAAATAAATAATAATTTTTTAATTATTTTAATACAATATAATATACTTCTAATTTAAAATTTAATGAAATAATATATTAATAAAATATAATAGAATAAAGCTTCATATGATTTTTAAAAATCAAAAGTGGTAATACAATAATAACTTTTTTTTTCCTATTGGAACTGCTAGACTAGTCACTAGAGACAAACGACCAGCCGCGGATTGGTTTATTTTTGGGCAGGAATTGGTCTACCAAATCTTTCAGACCGTTTCCTGTTCTGTTTTGCCCGCTTTTCTTCGTTGTTGCTTCCCAAATCCTCTAATTTCCTCTCTTTCTGCGTACTCATTAATTTTTCGTACTCATCTAAACGCCCCTCTTTTTTCCGTCAGCCCCAAAATTAGAGTTGGTAGAGAGGGTCAGGGTTTCCTTCAATTTCGCCCTTGCCTTAACGCTAAATCAATGAATCGATCTGCGCTATTGACCGTATCATGTTTCGTGGTTGCCATATTTGGTCTCTGCTTGCCGCTGGTCCAATCGAAGCGTGACGATGGAATGGTAATTCAGCAAATCATCAACAAGCAAGGAGGCGACATTTACGCCGGACTGGCTGCTCCTGCTTCATGCCCAATTAACTGCTTCCGAGCCGACCCCGTTTGTGGTGTTGATGGGGTGACATACTGGTGCGGGTGTGCTGACGCCATGTGCAATGATACTCCTGTAGCTAAATTAGGGCCTTGTGAATTGGGAAATGGAGGCAGCGCTTCTTCTGGTCCACATTCTATGGCTTATCTTGCTCGGATTTTCTTTGCTATTCGGTCTTTTTTAATTTGAAAGAAACAGAGATTACTTCATGTCTGCATTCTTTTTCCTTTCTTTTTTGTTTTTGTTTTTGTTGTTGTTGTGGTTGACTCTGTTAGGATTTGTGCGAGAGTTTTTCATGTATGTAAGAGAAGTTATTGAATTAATTATAATTGCATTATGATTCTTTCTCTTGTCCTTTCTTGTTCTATTTAATTTGATTTAACAATTTGTTTAATTTGAGGGAATTGGGTGGAAGAGAAAAAAGTCTCTTGCAGTTATTTGCGGGGATGCATTTCTGCAAGATTTATATGCCAAGCTTCATCTTGCACTAGCGATCCCAAAATTAACTAGACTTCAGAAAAATACGAAAACAAAGGAACATTAGGGAAAAAAATTCATTGTAACCCAATATCTCGAAGGAGAAGATATGTGGTGGTCTATAAATAACCTCTGACTTTTCCTAGTACAGTACAGCTATACAGCTTAAACCTCCGTGAGGCTATTATGCTGCTAATACAAATGTGACAGCTGATAGGTAAGGGATACAAAAAGTAGCAATTCGAGTAGCTGATCTCCATGATAGGCTTTGCTTCTCCTGATTCATAGTGTTGAACTTCGAGCATTGAAGGCATAGGCCAGTCCTTTGCATTATAACCTTCTGCAGGGTGGCAGGTCTTCCTTTACACCATTATCAGATATGCTATCTGAAAGAAATCCATGCATCTGAAACATGCTAAGACCATGGGATGGCACAAGATGGCTCTTTTTTATGTCAATCAGTGCATAAGTAGCTAACAATTAATCTGCCATTCCAATTTGTTGCGTCTTGTGTTCTTCTATTTAACAGTAGAAGAATGAAACAGGAAACATTCTATTGGACTACAAAGCATATAGCTCAAGATGGCACTTGAACATGCATGCCGTAATCTGTTCTTGTTTGAATTTAAGATCGCTTCCCATAGATGATTCTTCTGAAGAACTATGTGATGATATGTTAATCAATGTCCTGAGTAAAGGAACCTTCTTATCTTATACTTAGGAACTATGTGATGATATGTCAATCAATGTCCACAGAACAGGTACCTCAAGAAGGCTCATCCTTTTGGCGCAAAATTGAGGCCTTTTCGTATCTTTGCTTCTCAATCTCCTTTGCCAAGAAATCCAAAGTTGTGTCAGTGACATGATTTGGCAAGCAGCCTGCATCCAGCATCATTTTTAAGAATTTATATGCATCTTTCAAATGACCTGCCTTGCTATGAATTTCAATGAGTGTATTGTAAGTGACCACATCAGGATTTATTCCGCTGGTTTTCATTTGTTCAAAAAGCATTCTAGCTTCATCAATTCTTCCAGCCTTTCCCAATGCATTAATCAGGGTATTGTACATAACAATGTCAAGGTAACCACCTTGTTTCATTAACTTATCTAGAACAGAGCTGGCTAGATCTGCTCTTCCCATCTTCCCCAATCCTTGAATTATCACATTATACGTTGCTATGTCTGCTGGACAAACCTTTTCACCCATTTCATTGAGGATATCCCATGCCTCATTAAAATAGCCTTTTTTGACAAAAGAACTCATGATAGAATTGTATGTATAACTAACAGGGTTGACACCCATATCACTGAATATCTCGAACAACTTGCAGGCTAAACTCAGCTTTCCCTTGGCCAAAAATATGGACAAGAAAGTATTTTCCATGTCAATATCAAAAGAGTCCATTCCCTTGGCTTGAACTCTTTGCCCTCTAACCAGTGAAAATTGCTGAGAGAAACTATCACGAGAAATCACTTGATTGGCCAAATAGTCCATATGTGGAGATGACGACCATTGATTATATTCAGCTGAAGAACTGTTCTCATCCTCAATTGTAGTATCCTCTGAACCACGGTCCTTTAATCCAGGGTACCTGAGTAAGCTCAAAATCTCATTAAGGTTGCCATTAGATGGGAACATTGGTGTATAGTCTTTTCTTTTGCTAGGACTTTTCAAGATAGCTTCCAGATCTGCTCGCCATTTGAGAACATTTGCTACTAGATTACCATCTCTTATGTGCTTCATTAATTTCTCTGTCCAATCCCACCTACCCCGTTTATGAAATTCGATCAAAAGAGAAGTTATAGTAACTAGATCAACAACAAAGCCTCTCTCCTCCATTTCTTCCACCAAGCGTAGTGCTTCCTCAAGTTGACCTTCCCTACAAAGAAGGAGCACAACAATGCTATAGGTAACTGCATCTACAAACTTGCCTTTCTTCTTCAGTTCACAGAATAAGCCGTAACCAGCCTCAGCCCTACCATTCTTACACAATCCATCAATCAAAATGTTATATGTCCAGGATGAGGCGCTCACTCCATCCTGAACCATCTTCTCAAACAACTGGCACGCTTCTATAACTTTCCTTGCCTTGAACATCCCATCTAGAAGAGAATTATAGATAGAGGTATCTGGAACGAACCCATTGTCCTGCATCTCACTAAAAATTTTTGTTGCATCATCCATTCGGTAGGCTTTAGAACACCCTTGAATAAGTATTCGATATGTAAAGGCATCAGGCTCATGACCAGATACTTTTAATTCCTCATATACAATCAGTGCATCCTTCACCTTTCCAAACAAGCATAGCACATGGATCAGGCTATTATAGGTGCACAAATCAGGACCAAATGATCCAGAACCCAAATTCTTTTCCTTCATCTCTTTAAATAGCCTTAATGCAGTACCCAGATCACCCCAACAACCGAATGCATGGATGCAAATGTTGTAACCCCATGTATCCAATTCAAAACCCCTTCCCTCCCTCAGTCTATCAAAGACCTTCTTGAATTCCACCCTCATATCTGTCTTTCTAAGAGCAACTAACAATGCATTACATGCAATGGAACCAAGAAGCGAAACACCCAGATTTCCTGCAGCATCCTCTTCTTTGGTACCATTGGAAGCTTCTAGCAGCTTAATGAAGATGGACAAGGCTACTCCCACCTGATTTTTCCTTGCCAGTGCCACGATAACAGAATCATACATGTGAGGGTTTAAATTAGTTCCTAATTCCTCCATGTAATCAAGAATCTCAAGTGCAAAATCAAAGTTACCAAACCGAATAAAAACATCAAGGAGAAACTTAAAAGTCTCAGAACCAATAACTACACCATCATCCTTCATTGAATTCAGCAACCCGGGGACCTCCTCAAAGTACCCAGCACGGCACAACGTGCGAAACATCTGAGTGTAAGTGCACGAAGAGTGCTTGTAATTATGTCTGAAAGAACACCATTTAAAAAACTCAATCTTTTTCGATGCATCAAGCGAGCTTTGGCGTAGGATTTGGAGGACAAGGGGTTCTGATAGAGGAATGGAATCTGGGTCAAGATTGCGAGTTCCAGATACAGAGAGGCTTTTGGTTAGAAATGCAACCAAGAGTACATTCTCCAATTGGTATGACGATGATGATGAAGAAAATAGAGTGGCTCTCAAGCGATGTATTGCGGTTTTCAGTTTAGGGTTTTTCACCAAGAATACAAGAAACGAATTCCTGAGGTCTTTGATAGTGGTGGTGCATCTTGACATGATCCAGTCTTTTTCCCTAGCTCGAGCTCCTACCTGGACAGAACAGTGTCGATGATAAGCCAAAAAGAGGTGAAAAGACGCAATGGTTTAATTTAACCATTACAGTTTTGATTGAGAAACTATATAGATGGGGGTACTGGTGTTTAAATTCAGGATCGGTGAGAATTGAGTTGAAGGGGGAAGAGAGCGGGATTTCGAACGGAAAGCAGGGATAAAAGATGCTTCCTCTCAGAACCAGCAGTGAGCCGACGAACTGAACTAGCTTTCGCTTCGGCCTGAAGATTCAATTGGGATTTTGAATTTTGAATCGGACAAATAACTAATGAAGGCAAAGGTCATCCGTTAAAGATTCAATTGGGATTAAATAAACCAATTTTGGGACTACATAAACTAATCGAGATTGAGATTGAAAAGCTCTTATATATATATATACTAAATATTATTATATATATTCTGTTCAATTATATTTAAATCTAAACTTTAAATATATAACTAAATTTTATATTTATAAACCAAATTACATATTAAATATTCAAATATATATTTGAAGTTTAAAATTTAGATATTTATTTATATTATTATAAATAATTATATAAAATTA
Organism: Triadica sebifera; assembly: GCA_023653625.1. NCBI lineage: Eukaryota > Viridiplantae > Streptophyta > Magnoliopsida > Malpighiales > Euphorbiaceae > Triadica > Triadica sebifera. The sequence goes on from CM042900.1 coordinate 29,805,533, forward strand.
AAGTTTGCAGATAACCTCGCTTTCAATTAGATTTTTAATGTTTTTTTTTTCAATTGTCGTACAGCATGTTTCTTAATTCTTATAACTCTCTATTCATTTTTTTTATTAATTATAGATAAAATGCTGACTTGACAATCTAATGTGAGCCAACTGAAGCCAATATATGACAAAATGAATGCAAAAATATTTTTTAAAAAAATTGCAACGGATTTTTCTATTGCTAATAATTTTTCTGATATAATTTTTCTTGACAATCTATAGGTAAATATTTTTAATAATTTAAAAAAAAAAACAATATATTTTAATCAACTAACATCACAATTAGATTTATGATCAAAAAAACCCATCTATTTTTCCTATTTAAAAAAGAAGTGAAATGTTGGGGGCACTTTTGAAGTTATCCCTAATTATTATTACATTATAAAGTCTAAGTGAATTGCCGGATTTGGATAATGTGGGATCCATTTTGCATGCCACGTCAACATTCCATTACTAATTGATCAGAAATCTGACGGAGGTATCTAATCGGGAAAAATGAAAATGTTTTGTGTCTAATTAACAAAAAAATGTTAGATGTAAAATTGAATTTTTTTAAGTTACCCAAAAAAATAAGAATGCATCATAATGGTTATTTGCTTTGTGCTTTATAGTTTCGTTTTTTTAACTTTAAAATATTTTCTGATAAGTAAATTCTCTTTTCAGATTAGATGATGATCCGTATATTTTCCCTGCACAATTTGATATTAGAGAGATTGTGTTTTAAATGCATTTTTATATGATGAATTTAGTTAATAACATATATATTAAGGCATAAAAATTAATTTTTACTTTATAAATATATAAAATATACCACAGAAATTGTAGCACCTCCTTTATGGATGGAATATTAGCAATCATTTAGGGATATGTCACGCTAACTTAAAATCGTGAGAATTTAAATCCTTTTAAAACATAAAAAAAAAATTTAAAACTTAATTGCTTTCAATGGAAAATGCTTCATTTTAAAATCTTGTGTTTCTATGATTATTTTAAAAAATTCAACCTATAGTCCTCAATTTAACTTCATGATTTTAAAAATTTAATCACATGCATAGCTCGGATATTATTAAACCCTTAATGATATAGAAAATCACATATGCTTGATGCACTATTTTGTTTTTTAATTATTACATGCCCAAATGAAACATTAATTAAAAACCATGAACATGGCATCATATAATAATTTTTTTGTCTATAAAAAATCTAAATTTGCCATTTCTTAACTGAATTCCAGAATTTATATAATTTTTTTTTTCTGAACTGAGAATGTCTGAAATTTGAGGTATCTTCTAAACACATTCTGATCTTGGATCCATTTGGGAGCTTTAAAAATTCAGTAGGAAAGTGTCATTGAGCTTAATAAAATTTGTACAATTAATGTATTCACTTGATTTTGTCATGTTTTTATTCGCAAGTAGGCGTGCCTATTCTTTATATTTGGCAAGAAAATGTTACTTGACTCAATAAATTTGTATTAGGGTCTCCTTGCTAAGCAACTCAATGCTAACAGAATTGCTGGGGAGTGTGACAATTAATTACTATATCATTATTAATAATATAGCTAGTAACATACCATTATCAACTGGTTAACGGGAGATCACCGCTGAGAAGATGAGACCTTAGATGTAGAGACCACCTTGAAACAGAGGAGGTTCGAGAGTCGGGGATCACTCAAGGAATAAGAATAAGGCAAAGTTGAAGGCATGAAAGGACTTCTTGACATAACAACACTCCCGCACATAGATCCGAAGATGTGCCCACACCAGTTGTCAGGGTGGCACCCTATTGTTTGACACAGGCCTGGCGCTCCACGCAAACGTCCCATTAAGGAGAGGCACATGTACGAAAAAGATAAAATCTAAGAAACTCCATAATTCCTCAACATACTAGTTTGAGCTATTCTCTTACTTCAGCTTCTTACTATTGACTTTGCCATCGGAGTAGGAATGTCGTGGTAGACTCGGCGTGCTCTCCTAATACCTTCTTTGCCTTGTAGGACACTGATCGCTACAACAAGTCATAAATAGCAAACCAATTGGATTTTTTTTTCTTTTTCTTTCACCTGCACTGTATACTAATTAACCAAGTTAGTCAATCAGAACTCGTGATGAATCATTGAAGTCATGCTAATGACGAACATAACATACATATCATTTTATTCTGTAACCTTTAACATCTGAAAAAAAAGGCCTTCCAAAAGGAGAATGTTTAATTAAAAATGGTAAGTTGATTGATTTTAGTAATGATTCTGATGCTAGTACTCAATCATGTATATTCCCCTTTTCAGGCAAGTCACAACTTAAATAGAAAAAGTTAGAAAGGTGTCACGTCCCGCAAAGATTCATACGAGATTTCCCGCATATTTACATTTTGGCACACATATGTAATATTCTAGAAGGCCAATGTAAACCGTTAGATTAAATGGATCGTGGCCGTCCATTTCGGTAGATAGGAATTAATCCTAGTCTTCCATTTGGTAGGTGGGAATCAATCATAGCCATCCATTTTTGTAGGTGGGAATTGATCTTAACCATCCATTTGGTAGGTGAGAATCAATCCTAGCCATTCATTTGGTAGGTGAGAATCAATCATAGCCATTCATTTGGTAGGTGGGAGTTAATCCTAACCATCCATCTGTTAGGTGGGAATTGATCTCGGCCATCCATTGACGAGGTGGAGGCCTATATATACCTTATGTAAATTCATTTGTAATCATTCAAGCAATTAAGCATTTCAAGTAATACAAAGCATTCTTCACAAACTCTTGTGTTCTTGTTTTGCTATTGAATCTTCTCGATCTCTAAGTTTCGTTCTATTCTCTTTGGAGTGTTTTTATCAGTTTGGAAGGTAGGCTTAGTGCAACGGACTATGCTAAGTGCAGCACGATTGCTAGCTGAACTCTAGGGTCGTGACAGTTGGTATCAGAGTCAAGGTTCGAAGCTTTACTACCTTTGGCATAATGAAGGCTACTACCCCAGCTACACCTAGCGTGGAAGTTCCATCCATGGAACGTAGTCGTGAGAAAGTTCGGAAACCATCTAAGGAATCTCGAGCCAAGTCGAAAGACATGATTTCTAGCTTGGAAACACGTGTTGTGAGTGCTCAGGACAACTTGGGAGAGTTGTTCGACCGAGTGGACAACTTGGAGGAACGTTGCAGCGGCTTGGAGGCCGAGGATGCGGAGATCCATGCAGCGGTCAAGATGTCCCTCAACAAGCTAGATGGTGGGTTAAGGCAAGAGATTGATGGACTGAAATCCAAACTTGTCAAGGTACGTGATCTCTTCCAAAGAGAAATTTCCAATGTGTTGCTTAGAGTTGAGGATATGGGTGGTGATCTAGCATTCTGCAAACGGGCTATGGCTTCGGGAACCAATACAACCACTATCATTGAGGCCAAGAAAGTGGAAGTTCCTAAGCCAAAGACTTTCAATGGTGCTCGGAATGCTAGGGAAGTTGAGAACTTCCTATGGGGGCTGGATCAATACTTTGAGGCTGCTGGCGTAACGGACCATGCCAGTAAAATCCAAACTACTGCCATGTACTTGACTGACACTGCTATGCTGTGGTGGAGACGAAGGCATGGAGATGTGCAACGTGGGGTGTGCACAATTGATACATTTGAGAACTTCAAAAGGGAGTTCAAAAGCAAAATTTTCCCCGTAAATGCTGAGGAAAAGGCGAGAGGCCGACTTCGACGACTAAAACAGATGGGTAGCATAAGGGAATATGTGAAATAGTTCACAACCTTGCTGCTAGAAGTCCCTGACACATCGGACAAAGACTCATTATTCTTGTTCATGGATGGTCTCCAATCATGGGCTAACCTTGAGCTTAAACGACGTGGTGTCCAAGACTTATCTTCGACCATTGTCGTTGCTGAAAGTCTTATTGATTACTCCTCAAACAAAGAAGGCCAGAGGCCAGTTGATAGAAAGTTTGTTGGAGCAAGAAATGGGGGAGGCCATGCTAAGAGTCAAAACTACAAAAATCACAGAGAAAGCTCATCATTCAAGCCACGAGACAAGGGGAAGGAAAGGGAAGAACGTGGTGCCTCAAAGCCCCGTGTGACGTGCTTCATATGCGACGGACCGCATTGGGCACGAGAATGTCCCAAAAGAAAGACAGTGAATGCTTTAGTTGTCTCCACTCATAATCAAGACAAAAGTGAAGCAGATGAAAGTGCGAAGATGGGATCTTTGCAGTTGCTTAGTGCATTGCGAAGTGCCCCAATGTCCCCCAAGGGACTCATGTTTGTGGATGCATCCATCAATGGGAAAGCCGCTAAAGCCTTGGTTGACACATGTGCGTCTCACAACTTTGTTTCACTAGAGGAAGCCAAGAGACTCGGTCTCAAGGTTGCCAATGGAGGTGGCTCCCTCAAAGCAGTTAACGCGGCAGCACAACCTCTCCAAGGAATTGCCCGCGGAGTGAAGGTCAGTCTCGGTGCATGGACTGGCCAAGTGGATTTATCTGTGGCACCCATGGATGATTTCTCGGTGGTATTCGGCATAGAGTTCTTGGATCAGATTAGAGCTTTCTTTGTTCCATGTTCAAACTTTATGTGCATTATGGATGTACCAAAGGCTTGTCTAGTACCGACGGAGAGGACCACCAAGCCTACTACACAAGCTCTTTCAGCACTTCAATTCAAAAAGGGATTGAAGAGGGAGGAAGAGAGTTACTTGGCCATTCTGAAGGAGTATGATGATGATGAAGCATCACCACAACTAAGCTTGCCGACGGAGGTGCAAGTTGTCTTGGACGAGTTTCAGGATGTGATGCCGGAGGCATTGCCAAAACAGTTACCCCCAAGGAGGGAGGTGGACCATGAAATCGAGCTGGAGCCTGGAACAAGACTACCAGCAATGAATCTTTACAGGATGGCAAATTCGGAGTTGGCAGAATTCGACTACAAGCTTAAATACAAGCCTGGTAAGGCCAATATGGTGGCTGATGCACTAAGTCGAAAGGCGAAGCTAGCAGATTTGAGTAGACCAAGCAGCCCCTTGCTGGAAAAGATCAAAGAAGGGTTGAAGCATGATGCCCTGGCTCAAAACCTCATTGTCTTCATCAAGGAAGGAAAGACAAGGCGATTTTGGCAGAGTGACGGACTACTCTATGCCAAGAAAAATCGCATCTACGTTCCTAAGTGGGGGAACTTGAGAAAAGAGCTGATCAAGGAATGTCATGATTCATTATGGGTTGGACACCTAGGCATGAGACACACCCTTGCCTTAATCAAGTCTATTTACTATTGGCCTCAACTACGGGATGATGTTGAAGCCTACGTGAGAACTTGTCTGGTTTGCCAACAAGACAAAATAGAGCAGCGTGCACCCAGTGGCTTGCTAGAACTGTTGCCTATTTCGGAAAGACCATGGGAGAGTGTTTCGATGGACTTCATCACTTGCTTGCCAAAATCAGAAGGCTTTGGCAGTATAATAGTGGTCATTGACCGCTTCAGCAAATATGCAACCTTCATATCTGCCTCGGTGGATTGTACTGCAGATGAGACTGCACGGTTGTTCCTCAAGCATGTTGTGAAGCATTGGGGAATTCCATCAAATATCGTGAGTGATCGAGACCCACGATTTACTGGAAAGTTCTGGACAGAGTTGTTCAAGCTGCTGGGATCATACTTAAACTTCTCCACCAGTTTTCATCCGCAAAGCGATGGGCAGACAGAACGTGCCAACGCATTACTGGAGCTGTATCTTAGGCATTTTGTTAGTGCCAACCAACATGATTGGGCTAAGTTGCTGGATGTAGCTCAATTCTCTTATAACTTGCAGCAAAGTGAATCCACTGGCAAGAGTCCCTTCGAGATTATTACGGGACAACAACCTATGACTCCTCATGCTTTGGCCACAAGCTATGAAGGAAGGAGTCCTGCAGCTTTCAAATTTGCTAAGGCATGGCATGAGCAAGTTGAGTTGGCCCGAGCCTATTTGAACAAAGCATCCAAAAAGATGAAGAAATGGGCTGACAAGAAAAGAAGAATGGTCGAATTTCGGAAAGGAGATTTGGTCCTTGTCAAATTACTACCACAACAGTTCAAGTCCTTGTGGAAGGTACGCAAGGGGTTGGTACGGAAATACGAAGGGTCATTTCCTGTCCTTAAGCAGGTTGGTAAGGTGTCTTACAAGCTACAACTCCCTCCCAAGCTTAAAATCTATCCAGTCTTTCATGTAAGTATGTTGAAACCTTATCATGGAGACGAATAAGATGCAAGTTGAGGAGAGTCGAAAAGGGCACCCACTGCGGTAGTAACCTCCTTTGATAGAGAAGTGGATTCCATTTTGGCAGACCGTCTAATTCGGCGAAGAGGTGTACCAAGTTATCGACAATACTTGGTCAAATGGAAGAATGCCCCGAACATAGAGGCAAGCTGGGAACCTGAAGACACTTTGTGGCAGTTCAAATATGACATAGAAAGGTTCATGCTTGAAGGCGCGATGAGGGCGTCGCGAACTTGAGTGGGGGAGAATGTCACGTCCCGCAAAGGTTCATACGGGATTTCCCGCATATTTACATTTTGGCACACATATGTAATATTCTAGAAGGCCAATGTAAACCGTTAGATTAAATGGATCATGATCGTCCATTTCGGTAGGTAGGAATTAATCCTAGTCTTCCATTTGGTAGGTGGGAATCAATCCTAGTCATCCATTTTGGTAGGTGTGAATTGATTTTAACCATCAATTTGGTAGGTGATAATCAATCCTAGCCATTCATTTGGTATGTGGGAGTTAATCCTAACCATCCATCTGTTAGGTGGGAATTGATCTCGGTCATCCATTGAGGAGGTGGAGGCCTATATATACCTTATGTAAATTCATTTGTAATCATTCAAGCAATTAAGCATTTCAAGTAATACAAAACATTCTTCACAAACTCTTGTGTTCTTGTTTTGCTATTGAATCTTCTCGATCTCTAAGTTCCGTTCTATTCTCTTTGAAGCTGCTTTTATCGGTTTGGAAGACAAGCTTAGTGCAACAGACCGTGCTAAGTGTCGCACGATTGCTAGCTGAACTCTAGGGTCGTGACAAAGGGCTTGGTTAAATAGCTTTATTCTTAAAAATTAGATTGCCCAATAGATATTGATTGGAAACTCCATTTGAAATTTTTAACATTAATTTTATAAAATAATCACGTGAAGTAGAGATGTAATTTAGACAATATTTATTTATACATATTCGGTGTGGAGATATAATTTAGAAAATATTTATCTATATCTGGTGTATACAATAAATCAATTAAGCTAATAACAAAATTTCAAAAATTAAATAGTTATTACAACAATCCTTAAATAACATTTAATCATTAACTTAATTATTCATAAATCAGGTCTAGACTAGAAATTTCCGTGCATATGATCAACATATTTGTTTCCATATTGGCATTTAGCCTATATATATAGAGATATGCAAGTTATTTGGTGAGGAAAGAAACTAAAGATAACAGAGAGAGGAAATGGAAGGCTGTGTTTGCTATATATGGTTGGTGTTAATCTTGCGTTTGCAGTAGTAAATGTGCTTCTTAAACAGGTTGTTGAGGGAGGAACCAACCATATGGTTATTGTTGCTTATTGACTTTTAATTTCTGCTATTTTCTTGGCTCCCATTGCTTACTTCTGGGAAAGGTATGGTAGCGTCTCTATCTATCAACAAATGCCATAATTAATTTAATTCCCCTTAATTAGTTCAACCCATTTCAATATAGTTCATTTTGTTGCAGAATTAGTTCCACCCATTTCAATATAGTTCATTTTCTTGCAGAACAAGCAGACCCAAGTTCACACTTAGTTAATAGTTTCCTATATAATTTTCAAATTGTATATGCTTCAGAATCTCTAATACCTATTTATGAATGCATACGTATATCTTTCAGGCTAACGCTAACAATATACTTGTTCCTCTTGGTACTTGAACATACATCTGCTTCCTTCTCCCGTGTTATCACTTTCATCTTGGCTCTACTATTCGGGAAGCCCAAATTAGTTAAAAATGATCATCACTTCCTGCATTATTATTATTATTATTATTATTATTGAATCCTGATGGAGCCAATAATATACTATCATGTGAAAACATAAAATGCAGTATGGAGAAAGTGAACATGAAAACGGTGGCCGGAAGAGCAAAGGTGTTTAGTGCAGTAATTTGCATGGGGGGACCTATTTTGCTAAGCCTTTAATAAAGGAATTCCATTGGCTAAGCCTCATGAATCGGATTCGGGAGAGAAAAAATCATGATGATTCTATCATGACGGATAAGAACACACAGAGTCCTGTTAATTGGGTCCATTTTACAATGGGAGCTGCCTTTTATATGGTCTCCATGGAATCACGGTTTCCTTTACAAGCAGAAATTAGCAAGAGATATCCATGCCAATATTCAAGCACTGCCATTTTGACCTTCTTCGGTGTAATCCAATCGGCTCTAATGACCTTGATTTCTGGAAATAACAGTGCCATGTGGGTTTTGAAGGGATATATGGAATATTGTTACTGTCGTTTATGCTGTGAGTGTTTTCCATTTTTTTTTCTTGCCAAAATCGGATTTTTACCGACCAATCCAATCTTATTCTGTCAAAAGTATATAATATATAATAATGTGGAAACATGGAATGGTGGGATGGGGTTTATGCTATGTAGTAATAATGTCATCAGATTGGTGCGTAAAACAAAGGGGTCCTGTATTCACATCTGACTTCAGCCCTTTCGCTCAGATATTTGCTGCCATGTTTGACTCCTGAATCCTGCATGATCAAGTTTACCTAGGAAGGTTTTTATCTTTCATTACTGATCACTTAATTAATTAATCCTTTTTTGACCCTGTTAATTAATTAATAATTTAATTAGTTAACATCCTTCATTTTTGTGATGGGGACTGTGTGATTGGATCTATTCTAGTTATACTGGGGCTGTACACTCTGCTGTGGGGTAAAAGCAAGGAAGCCAAGGAGTGTACGATGAAGCAAAGCCTATTCAAGGAAGATGGAAATGGGGATGCAGAAAGTAGAATCACAAGTTCCAGTAACTACAAATTTAACTTCTTCATAAATTTGATAGATAGAGAAAAAAACTTACATATTCTCTTATCTCTAATAAATTATATATATTCTGTAGCCAGGTATTCCCCTGGAATTATTTTTATTATAAAATCAATGAGAACTTTACAATGCGAGACATTCACAAGTGGGTGCCCCAAAAAAAAAATTGAAAAAAGATTCTATCATTAATACCCGCAGAAAAATCAAAATATGGTTTCAAAAATTTTCTCATTATCAATGCCATTGGATTTCCATGATAATCTTTTTATTGTTCATATCAGTTATCAACGTGGAGATGTTTATCCCCGCCCCATGAATGTACGTACTTGATTCAAAAAATAAAAAACAGAATATATATATATATATATATATTCAGAAAAGAGATATATCATGAATAGGCCTTTAAATATTTTTGTTATATTATTGTGTAATTTACTTTAAATAATATATTATCAAATTATAACCTTAACGGGTTAAACATAATATTCCTATTCCTGAACTTAACCTAAATTATTGTTTTTTCAACGTCACAATTATTCGGTGGGCAGCCTTAAATATTAAATTATCATTATGTTCTTAATGACACCAATTTCTGTTCTGATCTGAGTTAAGGGGAGGGACAACCTTAATGGCGTACGTTGGAAACGATGTTCAAAATAAATTAAGCTCGTTACTGGCTTATATGACAATGGACTAATGATGTAGTAATTTTTTTCTTAAACAAGCCTTGACTAGTTAATATTAAATTAATAATTTAATAGTTAAAAATAATGGAAGTGTATTTATTTTTCATTGATTTAATTTTTTTATTACTGAATAAAAATAAAAAAATAAATCTTAACTCATACACAACGATCTCTATATATATATTTTAAAATTTCTGTGTGAAACAGATCAAGGCTTCATTTTACATATCGGGCCATTTTGCGGTAATAAATTACGGGCTGGGGCTCTTTCTTCATTAAGCCACAGCCCACAACTATAGTCCGGTATTGGCCCAAAATCATAGTCCTGTCCTGGCTAACCCTAGTGTCATTATCTTCTACTTCCATGGTGAATTGCAATTCGAGACTGCAAGCGGAAAAAAATGGGTGGCAGGCGCAAGACAGACGAAACTATGGCGGAATTGGAAGACGATGAAGACGTAAATAACAAAAATAGGGAGAAGAGGAAGAAAAAGAATAATGATGGAGAAGGAGAGAAGAAGAGAGAAATACTTCCATCCATGATAAAAAACAAGGAGAAGAGATCAGAGGCTCACACTAAACTGAGGCACCTAAAGAAGCTTGAGAAGCGAAAGAAGCTCAAGGCCCGTGATGCCTCTGAGAAGCGCGCACTTGAGCTTGGCGAGGAGGTCCTATCCATTTCTCTCTCCTATTTCTAGTGTATCTCAGTTTCTCCGTTTTAATTTTAAATTAGTTGAAATACAGAGCACGTTTAGATTTCTAGGGCAGTGTTTGGAATCAATTTTGGAGTTAGTTTTAGTTGAACAATTAGTAAAGAGTTATTCACCAAATAACAATTAAAGCGAAGAGAAGCTTGTGTATGAATATTATTCTAATAGAAACTGAATTGATTTTGGTTTGTAAATGCAGCCTCCTCCAAGACAGACTCCTCGCACCATTGAGAACACGAGGGAGCTTGATGAGACCGTATGCAAGCCAGACGACGATGAGGTATTTATGCCTTAGATTCCATCATAATATCTGACCTTTTTTCTGCTATTTCCTGTTAATTTTAATTTTCTTGCAATAATATCTATGGTTGAGTTGCTTGATTTAATCAATAAAAATCGAAAATTAGAAATTCCATCAAGCATTATTTGACAGTGTATATGTTTCTTGGATTGCCAAATCATCTTGGATTTGGGTCAGCAATGCTTCGAAAGTGAAATAGCTATGGTATTTTGCACGTAGTTGAATTAGTGAAACTTTTATTGAAGAGACTAGAATTGAATTGCAATATAAGAGTTTCATATGCTCTGTCTTGAAGTAGGTTGCATTTCCTTGTCGGTGTTAGATAAAAAAAAATGTCTGGAATTTGAACTACTGGATCCATTGCACACTCTAAAGGTTATGGTTAGCGATTGCTTATTCTGCTTATTATTATTTTAAAATGGCTTTTTAAATTATTTGTTAAACTAATTCATTCTGGCAGTTTGCTGACTGCAAAAACTAGCAACTATATCTCCAGTTTCATGTGTTAAGTTTCATTTGCAGCTATTTGCGGGTAATGATGCTGATGAATTTAGTTCATTGCTAAAGCGTGAATGTACTCCAAAGATATTGATAACTACCTGCCGATTCAATTCTACTGTATGTGTCTATTTCTGTTTAAATTTGTTTTTTCTATAAAGTTATTAATATTTTACTAAATGGAAATGAATTTATATTTTAATTTAAAATTATTCTTGGGTCTTTTATTGTGTTATTTGGCCTTCAGAGGGGACCGCTTTTTATATCAGAACTGCTTTCCGTAATTCCTAATGCAGAGTATAGGAAGAGAGGAACCTACGATATGAAGGAGGTGCATTTTGCTAGTTATTCTCTGTAGTCAACCAATATAAGATGCCAAGCATAGAGTTTTTATTGTCTATGATATATTGGCTAAGATGTTTGATAACATCTATGCAGATTGTAAAATATGCTATCAACAGGGACTATACTACTATCATTGATGTTCATACCAACCGCAGAGAAGTAGGTTAGTGGTTATTCATGCAATTAAATATAGTTGTCATGCTTTCACATATGTTCGCAGATTGCTTTACATTTCTTTGACTACTAGATAAAAATTGTTTTATCAATGAAGTTCAATATTCTTTATAACTGCAGTAGTTCAAAATAATTTCTGCTTACCAGTCCGGCTGTTGTACAGATGCTCTCTGGATAATTTGCTTGCCAAATGGACCTACTGCACATTTCAAGCTCTCAAATCTTGTTTTACGCAAGGATGTTAAGGTTTATACCTGATCTTAGATGCAGTATTATAGCAATACTTCTAATTTACTATGAAGTGAGTTATTATCTATCTAATAGTAAATTGTATTTTTTTAATTGACTGAAGATAGGTATTACAGGAATTGTTTCACTTGAATATTGCTGCATCAGCAAGCTGTTCCAATGCTGTGCAAATTTAATATGAATATGGGTAGAGAATGAATACTTCTGGTGGAGCCAGATTAATGATAAAGGGAATTATAGTTTGAGCATATATGAATTAGTCTTCGATTATACTTCATACCAATGACCATTATGCTTTAATAAATCAGATTAAGACCTATTTGAAAAAAGGAATATTCCAGTTGATCTGAATTTTGTTCTCTATTAATGGAACATCTTATGCATACGGTTTAATATCATTTGTATTTTTTTGCAGAATCATGGAAATCCTACCAGTCACAAGCCGGAGCTGGTGTTGACTAACTTTACAACACGTTTGGGTCATCGAATTGGAAGGTAGGGCATTCTTTTTGTTTTTAAGAATTTGTATATTATCAGTTCTACAGTTGTATGGGTATAGAGCTCTAAAAAAATCTCTTTTTGTTGTTTTTATGAATCATTATTCCAACGGTTTCTTTTGTTGATTTTTTTTTTTTACTTCCAGAATGATACAGTCACTTTTCCCACAAGATCCAAATTTCCGCGGTCGGCGAGTCGTAACTTTTCACAATCAACGAGATTTTATATTTTTTCGGCATCACCGGTGTGTCTGGATTAAAGTATTGCTGTAATCATTTCCATATGATTTTTTTTTCCTGCTATATTAAGCACCATGTGTTCAGGTACATCTTTGAAACCAAAGAATGTAAAGGCCGTGATTCAAAAGACAAAAAGGCCAAGGATGTGAAGGGTGAGAAAACCACTAAAGAGAAAGTTATTGCACGCCTTCAGGTTTGGCTTCTGTAATGTATTTGTTATTAGCACTTTTATTGATGGATTTGATATTATTTCTTCCATTGTCTTGAAACTTGGTTTGGCATCTGAAGAATTGCTTATCGATAATCTGAGCTTATTTCGTAAATGACTTTGCCTTTGGACATTTTTTCTTTTGCAAATGTTGTGCAGAGGATTAGCTTTGACAAATCTCATTTAAATGCCTCATCTGTATTTCTAATTTCATTTTATATACTCATTAATTTTAAATTTGAGATGCATACAATCTCAAAAGTCTTAAGGCTAATGATTTTCTTCCTAAACATACAGGAGTGTGGTCCTCGATTTACATTGAAGTTGATAACTCTTCAGCATGGAACTTTTGATACCAAAAGCGGCGAATATGAATGGGTTCACAAGGTGATTTACTTGCCAAATGTGCTAAATTTTTCCATATTGGGTTGTTGGATTTGCAAGTGCTTATTTTTCTCCTTGTTTGAATGTTTAGCCCGAAATGGACACCAGCCGAAGGAGGTTTTTTCTGTGAGTTGTGCACCAGATCATTCAAATTTAATTTACCTGGTGTTGAAGTACAGGACATACGATTAGCACTCCAACAATGATGTTGATATCGTGACTTAATTTAGGAGGTGCAGTTCATAGATTATCTGTATCAATTTTGGCCAATTGATTTGAAAATTCTTTTCCTCAATTTTCTTGCTTTTCGTATTGATAGATATGCACGATCGCTAATATTTTGAACTTATTTTCACGGAAAAATGTGTTTGGCGACATATATTCCATAGTAGAGAAATAGACATAATGACCTCTTGGATGTTATTTAAAATGAATAAATTCACAGAGACGAGTTCAGATTTTGACAATCGTAAGCCGGACCTAATTGTAGTATCTCTCGTAAGCAACAAAACTATCTACTATAATTATCTTTCGCAAGCAACAAAACTATCAATCTTTGGCTAGGGTGCAGGATGAAAAAATAAACAACTGCACTATACGTTTGATTTCTGATTTCCCTGTATATGTTCCATCATTTGTAGTCGCTCACAAATGAATTAACTGCAACTCGATTAGGATACATGTAATTTTTCTTGTACCAAATTCCATCTTGCTATTTGAGAGGAGAGCTTATTTGTTAGATGAAGGCAAATCAACAGAAGCACACTTCCAAAAGCTGTAATTAGCAGCACTGTTTGCTCGGAGGAGACTTCCTGTTAGATAAATACAGTCCACTGTTATCAACATCCAACTTAAGCTTTCTAACAAGAATTTGATTGCCATCATTCTCTACTTCTGTTCCCTGCTCCACTCATTCTACATATGATCCTCCAACACAGAGCACCCACAACCAAAAATCTAGACACCGACCACCCTGGTAGGTGACCAACCTTCCGTGGACTACCAAAACTTCCTGTCTACAAACACAAGATTGGCACTCGCCGGAAAATGTAGATGAAACTAGGGCATCGAAGCCTATATAGTAAGGCAATATAATGGAATCCAGATATAGACTTGCATGAAGAATTCCTGAAATCGTTGGTGCCTCATAGATTGCATATCTAACATCTTCATCAACACCACGATCGAAACCGAGAGCAGATACATGAAGCAGTTGAAGGATTGCAGGACCAATGCAGAAGAGAGGAAATACAGAACCAATCCGATAACCCTTAGTCAGTACTAAAAGCAGTATTGGAAGAGAAAATTATTTTATAATATTTGGTATATTTAATTTAGCAGGATTAAATTATTTGGAGGTCGGATTTTGAAGAAATAAATTAAATCATGAATTATTTGGGAGAAAAATTGGTGATTGGTGGAAATCGGTTTAAATCGAATGAGATTAGTGTGTAATTGGATCACTTGTCAACTTAAGGAGTTAATTAAATTTGAAGTAGCCAATGGGGTGTGAGATTAAAGGTTAATGTGGATTAATTAGTTACTAATTGAGATATAAAAGTTAAATTCGGTTAATTTATTTTCATTTTTCATAATATAAAAATCAAACAAAAATTTTTATCTCCTCCTTCCTTAACCGACCCACCCATAGCTACTTTCCTCCAATTTTTATTTTTTTCCATTTCTTTCTTGCAAGTCTTTATAATCAAGCTTTAGGAGTGAGAAGAATTAATTTGTAAGAGAAGAAAATTTATTTGGAAAAAAATGGAGCTTGGCAAAAGTTTCTAAGGAAATTTAAAGGTGAGAAATTCTTCCATTTTCTTGTTCTTTTCTTCATGGCATGATGTTGTTAAGTTTGATTCTTAGATAATTTTTCTAAAATTTGAGAAAATTTTGTGAGATTTGAAGGAACCATAAAATTAGGGTTTGATGGAGAAAATTAGATAAAAATGGAAAATGAGTAGAATGAGATTTGAGAATGATGGATATGATGAAAAATTGATGAGAATAATTTTTAAATTTTTTTATGGAATTATTGAAAGTTTTCCATAATTATGGTCAAATTTTTTTAAAAATATTTTGAATGATTTCTGCTTTAAAATGATGATAATGGAGATATATGGAGTGTTTTGAAGTGAAAATTAATTTTTGGAATGAGAAAATTTTAATAGGAATTTTAGTGAATTTTTAGAATAATTATTGAAAATTTTTATTGGAAATTATTGAATATAATTTTGATAAAATTGATGATGGAAAATGGAAAATAATGGATCAAAGTATTTATAAAAATTTTGTTGGAATTTTTAGACTATTTATTGAATTAATAGAAATTTTTGAGTTGAAAATAGATTTTTGGAGGAAACAATGGAAAATAAAAATATGAAGAAAAAAGTAAATAAATTGAAAAAAGAAATTAGAAGAGAAGAACAAATTTTAATTAATTTGGAAATTTCGTGTTAGTATTGTATATTATGAAATAAGATCAGTAGAAAAATATATATAAATGTGAGAGCCGAAAAAATTAAATGAGTAGTTTAATTTTCATTTGAATTTAGTAATTTATATTGACTTGGTAATCAATTAGCAATTTAATGATTATTCAGATGTAGCGTCATAGTAGACACCATGAGTAGAAAGAGAAAATGAACCGACAGTTTCCAACCAGTTATCATAAAAGGTTTGTGCATTAATATATAATATAAGTCAGTTTTGTGATTTAAATTGATTTACATTTTAGAAAAATATATATATATATAAAATTTATAAGAATATTAAATGTTTGGAAAATTTATGGAAATATATTTTATGATAAAAATAAAATATTTTGGTAAAAAAATGTGTTGTTATGAAATAAATATGTTGATATGAGATTTTAATGAAATAAATTTTTTTTTCATGAATTAAATTTTTATACTGTTAAATAATTGTATAAGAAATTGATAATAATTGTATCTATAAAAATTTTGATAAGATAAATATTTTAATATTTTATGTATTTCGATAAACACATATATTAGCTTAGACAATAAGTTAGAGAATTGTTGACATACCAATATAGTAGGAACTCTATGACCCATGGATATTTTAGCTATGAGAGGTATTGTATGCCTCATGTGGTTATCTTGAACCATATATATTATTTTATTAATGTAATATATTATTTTATTAAGTTATATTTATACCAATATATATAAATTTTAATAATGTATTATTTTAAATAAATATATATCGTAATATTTTTTATTTTACTGTATACGATAGTGTATACTGACACATAAGTGGTGTTACAATATCAATTATATATATTATTGATTAATATAATTTAGATTACTATATAAATTTAATATAATATAATTATTTTGATAAAAAAATAATATAATATATATATTAAATTATGCATATAGTAATATTTAAAATTGAAATTATTAAATATATAAATTCAAAAGTATAAATTTATAACTATAAGTATATAATTATAAAGTAAATATATATATGTTTGTAATTATTTCATTTAATATATATATATATATATATATATATATATATATATATATATATATATATATATATATAGTGTGTGTGCACATTAATTATAAAAATATATAAATATATAAATTTATTAAGTATATCATCAATTATATTTATAACTATTTAATTTTAAAGTATATATATAACTATAATATTTTCATTAATTATAGAGGGTATAAATTTATAAATTTATTAAGTATATTAATTATATATATTATTTATTAATATAATTTAGATTAATATATAAGTTTAATATAATATTTTTTTATAAAATAATATATATATATATATAGTAATATTTAAAATTTAATTTATTAGATATATAAACTAATAAGTATAATTATAAGCATATAACTTTAAGTATATAATATAAAGTATAAATATGTATGTTTGTGATTATTTAGTTTATATATATATATATATTGCAGTATGTATATTAATTATAAAAGCATATAAATATATAAGTTTATTAAGTATATGATCAATTATATATGTGTTTTATTTATTAATATAATTTAGATTATTACAAAAACTTAATATAATACAATTATTTTGATAAAAAAATTGCATAACAAGTAGCTTATTTTTTTAAATAATGAAAAAAGAATTGAAATATACCCTTAAAAGACTTTACTAAAATAAAAATGAGCTGTCAAAAACATAAATGATGTAAGATAGACAATTGATCAAATATAATATAAATCGCACATAGATGATAGTTGGAGTTAATGACTCATTTTGGGTTTCATCATCTGAAATCTTGAAAAAAAAATCAATTAGTCATTACAAATAGTTTGGTATGTATATAATATTATTTTAAATTTTAAATTATTAGATATATAAATTCATAAATATAAAGATAAATATATAACTATAAGTATATAATTATAAACTATGTAAGTTTATGACTATATATATATATATGTAACTATAATATTTTCACTAATTATAAAGTATATAAATATATAAATTTATTAAATATATCAATTATATATTTTTATTTAAATTTAAAATAATACAATTATTTTGACAAAAAAATCATATAACATAATTAGAATAAATCATAATTTATATTGATTTATTATATAATTATAGTATACTTATTATAAATTAGGTTACTTTATAATTGATTCACTTAAATTAATTTGTCAAATAATTAATATAATGTATATTTATTATATAATACAATTAAAATAAATTATAAATGCTAAAAAATATAATTAGTGGTAAAAAAATTTATAGTAAAAAATGAAACTAGTAATATATTATAAATATTTTTGTTTAATTATTAATAATAAAAATAATTGATTAGATTGATGATGAGTTTATCTTAAACTTATATGAAGATTATAAATTAAATTTTTTACACAACTATCATAAAAATTTTAGCATATAAAATCATTTTTAACATTTAAAATTTTTAATTATTTGAATTTTTTACTGTTATATAAATTTTATTATAATTTAACTTTATGGATTAAAGTATATTTAATTAAAATTTTAAGTTATATTATATTTATATAATAAAAATATAAAAATTATAAATAATGTTATATATAAATTATTTAATTTTTATAAATTATATATAGTAAAATTATAAACATTTAAATATCAGTTTTTTCAATACATTTCAATTATAAAACAATTCAATACAATTATCGGTTTAAATATCATTAAAAGATTAAGATCATCAAAATTATAGTCAACGATACAATACAATTTGGTTATAGTAAAAAAAGTCAACAGTACAGTTCGGTTTACATTTTTTTTCTCGATTTTTCATTGTAATTCGAAAATATTCAATATCCGTTACATATTTAATTACCTTAATGCGTATACTGTTTTTAATTACCTTAATGCGCGTGTCTTTTCTCAATTTGTTTGCCCACTTGGATAGTGATTTTTTTTTCAAAGAATTGGATAAAGGTTCAATATTGATTTTGCCAAAACAACTACCTAAGCTAGCACACATTTTGTGCAATTTTTCTAATATATGTCGACAATGGATTTGATATATATTCATTCTTCAGATTGTGATCCGGCAGTACTAAGATAACATTCATACTTAAGTTTCCTATCTCTACTCTTATCTTCTTTCTTAGTATTCAAATAATGAGATGAATTCCAATATATTTTTTCCCAAGTATAACAAGTAATTACTGATTAACCAATTTGAATTTATAATATTATTGATTGGGGATTTAATTAAATAAAGTTGGTAGAGATAAAAGCAGTCATCAACTGATTAAATGATCTAACATGAACTAACTAACCCTTTATTTTATTTTTATATCAAATACAAAGAGTTTCCCCCCATAATATATCATAATACATGGAGAAGGAAGCTGATAGCACATCTGTACAAGCAAAGCAAAAAGCAATCACTCACCGCCAACAGAATAAAGAAAAAAAAATAAATCTGGCTATAAACTTGGAAAAGTGCGCTGTTTTCTTCGCTTCGCTTGTATCACATCTGTCGCCATCTCTGTTTTTTATTTTTATTTTTTTTATAAACTTAACTAATGTAGTTGGAATTAACTGTTAAATGTGAGTTTTCTCCTAATACAATATTTAAAATTTAAAATCTTGTTTAAAAAGAAAAATATATCAAATTACCTCGACCAACCAACTAATTTTCTCTGCTCTCTTGTTGTTTATGAGTTGAATCGCGATATTAAATCAATTTATCTTATGAAAAAGCATACTACAAAAATAAAATAAAATTAAATCAACTTATTGTCGGCAGATAATGGAAATTCAAGAATTAAAAACATACTACAAAAATAAAATATAGTAACTCATTTCACAATCTAGTTTACGAAAAAGCATTTTTTTTGAAAAAAAATATATTTTTAACTTTTTTTAGAATTAAGTAGTTAAACGAATATTTTTTTTAAAAATATATCTTTAAAAAAACAGCTTATAAAAATAAAAATTGGTCAATGTGAGATAAATATCTTTTATATTTAAAGTTTAACTTGATTTGAAATTAATTTATAATCAAATTATTATAAATTAGTTCCTAAGTAAAAGTTATTATCAAATTAATGGGCATTTTAAAGTCAAATAATTTTAGACCAATTATAATTAATAATTAATTTACCTTAATTCATATTAAATATTTGAAATAATTTATTATATTTGTGTTTTTAATTTGAGTGTATTTATTAATTAAATAAAATTGAATGTCGTTAACAAAATTAAAATTAGGTTGACTTTTAATCCAGATGTTTCCAGATGTTTGATTTCTTGGTTATATTACTTTAAGTCTATAATTTAGTTGATAATTACACTGAGTTAATTCAATGTAGTTATAGTTTCCAACACGAAAACTGGTAGTAATATTTCATTTTCAACAATTATTTACCGCTTGCTCTATAATTGGTTAAAAAAATAAAGCCTAATAAAGGATCAAATTATTTAAGCAGATATATTATTGTTTTATTAGTTTTTTTTTTAATTTTACTTATATTGTTGTTGTATTACTTAGGTTAGTTTTCCCAGTTTCTATATATATATATATATATTTTAAATTTTGTTTATAAATTATTAATTATCTTAAATTATAATAGCCTGTTTCATTTTTTTTAAAGAATATAGGTATGTGTATTTGTAATCAACAAAATAAATTGACATTTTGTGTTATTTTAAATAATACATTTTAATTAATATAGAAAAATAATAATGAAAAATATTTTTTTAATTTATATATAAAAAAGTAAGCTTAGTTTGTTAAGGTATTAAAGGACGAAGTTGTTGGGGTCCATCCAAGGTTTAATTAATAAGTTGAATGATTGATGATAGCCTATTACTAAACTTATCAACCTCGTAATACATCACGAACAGGAAAAACAAAACCTACTATCTCAATCCTCCGTACGTACGTGGCATGCTGATCTTTATGGTAACTGATCCTTATTTTGATTATTCCTATACATAAACATTAATATTTTCAAAATTAGTTAATTAATTTCCTCACAACTCCCATTTGATTGATTCAGTTTGACCAGAACGAGTAACTATATTCCTTATTTTGAAACTTTTTCCTTTATTGAGCAAAATAAGGAATATTTTTCTCCTTTTTTTTTATCATATTTGAAAATATTTTTTTAAAAATGAAAAATATAGAAGAATTTTTTTTCTTTATTTTTTTAATTATATTTTGGATTGAAATAATATATATAAAATAACAAGCAAGATAAAAAAATATAATATATTTAATTTTGTTGTGAAAAGTAAAAAAATTATATTGTTACATATTTACTATATCATTTTATAGTATATATTATAATTGATAAAAAATAAAAAATAAATGTTATTTTATTTCATCTCCTTATTTTCCCTTCATTCTCTCTAAAGTAGAAAAAAAGTAAAAAATAGAAAATAAATATTATTTTATTTCATCTCTTTATTTTCCTTTCTTTCTAAAAATGGTAAAATAAAAATAACTTTTTATTTTATTTTTTTATTTCTCTTCATTCTATATTTTTTTCTATCTAATCAGTTAAATTTCTCATCACCTTATTTTTCTTTCTTCCAAAACAAGATAAAATGAAAATAACTTGTTATTTTAACTTATTTTCTATTCTCCATATTTTACCTCTTCCCCAACATAACACAGTAAAACACCAAATTACAATTCTGACAGCTAAGCATGGCCAAAGGCCAATGGCAGTCAAAATTATGATAACCGTTAAAAGCAACACGATGATGACAGTTAAGATTGAACGTTAGCAAACAGTTAGCAACTTAGAATTATGCCAGCTGAGCCCATAGAATGAGTGGTAAGAAAATAAACCATGGGCATGGGGCAATCTTTGTTCCCTTCCCAGTGCAATTCACAGGGACAAAATTTGAAGCAATCCAAAGGTTTTATTATCTTTTTAACTTTTTTCACACTACAGTACACCCAGCACAAAATTGAAAAAATGCCAATAAACAAAGGCGTCTATAAAAGCTAACAATTTGTCAGGGTTCACAAAATTGCATTCTTCGAGAACCCTCTTATCTGCTCTATCTTTTCTTTCTTCCTCTCTATATATTCTCCTCCTCCGGCTCCTGCTGTAGTATCAAATACCAAGCTGCCGGTTATTCTTAGAAAATGGTATGCTTCTTCTTTTCTTTTTTCATTTGGTGTTAACTGGGGAAGGAATTTGAATGTGGGTTTTGTTTTGTTTTGTTTTGTTTTTTTTTTAACTAATTGGTGTTGTTTTTTAATGGCTGAAACAGGTGGCTATGGTGGAGTCTAATGCTAATCCGAACGTGGGGCAGCTGAATTCTGGTGGAAATGAAAATAATTTTTTAAATGGAATAATTTCAAGAACAATGACGGAAGAGCCCTGCATCTCTTGTACCACTTTCAATATTTTGGCCCCAATTTACAAGCGACTCGACCAGCAGGTAAAAAGCTGCAGTTTTTCTTATTAAATTCGCATTTCTTTTTATTTATTTTGACGACAAATTTCGATTGATGTATTCTAACGTTGTCTTTGTTTCTGCGGGCTGTGAAATAGAATCAAAGTATTCGTGAAAGCGATTTCAGGGCATTCTGGTTCACCAGGAACCAGAGTATTTTGGATTGGTTACTCTTTGATAGATCCTCCATTATATGTCTCCAGGTAATTAAATCTTGCCAATTTATTTCTCCATCTTAGTAGATCTAGCCTTCTAATAAAGAAAGAAAAAAAAAGGATTCTTGTGAATTGTCATAGCTTTGAAACGGTAAAGATTGATATCTCCTTGTGAAATTTTGGTCCCTTTTGTGTAGGAATTTTGGGTTGGTAATGAAGAACTTGTACATATGTATCAGGACAGGCTTGGTGATGCAGGCTATGTTACCTTCCAGCTTGCCCGGACCAACAACAGAGGAGATGGTATTTTCTTTTTCTTTTTTTTTTTTAAAAAATACATGTTCTCAATGATTAATTTTCTGCTTCTGCCGTTGGACCATCTAATGCAAAACTCGGCCACGATGTTTAAGGAAATGAATCTTGTATGGTCATTTATCCAGTTTCTATTTACATTTTTTCTTTTTTTGTTTTCCCTGTTTTCTATATGTAAAACAACTATGTTCTCTCATTTTGCTCTGAAGTTAGGGTGGTTACTTTGTCACTTATGATTAATGCTCAAGTTGAAAATTCAGCTGCTTAAGTTTCTTTTCCCTTTTGTCATTACCAACTGGAGTTTACCTTTTGAAGTTTTTCCTATAAAGGCTTATAAACTTCTATTTATTCTATTCAGGCTTGCTAACTGCTGTGAATAAGGACTACTTTAGGGTGCTAAATTATCAAGAATTGCTTTTCAATGATTTTGGAGACCGTGTTGCTCAGCTACTGCATGTTCAGTCTGCTTTGCCTCTTTTGCAACACCAAAAAGGCGATGCTCATCAAGAATTTCTAATTGTGAATACTCACTTGTTATTTCCTCATGATTCAAGTCTATCTATTGTGAGATTGCATCAGGTATATAAATATCTCGCCATTCACCATCTTGCCCCAACTCCCAAATTCTAAATTCCTATCAGAGATCAGCTTGGTTTTATTCCTGTCAATGTTTACCTCAGTGTTTTATATGGGTCTTCCATAGGTATACAAAATACTACAGTATGTGGAAACATATCAAAGAGACAACAAACTGAGCCATATGCCCATCATTCTCTGCGGGTAAGCTTCTTGCCTTGCTTTTATCAAGCGGATTTTTATTGCTTAACCTCTGAAAATGAAAATCCTCATTTTTGTTCTCGTCTGTGTTCTGCTTGTAGTGATTGGAACGGGAGCAAGCGTGGGCATGTTTATAAATTCCTTAGGTCCCAGGGTTTTGTTTCATCATATGATATTGCTCATCAATATACTGACAGCGATGCAGATGCTCACAAGGTCAGTTTCCTTAATTCTAATTTCATTTTAATGTATAGTTGGTAACAATGTTTTGATGCATATTGCTTACAACAAATATGCTTTCATGTTCCGTTGTGCATCCCACAGTGGGTAAGCCACAGAAATCATAGGGGTAACAAATGTGGTGTTGATTTCATATGGCTTCGTAATCCTACCAAGTCGAGGAAACTGCTGAAGACAAGTTGGTTTGAAGCAATATTTGGAATAATAAAGGTATGTCAAATAATTTTGTCGATCATTCTCATTATTGTTCTTCGCCAATCCTCAGCATTTTTTTTAAATTAATTTTAGCTCCTGCTGTGTCATTTTCAAATCTGAAGCCAAAGAAGTTGAACATTTGAAATTAATGCTATGAGGAAGAGAAAAAAAGAATCATTTGCTTCATTTTGTCAAGAACACTATGTTTAAATTTGTGCTGCCCTTTACTTGTTAACTGATTCTTTGTATTCCAACCACCGAGTCTATGAAATTTTATGCTTAAACAAATTATTCCTGAGACATAATTTTTCTTGATTTCAGTGCCAGCTCCTGAAAGCTTCATTGAATGAAAATGATGCATTTGCATTTCTAAAGGCTGACGAGCCAGGTGATTTTATAAAATATTCAGCATTCTGTGAAGGACTCCGCCAGGTACTTTTTATATGAGCTGCTGAATTATACAGGATATAGTTGAGCAAGAAGATAGGCTTACCATATTCTAATCTAATACAGATAAATTTGATCGGTCTTCCTCATGGACTGAGTTCCCAACAGACAAAAGATATATGGATTCAAATAGACATTGATGGAAATGGCGTTGTTGATTACAAAGAATTTAAGGTATGCACAAGCTTAATTCCTAAGTACTGTCCTCAATTCGTATTAAGAAAGTTAATAACAAGTCTTGTGACTTCTGGTATGTTTTGGTGCTGATGCCTGTTTTATGACATCATTTGCTGCGGAGAAATGTGAAGTACTTTCTCTTTATTATTTTTTCTATTTCCTTCTTTACTCATTGAATGACACATGCCCTCATTTTTATTACTATGGAACCCGCATGAGAAAAAAATAAACAGCATGCGTCACTCAAAGGAGGAGAAGACAATTGAGAAGTTAATATGGAGAAGGTAGCTACATTAGAAGAAACTAGTCAAATGAATTACCACTGTTAGCTTGGGAACACTAAATTAGGGTATATTAAGTGTGTCCTGTTCCACTTCCTTCACCTATACCTTAAATTGGCTTCTACATCTGTTCTGCATGTGTGTATTGTCTAAAAATAAAATGATTCACAATTGCAGCAGAGTATTTGGGACTTAGCATGTCCAGGGGAAGAGGAAAATTGCATGTCAAGTGAAGAGGAAACTGAACAGGATGTCGAAGAAGCAGCAATTGGTTTTAGCGTAAAGAATGCATTTCTATATCCTCGGGAAGCAGAGGAAGGGAGGTGGCCCGAAAACTACTCTCTTTCTGATCACGCGCGACTCACAGTTATGTTTTCACCAGTAAGAATGCATAGCTTTCAGCCAAAAACGTCAGGGCGGAAGGCTTGTGGATCCAAGTAGCACAAAAATTGAAAAGTAAGCTATAGAGTAGAAACCAAAGTTTGTAAATGTGAAGTAGCTGTGAGAGCAGATGATAGATATCCGTTGTTGGGTTGGCCTTTCGTCTGGGTAGATAAAATTTTGTAACCAAGACAGGTAGTTAGATTCAGCCAAATTTTTGTCTGGGTAGAACAAGTTCAGCCAAATTTTCAGGCGGAAACAACTACTTTTCTTGTATTTGAATTGTAAATGTGAAAAAATTACCACACAAAATCCTATTATGCGAGAACACATTACACATCAGTAGTTACATTACATAAGTATCTCCATAGTTCGATATCTACCAAGGTTGCCTTATTTTCTTCTAAATCCGTTTCACATTAAACTGTCAGTATCATTGTTAGTTATTTATAATTATCCCCCAATTATGCTAACTCATAGGAAATTTAAGAACATTCTAGACTACTCTAGATAACCATAAAGATAGCAAGCTGAGCTAGGGAATTGATAGATACCTCCAATTTTATTGTTTGTTTTAGTAAAAAGGTACAAATATCATGATAGTGTCTTAGTGGTCCAGAACATGGCATTTTCTTACTTAATATTCTCACTAGGCTTACTCAAGAAGTTGTCGCTCTGTCTTTGTTTTGTGGGGGAGGGGGGAGGGGAGGAATGAAAATAGGGAGGAAAGAAAATAGGTTCCGTAAAAATGAAAATTTAAAATTATTTGGATAAGTAACCTTGTATAAGTCAAGGGTTTGCTATTAGTTTTCAAAAAGAATAAAAGTATTTATTATTTGATTTGTTAAAAAAAAAGAGCTATTAAGCATGTTAATATGAAATTTAAACTATTTATCAATTGAATGTTGAGCAAAAAGGTGTGTTTTTATATTACATTTTCTATCAAACTTTTGGAAAATAGAAAAAAAAAACTGAAAAATATTTTGTTAAGAAATGATGATAGATATTAAAAAAAATAAATATTGAAAATTATATTTTCAAGATATTAAAAAAAATGTTGGAAAAATAATTGAAAAAAATTTCTTAAAATTTGTCACAAGAAATAATTTATAAGAATATTTAAAGATAAATTATGATAAATAAAAAATAAATGAAGAAAATATTATTTGTGAAAAATAAGGTAAAGATACGTGGCAATTAATTTTTCTTAAATCAATAAAATAAAATCCGTTTTTATATTAACTTGATTTATTTATAAATTATTTAAAGACTATTTTCCTGATATCTTGGAAGATTCATTTTCCCTTCGGACGCTTTCACTCGATCACTTCTCCCTCGCTTTCCACCTTCCCAAACGGAGTCTTCACATGAACAGTGGGCATCCCTGCTCACTACTTCTCAAATAAGTTCTACTTGCTTTTTTGTATATTTTACTTAGGATGATGAGCAGATAAGCATCATTCTTTGGTCTTTCTTTGAGTGAAAATGAGCAAATTTGCCTGATTCCTGATCCTTTGTTTGAAAATGTTCACACTTCACCACGCCTAGCCTTGCCTTCCCTCCATCACGATCCTTCTTCTTCTCTCACAATTTCCAATTAGTTCCTCATTACCAGATCCTTGCTTTCCATTTTAGGACTAGAAATGAAGTAAAGTTCCTCTCTTTTAGCCTCTAAAAGTCCAATGCAGTCAGTGCTACTAAACTTACCAGTTGGATGGAGATTCCAGCCATCAAATGAGGAACTGCTTGATCATTATTTGAAGAAAAAGAGGCTTGGTCATCCCATAGATGGGTTGGACATCCAAGATATTCAAGTTTACGATTTTGATCCTTGGGAATTACTTGGTAACTATCTCTGTCTTCTCCAATCTGTTTACTTATTTGGATTTTTCTCATAATATGAAATTTATTATATAAATTCATGTGGGTAGATGAAAAGTCTCGAGATAAAGAGAGGTACCTCTTCTGTCGCCGTCAGTTTTCCTTGAAAACTGGAGGCACAAGGAAAAGGAAAGCAAAGGCTGGAAATTGGAAACGCACAGGCGAGATTCAGTTAATCACGCTTGACGATAGTGTGGAGGTGATTGGCAATAAGAAAATATTTGTTTATCAAGATTCAGATTCTAAGCCTACTGAATATGTCATGCACGAATTTGAGTACACTGCTAAACCTGACTGGCCTGTTCAGGTATTTGCTATTCCACTTTTTGATTCGGATTAACTTGTATTGGAAATTTGCTTTTGTAACTTCATTTTTGCTATTCAAAATTTTCTTTTAAGAAATTGCAATTATAGATTTTTGATGTGGTTAGAAGAGTTCCGCTCATATTTATGGGGATTTGCTCACTTTAATTCTTTTTGTTTTGTTATTTTTTTGAAACTTGGGTCATCTAAATTCCTTGCTATTATTTTGATGAAAATGTTGCTGGCAGAAACCCCTCGGAGCTTTGCAAAATTTATGTTTGCTTACTTTTAATGTATAGCGTGGCATTTTATTCAATTACCTTATTTTTCTGCTTTTTGCAGGATGATAATGATTTTGTTCTTTGTAAATTAATGATAATTAAGAAGAAGAAAGCAAGTAGGAAGGCGAAGGCAAATAAATTTGAACCAGTGTCCAAGAAGAAAGAAGCAAAGAAATCAAAGAATATCCAAGTAGATTACGAGAAGGCTAACCCGAATAAGAAGGCAAGAAAATGCTTGTCTTATTGTGATACAACTTCAGCCTCTGTTGCTGAAAATCAAAAGCAAGAGAAGATAATGGCTAATTCAACCTTCGGTGAAGGTGAGCTAAGCAACCATAAAACTTCCAATACTGAACATCAAAATCCAAGTACTAGAATGGCTTATTCAGCCTGTGGTGAAGGTGAACCAAGCTGTAATTATACTTCGTATTTTGAATATCAAAATCCAAATGATAGAAAGGCTTATTCAGCCTGTGATGAAGTTGAAGGAAGCTACCATAATACTTCTGATTTTGAATATCAAAATCCTTCAGCTTGGGGTGAAGGTGAACCAAGCTACCATAATACTTTTGATTTTGAATATCAAAATCCAGGTGATAGAAAGGCTTATTCAGCCTGTGGTGAAGGTAAACCAATCAACCATATGACTTCTCATTTTGAAGATCAAAGTCCAGTTCAGATGACTATGAGTTCAATCTGTTGGAAGGGTGAATCAAGTCATCAAGGGGTTTCTGATTATCAATGTCAAAATACATATGTGATGATTGATAGCCCAATTTATAACGTAGGCGATACAAGTTTTGTACTGGCTTCTGATTTAGATAGTCGAAATCCCAAGGAGATAATTGATGTTTCGAGATATAGTGTAGGTAATGATGTTTCGAGATATAGCGTAGGTGAAACTATTAGACTAGTGGATGCTGATTTGGATAATCAAAATCCAAATGTGATGTATAAGTTATCGTATGAGGTATGTAATCCAGGTTGTCCAAGTTTTTCCTGGGTTGAAAATCAAAATCCATGTGAGATAACTACTGTTTCAACACATAAAAAAGGCGAAACAAGTAGTCTTACAAATTTTGATTTTGAAGATGATAGAAATCAGAATGAAGTGATTTCTGATTCTTGTAATGGTAAAGGTAAACTGAGTTACATTGTTACTAGGGATTTTGAAAATCAAAATCGTAGTGACAAAACCAATATATCAGCCTTCCTAGAAGGATATGAGAAGACTGATATGTTATATGAATATTGTTGGAGTGGTTCATTGGCTTCTGGTGTCCAAGAAACCGAATGTCAAGAAGTGGCTGCTGATTTGGATAATCAAAATCCAAATGAGATGTATATGTTATCGCATGAGGTACATAATCCAGGTTGCCCAAGTTCTTCCTGGGTTGAAAATCAAAATCCATGTGATGTAACTTCTGTTTCGACACATAAAAAAGGCGAAACAAGTAGGCTTACTAATTTTGATTTTGAAGACGATAGAAATCAGAATGAGGTGATTTCTGATTCTTGTAATGGTAAAGGTAAACGGAATTGCATAGTTACTTGGGATTTTGAAAATCAAAATCCTAGTGAGAAAACCAATATATCAGCCTTCGTAGAAGGATATGAGAGGACTGATACAAGTGGTTCTTTGGCTTCTGGTATCCAAGAAACTGAAACAGATATCCCAAACCTTGATGATGTTGATGAAGCTGCATTTCCTGAGGTAAGAAATTCAACGCTTCATAATTTTATCTATGTCGAGAGAGAGAGACACACTTAAAACTTATGCTTGCTTTGATTTTTCTCCAGATAGACTCGCAAATACTGGATCAGCTAACAGCATCAGATGACCAACTGGACACTCTTTCCTCTGAAGAAACACAGCCAATCCACAGCAACTAAAGCCTCGATTACTATGGCTTTGGTGCCTCCATGTCACCTTGAAGATAACATTGTTCTGGTTTGTTTCCTAGTTGGGAACTGAATAAAACTAGAACCGCAACTAAATATAGTTTTTGTACGTCTCCGTGAAGGTACTTACCTCCGTTCTGCATATAATAAGTTTACAACAAGCCGTGGGAATTAATTAGTATGGGAACCATAAAGCTCTAGTTGTTTGGTTCCTATGTGTTGAATGAGTTTACTTTAACACCAACAGCTTCAAGTTTCGAATCCTTCATAATATATATAGCTCCCTGGTAGAGATATCACCATTATCGAAAGGTGTGTTCCTTGTCTGGATTTGGAGTTAAGGTTATTGGTTAGACTACTGTTTTATGATATGAAGACATTTAGTGGATATTCTTCCATGTATATGTATATATATTATGTAGCTAGTTCCTTCTATTTTGTATTTTAGGAAGTTGTAATAGTATCAAGAACTAGCAAGCTTGAATTTTCTGGGTGCATGGCGCACCATCTTTGTGCTGTGAAATTGTTGAATAAATAATTAATTCAGTTCAAGTGATAAAATTGAGTAGCCTGTCATATTTGCGAGCTTTGGATTGTTGATATGCTTGCATGTGTGGATCCCCACTTCCCAGCATTGTGGTGGTAGTGTTCATAGTTTAGAATGATGAAGAATTTCAATTCATATTTCCAATCAGTGATTAAATTTTTTATCCCATTTGGGTGGTAGATGCTATTGATTGTTGAATGTTTATGTTGCAGCTGGAGTATAAAATCTCATCAAATTTAAATTTATAATTACACGATTTTAGATAATAATTCTTTAGTTATATATTTTATAACAATGGCAATTCGATA
Source organism: Triadica sebifera (assembly GCA_023653625.1). Taxonomy (NCBI): domain Eukaryota; kingdom Viridiplantae; phylum Streptophyta; class Magnoliopsida; order Malpighiales; family Euphorbiaceae; genus Triadica; species Triadica sebifera. The sequence goes on from CM042900.1 coordinate 29,836,050, forward strand.
GCAATAATTCTTTAATTATATAAATATTAAAGACATTTCTAAATTTAGCTAATTTTATCTGAGTAAAATTTAAGAATATATTTACTTAAAACTCAATTCAATCTCCGTGAATGAAGTTGTGAATATTGTTGTGAATATTGGATGAGATGGCTGAGTGGTGGGAAGTGGGAACCACATAATATTTAGGTCGCTAGAAAAATAAAAATAAAAATAAAAAAATGAAGTGCTTAAACTATATTCTGCCTCTCTAATTTATTCATTTTTTTCATATTATTTCATCCGATTTTTTGTCATATTTGTCCTTTAAATATTATTTATAGATCATATTGCTAGCAAAAATGACACTGCAACGTAATTTATTGACATAACAATAATCTCAATTAACTTACTCTCCGGCTGCTCCATCAGCAAATTGTAGCGTTATATGTCATTTTTCAAAATTTTGAAGTGGCAATATAGTTTAAAAACAATGTTCAGAAGCAAATATGATAAAAAGAAAAAAAACCAATCAATATAGCAATCTAAGAAATTTTGACAAATTGGAGGGATTGCATATAGTTTAAGACAAAATAAAATGATATTTTTTTTATATATGAAAATTTATTTTTTTAATTTTTAGATATTTTCTATTAATTTGGAAAATATTTTTAGAAAAAAAACATAGCTTTAGACCGCAATTTCAACAAATAATAGCGAAATAGGAACTTGACAAAAACATCTTTTGACACTTCAATTATTTCATTTATTCAATTGAATTCCCAAAGCTTTATTACATTCTTTTAAATTTCTAAATATTAAATTTAGATTTAATCAAATCTAAATAGTAACTTGGATTGAACTTAACTTTTTTTAAAATAATTTTTAAAAAAATTTAAATTCAGTGACTAAATAAAAAAAATTCTACAATTGAGTAACCAAACATGTATTTGCGATACTTCTCCAAGAAACAATCATGTGCATGGACAACGGATATGAATCTGAAAAAATTATTGTACCTAAATTAGAATATATATATATATATATATATATTTATATATCCAAACTCGTTTGAAATTATAATTTTATTATCCGAACACGTTTTAAATCCGATTAACACTCAAAATCTGAATAATTATCCGTTTATTATTAAAAAATTTAAAATAAAATAAAATTCAAACTAATTAAATAATTAAAAATTTAAAAATATACAAATAATCTACCATAAATCACTATAAAATAAAATAAAATAAAAAATAAAATCTAATTCAACACATTCAAATTAAAATAATTTATCAAATGGTTCTAAAATAACAATTAAATTAAATATTATTCATTATGACAGAAAAATTATATTTTAAATTTCAAATTTTCATTATATTTATAATTCATGAATCTATAAAAATATATAAAAAATAATTAATTATATTATTATATTCAATAAATTAAAATAAAATGAATGACATAATATATATATATATATTAAATATAATTGAATTAATCAGATAGCGGATATCCAAAAACCTTTATTTATATCTAATCAAATCCATAACAGATTTAAATATTACTATATAAATCAATTTCAAAACTTTAATAATATAAATTATAATTTAGAGAGATCGGAATATTTGCGAAACTCATATCAATTGCCATCCCAGTAGTCAAGTTTTGTCTTTTGCGTGCGAAAAATGAAAATGCTTACTATTCATTACAGCGACTTGCAATTTACTCATCGACTCTGTTTCACTATTTTCTAGCTTTCCCTTTTAGTCTATCACACTTCAAATTTCAGTTGATCTTTTAGGAACTCCTCAAGTGAGTGTAGTTTTTCATATTCCTCTAGCTTCTTTTTCTACAATTTTGCTGTTTCTTCTCCTAATTTTATGTTGTTTTTTCTCCTTTAAAGATATGGCATGTCAAACGCAGTTAATCCCAGAAAACTTGCCGGTTGGATGGAGATTCCATCCTAGTGATGAAGAATTGCTTACTCATTATTTGATGCCCAAGTTGCTTAATCAACCCATCTATGGCTCTGACGTCACCGCTATTGATTTAAGCAAATATGATCCTTGGGATCTCCTTGGTAACTATGCGTCCGTTCTTCTTCTTTATTTAATTTCAATGTCTTCCTGAATTCACTACTAATTAAATTTGTATATGCACAATTGCGAAAAAATAAGTTTTTTTAAGATAAAGTTACTGTTATCAAATTTTGCTAGAGATCAGTCAAATTCCTAAATTAATAATTACATAAAAATGTTCTATTATCTATTTTAATAATTAGATTGTAAGACCAAATATAATATATTGACAGACAATAATTATCTACATTGGGTCTATCATCCAACTCAAACATATTTGCTATGTATGCCAAGTAGCTACTATATGCATAGATAGCAGGGTATTAATTGGATTGATCCATGAACACCTGGTCCCTAATACTTTAGATAACATCTGTTGAAATGTTGATTTATGCATTCAGCCTACGTTGGAGTTGTTACTTCATTCAAAGTCTTGTTGAAATTTTATCAAAATCTAGGGAATTGATCTTACTGAAATGAAATTAAAGTTGGCTGCTCTTTTAAATAAAATTTGAAATTCAGTGATCGAGATGACATGTAGTGTATTTTGCGTGTTAGTAAGTGAAACCAATGCCAATTTAATCTCACTTGTTTTTGGGGCAATATCTTCATTGAACTAACTGTTTAAATGTGTCTATAGATCGTTTGACATTGCGATTGAGAAAAACGCTTTTAAAAAAAATTAATTTTTTTAAGTTTTGAAAACTGTTTTTGGATAGAAACATTTAAATACAAATTTAAAAAAATACCGTTTATAAAAAATTGAAAAAATTAATCAATTAAATTAAAAAAATTCAGAATCTGTTTTTTTTGTACACTTAACATCCCATATGTGCAGCTAAATTCAAGAGAAATGCTGGTGATAAAGATATGTATTTCTTTTGTGCTTGTGAGTGTAACAAAAGTAGTGGAAATCGTATATATTGGAAATGCACAGGTAACCTTCGACCAGTTAGGCTTGGAGATAATGATGATGAGGTTGGAACAAAGAGATTTTTGGTATTCCATAATCCTGATGCCACTGAATTTACCATTACTGAATATGCCTCCACTGCTGAACTGAAGTCGCATATCATGGTAACTGCCAGTGGCTTATACTGAGTGACCCGTCTCCTTTTCTTTTCTTTATTTTAGTAGAGAAATATAGTCATTTTCACCTTATTGCTTGCTAGATTGATTGAGGCAAATCAAATATCTACTCATTATTTGTTGACAAATTTCGATTGATGTATTCTAACGATGTCTTTGTTTCCGTGGGCCGTGAAATAGAATCAAATTATTCGTCAAAGCGATTTCAGGGCATTCTGGTTCACCAGGAACCAGATAAATTTGGACTGGTTACTCTTTGATAGATCCTCCATTTTATGTCTACAGGTAATTAAACCTTGCCTATTTATTTCTCCATCTTTGTAGATCTAGCCTTCTAATAAAGAAAAGAAAAGAAAAGAGAAGAAAAGAAAAAAAAAAAAGGATTCTTCTGAATTGTCATGGCTCTGAAACGGTGAAGACCGATATCTTCTAGTGAAATTTTGGGTTGATAATGAAGAACTTGTACATATGTATCAGGACACGCTAGGTGATGCAGGTTATGTTACCTTCCAGCTTGCTCGGACCAACAACAGAGGAGATGGTATTTTCTTTTTCTTTTTCAAAAAAAAAAAAAAACTTGTTCTCAATGATTATTTTTCTGCTTCTGCTATTGCACCATCTAATGCAAAACTAGGCCACGATGTTATTAACATTTTTTCTTTTTCTATTTCTTTTCCCTGTTTCTATATGTATAAGAACTATGTTCTTTCATTTAGCTTTGAGTCTGCTTTGCCTCTTTTGCAGCACCAAAAAGGCGATGCTCATCAAGAATTTCTAATTGTGAATACTCACTTGTTATTTCCTCATGATTCAAGTCTATCTATTGTGAGATTGCATCAGGGTACATAAATATCTCGCCATTCACCATCTTGTCCCAACTCCCAAATTCTAAATTCCTATCAGAGATCCGCTTGGCTTTATTCCTGTCAATGTTTACCTTAGTGTTTTATACGGGTCTTCCATAGGTATACAAAATACTACAGTATGTGGAAACATATCAAAGAGACAACAAACTGAGCCGTATGCCCATCATTCTCTGCGGGTATGCTTCTTGCCTTGCTTTTATCAAGCGGATTTTTATTGCTTAAGCTCTGAAAATGAAAATCCTCATTTTTGTTCTCGTCTGTGTTCTGCTTGTAGTGATTGGAACGGGAGCAAGCGTGGGCATGTTTATAAATTCCTTAGGTCCCAGGGTTTTGTTTCATCATATGATATTGCTCATCAATATACTGACAGTGATGCAGATGCTCACAAGGTTAGTTTCCTTAATTCTAATTTCATTTTAATGTGTAGTTGGTAACAATGCTTTGATGCATATTGCTTACAACAAATATGCTTTCATGTTCCCTTGTGCATCCCACAGTGGGTGAACCACAGAAATCATAGGGGTAACAAATGTGGTGTTGATTTCATATGGCTTCGTAATCCTACCAAGTCGAGGAAACTGCTGAAGACAAGTTGGTTTGAAGCAATATTTGGAATAATAAAGGTATGTCAAATAATTTTGTCGATCATTCTCATTATTGTTCTTCGCCAATCCTCAGCATTTTTTTTAATTAATTTTAGCTCCTGGTGTGTCATTTTCACATCTGAAGCCAAAGAAGTTGAACATTTGAAATTAATGCTATGAGGAAGAGAAAAAAGAATCATTTGCTTCATTTTGTCAAGAACACTATGTTTAAATTTGTGCTGCCCTTTACTTGTTAACTGATTCTTTGTATTCCAACTACCGAGTCTATGAAATTTTATGCTTAAACAAATTATTCCTGAGACATAATTTTTCTTGATTTCAGTGCCAGCTCCTGAAAGCTTCATTGAGTGAAAATGATGCATTTGCATTTCTAAAGGCCGACGAGCCAGGTGATTTTATAAAATATTCAGCATTCTGTGAAGGACTCCGCCAGGTACTTTTATATGAGCTGCTGAATTATACAGGATATAGTTGAGCAAGAAGATAGGCTTACCATATTCTAATCTAATACAGATAAATTTGATCGAAATTCCTCATGGACTGAGTTCCCAACAGACAAAAGATATATGGATTCAAATAGACATTGATGGAAATGGCGTTGTTGATTACAAAGAATTTAAGGTATGCACAAGCTTAATTCCTAAGTACTGTCCTCAAATTGTATTAAGAAAGTTAATAACAAGTCTTGTGACTTCTGGTATGTTTTGGTGCTGATGCCTGTTTTATGACATAATTTGCTGCGGAGAAATGTCAAGTACTTTCTCTTATGACATATTCAGCTTTCTGTGGAGGACTCCGCCAGATACTCTTATATGAGCTGCTGAATTATACAGGATATAGTTGAGCAAGAAGATAGGCTTACCATATTCTAATCTTATACAGATAAATTTGATCGGTCTCCCTTATAGACTGAGTTTCCAACAGACAAAAGATATATGGATTCAAGTAGACATTGATGGAAATGGCGTTGTTGATCACGAAGAATTTAAGGTATGCATGAGCTTAGTTCCTAAGTACTGTCCTCATTTCCTATTAAGAAAGTTAATAACAACTCTTGTGACTTTTGGTATGTTTTGGTGTCTGTTTTATGGCATAATTTGCTACGGAGAAATGTTAAATACCTTAGGTAGCTAGTTGTCACGCACCGCGAAGGTTCATACGAGATTTCCCGCACATTTACATTTTCCCACACATGTGTAATATTCTAGAAGGTTATTGTAAACCGTTAGATTAAATGGATCGTGGCCGTCCATTTCGGTAGGTAGGAATTAATCCTAACCCTCCATTTGGTAGGTGAGAATCAATCCTAGCCATCCATTTTGGTAGGTGGGAGTTGATCTTGACCATTCATTTGGTAGGTGAGAATCAATCCTAGCCATTCATTTGGTAGGAGAGAGTTAATTCTAACCATCCATCTGGTAGGTGGAAATTGATCTCGGTCATCCATTGAGGAGGTGGAGGCCTATATATACCTTATGTAAATTCATTAGTAATCATTCAAGCAATTCAAGTATTTCAAGCAATACAAAACATTCTTCACAAACTCTCTTGTGTTCTTGTTTTGCTATTGAATCTTATAAATCTCTAAGTTCTTTTCTATTCTCTTTGGAGTAATTTATCGGGTTGGAAGGCAGACTTAGTGCAACGGACCGTGCTAAGTGCCGCATGATTGCTAGTTGAATTCTAGGGTCGTGACATAGTGCTCCTCTTTGCTGCATTAGAAGAAACCAGTCAAATGAATTACCATTGTTAGCTTGGGAACACAAAATTAGGGTATATTAGTGTGTCCTGTTCCACTTCCTTTGTCTATACCTTAAATTGGCTTTTACATCTATTCTGCATGTGTATGTTGTCTAAAAATAAAATGATTCACAATTGCAGCAGAGGATTTGGGACTTAACATGTCCAGAGGAAGAGGAAAATTGCATGTCAAGTGAAGAAGATACTGAACAGGATATCGAGGAAGAAGCAATTGGTTTTGGCGTAAAAAAAGCATTTCTATATCCTCGGGAAGCAGAGAAAGGGATGTAGCCCGAAAACTACTCTCTTTCTGATCACGCACGACTCACAGTTGTGTTTTCACCAGTGAGAATGCATAGCTCTCAACCAGTCTTGTAATCCAGAACGTCAGGGTAGCAGGCTTGTGGATTCAAGTAGCACAAAAATTGAAGAGTAAGCTGTAGAGTAGAAACCAGAGTTTGTAAATGTGAAATAACTGTGAGAGTAGATGATAGACATACTTTGTTGGGATGCCCTTTTGTCTGGGTAGAACAAATTCAGCCAAATTTTTTCAGGCGGAAACAACTACTTTTCTTGTATTTGAATTGTAAATGTGGAAAAAATTACCATACAAAATCCTATCATGCGAGAACACATTACACATTAGTAGTTACATTACATAAGTATCTCCAAAGTTGGATATCTACCAAGGTTGCCCTATTTTCTTTTAAATCCGTTTCACATTAAACTGTCAGTATCATTGTTAAAGTTATTTATAATTATCCCCCAATTATACCAACTCATAGGAAATTTAAGAACATTCCAGACTACTCTAGATATACATAAAGATAGAAAGCTGAGCTAGGGAATTGATAGATACCTCCAAGGTGCTTCAATATAGACCTTTTTTATTTTTGTGAGTAAAAAAGTACAAATATTATAACTGTCTTGGTGGTCAGAACATGGCATTTTTCTAACTTTAATATTCTCACTTTGCCTTCCTCAAGAAGTTGTTGCTCTCTCTTTGTTTGGGCCTTTGGCAGGGAGGAAAGGAAATTGGGAGGAAGGAGACAAGTTCCGGAAAAATAAATTTTAAAATTATTTGGATAAGTAACGTTGTACAATAAAAGGGTTTGTTATTAGTTTAAAAAAAATAAAAATCATTATTATTTCATTAGTAATAAAATCTATTAATCAAGCTAATATGAAATTTAAACTATTTATCAATTTAATGTTGAGCAAAAAGGTGTGTTTTTAGATTACATTTTCTATCAAATTTTTGGAAAATAAGAAAAAAAACTGAAAATGCCAATTTTAGTTAAGAAATGCTGATAAATATTAAAAAAATAAATATTGAAAATTATATTTTCATGATATTAAAAAAAATGCAGCAAAAAATACTTGAAAAAAGTTTGTTAAAATTTGTCATATACAATAATTTATAGGAATATTTAAAAATAAATTATGATAATAAAAAATAAATGAAGAAAATATTATTTGTGAAAAATAAAGCAAAGATACGTTGTAATTAATTTTTCTTAAATCTATAAAATAAAATCATTTTTCTATTAACTTGATTTACTAATAAAAATATGAATAATAAATATCATTACATCTTTTATTTTTGTTGATGATGATTACTAAGAGAAAAATGATATATATATATATATATATTGCAAGACTAGGAGAAAAATGTAAGACTATTTTCCTTGGAAGATTCATTTTCCCTTTGGAAGCTTCCACTCGATCACTTCTGCCTGCTTTCTACTTTCCCAAACGGAATCTTAAGATGAACAGTGGAAGATCAATGTCCATTACTTCTTAAAGAAGTGCTACTTACTTTGTATGTGCTATTTGAGCAGATAAGCATTACTCTCTGGTATTTCTTCTCTTTGAGTGAAAATGAGCAGATTTGCCTGATTCTTGATCCTTTGTTTGGAAACGTTCACACTTCACCACGCCTAGCTTTGCCTTCCCTCCATCACAGTCTTTCTTCTTTTCTCTCGGATTCCCAATTAGCTCCTCATTACCAGATGCTTTCCATTTTAGGACGAGAAATGACGAAAAGTTCCTCTCTTTTAGCCTCTGAAAGTTCAATGCAGTTAGGGCCACCAAACTTACCAGTTGGATGGAGATTCCAGCCAACAAAAGAAGAACTGTTTGATCAGTATTTGAAGAAAAAGAGGCTTGGCCAACCCATCGATGGGTCTGACATCCAAGATATTCAAATTTACGATTTTGATCCTTGGGAATTACTTGGTAACTATCCCTGTCTTCTCCAATCTGTTTACTTATTTGGGTTTTTCTCATAGTATGAAATTAATTATATAAATTCATGTGGGAAGATGAAAAGTCTCGAGATAAAGAGAGGTACTTCTTCTGTCGCCGTCAGTTTCACTTGAAAACTGGAGGCACAAGGAAAAGGAAAGCAAAGTCTGGAAATTGGAAACGTACAGGCGAGATTCAGTTGATCACGCTTGACGATAGTGAGGAGGTGATTGGCAATAAGAAAATATTTGTTTACCAAGATTCAGATTCTAAGCCTACTGACTATGTCATGCACGAATTTGAGTACACTGCTAAACCTGACTGGCCTGTTCAGGTATTTGCTATTCCACTTTTTGATTCTGATTAACTTGTATTGGAAATTTGCTTTTGTAACTTCAATTTTGTTATTCAAAATTTTCTTTTAAGAGATTGCAATTATGGATCTTTGATGTGGTTAGAAGAGTTCGGCTCATATTTCTGGGGATTTTCTCTCTTAAATTCTTTTTGTTTTCCTATTTCTTTGAAACTTGGGTGATCTAAATTCCTTGCTATTATTTTGATCAAAATGTTACTGGCTGAAACCCCTTAGCTTTGCAAAGTTTATGTTTGCTTACTGTTAATGCATGGCATGGCATTTCATTCAATTACCTTATTATTCTGCTTTTTGCAGGATGATTGTGATTTTGTTCTTTGTAAATTAATGATAATTAAGAAGAAGAAAGTAAGTAGGAAGGCGAAGGCAAAGAAAGTTGAACCAGTATCCAAGAAGAAAGAAGCAAAGAAATCAAAGAATATCCAAGTAGATTACGAGAGGGCTAACCCTAATAAGAAGGCAAGAAAATGCTTGTCTAATTGTGACACAGCTTCCGTCTCTGTTGCTGAAAATCAAAAGCAAGAGAAGATAATGGCTAATTCAACCTTCGGTGAAGGTGAGCCAAGCAACCGTAAAACTTCTGATATTGAACATCAAATTCCAAGTACTAGAAGGGCTTATTCAGCCTGTGGTGAAAGTGAACCACGCAACCATAATCCTTCTGATTTTGAAAATCAAAATCCAAGTGATAGAAATGCTTATTCAGCCTGTGGTGAAGGTGAACCAAGCTACAATTATACTTCGGACTTTGAATATCAAAATCCAAGTGATAGAAAGGCTTATTCAGCCTGTGGTGAAGGTGAATTACGCTACCATAATACTTCTGATTTTGAATATCAAAATCCAAGTGATAGAAAGGCTTATTCAGCCTGTGGTGAAGGCGAACCAATCAACCATATGACTTCTGATTTTGAAGATCAAAGTCCAGTTCCGATGACTATGAGTTCAATCTGTAGGAAAGGTGAATCTAGTCATCAAGGGGCTTCTGATTATCAATATCAAAATACATGTGTGATGATTGATAACCCAACTTGTAACATAGGTGATACAAGTTTGGTACTGGCTTCTTATTTAAATAGTCAAACTCCGAAGGAGATAAATGATGTTTTGAGATATAGCTTAGGTGAAACTAGTAGCCTAGTGGCTGCTGATTTGGATAATAAAAATCCAAATGAAATGACTAATATGTCATCGTATGAGGTACATAATCCAGGTTGCCTAAGTTCTTCCTGGGTTGAAAATCAAAATCCATGTGAGGTAACTACTGTTTCAACACATAAAAAGGGTGAAACAAGTAGTCTTACACTGAATACCGATATATCAGTCTCCGAGGAAGGTGTATGGAACCCCTCCATAGTGGCACCTTTTGATTTTGACGACCAAAATCAATACAAGGATGCTGATATGTCGCTCCCTGGAAATTACTGGCGTTCTTTATTAGTTTCTATTGGAGACCCTACATCCCAATGTAAGCAAAGTGGCAAGAAAGATATGCCAATCCTTGAAGATAATCAAGTTCCCTCGATGTCTTCTGACACAAGGGACTCTACACCTTTTGAGGTAAGAATGACATGCTTGGTGGATTGTTCTTAATTTTATTCATTTACAGCATGAAAAGGAGGTCATAATTTAGACCAACTATGCTTTGCTTCCTTGTGCAGATCGCAGACGTTCAAGAGTGGCTGGAAGAGTTCTTGGAACTGTAAGAGAGCCAGAATTCTGCACCACAACAGCCTATTTATAGGAATCAACGCCTCAGTCTTAGTGGATTTGGTACGTCGATGTCTGCTTGAACAAGATATTTTCTTAGTTGGTTCCTAGTTGGAAACTAAACAGCATACTAAAAGAATCAGAGTCTTAGTATTGTTAATTATTTATGGATAATTAGGGTACCCTTATTTCCATATGCTCTGCATTAATATGCATCAGTTCAAACCAATTACTATTTAGTGAAGGAACCAAACAGCTCGTTTGATGCCATTTGATTTCTTATGTCAATGGTTAATTCGCATATTGTTAGATATGTTAGACTTGATTTACCACCCAACATTTTCCTGCTGTAATCTTAAGAATCATGGCCTTTTCTCCCAAATCCGCAGTTATATGCTTTAGAATCTTACCCTTATTGCTCTTTTCCCAGAAGGTTTGATTAGACTACCGTCTTCTATTCTGAAGATATGAAATGGAAAGTCTTATAAATAGTATCAAGAACTATTGCGAACCATAATTATGTAATTGCATTCAGAAGGAGTGTCTCCTGTTCTGTTCCTTGTTTATAATTATGTAATTGTATAAAGAACTATCGGATATTGTATTTCAGGAATATGTACCTTTGTAATGACGAAATTATATATGAACCATAAGTTGTATTTCATGAATGTATAGGTTTGTAAATTTATATTTCGAGGCAGTAAAAATGTGGTAATTCAATTGTTGGATGGTTGACAATGAGTATAATTTCATTTTTATCTGTATAATTGTGGTAGCCTTCTTATGACATTTGTTTTGTTGAATATATTTTCTCTAAATTATGATGGCTGTCTTTACTTCAGTGGAGAAGTGCAGATAAAATAGAGGAAATGATGTATGTTGGGAGCCACAGAAATAATTTATAACATGGTTTTTTAAAATTGAACAAATTACAGAGGTTTTAATAAATTACAATTAGAATTTTTTTTTTAAAAACTAATAGCTTATTATCTTTTGATAAAATGTTCATTTATTTGATACTGTATAAATTTTAATATATTATTTGATTTTTCTATATTTGAAATATTTTTATATAAATTTTTAAAGATTTTGCATGTAATCTAATGATATTTTATAAGAGGGTTTAAGGTTTTTATTTATTATCAGAGCAATCAGTACATTTAAATGTTAGTTTTTTTAATTTGTATCTTAAACAATATTTTTATTAAATAATAAAGGATAAACGATAATTTATTGTTTAAAAGATAAAGACCTAATCAATTATTCTGTTCTGATTTTAAAACTCTAATTTTCAATCAAAATTGATCTGGAACTTTCTTTCTATTTATATCAATTTGAGTGGACAACATGTTAGAAATTTAGAAATTTAAAATGGTTCAATTTAGCCCTTTTCTTTTTTTAAAAAAAATAAATATTTTTTATCATAAATTTTCATCACAATTGTATTGTTTGTGGGATAGAAATGATTAAAAAAATTAAAATTTTGTTATTTTTAGGATAAAATAAAGTAAAATTACATAAATATGTATAGTTAATTTGATCAAAAATAAATTTTGTGGTAAACTGACCAATGATGCCCGACTTTCGCATCAGGCAACGAGCGGCTTCAAATCATTGCTTCTCAAAGAAATAACAGCGTTTGAGGGAATAGTGAATTTTGGAGTCTTAAAGTCAAAGTCGTTTTGTGTAGGTGTGAATCCCATCAATTCTCTTTAATTGCCATATGTGAAAATGCTCACAATTCGCTCTCACTGGGCTCGAGGGTTGCCTACTCTGCAACTTCCCATTTTCAGTTTACTTGAGCTTTCCCATCTCCTCCCCTGAGTGAAATTTTTCCTACTCTTTGCCTGTTGCTGTTTCTTGCCGGAATTTTGCGTTTCTTCTTTTGATAGAAAGAAAACGTATTGCAGGTCCAATGCATTTCAATCCAAAATACTTGCCTAGGTTAGATTAGAATAATTGTTGTAAAAAAAATCTTATAAAAATTCTAGAGTTAATGATGTGATTAAAAACAAAATTGAAGTAATGACGGGGTTGAAATTTAGTGTTAATTAGTGAAATTAACATTATTTCTGTTGCAGTTATATGCAATTAATAGTGAAAATGCAATCTTTGTGTAGCTAAGTTTAAGAACAAACCTGGTGATAAAGAGATGTATTTCTCTACTCCTCGCGACTTGCGAGTATTACAAAAATAATGGACTGCGTAAGAGGAAAGCAGGGAGTGGATACTGGAAAATTGTAAATGCATAGGTAACCTCGCTTAATTATGCTTGGAGATAGTGATAATGTGATTGGAACTAGGAGGACTTTGGTATTCCATAATCCTGACGCGACTTAGTTTGTCATCACCGATTCGTCTGCACTTCACAACTCAACTTGCCTATCAACGTATGGATTTGTCTTGCTTAGACTGGGTCTCCGTGCCCTACAACTTGTACTAAAACGACCTGTTTTCCCATGTTATTGTAGAGAAACATTTTGCCAAAAATATACGTTTTCACTGAAGTTTATTGGTGTTGGACGTGTTCGAAGTTGTAAAATTGCAGTTGGAATTTCTAATAGGAACCTTGTAAACTAAAAACTGGGGAAAAAATGTATTTTCACACCCCAAATAATCAGTGCCCTATAAACCAAAATAATAAAGAATGTATATGCATTTTCCATCACTTTCTTGCTTGTTAGAATGAGACAAACTGGCCCAACAAAATTATTATATAGAATGTAATTTTACTCTTATGAATCTTTTGTTATATGCTTGTGCAGGGGGATTCTGTTTTATGCAAGTTAAATATAAAATCACGAGTAAAAAGTATAGCCAGATCAGATTGCAAGAAGAAGACAAGTCCAAATGAGAAGGCAAGAATAGCTAAGCTGTCAGATGTTAATCCAGCTTGGGCTTCAACACTTGGACATCAAAATTTGAAAGAGACCATTGCTAATTCAGCCAATGGTGAAGTTGAACAAAGCAACCGTATGGCTTCTCATTTGGAAAACCAGTATCCAGGCAACATGACTGCTGTGTTACAATCTATGACAAAGGTGAATCGGCTTTCTCAATGGCTACTCGAAGTCTATGTGAGATGACTGCCGTTCCAATTCATGGTAAAGGTGAATCAACCTGTTCAATCGTTGCTCAAGTTGAATCAACACCTCAAACTGCTGCTCAAAATCTATCTGATATTTTTGATATTCCAACCCATGACAATGCTGAATCATTTTCTCAAAATGATCCTGATTATCTATCCCAGATGATTGCATTTCCAACCTATGACAAAGATGAATCATTTTCTCGTAATGCTACTGATAATCAATCTGCAGAGATGATTGCTCTTCTAACCTCTGATAAAGTTGAATCATTTTTTTCAAAATGTTCCTGATAAACTACACGAGATGACTGTGAATCGACACCAAAAGACGGAGGTGTCATTCCTCGAAGATTTAGGCGTTCCTCAATGGCTTATAATGTTGGAGAAACGACATTACAAGAAGTAGAAAGTCAGTATAAGAAAGATATTTCAGCCCCTGAAAATAATAAACAGTCCTTTCATGGCTTATGATGTCAACGTACGATGCTACATTTCCAAAGGTGAGAAACTACATCCTTTATGATTCATTCTCCAGATTCGTTCTCACTTTGCTCTGATTCATTCTTCCGAAAAATGCTCAACTTCTGGAAGAGATAATAGCATTCTTTGAATTAGAAGAAAACCTGAACTCAACAAAAAGTGCAAGTAGTTTACTAGCGCCTACCAGTGTTGAAAATCAAAATCCATATGAGAAAACTACTGATTCTTAACCATGATTAGAATTTCATTTCGTAGGTAACAGTAGAATGGTGGCATATCCTTTTCATGGTATTGATTTTTCGATGCTTATTGATCGAATCTTCTGTCAAATCATAAACTGTCTTCTTTACTTCCATCCCAAGACTAATTGCCTTCATCCTAGGATACCAAATTTTTTAATTGTCTTTTTTTTTTGGCAATAGTGACTAAAAGAGCCAGATTAGTGGATAAAGTTACTTTGAATGATAATCACAAAATAAATCCAGATTAAAGGATACGCCAGTATGGCTAAGTCAGTGGTGACTCTATACGGGGAAAAAAAAAAAAAACAAAGTCTGGTGCCATTGCAATGGAGCTGATTCTGCTCATTTTTTAAGAGAGATCAATCTTTGGTGGAAATTTGTTAATAAAGTTACATATATGTTAAATGACTATTTTAAATATATGTTTATAAGTATTATATTTATCATTCATATTTACATAACACATATAAGATTATATATGTAATTGTATTGTAAAAATGTGATAATTACAATTTTTTATATATATTTATAAAATAAAAGTTGGTTTTCTTAATTTGATCACTAGGGTTCCACAAAAATTAATCAAACCGGATTAATTCAATTCAATGAAAACAGAAAATCATGGTTTTATGCGATTTCATAAATGGTTATGATTTTGAAATTTTTATTAATTGATTTTTTGGTTTGGTCTGAAAAAATTTAACCTATAGAATATTTTTAATATATATATTAGCCCTCCCGTTGCATTGGAAGGGAAAACTTAGTCTTACTCTCATGATTCCAAATTAAAGAGATTCGTTAGAGAACTCTGGCAAAATAAAATCGAAAACAAAGATTATTAATATAAAAACAAATATTTTTAATAAGAAATATTATTAATATTATTAAAAATAATAAAATAGAATAATTCTAATATTAAATTTGAATTAATATTTTATCTAATATTACATTATTTATTTTAGTACATGCAATATTACATTATTTATTTTAATATTATTTTTATTTTAAATATTTTCTATGAGATTTTATTAATTTTATTACTTATTAAATTCATTAATTTGGAGACGCATAACCAGCAGATGAAGATTGAGCAATGGTCAAAATAGACGAAGCCACCGCATAGTACTTCCAATTTCAAAGAGCAAAAGAGCGGAGTGATAACATCAATAGATTTTTTCGTCTCCACAGAGGATGATGAGGTCATGAGCCCACTCTAACAAAAAAAAAAACCCTGTCTTTTACTGGCAACCAACATAGAAGTCTCTCAAGATCAGTAGAAAATTTAGAACTTCTGTAGGAATATTTTAGGGAAATTAAATTAGGAACATCCATTGAACTTGTTTTTCTTTAATTTCTATTATTCTTTTATCTACAAACCTGCCAAGACATCTTTTCCTGATTTTGAGATTTTTTTCGAAAATATATTGAGTGAACAATAATGTTTTTGTTCTAAAAAAATGAAAATGTGATAAAATTTTATTTTGCCCACTTATTTGACATTTATTTTAATGATATTAAGCATATCATAAATGGCCATAATATGAGCATATTTGACATTAATTTCATAATACATAACCAACTAATTTCTCAGCAGGGTCCACGAGAATAACGCCAAATTATATAAATTAATGAGAATTAAAATTGGTATTTTTAGCCAATTTAATATAATTTTTTTAGTAATTATTTCATGTTCTGAGAGTATGTATTGGGTCAATATAATATCATGCAGAATCCATCATTAATTTTGTCTGATATAATATAATCTAATTAAATTACAAAGATTAATGAAATATTTCATTTCTTGTAGCATGTCAAATGCATGTCCAGAGATTGTATGTGAAATTAAATTAAAGTAAAAGAAATTTTTTCTTAATTACAAAAGGAAGTTCAAGAACAACCGTGTTAATCAATGATAAGTTCAGAAAACGTATTTTTAGTTAAAGATTTTAACAATGTAAGTATTTTTTTTTAAAAAAAAAAACAATGTAAATATAATGTGAAACTTTGATAATTCAAGATCTACTGTATTACCTTTGTTGCATTCTACTGGAAATGATCCTAATGAACAAAAAATGAAACAACATTTTATTTTTTTATTTTTTATTTTTTCTAAAAATCTGAACACATGAAATAAAGACAGAGAAATATACCAGGCCAAAGGCAAAAAAAAAAAAAAAAAAAGGCGACATTGCTATATCTGCATAATCGAGGATGAAGTGAGAGGAGCAGCTAGCCACTCAAGCACTATAGGACTTGCAGAATCGATGATGATATGAGAGGAACGACTAGCCACCGAAGCAACATTGGCCCTAACTTCTTCAATTGATGGCATTGTCATAGCTGGTTATAACTCCGATGTCTACCATTTGAGAGGGAGAGAGAAATCATGGAGAGATAAGAGAACGAAATGGGCATTAGAGCAAGAGGTATGAGATAGATGAGGAAAACGAAACCGTTTTGTTAGCTGTTTTGAATGTTGTGTTTTAAGGTCCAAAACGACGTCGGTTTTCACAAACAATTGAAACAGCGTCGTTTTTCACAGGGGCAATCTTGACGAACGTATTGTAGTAGCCACAGTGACGCCGAAAAAGGGTTGTTTGTAATTTCTGTTAATTATTCAAAAAGTAAATTTAGAATTTTTTTAATTTAATTAACTAATTTTTTTAATTTTTTATAAACTATTTTTTTTAAATCTGTTTTCACAAAAAATATTTATTTACTTGATTCTTTCTAAAAGAAGTTTTAAAAACTCAAAAAATTTAAAAATAAATTTTTTCTCCAAAAACACTTTTGTCAAACGCAATACTAAACAAACACTAAATAGATTTGCATAAAATTATTTAAAACAAGTATTAAATTCAATTTGAAACTTTGGATAAATGTTTTAGCATGCAATGATTTGTTTTACTAATTTATAAATTATATTTTAAATTTTTCATAATTTTTTTTTATTTTAGATGATTTTTATATTGTTATTTTGATTGATAAATTTTTATAATATTTCAAATTTTTGTATTTTATTTATTTATTAGACCAATTAAACCGAATATTCAAACCAAATTCAAATAAAATTGATTTTAATATTTTTAATAGTATTTTATCGGATAAAAAGTAAAGTGTTTAAAAATAAAATTTATTTGTTTGGCTGTAAATTAATTTTTAATCTAAACTGATCAAACTTAACCATTAACACTCTTATAGATCAGTACTTTTGAAAAATTCTGAATGAATTTAGCCTCTCAAACCAAATATTATTTTTATTTCCATGCTTGGGAAGCAAGCTGAAGTCCGAAAATGACATCCTGAATTCGTAATATTTTTTTTTATTTCAAAATAATAAAATCAATTTTTATTTTTATTTTTCTTATCTGTTTCTTAAAAATTTGTTTTGTATAATTTTTATACAAATTGTAACCATATATCACTTTTTTCAATTTAAATTTTTAAGTTTTATTTTACAGTTTTACTTTGTAATAACTAATCTAAACCTAATATATATTTATGCTCTATCTCTTTCTTCTTCCATCTCCTCATCCTAAAATTGCCAATACCACCATAAAGACTTAAACCTTCTAAATCTCCAGTAACGGTCTCTTCTCAAAGAAGATAGACCGCAAGGAAAGGCATACAGGAATATTAGGGTTTATATATATATATATATATGAAGAAAAAAGAAGTAACGGTATATTTATTATAAATAAATCAAAAATCAAAAATCACGATTTGGTTTTGGAAAACTTAATTATACAAGTAGTTCTAAAAAAGGAAAAAATACAAACATGTTTTTTTTTTAAAATTAAATAGAAAATAGAAAACAGAAACAACAAACAGTCCCTAAAGAATCTCAATTTCCTTGTAAGAAATATGAAATTGTATGAAGTAAAATTTTTCCTTTTTGAGATATGGGCCCATATGACCATAAAGAAAAAAACTCAACTTGGCACCCAAGTTCTGACTTGACAACTTCTCATGCCCCACGCTAATCAGAAGTTGTATGAGAAGTTAAGTCAGTGCTTGGATACGAAGTTGTCACTTTTGATTTCTCGAATGATCCGTAACATAATAAATACTATAAATACTCCCTCTATTCTCCAACGACTACACCACTCTTGAGTTCTTTCTTCCCAGTATTACTTCTCCTTCCTCGGTCTTTTGATCTCTACTTTCATTTTTCTTCTGAAGACAAAAACGTTTCTCCTCTTGATTCTTGCTGTTTCCCATTTTAGGAAGAGGAATGAAACACAACATCTCATCTGGTAATTTTTTTTTTGTAATCTCTACTTCTTTTAAGTTTTAACTTAATCTGTTATGGCTTTCTTCTTCTAACTCTGTCTTGTCCTGGAACAGCTATGACAAGTTCAACACAGGCAGAGCAATCAATCGTGACGGTTGGCTATAGATTTCACCCAACAGATGATGAACTGTTTAATCATTTTCTGAAGCGAAAGACGCTTGGTCATGATGACGTCGACCCATCAATCCCTGAGATTAAACTCTGTGATCATGAGCCCTGGGAACTTCCTGGTAATTAACCTCAATCAACTTCTTCAATGTTTCTTATCATTTCACCTTTTGTTTTATTGTAATTCATGAAGATTTGCTTGTGTGCAGGCCTAGTCAACACAAATTCGAATGATCAAGTGTGGTATTTCTTTTGTGTTCGCGATTATAAATATTTGCGTAGCCGTCAGTCTAACCGGACCACCAAAGCCGGGTACTGGAAATCCACCGGCAAGCCTCGCAAAGTGATAAATAAGCGTTCCAAGGAAGCAATTGGTACAAAAAGGACTTTAGTTTTCTACATAAAAGAAAAACAAAATAAACCCTCAAGGACCAAGTGGATCATGCACGAATATGAATTTGCTCTGAATTCCAGCATGGCTACTCAAGGGAATTTCGTCCTCTGCAAATTGAAGTCAAAGACAGATGAGAAGATCAATCGAGGCCAACCGATTCTTATGGTCTCCGCTTCTGATCTTGAGAATCAAAATCTGAATGAGATGATGGTTAGTTCATCTTGTGATGAACACGAACAGAGCATCCATGTAACTTCATGTTTTGATGATCGTGACACGAATGAGACGACTGCTATATCGACCTATGACAACGGTGAGCAGGATTGCCTCGGGGATTTTGATTGTGAAAATCAAAATCTAGATGAGGTGAGAACTAATTCCGCTGGTGATGAAGATAAATCACGTTACCATTTGGGTTCTTATGATCTTGGGAATCAAGACCCAAATGACGTGGCTGCTATGTCAACCTCTGTAAATGGCAAATTTAGTTGCCTTACTTCGGATTTTGAAGGCCAAAATCCACATCAGAAAATAGATATATCAGCCAGTGTAGAAGGCAGATGGAGTCCCATTGGACCATGCCCTTCTGATATGTCAACTTCTTCAAATTCTAATAATGTTGCAGAGGTAAGAATTAAGAAGTAGCATTAACCTTTTTTTTTTTTTTTGGGTGAATCATCTGATATATAACAAGCAAACTCACTAAGTTATGATTCAATATGATTCTTATGCAGGTGGATCCTCTGCTAAGTTATATTAATTGGTTGGATCTGAAAGAATTGCTTCAGCTAGACGGAGAAGGTAGCTATAACTCTGCAATTCACCAAATGCCTATGAGCCCCAGTGAAAGCTGCTCTTATAGTAGCTTTGGTGTCTCTGTGCCTGCTGATGGAATAGGATATGGAATAGGATGGGATAATGAGCTATTGCCCCAATTTCCCTCACTTCCTATTTCTACAAATTATATGAAAATTCATGTATGACTTCCGAACTCAGCACCCATGTTCTTAAAAGCATGTTAATAGTATTATTGTATTAGCAAGAGGTTTTTTATAATTTCGTGTGCTATAGTGAATTCTTAATGTATCAAGGCCTACTGGCCTGCTAGCTTATGTTGTCTTTTATATCTCTAAGTATTTTAAGCAATGCTAAATGGAGTTTGTATTTAATTTTTATTTATTTTCTAACATAGGATTCTAATGTTATAATGTGATGCAAGTGCTTGAGACGTTTGATTGCCTAATTGAAAAAGTTAGTTTGTAGTGAGGGTTTTGACTGTGAATCCAACACTACAATTCCCCTTTTTATTTGTTTTCCTATGAGCCAAAAATGAGAAAATTTCACTTGCCTAGGACTAAGTGAATAGTAGATTGACACATAAATAAAACTTTTTACATGATGTTACATCCTTGGCTTGATCTGATAAAAATTTCGTCCATTTGGAGACAACTATTGCTTGGCAGCAAAATCTTTTCTTCCTTCAATTCCTACCTTACTATATTTGCAAATTGATGGGAACTAGGACGAGAATGAAATGGAAAGGATATTGGGGAAATGTAATTTAATTTATAGTTGATTCTCATTTTTTGGTTAATGAAATTTATATTCCATAGTGTTTTTTGACCAACGAAACATCAAGAAGGGAATCACTTATTCCCATCCTAATTTTTTAGCGCATTTTTACCCAGCCAAGTACTCCTTAAAGTTGGCATATTGTATAAGTTTTCTTGGAGGAACAACTAGTACAAGGACAAATAGGGCTAGTGCAAGAAGAAGACTTGTTGCCATTTATATATATATTTATATATATATAAAAGGTCTTTGATAGGTGAAAGGAATGTTCTTTATGGATTGATGGATTATGTGCACGACTCAAAAACTTGCTAAAACAATTGGAGAACAACAATTAGAAAAAGGCAGATGGGACTAACATGGTAAAAGTGAATTAACTTTGCTAATTTTGTGGTGTAATCACTGCCTATAAATTTGGCCCATAGAATTATCAGATGGTTGAGAGGCACACTACTGTCAATTGGCGGAGCATGCTGGCGAAAATAAAAGTGCTATAAGCAATGATGCAGTAATAGAGTTGTGTGAAAGCAAGATATGCAATCGAAGGAAGAAGAAAAAAAATTGAATTCCATATTAAAAGAATGGAGTTAGGACTTGAGGTTCCAAGATCTTTGTAAGAAAGTTTTCGTGTTTATTATCTTGTACAATTAAAATGAAAGGTTACATTGAATTGAACATGTACTCATTTGATTTTTACCATTAATTATTAATAAATATTCAGGATTAAATGTTACGAAAGAGAGAATGTTAATTTTTTTTAAATAAGCATCTAACATTTAATCTTATCTATTCATCAATAATGAGCAGTAGAGATTAAATGAATATGATGTATCATATTTAACCCAAATGAAATACCTCTCTTATTTTAGTTAATTTTGCTGGCACTTAGAAAATACTTATATCTATATTTGAGACGCTTATAAAACAAAAATTGCTATGTCTGAGAAACTATAGATGATGTGTATTCAATTATCAACGCATTTTAAACCTTTATTGTGACACTTCTCCAAATGCATCATGATGTTTTGTTGCAAAATGGCGACAAAATTGGTGACATTTATTAATCTTATTTTCTATCATAAATTTTGAAAATAATTGAAATAAAAATAATAAATAATAGATAACACAATATATTTTTTTAATTAAAATTAGAGTAATAATAAATATTAGAATACATATACTCTTATCTTATCAATTACAATATATCATATAAAAATTTTTTTAAAAAAATCATAGATCATTGATTTTTTTAAGCATCTATACGACTACACAAGCTCTAGGGCATGTTTTAGTAAGTATAGAGCTTTCTTTGATTTATGAACTTTATGTTCTTCTCCAACTTTAGGATAGCTAGGAGGTTGTTCAATAAATACTTGTTCTTATAAGTCTCTATGTAAAACAGTTGACTTTACACTAATTGGTAGATAGGCCAGGATTTTTGAGCAGCCAATGCAATCATCAATCTGACTGTATCAAGTCTTGCAATAGGGGCAAAAATTTTCTTGTAATCGGCACCAAACTCTTGTTTGTAACACTTCACCACCAACCGTGCTTTGTACTTGTTGATTTCCCCATTCTCCTTCAATTTGGTTTAGCATACCCATTTGACATCAATCTTTTTATGTCATTTTGGAAGATCAAAAAGTTCTCATGTATCTTTTTTTACCGATGGCTGCTATTTCATCATTCATTACCTTTTATCATTTTGCTTCTTGATAGCACTTTCAAAGGTTGTTGGGTCACAATATGAAAATAGAGCAAAATGAGTAAGAGGATCAACCTATAGGCACTCTGATTTGTAATGACCATACCTGTGACACCTATAACGCCCAACTTTTGATTTGTCTGCGGACTTTGGTTTGTAATTTTGGTCATCTCGATTTCTTCCTTTCTATGGGGAGGATTGATTGTTTCCAGATTTCATCTGCTAATGCCTTTGATCTTTATTTTCTCTTCTTTGTTCTTCGTTGTTTGATGATGAAGATTGACTATTAGCTACTTCTTGTAGTGCTTTTTCCTCCTTTTTTTCCTTACGCCACTTCCTTTCATGGACTCATAAAGAATTTTGCAATTCATCAATAGCAAGTACATCAAGATCTTTAGATTCTTCAATTGAACAAACAATTAAAATTTGCAGTCAAAAACCGCAAAATCTTATCAATAACCATCACATCCTCCATCATATCTCTATTTAAACGCCTCTGGTTCACAATTGTCATCGTTCTGGAGAAAAAAAATCATCTACTGATTCTCCGAGTTTCATGTTTAAAGCTTCAAATTCAGCATGAAGTGCTTAGAGCTGCACTCTTTTTGCTCTTGCATTCCCTTGATATTTTTTCTTCATCGAGTCCCAAATTTGCTTGGAGGTATCTTTGTAAAGAATTGTCTCCAAGGTAGACCAATCAATCGCTTGAAAGAGAAAGTTCTTGGATTTAAGATCCTTCAACTGTAAGGCTTGAAATTTTTCTTTCTGTTGTTGTGTCAGAACAGCACGGTTTCAACCGCTGGTTCAGCTGTATCAGATTCAATAACATTCCAATATTCCTTTGGACCTCAAATCAGTATGCTCCAATGATCATAGCGACCATCAAAGCATGGAAATGGCTGGCTGTATAAATGATCCCTCAGATGCCATCTTTCTCTCACTAGCTCACTGTAATTTTCTCTCCCTCGCGTGTCTCACTCACAGGTGTTTTACTCAAAAGGATATCACTGACAAGGCTTTGATACCAAATATTAAAATTTGGGTAGAAAATAATAAATGTCTTAAGAAGAATTGTATCAAACACTTTGCGGGCATAAAAGAATGGAAAACTATCACAAGTTCAATCCTTCAGGCACAGCCCATATTAAACAATACATCAACAATGAACAACTAAAAAATAGCCAACAATATAGGAACTAACTGATTCCTAAAGACTAGGATTACACAATGTTAACTTAAAGAAGTCCTAGTCAAAAACAAGTTATAGTTGTCCATAGGTAAAGGTTCCTGTAACCTTTTTTGATCAATTGAAGGAATTGGTTGAACGAGAAGAATACAGCATTAACTCTGCACTTTCCTATGAGGATTGTCCTTCTTACTATTACACTGGCTTTAATACCTCTGTGCCTGGCGGGTAGACACGGCCAATTCCAACCAGCAAATGCTTCATTTGTAAAATATTACTCTTAAGGGGTGTGTAATGTTTTGTTGTGAAATTTGAGTGGAAGCTGGTTCGTGCTAGTAGGAATAGTAGCAGCTTTGTGCTAAGACTTGTTAGCTTCTTATTGTTGTGCTTGTGTTTATGTTGAATGTTACCTCTTTTGCTTCTTACGCATCATACTGATTGGTAATAATATAGTTTGAATTTCTTACTAACGATTTTACATTGACAAGTGCGATTTCCAAATCAAAGTTTTGAGCTATTTTTTTAGAATTACATAATCCCAACAGGCCAACATTTATACTAAATTTTTTAAAAGAAAAAAACAACAGCAATTTATGTGGATGTTTTGGATTGGGTGGGTCAGCTTAGCTTAAAATGGGTTTACGACTTTCTAGTTAGTTTTGTGGACTGCAAGGCGGCCTATTAATCTCTTTAATTTCAGAAACCGAGTAGGATTGGAAGCGATCAATCTCATGATGAGCTCTACTTTCAACTGCATATCTGGCCGTTGATAATAGTTATCCAAAACCTGTCCATTGGGACCCAGCAGATGCCACATAGTCCCACAGTAGTGCATTGATGTCATCCGGATATAGCAATAAAAATCCAATAATAAAACATGGGAATCGCTGAATCGTGGTACGGTCTACTTGGATCAAAATTTCAAAAAGACATATTTGCCCCTATCGTCCAATCAATAAGTGTTGTTGACTTGGGTCGTAGACTAAAAGCATCAAAACCCAATGTGATCTTTCACTACCCCTCGCTCCGCTTCTCTTTCCGCTTTCCCCCAAGAAAGAAACTAAATCAAACCTCGCTTTTGCTGCGATATAATTTCCCATTCCCATCTGCCAAGTTAAATATTTTAATTTCAAGAAACTAACCTTCTTTTTCCTGTGAGCTGCTGCCCCTCATTTGCAATATGGAAAGAACAACACAGCCAAAACGATCAATTCCACCCGTTGGATACAGATTCCATCCGACTGATGCAGAATTGGTTGAGCATTTCTTGAACAAGAAGAGCCTTGCTTCTTCTGATAACCAGGATATGCCGATTGCTGAGGTCAAAATCTGTGATTTCGAGCCTTGGAATCTTCCTGGTAATTTACGCATTCTCTTCATTACTTTTTATTGTTCCTTATTATATTACCATATCAGATTAGTGGAGATTTTGGTTATGTGCAGATCAGTCTAAAATCAAATCAAATGATAAAGTATGGTACTTTTTTTGTCCCCGGGATTTTAAGTATTTAAATAGCCGGCGGAGCAAAAGGACTACGAAAGCTGGGTACTGGAAACCCACTGGTAAGCCTCGCAAAGTGAAGGCGATTGGCTCAAGGACGGTTATTGGTACAAAGAGAAGTTTGGTTTTTTACGAGAAGGGACATGCTAATTCTAAACCGGTTAAGTCCAAATGGATCATGCACGAATATGAAAACATTCCACTTCAGGTCAGCCTCACCTTCCTCTCTCTCTAATAATAAGACTCAGAGACTGTTCTGTTTTGCTAATTTGGATTTTTGTTAAAACTCTCCTATTTGATGGATAATTAGATATGAATTCAAGCCAATCAATCGGTTGTTTGAATGGATTATGAAATGAAAGAAAAATTTGATGAAAATGGCATCCAGCAATTGTGCAGCATACATCTTAAGGTTTTATATCTCCCATAAATTAGCTTAGAAAACGGGAAATCATACACCATGTGCAGCTTAAGTTAATGGCATTCTTTCAGATGTGGATGTGATTACAAAAATTTAGTCTATATTTGAGTGAAATTCTGGTATTGTGGTCTCTGATTGTTTTAGTATTCTCTTGAAAGTTTGATGACATAGTCTTCTAAATATTTAGAACTTTGAGTTGATTGTTTGTGCAACAATATGCGTAGGGAAATTTTCTTATCTGTAAATTGAAGGCTAAGCTGAATGAAAATATCAAAAAAGTTGAAACAAAGGAAATAGCTCCTGCTTCTGCATCAGCATCAGCTTCAACTCCTGAAAGTATGATGACTGTGTATTCATCTTGTGGTGAACATGAACCTAGTGACGATGCTGGTGCTGATTTTGAAAGGCATGATCTGGATGAAATGCCTGCTGTATCAACATATGATAATGGTGAACAGAGCTGCCCCATGGTTTTCCCTTTTGGAAGCCCAAATCAAAATGAGGTGACCTCTGATTTTGTTTGCTATGAAAGTGAGATGGCTGCTAAGTCAATTTATCGAAAAGGAAAATATGATAGCCGAGAGACTTCCATTTTCAAAAGTCGAATTTTGGTAAATAAAATTGATATATTAGTCTCTGAAGAAGGTGAATATATTTCCTTGGCAGCAACACCTAATGATTTATCAGCTCCTCCGGTTGCTGCTGATTTAGAAGTTAATGCTGCACAAGCACAAGCACAAGCTTCAACCTTAGATGTAAGAAGCAGCATACCTTGCAAATTTTTATTTTTTGGCCTTAGCACTTGACAAGCAAACTCTGGACATTTTTATGTTCTAATATAATTCTATTTGCAGGTAGAGGGTCCATCAACTTTTTTTGATGATATGGAAACATTATTTGAGCCAGAAGATAGCCTTAATTCTGTACTTTTCTCCCCCAATGGTTACTAAGGAAAGCCTTTTAAACAGCAGCTTTAGTATATATTTACCTGTTGCAGAAGCCTCTGAAATAGGATCCATTATGCAGCCTACTATTCTGTGCTCTTTTTGGCATTGACCAAAACAGTATTTTGACTAAAAGCGCATTGATTTTTTTTTTGTTTTTTTTTGTTTTTATGGATGATCTGTGCTAAATGGATTTTATCCTGCAGACCTTCCTATTTATGGCCTAATGCCTTCCATAAGCTCTAGTTAGTGTTATGGCTAACATTAACTGATTTGATTTCATATGGAATTTGCTTGCAAGGAGGTCTGATCGAATCAAGAGAATAACACTTTGTATTGCCTCGGCTTGGTACCTCCTATTTTGTGTTTCTATGCTGAAAGAATTTGTGCATGTCTTGTGAATTTTTTGTTAAAGCTGGATGATGTTGATACTAAGTTAAATGATGCCTTATTTTGTATAAGGCAAAATCCTGTATTTTTACGTTTATTTGAATGATTTGAGCTCATGTAATATTATTTTATTAACAAATTCTATTTGGACAATTTTTTGAATATTTGACTAAAGTTGTTAGTTTACCAATATTTTTTTTTGTCCAATTTGAATGATATAAGATATGAATTGAAATTTGTAATTTACGCGATATTGTTAGTAAGATTGTAATCACATAATTAAGTTTACACTAGAATTTGTTATATATACAAGCATTAGTTTAATTTTTTTTAAATTGTTAGAAGAATATTTAATTGATAGTAAAATAATAATATAAAAGCTAAAATCTTCAAAATAGAAGCATACGGATCACTGAAAAGCCAAAAAAGAATAGAGGTTAAATTTTGGATTTTAATAAAACTTAACCATGAGAACAAGATCTTAGATATGTACCTGCTTTAAAACTCATAAGAGATTATTTTACCGTTTTGAGATTTTACCTAGTATGAGTAAGATTAATTTCAAAATGTAATCTTAGTTGAGTAGTTGAAAATATATGTGATTTGACAAAAAAAAAAAAAGAGAATAAGATACTTGTTAATACAAGGTGTTCGTATAAGAAATTGAAATCAGAAGACATTTAAAAGAGAATGTTACTTGTTAGTTAAAGTGATTTATAGTATATTGATACATGAATTTATAAGTGAATGTACATTAATTAAATTATTCAATAAAAAATTATACATTAAATTGATTTATAATAAATAGTTACATCTATTATACGTTAATTTTTTTTACCCAATTTCTTGCCTTAATTTCTTTTCAAATAAACTTCTATTTTTTTTACATTAGATTATCATATCTTTTGTATCAATTAAATATTTTAGATTAATTTATCTTTAAGAGACATCTAAATGCTAAAAGATTTGTAAATTCTTGAAATAATTCGAGCTCGATATTTCATCCTAGGAATTTAATTCCTTTTCAGCTATACTTGTATTGTGAGAGGGGAAAAAAAGAAGGTATTTTAGATTGATTTGATGCTAACTTATTAAACCATTGGAAAAGACTAATAAAATAATTATTTATAAATTTTTATTAAGTTATCTATTGATGGAACAGTAGGCTCTTTTATCGAATTATGAGATTTTTTTAATATATTAAATGTTAGGTGATTTAGATTATAAATTTTTATTATATATTCGAATACGACTTTAAAAAAAAACTCTGAAAATCATTTATAATTATAAGGTACATAGCGGAAATAATTATTCTTGATAATATTTATTCAATTTATCTATTGACGAAACAAATCGAATCATAAGTCATTTTTTAAGTATTTTAAAGGTTTAGTGAATCGAATCGCATTTTTTTTATAATTGTATATTGAAATGTGTCTTTTCTTTTAAATTCTAACTCTGAAAATCATTAATAATTGGTAATGTATTTTTCTTAACAAAACACTTAGTCAAATTACTAGTTTTGATTTTGCTTGTAATTTTCGTTTTTTTTTTTTTTGAGTTTTACTTGTAATTTTGATTTCGATCAATGAAATTGTGCAAATCAGCTAACCAACTAGATTCAATAACTAAACCAAAGTATAGATAGCCCTATTAGGCTTTAATATTCTTTAAGTTTGTTACAGTAATTTTTATATTATACATAGTTAAATACCTTTTCTTAGAAACCCTGTAAAAAAAATCTTAAATTGATGCAACTAATTTAATTTCTCTTAGATAAAATTATGCTTTGGTAAATAAAGATTTTTCAAGTTTTAGACTTACTCAAAAAGTTTTTGTTTATATTTATAGATATAAAGAAGGTAATTATAGTGTCATCTTTAGAGTTCCATGTAGTTTCATCCAAACGCAATGGACATTTTCAACAGATTAAAAGACAACAAAACATACCCCATTTTGCTATTACAGTAAAATTAATTGACCCAACAGAAAACACATTGGTTAGCTGACTTTGACTGAAATCTATTTGATATTGTTAGAATTAACATAAACATCATGACAGTTTATGTTGAAATAATCACAATGTTTAAATAAAAATTAAATACACTTTTTATCCTACAAAAATAAGTTTACTCTATTTTTTTTATACAGATAAAAAAAATTAATTAATATGATTTAAAAATATAAATATTACTTACACTTTTTCAAATAGATTTGTAGCACCTTTATTTATAGAAAACAAAAAAAATGAACTATAATTCAAAAAAAATTTTAAAAAAAAAGAAAAATAATAATATCTTTATCGATAATTTATAAATTAAAAATTAAAATCTCAATTATGAGATGAATGGTTGCGGTTATTTCAACAGAATGTGTCATGCATGTTACTCGTATATATTCAAACATACCAGAATGTGTAAAAAAAAAAATTCATGCGAAATTTTTCGCAGTACTTAAGATTGCAGTAGAAGTTGGTCAAAGCAGACCAGCAACCTTATAGAGCAAGTAGTGAGGTTTTAGTTTTTTCACTCATCTGATTTATATTGTTCTAATTCATGAGTTATATATAAAATTAAAATATATCTATATAACTATAAGGTGAGAATTAAAGGAGAACAACCAGTAACAAAAGAGTAATTTATTATAAATATATTATAATTGGTAATTGCGATAAACTTCCTACAAGACTATATGCTGTTTTAAGTTTCAGGACGTAAACGCAGTTTTCTAGTTAGAAGTCAAAGACATTCCACTCTAAGTCACTTCGTGGAGAATTTTCCTATCTTCTTAATGAAGCCAGAGAATCTCATCATCTCTATATTAATTATAAGTTGTTTCTCAGATAGTTCGAAACACACACATCATAGTCCTCCTCCTCCTCCTCAATTAATCAGTGACGTGCTCTTAGTATCCTTGAAAGAGGCAGCTCTCCTCCATTAATTGCTCCTTCTTTAATTGGTTCTTACTTTTTCTTTTCAGAATTAAAGCATTTTTTCCAATCTGGTACTATCTATGTTGTTTTAGTAACATTTTCTTATCTGGGTTGTTTTTTTTTTTCTTTTTTCATAATTTTGCTCCAGTCTTAGTCAAAGTGATAACTGAAAGATGGAAAGTGGAATTGGTTACCGATTTCATCCAACAGATGAAGAAATTGTAAATCATTACTTGAGGCTAAAGATGCTTGGCTGTGATGGTGAAGTGGGCATGATCCCTGAAGTTAATGTGTTGAAGGTTGAACCTTGGGATATACCCCGTAAGCTTAATCACCTCTTACATATATTGTAATTTCCGTCATTAATGGATTCTTCCTCTCTGGATCAGTTATTGATTAACCAATCCTTTGATGAATTTGAATACAGAAGAAGCAGTCATGATGTCAAATAACTCAAATGACCAAGAGTGGTATTTCTTTTGCGCTCCGAATTTCAAGTACTCTAATAGCCAAAGGGTGGATAGGAAGACTAAAGCTGGTTTTTGGAAAGTCACTGGCAAGGACCGTAAAATCCTAGAAATTGGTATAAAAAAAACTCTAGTTTTTTATAAAGGCCGGGGTTCCAATGCTGTCAAGACGAATTGGGTTATACATGAGTATGGCGCCACTTTCAACTTTCCAACCAAAGTATATATATTTTATACTTCATACCACTGACTTTTTCAATTAGACATATATATGCATCTCCTCATCAATTATTTCTCTCATTTTATGTAGAGGGATTTCGTCATTTGCAAATTGAAGAAAAAGCTAAATGGAGAAGACTTACCAGAAGAAGGCGAAACAAGTACAATGACAGTTGCTGCAGAGTATACAGAGAATCCAAATTTATATGAGAACAATTATGTTTCCACTTATGGAGGTGGAAGGTTTAATCATCAGGTGGATTATCCAACAGAGGTGAGGGGTAGCATTAGCATGCATGCCTTAAAATACGCATATTATTGACATCAAGTTAATTTATGAAAAAAAATGCCACTTATATGATTTGGGCAATCTTTACTTCTACCAGTTAACTTCTAGAATTGAATCAAGTCCAAATTTATGTTCACTTGGTATATTAATTATTTGTGTAGGATGACTCTCAAATTCAAGCATATATACAATCATTCCATGGCTATAACAACATGGATTATAATCTTAGCGCGGCGTTGCAATGGCCAAATTGCAATCAATATAATGACTGAAGGCGGAGTTTAAATGTGGACAGCTCATTATCGCAAGCAACCCATGCAGCTATATATTTTGTGATCGCCATCTCCTCCCCTTCGAAAGAGGTTGCATGAGATTTCGTGTTCTTTATACGATTTTTTTTTCCTTGTTTGTTTGTGCTATGTAGCCAATTAGTATCTGGGTATTGTATCTATTTTGTTATCAAGCTACAGCTATTATGTTTGGAAGGTAAACTTTTCTTTATTCACCAAGTTAGTTTATTGTGTCATTTAACATATTTTGCCAAAAATTGGACCGGAATGATTAAATAAGATATCTATTTTTATTTATATGAGTGGGAGACTTTTCTTGGTAACATCAAACCTCAAGGTGTCTCTACGATTTTCATTTTCATTTTGGAACAATTTTGTTTTGATTTTGGATCTTTTAGTTTTGCCTCCATAATCCTTCTTTTTGCTACATGAAACATTTGTTTTAATAGATAAAATCCGTTATTGAAACAGATGTGGAACTATAAATTAATGTAACTTTTAGCTTTACCAAATATATATATTAAACCATCCAATCTTAAGTGATATATCCACTATAAAATAATTATAATAAAGGTGGAATACTATAAATTCAATATTTACTTAATCTATGTATTAAAAAATATATATTTTAAAGCTCTCACTAATTAATACTACAAACTAATTTAGATTCACAGTGGACAAATATATTAAAAGTGGCAAAGTGTTTCTTATCAACTTACATACACGAAACTCATTTGTAAGTATTACACTTGCATATTTACTTATAATTTTTTTCCCTATATCAATGTAAATATAACTTCGAGAGATTTTATGAATGACCATAACTTTTTCCCTCTCTTCAAAGCAAGAAGGATATAAGTCACACGAAATTTATAATATTCAAGAATGAAGAAAAATAATATATATATATAACTTATTAGTATACAAAAATGTTAATTTAATACAAAAACCATTACTTCCATAATCTATTCCCCGTTATTATTATTATTATTGAAAGCACATGAAAATGGAAAAACTTATTTTCCAAGAACAACGCCAAAAAGTTAAATGAATATACCCACGTAGGCCTCCGAGTAAGAGGACAAATATATTATTCAAGCTTTAGAAGCAAGTTTAGTGTACAAATTAATATATAAACGTAGATATTTATATTTCTAGAAAATAAAAACCTTAAGCACCTCAATGTTTCGTAAAATTATATAGATATATACTCTTTTTTTTACTTTTAATGTAAAATATAGTAGCAGTAGTTTATATTTTTGTATAATTTTTCTACATATCTACAGCTCATTCCTCTACTTTCTCATAAACGAATTGGTACTGGATTTGAATGTGTTTTGTTCTTAAATGAAATGTTGGATTTTTTGCAAAATGTAGAAGACTATGACTATCACAAAAATGAGAAATTGTTTCTTATTTATACCCGAGTTTCTCCAAAGTCATTTTCAATCAAATTGCTTATATATTAGCTTGTGTTGCTACTACATATTCTACTTCTGTTGTTGACATAGTCACAACTGACTGCAATTTTGAAACTCAGCTTACAACTCCACTAATAAGTACAAACATGTATCCAATAGTGGATTTACTTTTATCAAGATCACCTGTATAATTTAAATCAAAATATCATCTGATAATAAAATCTAATTTCTCATAACACAATGTAACCTATGTGGTCCCTTTAATGTATCTCATGACTCTTTTCACTACATTCCATATTTTTTACCAGAATTCGTCATGTATCGACTAACCACTCTCACTGCTTGTACAATATCTTATCTTGTACAAATCATAACGAACATTAAACTTTCCATTACTAATGCATACGGTACATGAAACATCTCCATTCTTTCTGCTTCAGTGCTAAGATTCATACTAGAAGATAACTTGAAATTAATAGAAAGTGGGGTAGAAATTGGCTTATAATCTTACATATTAAAGCGTCGCAAGATCTTCTTTAAATAATTCTTTGAAGAGAGCCAAATCTTCTTATTATTTATGTCTCGTTAAATTTGCATCCCTAGAATATTGTTTGCTATTCCCATGTCCTTTGTTTCAAACTCACTATCCAACTGTGCATTCAATTCTATAATACAATCTTTGTTAAGGCTTGCTACTAATATGTTGTCTACATACAATAGCAGAATGATGAAATAATTTTCACTAAACCTCTTAAAATAATCACAATGATCTGAATTAAGTCTGTTGTATCCAAGGCTCAAAATGAATGAATCAAATATTTTGTATCAACACCTCGGCGCCTATTTGAGATCATACAAAGATTTTTTTAACTTGCAAACCAAATTCTCTTTTCCTTTTTCTTCAAAATCTTCTAGTTAGAGCATGTAAATTTATTATTCAAGATCTCCATGAAGAAAATCAGTTTTAACATCTAACTGCTTCATATGTAAATCAAATGTTAAACATATTGTCAAGATTACTCTAATTGTTGTTAGTCATACCATTGAAAAAAAAATCTCATTAAAGTCAATACCTTCTTTTTTAGCATATTCCTTTACCATCAATCTTGAATGATACCGTTCCACTTGATTTTCGTCATTACGTTTGTCTTATATACCCATTTGTTTCCAATAAGCTTTCTTCCTTTTGGTAACGAAACAAGTTTCCAAGTTTTATTCTTACGAAGAGCTTCTATTTTTTTCTGCATCGTTGTCATCTGCTGAGATATATCTAAATTGTTCATTGCTTTTTGGAGAGTTCATGACTCTTCATCCTCTGTAAGAAGACAGTATGCAACATTGTTCTCCATAATAAACTTGGAGTGTCAACCTGGTTGTTTTGTAGAGCGATCTGACAGTCAAAATTTTGATGCCTAAAAAACAGTTGGTTCTTGCTCCTCGCGCTTTGGTTATATGTCAGAAGAATTCTTTTGCTCAATTTTATTTTTCACATGTACTATCGTAGTCTTTGAATTTTATTTTGCTGTGTTATCATTTTTTTCTTCTCTTTGTTGTTTATCTTCTAAAAAACTAACATCTCTACTAATTACAATCTTGTGGGTAGCGGGATCCTACAAACAATATCCCTTTATTCGATCAATATACCCTAGTAATAGATATTTTCTGGATTTTAGATCCAACTTTGTAGTTTCTTGGACATGTACATCACGACCACAAGACTTTCAAATATATAGAGGTTTGAATAATCGGTCTTCTTACCAGTCTACATCTCAATTGATGTCTTCAAGTCAATTATTGTTGATATAACCCGATTTATCACATAATAGATGATATTTACTACTTTTACCCAGAAATTTTTTTTCAAGCCCGTAACTCCCAATATTGCTCTTATTCTTTTTAACAAAGTTATGTTCATCCACTTTGTCACTCTATTTTGTTGAAGAGTGTAAGTTATAGTGAACTACTTTTTTATTGCAAAATTCTGCAAATTCATGGCTAGTATACTATTTTTTATTATCTATCTTTAGACACTTGATCTTCTTTCCAGAATCAAGTTATACCCGCACTTTGAATTTTTTGAAATTTGGAAATACATCTGTTTTTTTATAAGATACACACAACAACTTTTGGAATAATCATCTATAAATGATACAAAATATTTTGCTCCTTCCAGAGACGTAACTAGTATTTAAGAACATTCCAGACTACTCTAGATATACATAAAGATAGAAAGCTGAGCTAGGGAATTGATAGATACCTCCAAGGTGCTTCAATATAGACCTTTTTTATTTTTGTGAGTAAAAAAGTACAAATATTATAATTGTCTTGTGGTCAGAACATGGCATTTTTCTAACTTTAATATTCTCACTTTGCCTTCCTCAAGAAGTTGTTGCTCTCTCTTTGTTTGGGCCTTCGGCAGGGAGGAAAGGAAATTGGGAGGAAGGAGACAAGTTCCGGAAAAATAAATTTTAAAATTATTTGGATAAGTAACGTTGTACAATAAAAGGGTTTGTTATTAGTTTAAAAAAAAATAAAAATCATTATTATTTCATTAGTAATAAAATCTATTAATCAAGCTAATATGAAATTTAAACTATTTATCAATTTAATGTTGAGCAAAAAGGTGTGTTTTTAGATTACATTTTCTATCAAATTTTTGGAAAATAAGAAAAAAAAACTGAAAATGCCAATTTTAGTTAAGAAATGCTGATAAATATTAAAAAAATAAATATTGAAAATTATATTTTCATGATATTAAAAAAAATGCAGCAAAAAATACTTGAAAAAAGTTTGTTAAAATTTGTCATATACAATAATTTATAGGAATATTTAAAAATAAATTATGATAATAAAAAATAAATGAAGAAAATATTATTTGTGAAAAATAAAGCAAAGATACGTTGTAATTAATTTTTCTTAAATCTATAAAATAAAATCATTTTTCTATTAACTTAATTTACTCATAAAAATATGAATAATAAATATCATTACATCTTTTATTTTTGTTGATGATGAATACTAAGAGAAAAATGATATATATATATATATATATATATATATATTGCAAGACTAGGAGAAAAATGTAAGACTATTTTCCTTGGAAGATTCATTTTCCCTTTGGAAGCTTCCACTCGATCACTTCTGCCTGCTTTCTACTTTCCCAAACGGAATCTTAAGATGAACAGTGGAAGATCAATGTCCATTATTTCTTAAAGAAGTGCTACTTACTTTGTATGTGCTATTTGGGCAGATAAGCATTACTCTCTGGTATTTCTTCTCTTTGAGTGAAAATGAGCAGATTTGCCTGATTCTTGATCCTTTGTTTGGAAACGTTCACACTTCACCACGCCTAGCTTTGCCTTCCCTCCATCACAGTCTTTCTTCTTTTCTCTCGGATTCCCAATTAGCTCCTCATTACCAGATGCTTTCCATTTTAGGACGAGAAATGACGAAAAGTTCCTCTCTTTTAGCCTCTGAAAGTTCAATGCAGTCAGGGCCACCAAACTTGCCAGTTGGATGGAGATTCCAGCCAACAAAAGAAGAACTGTTTGATCAGTATTTGAAGAAAAAGAGGCTTGGCCAACCCATCGATGGGTCTGACATCCAAGATATTCAAATTTACGATTTTGATCGTTGGGAATTACTTGGTAACTATCCCTGTCTTCTCCAATCTGTTTACTTATTTGGGTTTTTCTCATAGTATGAAATTAATTATATAAATTCATGT
The DNA here is from genome assembly GCA_023653625.1 of Triadica sebifera. Taxonomy (NCBI): domain Eukaryota; kingdom Viridiplantae; phylum Streptophyta; class Magnoliopsida; order Malpighiales; family Euphorbiaceae; genus Triadica; species Triadica sebifera. The sequence continues at coordinate 29,872,407 of CM042900.1, forward strand.
GGGAAGATGAAAAGTCTCGAGATAAAGAGAGGTACTTCTTCTGTCGCCGTCAGTTTCACTTGAAAACTGGAGGCACAAGGAAAAGGAAAGCAAAGTCTGGAAATTGGAAACGTACAGGCGAGATTCAGTTGATCACGCTTGACGATAGTGAGGAGGTGATTGGCAATAAGAAAATATTTGTTTACCAAGATTCAGATTCTAAGCCTACTGACTATGTCATGCACGAATTTGAGTACACTGCTAAACCTGACTGGCCTGTTCAGGTATTTGCTATTCCACTTTTTGATTCTGATTAACTTGTATTGGAAATTTGCTTTTGTAACTTCAATTTTGTTATTCAAAATTTTCTTTTAAGAGATTGCAATTATGGATCTTTGATGTGGTTAGAAGAGTTCGGCTCATATTTCTGGGGATTTTCTCTCTTAAATTCTTTTTGTTTTCCTATTTCTTTGAAACTTGGGTGATCTAAATTCCTTGCTATTAGTTTGATCAAAATGTTACTGGCTGAAACCCCTTAGCTTTGCAAAGTTTATGTTTGCTTACTGTTAATGCATGGCATGGCATTTCATTCAATTACCTTATTGTTCTGCTTTTTGCAGGATGATTGTGATTTTGTTCTTTGTAAATTAATGATAATTAAGAAGAAGAAAGTAAGTAGGAAGGCGAAGGCAAAGAAAGTTGAACCAGTATCCAAGAAGAAAGAAGCAAAGAAATCAAAGAATATCCAAGTAGATTACGAGAGGGCTAACCCTAATAAGAAGGCAAGAAAATGCTTGTCTAATTGTGACACAGCTTCCGTCTCTGTTGCTGAAAATCAAAAGCAAGAGAAGATAATGGCTAATTCAACCTTCGGTGAAGGTGAGCCAAGCAACCGTAAAACTTCTGATATTGAACATCAAATTCCAAGTACTAGAAGGGCTTATTCAGCCTGTGGTGAAGGTGAACCAAGCTGTAATTATACTTCGTATTTTGAATATCAAAATCCAAGTGATAGAAAGGCTTATTCAGCCTGTGATGAAGGTGAAAGAAGCTACCATAATACTTCTGATTTTGAATATCAAAATCCAGGTGATAGAAAGGCTTATTCAGCCTGTGGTGAAGGTAAACCAATCAACCATATGACTTCTCATTTTGAAGATCATAGTCCAGTTCAGATGACTATGAGTTCAATCTGTTGGAAGGGTGAATCAAGTCATCAAGGGGTTTCTGATTATCAATATCAAAATACATATGGGATGATTGATATCCCAATTTATAACATAGGCGATACAAGTTTTGTACTGGCTTCTGATTTAGATAGTCGAACTCCCAAGGAGATAAATGATGTTTTGAGATATAGCTTAGGTGAAACTAGTAGCCTAGTGGCTGCTGATTTGGATAATAAAAATCCAAATGAAATGACTAATATGTCATCGTGTGAGGTACATAATCCAGGTTGCCCAAGTTCTTCCTGGGTTGAAAATCAAAATTCATGTGAGATAACTACTGTTTCAACACATAAAAAGGGTGAAACAAGTAGTCTTACAATGAATACCGATATATCAGTCTCCGAGGAAGGTGTACGGAACCCCTCCATAGTGGCACCTTTTGATTTTGATAACCAAAATCAATACAAGGATGCTGATATGTCGCTCCCTGGAAATTACTGGCGTTCTTTATTAGTTTCTATTGGAGACCCTACATCCCAATGTAAGCAAAGTGGCAAGAAAGATATGCCAATCCTTGAAGATAATCAAGTTCCCTTGATGTCTTCTGACACAAGGGACTCTACACCTTTTGAGGTAAGAATGACATGCTTGGTGGATTGTTCTTAATTTTATTCGTTTACAGCATGAAAAGGAGGTCATAATTTAGACCAACTATGCTTTGCTTCCTTGTGCAGATCGCAGACGTTCAAGAGTGGCTGGAAGAGTTCTTGGAACTATAAGAGAGCCAGAATTCTGCACCACAACAGTCTATTTATAGGAATCAAAGCCTCAATCTTAGTGGATTTGGTACGTCGATGTCTGCTTGAACAAGATATTTTCTTAGTTGGTTCCTAGTTGGAAACTAAACAGCATACTAAAAGAATCAGAGTCTTAGTATTGTTAATTATTTATGGATAATTAGGGTACCCTTATTTCCATATGCTCTGCATTAATATGCATCGGTTCAAACCAATTACTATTTAGTGAAGGAACCAAACAGCTCGTTTGATGCCATTTGATTTCTTATGTCAATGGTTAATTCGCATATTGTTAGATATGTTAGACTTGATTTACCACCCAACATTTTCCTGCTGTAATCTTAAGAATCATGGCCTTTTCTCCCAAATCCGCAGTTATATGCTTTAGAATCTTACCCTTATTGCTCTTTTCCCAGAAGGTTTGATTAGACTACCGTCTTCTATTCTGAAGATATGAAATGGAAAGTCTTATAAATAGTATCAAGAACTATTGCGAACCATAATTATGTAATTGCATTCAGAAGGAGTGTCTCCTGTTCCGTTCCTTGTTTATAATTATGTAATTGTATAAAGAACTATCGGATATTGTATTTCAGGAATATGTGCCTTTGTAATGACAAAATTATATATGAACCTTATGTTGTATTTCATGAAAGTATAGGTTTGTAAATTTATATCTCGAGGCAGTAAAAATGTGGTAATTCAATTGTTGGATGGTTGACAATGAGTATAATTTCATTTTTATCTGTATAATTGTGGTAGCCTTCTTATGACATTTGTTTTGTTGAATACATGTTCTCTAAATTATGATGGCTGTCTTTACTTCTGTGAAGAAGTGCAGATAAAATAGAGGAAATGATGTATGTTGGGAGCCACAGAAATAATTTATAACATGGTTTTTTAAAAATTGAACAAATTAGGTTTTAATAAATTACAATTAGAATTTTTTTTTAAAAACTAATAGCATATTATCTCGTCATTTGATAAAATGTTCATTTATTTGATACTGTAAAATACTATATAATTTTTCTATATTTGAAATATTTTTATATAAATTTTTAGAGATTTTGCATGTAATCTAATGATATTTTATAAGAGGATTTAAGGTTTTTATTTATCAGAGCAATCAGTATATTTAAATGTCAATTTTTTTAATTGGTATCTTAAACAATATTTTTATTAAATAATAAAGGATAAACTATAATTTATTGTTTAAAAGATAAAGACCTAATCAATTATTCTGTTCTGATTTTAAAACTCTAATTTTCAATCAAAATTGATCTGGAACTTTCTTACTATTTATATCAATTTGAGTGGACAACATGTTAGAAATTTAGAAATTTAAAATGGTTCAATTTAGCCCTTTTCTTTTTTAAAAAAAAAATAAATATTTTTTATCATAAATTTTCATCACAATTGTATTGTTTGTGGGATAGAAATGATTAAAAAAATTAAAATTTTGTTATTTTTAGGATAAAATAAAGTAAAATTACATAAATATGTATAGTTAATTTGATCAAAAATAAATTTTGTGGTAAACTGACCAATGATGCCCGACTTTCGCATCAGGCAACGAGCGGCTTCAAATCATTGCTTCTCAAAGAAATAACAGCGTTTGAGGGAATAGTGAATTTTGGAGTCTTAAAGTCAAAGTCGTTTTGTGTAGGTGTGAATCCCATCAATTCTCTTTAATTGCCATATGTGAAAATGCTCACAATTCACTCTCACTGGGCTCGAGGGTTGCCTACTCTGCAACTTCCCATTTTCAGTTTACTTGAGCTTTCCCATCTCCTCCCCTGAGTGAAATTTTTCCTACTCTTTGCCTGTTGCTGTTTCTTGCCCGAATTTTGCGTTTCTTCTTTTGATAGAAAGAAAACGTATTGCAGGTCCAATGCATTTCAATCCAAAATACTTGCCTAGGTTAGATTAGAATAATTGTTGTAAAAAAAATCTTATAAAAATTCTAGAGTTAATGATGTGATTAAAAACAAAATTGAAGTAATGACGGGGTTGAAATTTAGTGTTAATTAGTGAAATTAACATTATTTCTGTTGCAGTTATATGCAATTAATAGTGAAAATGCAATCTTTGTGTAGCTAAGTTTAAGAACAAACCTGGTGATAAAGAGATGTATTTCTCTACTCCTCGCGACTTGCGAGTATTACAAAAATAATGGACTGCGTAAGAGGAAAGCAGGGAGTGGATACTGGAAAATTGTAAATGCATAGGTAACCTCGCTTAATTATGCTTGGAGATAGTGATAATGTGATTGGAACTAGGAGGACTTTGGTATTCCATAATCCTGACGCGACTTAGTTTGTCATCACCGATTCGTCTGCACTTCACAACTCAACTTGCCTATCAACGTATGGATTTGTCTTGCTTAGACTGGGTCTCCGTGCCCTACAACTTGTACTAAAACGACCTGTTTTCCCATGTTATTGTAGAGAAACATTTTGCCAAAAATATACGTTTTCACTGAAGTTTATTGGTGTTGGACGTGTTCGAAGTTGTAAAATTGCAGTTGGAATTTCTAATAGGAACCTTGTAAACTAAAAACTGGGGAAAAAATGTATTTTCACACCCCAAATAATCAGTGCCCTATAAACCAAAATAATAAAGAATGTATATGCATTTTCCATCACTTTCTTGCTTGTTAGAATGAGACAAACTGGCCCAACAAAATTATTATATAGAATGTAATTTTACTCTTATGAATCTTTTGTTATATGCTTGTGCAGGGGGATTCTGTTTTATGCAAGTTAAATATAAAATCACGAGTAAAAAGTATAGCCAGATCAGATTGCAAGAAGAAGACAAGTCCAAATGAGAAGGCAAGAATAGCTAAGCTGTCAGATGTTAATCCAGCTTGGGCTTCAACACTTGGACATCAAAATTTGAAAGAGACCATTGCTAATTCAGCCAATGGTGAAGTTGAACAAAGCAACCGTATGGCTTCTCATTTGGAAAACCAGTATCCAGGCAACATGACTGCTGTGTTACAATCTATGACAAAGGTGAATCGGCTTTCTCAATGGCTACTCGAAGTCTATGTGAGATGACTGCCGTTCCAATTCATGGTAAAGGTGAATCAACCTGTTCAATCGTTGCTCAAGTTGAATCAACACCTCAAACTGCTGCTCAAAATCTATCTGATATTTTTGATATTCCAACCCATGACAATGCTGAATCATTTTCTCAAAATGATCCTGATTATCTATCCCAGATGATTGCATTTCCAACCTATGACAAAGATGAATCATTTTCTCGTAATGCTACTGATAATCAATCTGCAGAGATGATTGCTCTTCTAACCTCTGATAAAGTTGAATCATTTTTTTCAAAATGTTCCTGATAAACTACACGAGATGACTGTGAATCGACACCAAAAGACGGAGGTGTCATTCCTCGAAGATTTAGGCGTTCCTCAATGGCTTATAATGTTGGAGAAACGACATTACAAGAAGTAGAAAGTCAGTATAAGAAAGATATTTCAGCCCCTGAAAATAATAAACAGTCCTTTCATGGCTTATGATGTCAACGTACGATGCTACATTTCCAAAGGTGAGAAACTACATCCTTTATGATTCATTCTCCAGATTCGTTCTTACTTTGCTCTGATTCATTCTCCAGAAAAATCCTCAACTACTGGAAGAGATAATAGCATTCTTTGAATTAGAAGAAAACCTGAACTCAACAAAAAGTGCAAGTAGTTTACTAGTGCCTACCAGTGTTGAAAATCAAAATCCATATGAGAAAACTACTGATTCTTAACCATGATTAGAATTTCATTTCGTAGGTAACAGTAGAATGGTGGCATATCCTTTTCATGGTATTGATTTTTCGATGCTTATTGATCGAATCTTCTGTCAAATCATAAACTGTCTTCTTTACTTCCATCCCCAGACTAATTGCCTTCATCCTAGGATACCAAATTTTTTAATTGTCTTTTTTTTTGGCAATAGTGACTAAAAGAGCCAGATTAGTGGATAAAGTTACTTTGAATGATAATCACAAAATAAATCCAGATTAAAGGATACGCCAGTATGGCTAAGTCAGTGGTGACTCTATACGGGGAAAAAAAAAAACAAAGTCTGGTGCCATTGCAATGGAGCTGATTCTGCTCATTTTTTAAGAGAGATCAATCTTTGGTGAAAATTTCTTAATAAAGTTACATATGTGTTAAATGACTATTTTAAATATATGTTTATAAGTATTATATTTATCATTCATATTTACATAACACATATAAGATTATATATGTAATTGTATTGTAAAAATGTGATAATTACAATTTTTTTATATATATTTATAAAATAAAAGTTGGTTTTCTTAATTTGATCACTAGGGTTCCACAAAAATTAATCAAAACGGATTAATTCAATTCAATGAAAACAGAAAATCATGGTTTTATGCGATTTCATAAATGGTTATGATTTTGAAATTTTTATTAATTGATTTTTTGGTTTGGTCTGAAAAAATTTAACCTATAGAATATTTTTAATATATATATTAGCCCTCCCGTTGCATTGGAAGGGAAAACTTAGTCTTACTCTCATGATTCCAAATTAAAGAGATTCGTTAGAGAACTCTGGCAAAATAAAATCGAAAACAAAGATTATTAATATAAAAACAAATATTTTTAATAAGAAATATTATTAATATTATTAAAAATAATAAAATAGAATAATTCTAATATTAAATTTGAATTAATATTTTATCTAATATTACATTATTTATTTTAGTACATGCAATATTACATTATTTATTTTAATATTATTTTTATTTTAAATATTTTCTATGAGATTTTATTAATTTTATTACTTATTAAATTCATTAATTTGGAGACGCATAACCAGCAGATGAAGATTGAGCAATGGTCAAAATAGACGAAGCCACCGCATAGTACTTCCAATTTCAAAGAGCAAAAGAGCGGAGTGATAACATCAATAGATTTTTTCGTCTCCACAGAGGATGATGAGGTCATGAGCCCACTCTAACAAAAAAAAAAACCCTGTCTTTTACTGGCAACCAACATAGAAGTCTCTCAAGATCAGTAGAAAATTTAGAACTTCTGTAGGAATATTTTAGGGAAATTAAATTAGGAACATCCATTGAACTTGTTTTTCTTTAATTTCTATTATTCTTTTATCTACAAACCTGCCAAGACATCTTTTCCTGATTTTGAGATTTTTTTCGAAAATATATTGAGTGAACAATAATGTTTTTGTTCTAAAAAAATGAAAATGTGATAAAATTTTATTTTGCCCACTTATTTGACATTTATTTTAATGATATTAAGCATATCATAAATGGCCATAATATGAGCATATTTGACATTAATTTCATAATACATAACCAACTAATTTCTCAGCAGGGTCCACGAGAATAACGCCAAATTATATAAATTAATGAGAATTAAAATTGGTATTTTTAGCCAATTTAATATAATTTTTTTAGTAATTATTTCATGTTCTGAGAGTATGTATTGGGTCAATATAATATCATGCAGAATCCATCATTAATTTTGTCTGATATAATATAATCTAATTAAATTACAAAGATTAATGAAATATTTCATTTCTTGTAGCATGTCAAATGCATGTCCAGAGATTGTATGTGAAATTAAATTAAAGTAAAAGAAATTTTTTCTTAATTACAAAAGGAAGTTCAAGAACAACCGTGTTAATCAATGATAAGTTCAGAAAACGTATTTTTAGTTAAAGATTTTAACAATGTAAGTATTTTTTTTTTAAAAAAAAAACAATGTAAATATAATGTGAAACTTTGATAATTCAAGATCTACTGTATTACCTTTGTTGCATTCTACTGGAAATGATCCTAATGAACAAAAAATGAAACAACATTTTATTTTTTTATTTTTTATTTTTTCTAAAAATCTGAACACATGAAATAAAGACAGAGAAATATACCAGGCCAAAGGCAAAAAAAAAAAAAAAAAAGGCGACATTGCTATATCTGCATAATCGAGGATGAAGTGAGAGGAGCAGCTAGCCACTCAAGCACTATAGGACTTGCAGAATCGATGATGATATGAGAGGAACGACTAGCCACCGAAGCAACATTGGCCCTAACTTCTTCAATTGATGGCATTGTCATAGCTGGTTATAACTCCGATGTCTACCATTTGAGAGGGAGAGAGAAATCATGGAGAGATAAGAGAACGAAATGGGCATTAGAGCAAGAGGTATGAGATAGATGAGGAAAACGAAACCGTTTTGTTAGCTGTTTTGAATGTTGTGTTTTAAGGTCCAAAACGACGTCGGTTTTCACAAACAATTGAAACAGCGTCGTTTTTCACAGGGGCAATCTTGACGAACGATATTGTAGTAGCTACAGTGACGCCGAAAAAGGGTTGTTTGTAATTCCTGTTAATTGTTCAAAAATAAATTTAGAATTTTTTTAATTTAATTAATTATTTTTTTAATTTTTTATAAACTGTTTTTCTTAAATCTGCTTTTACAAAAAATATTTATTTATTTAATTTTCTTTAAAAGAAGTTTTAAAAACTCAAAAACTTTAAAAATAAATTTTTCCTCCAAAAACACTTTTGGCAAACGCAATACTAAACAAACACTAAATAGATTTGTATAAAATTATTTAAAACAAGTATTAAATTCAATTTGAAACTTTGGATAAATGTTTTAATATGAAATAATTTATTTTACTAATTTATAAATTATATTTTAAATTTTTTATAATTTTTTATTTTAGATGATTTTTATATTGTTATTTTGATCGATAAATTTTTATAATATTTCAAATTTTTGTATTTTATTTATTTATCAAACCAATTAAACCGACTATTCAAACCAAATTCAAATAAAATTGATTTTAATATTTTTAATAGTATTTTATTTGATAAAAAGTAAAGTGTTTAAAAATAAAATTTATTTGTTTGGTTATAAATTTTTAATTTAAACTGATCAAACTTAACCATTAACACTCTTATAGATCAGTACTTATGAAAAATTCTGAATGAATTTAGCCTCTCAAACCAAATATTATTTTTATTTCCATACTTGGGAAGCAAGCTGGGGTCCGAAAATGACATACTGAATTCGTAATATTTTTTTTATTTCAAAATAATAAAATCAATTTTTATTTTTATTTTTCTTATCTGTTTCTTAAAAATTTGTTTTGTATAGTTTTTATACAAATTGTAACCATATATCACTTTTTTCAATTTAAATTTTTAAGTTTTATTTTACAGTTTTACTTTGTAATAACTAATCTAAACCTAATATATATTTATGCTCTATCTCTTTCTTTTTCAATCTCCTCATCCTAAAATTGTCAATACCACCATAAAGACTTAAACCTTCTAAATCTCCAGTAACGGTCTCTTCTCAAAGAAGATAGACCGCAAGGAAAGACATACAGGAATATCAGGGTTTATATATATATATATATGAAGAAAAAAGAAGTAACGGTATATTTATTATAAAAAAATCAAAAATCACGATTTGGTTTTGGAAAACTTAATTATACAAGTAGATCTAAAAAAGGAAAAATACAAACATGTTTTTTTTTAAAATTAAATAGAAAATAGAAAACAGAAACAACAAACAGTCCCTAAAGAATCTCAATTTCCTTGTAAGAAATATGAAATTGCATGAAGTAAAATTTTTCCTTTTTGAGATATGGGCCCATATGACCATAAAGAAAAAAAAAACTCAACTTGGCACCCAAGTACTGACCTTGACAACTTCTCATGCAAGCTGTACTTATGCCCACGCTAAGCAGAAGTTGTATGAGAAGTTAAGTCAGTGCTTGGATACGAAGTTGTCACTTTTGATTTCTCGAATGATCCGTAATAAATCATAATAAATACTATAAATACTCCCTCTATTCTCCAACCACTACACCACTCTTGAGTTCTTTCTTCAATCGTGACGGTTGGCTATAGATTTCACCCAACAGATGATGAACTGTTTAATCATTTTCTGAAGCGAAAGACGCTTGGTCATGATGACGTCCACCCATCAATCCCTGAGATTAAACTCTGTGATCATGAGCCCTGGGAACTTCCTGGTAATTAACCTCAATCAACTTCTTCAATGTTTCTTATCATTTCACCTTTTGTTTTATTGTAATTCAAGAAGATTTGCTTATGTGCAGGCCTAGTTGTTGAAATATGACAATCCCACATCGGAAAAAGATGATTTTTCCACCATAGCATTAGGCTATAAAAGGACTTCATCCCCTCTTAACAATTCATCCCAAAAACCACCAATCTCTCTACTTCTAAGATTGGTTGTATTTTTCCTCTCTCTCTTGTAATATTTCACTTTGTAATATTTCTTTGAAATAGTGAAATATTATTTTAGTAGTATCCGAGGACGTAGGCATAATTGGCCGAACCTCGTTAAATTCTGGTGTTCCTTTTATTTCTATTTAATAGCTATTGTCGGGTCTTTTACTTTGTGATATATTGTGCTTTAAATTATCTTAGAAAAATTCTGTCACCAAGACTCAAGAGTCTAAGGAAGTTGGTTTTTAAGGGAGACCATTTGTGACTCCACCAACTACCTGGGAATTTTTCTTTGTCTTAATTTTTGGCACAATTATTCATTTTGGTGGAAACTAACCCGATTTCCACAACAATTGGTATCAGAGCCAAGGTTACTGAGTTATATGCTCTGTGGTTGCGGCGTAAGCTGATCTTCCACATCAGAAAGGTTTCCTTTGATTCTTGGGTATTCCGCATTTGAAAGCTATTAAATAGTCTTAAAAAGGAAATGGCAAGAGACGGACAAAAATCCACAATGGACACAACAGCTTCTACTTCATCAATTTTGGCGAGAACTGCTGTGGCAAATACGAGAATTACAGTGGAGATTTTTGATGGTACAGGCCATTTCGGCATGTGGCAAGGTGAAGTTCTAGACGCCTTATTTCAGCAAGGCTTAGACATTGCCATTGAGGGAGAAAAGCCAGAAGGTGCAGATGAGAAGGAATGGAAGACAATCAATCGTTTGGCATGTGGTACAATTCGATCGTGCCTGTCCAGAGAGCAGAAGTATGCCTTTTGTAAAGAAACTTCTGCAAGTAAATTGTGGAAGGCATTGGAGGAAAAATTCTTGAAAAAGAGCAGTCAAAATAAGCTTCATATGAAGAAAAGACTGTTCAGATTCACATATGTTCCTGGTACCACGATGAATGATCACATCACCAATTTCAATCAACTTGTAGCAGATCTGATGAACTTGGATGTGACATTTGAAGATGAAGATTTGGCCCTAATGTTGTTGGGATCCCTTCCTGAGGAGTTTGAGTTTCTAGAAACTACTCTACTCCATGGGAAAGCTGAGGTGTCTCTTAGTGAAGTATGTGCTGCACTATACAGCTATGAATTGAGGAGAAAAGACAAGAAGGATAGCACCAGTGGAGCAGCTGAAGCTTTGATAGTAAGAGGCCGTTCGAAAAATAAGAACAGGGGAAAGAAAGATAGATCAAAGTCCAGAGTGGGCAAAGATGAATGTGCCTTTTGTCGAGAAAAGGGGCACTGGAAGAAAGATTGTCCTAAGTTGAGAAGCAAATCTGGCAAAGGCAAGTCTGTTGCAGATTCAAATGTAGCTGAATGTGATGATTCAGATTTTTTATTAGCATTGATGCCATCAATAAGCAGTTCGACTGCTTGGATCCTGGATTCAGGCTGTAGCCACCATATGTGTCCCAATCGGGAATGGTTTTTCGATTTTAAAGAAATTGAAGGTGGAGTTGTCTATACAGCAAATGACAGCCCTTGCAAAACAAATGGAATTGGTTCAATCCAATTGAGGAATCGTGATGGATCAATCAGAACTCTGACAGACGTAAGATATGTGCCCAGTCTGACGAAAAACCTCATTTCTATGGGAATCCTTGGGAGAAAGGGTTTCACTATAATCATTAAAAATGAAGTAATGAAGGTTATATCTGGAGCACTTGTGGTGATGAAAGGAGTTCAAAGGAGCAACAACTTGTATTACTATGAAGGCAATACAGTTGTTGGAACAACAGCAGCAGTTTCTAGTGATGACCATGAGCTAGAAATAACCAGATTGTGGCATATGCGCTTGGGGCATGCAGGCGAAAAATCCTTGAAACTTCTGGCGAATCAAGGATTATTGCAAGGAGTGCGAACCTGCAAATTAGACTTCTGTGAGCATTGCATCAAAGGGAAGCAGACGAGAGTGAAGTTTGGCACTGCAATCCATGATACCAAGGGTATTCTGGATTATGTTCACTCAGATGTATGGGGTCCTTCCAAAACTGCTTCAATGGGAGGTAAACACTACTATGTTACCTTTGTTGATGATTGTTCAAGAAGAGTATGGGTGTATACAATGAAGACAAAGGATGAAGTGTTGGAAGTTTTTCTCATCTGGAAGAAGATGGTAGAAACTCAGACGGGCAGAAAGATCAAGTGTCTTCGAACAGACAATGGCGGAGAGTACACAAGTGATCCCTTCATGAAAGTTTGCAGAAATGAAGGAATTGTTCGACATTTCACTGTCAGAAATACACCACAACAGAATGGGGTGGCTGAACGCATGAACCGAACTCTACTGGAGAAAGTTCGGTGTATGTTGTCTAATGCTGGATTAGGCAGACAGTTTTGGGCTGAGGCTGTAACATACGCATGTCATCTCATTAATCGTTTGCCATCAACTGCTATCAATGGCAAAACACCTTTGGAGGTGTGGTATGGAAAACCTGCTACAGATTATAATTCCTTACATGTGTTTGGTTCCACTGCATACTATCATGTTAAGGAATCAAAGTTAGATCCAAGGGCAAAGAAAGCTATCTTTATGGGGATATCCTCTGGTATCAAAGGATATCGACTATGGTGCCCAGAAACGAAGAAAATAATCTTTAGTAGAGATGTTACCTTTGATGAGTCTACCATGTTAAAGGTAACAAAGGAACAGACGGATGGTTCTCCACAGCAGGTGGAGGAAACTCCCAAACAGGTGGAGTTTGATAGAAGAAGAATTGTTGATCCAGCAATTGTAGAGTCTGATAAAATTACTCCTACGGAAGAAGAGGAGATAATGGTAGAAAATGGATCAGATGAGGAAGCAGAGGTTTCAGCACAAGAACCTCCTCAGCAACTTGAGCCAATTGCACTACGAAAGCCGAAAAGGAAGATTAAGAAACCTGCTCGACTTGAAGATATGACTAATTATACATCTTCAGTAGATGATGAGATTCCTTCCACTTATTGTGAAGCTATTCAAAGCTCAGAAGAAGAAAAGTGGAGAAAGGCTATGGAAGAAGAGATGCAGTCCCTTGAAAAGAATCAGACATGGAAGCTAGCAAGTCTGCCAAAGGGAAAGAAAGCGATTGGCTGTAAATGGGTTTATGCAAAGAAAGACGGATTTCCTGATAAGAATGATATCCGCTACAAGGCAAGATTGGTAGCTAAAGGTTACGCTCAGAAGGAGGGAATTGATTATAATGAAGTATTTTCTCCAGTTGTAAAACATTCCTCCATAAGAATACTGCTGGCTTTGGTAGCACAATTTGATCTGGAACTAGTTCAGCTCGATGTAAAAACTGCATTTTTACATGGAGACTTAGAAGAAGAAATCTACATGACTCAGCCAGAAGGATTTAAAGTTGCTGGAAAAGAAAATTTGGCGTGCAAGTTGAGCAAATCGTTGTATGGATTGAAGCAATCTCCAAGACAGTGGTACAAACGATTTGACAAGTTTATGATAAGGCAGAAATACACAAGAAGCAAATATGATCATTGTGTATATTTACGCAAGCTACGGGATGGTTCCTTTATCTATCTCCTCCTTTATGTTGATGATATGCTGATAGCTTCAAAAGATGAAGGAGAGATTCAGAAGTTAAAAGCTCAACTAAATCAGGAATTTGAAATGAAGGATTTAGGGGAAGCTAAGAAGATTCTCGGTATGGAGATATGCAGAGACAGAAAATTGGGGAGACTTTGTTTGACTCAGAAACAATATCTGAGAAAAGTACTAAAGCGTTTTGGGATAAATGAGAATACAAAACCAGTTAGTACTCCACTTGCTCCTCATTTTAAGCTCAGTGCATCTTTATCTCCGGAAAGTGATGAAGAACGAGAATATATGTCAAAGGTTCCATATGCAAATGCTGTTGGTAGCTTGATGTATGCAATGGTGTGTACGAGGCCTGACATTTCACAAGCAGTTGGAGTTGTGAGCAGGTACATGCATGATCCTGGCAAAGGACATTGGCAAGCTGTGAAATGGATTCTACGGTATATTCAGAATACTGTAGATGTTGGTATAATGTTTGAGCGGGATGAGAAAAGTGGTCAATATATAGTTGGATATTGTGATTCCGACTATGCAGGTGATTTAGACAAACGTCGATCTACTACCGGTTATGTGTTCACACTTGCAAAGGCACCGGTTAGTTGGAAGTCCACCTTACAGTCAACAGTTGCTTTGTCTACAACAGAGGCAGAGTACATGGCAGTTTCAGAAGCTGTTAAGGAGGCAATTTGGCTTCAGGGGTTGTTGAATGACTTGGGAATTGGTCAGAAGCATGTCAAAGTGCATTGTGACAGTCAAAGTGCTATTTGTTTAGCAAAGAATCAAGTTTATCATACAAGGACGAAGCATATCGATGTTCGATATCATTTTGTACGGGAAATTCTTGAAGATGGTGGGATACTTCTTCAGAAGATTTTGACTGCTGAAAATCCCGCAGATATGGCAACGAAAGTTGTGACAAGTGTCAAGTTCCAACATTGTTTGGACTTGATAAATGTTATTAGAATTTGAAATTGGGCGCTTTGAAGCGCATTTGGAGACATTACTGAAATTTGTAATATAAGAGTTTAGAGGATGTTTGTTTGGAATTGTGAGATTGTCAAGGTGGAGATTTGTTGAAATATGACAATCCCACATCGGAAAGAGATGATTTTTCCACCATAGCATTAGGCTATAAAAGGACTTCATTCCCTCTTAACAATTCATCCCAAAAACCACCAATCTCTCTACTTCTAAGATTGGTTGTATTTTTCCTCTCTCTCTTGTAATATTTCACTTTGTAATATTTCTTTGAAATAGTGAAATATTATTTTAGTAGTGTCCGAGGACGTAGGCATAATTGGCCGAACCTCGTTAAATTCTGGTGTTCCTTTTATTTCTATTTAATAGCTATTGTCGGGTCTTTTACTTTGTGATATATTGTGCTTTAAATTATCTTAGAAAAATTCTGTCACCAAGACTCAAGAGTCTAAGGAAGTTGGTTTTTAAGGGAGACCATTTGTGACTCCACCAACTACCTGGGAATTTTTCTTTGTCTTAATTTTTGGCACAATTATTCATTTTGGTGGAAACTAACCCGATTTCCACAACACTAGTCAACACAAATTCGAATGATCAAGTGTGGTATTTCTTTTGTGTTCGCGATTATAAATATTTGCGTAGCCGTCAGTCTAACCGGACCACCAAAGCCGGGTACTGGAAATCCACCGGCAAGCCTCGCAAAGAGATAAATGAGCGTTCCAAGGAAGTAATTGGTACAATAAGGACTTTAGTTTTCTACATAAAAGAAAAACAAAATAAACCCTCAAGGACCAAGTGGATCATGCACGAATATGAATTTGCTATGAATTCCAGCATGGCTACTCAAGGGAATTTCGTCCTCTGCAAATTGAAGTCAAAGACAGATGAGAAGATCAATCGAGGCCAACCGATTCTTATGGTCTCCGCTTCTGATCTTGGGAATCAAAATCTGAATGAGCTGATGGTTAGTTCATCTTGCGATGAACACGAATAGAGCATCCATGTAACTTCAGGTTTTGATGATCGTGACATCTTTTCCTGATTTTGAGATTTTTTTCGAAAATATATTGAGTGAACAATAATGTTTTTGTTCTAAAAAAATGAAAATGTGATAAAATTTTATTTTGCCCACTTATTTGACATTTATTTTAATGATATTAAGCATATCATAAATGGCCATAATATGAGCATATTTGACATTAATTTCATAATACATAACCAACTAATTTCTCAGCAGGGTCCACGAGAATAACGCCAAATTATATAAATTAATGAGAATTAAAATTGGTATTTTTAGCCAATTTAATATAATTTTTTTAGTAATTATTTCATGTTCTGAGAGTATGTATTGGGTCAATATAATATCATGCAGAATCCATCATTAATTTTGTCTGATATAATATAATCTAATTAAATTACAAAGATTAATGAAATATTTCATTTCTTGTAGCATGTCAAATGCATGTCCAGAGATTGTATGTGAAATTAAATTAAAGTAAAAGAAATTTTTTCTTAATTACAAAAGGAAGTTCAAGAACAACCGTGTTAATCAATGATAAGTTCAGAAAACGTATTTTTAGTTAAAGATTTTAACAATGTAAGTATTTTTTTTTAAAAAAAAAACAATGTAAATATAATGTGAAACTTTGATAATTCAAGATCTACTGTATTACCTTTGTTGCATTCTACTGGAAATGATCCTAATGAACAAAAAATGAAACAACATTTTATTTTTTTATTTTTTATTTTTTCTAAAAATCTGAACACATGAAATAAAGACAGAGAAATATACCAGGCCAAAGGCAAAAAAAAAAAAAAGCGACATTGCTATATCTGCATAATCGAGGATGAAGTGAGAGGAGCAGCTAGCCACTCAAGCACTATAGGACTTGCAGAATCGATGATGATATGAGAGGAACGACTAGCCACCGAAGCAACATTGGCCCTAACTTCTTCAATTGATGGCATTGTCATAGCTGGTTATAACTCCGATGTCTACCATTTGAGAGGGAGAGAGAAATCATGGAGAGATAAGAGAACGAAATGGGCATTAGAGCAAGAGGTATGAGATAGATGAGGAAAACGAAACCGTTTTGTTAGCTGTTTTGAATGTTGTGTTTTAAGGTCCAAAACGACGTCGGTTTTCACAAACAATTGAAACAGCGTCGTTTTTCACAGGGGCAATCTTGACGAACGTATTGTAGTAGCCACAGTGACGCCGAAAAAGGGTTGTTTGTAATTTCTGTTAATTATTCAAAAAGTAAATTTAGAATTTTTTTAATTTAATTAACTAATTTTTTTAATTTTTTATAAACTATTTTTTTTAAATCTGTTTTCACAAAAAATATTTATTTACTTGATTCTTTCTAAAAGAAGTTTTAAAAACTCAAAAAATTTAAAAATAAATTTTTTCTCCAAAAACACTTTTGTCAAACGCAATACTAAACAAACACTAAATAGATTTGCATAAAATTATTTAAAACAAGTATTAAATTCAATTTGAAACTTTGGATAAATGTTTTAGCATGCAATGATTTGTTTTACTAATTTATAAATTATATTTTAAATTTTTCATAATTTTTTTTTATTTTAGATGATTTTTATATTGTTATTTTGATTGATAAATTTTTATAATATTTCAAATTTTTGTATTTTATTTATTTATTAGACCAATTAAACCGAATATTCAAACCAAATTCAAATAAAATTGATTTTAATATTTTTAATAGTATTTTATCGGATAAAAAGTAAAGTGTTTAAAAATAAAATTTATTTGTTTGGCTGTAAATTAATTTTTAATCTAAACTGATCAAACTTAACCATTAACACTCTTATAGATCAGTACTTTTGAAAAATTCTGAATGAATTTAGCCTCTCAAACCAAATATTATTTTTATTTCCATGCTTGGGAAGCAAGCTGAAGTCCGAAAATGACATCCTGAATTCGTAATATTTTTTTTTATTTCAAAATAATAAAATCAATTTTTATTTTTATTTTTCTTATCTGTTTCTTAAAAATTTGTTTTGTATAATTTTTATACAAATTGTAACCATATATCACTTTTTTCAATTTAAATTTTTAAGTTTTATTTTACAGTTTTACTTTGTAATAACTAATCTAAACCTAATATATATTTATGCTCTATCTCTTTCTTCTTCCATCTCCTCATCCTAAAATTGCCAATACCACCATAAAGACTTAAACCTTCTAAATCTCCAGTAACGGTCTCTTCTCAAAGAAGATAGACCGCAAGGAAAGGCATACAGGAATATTAGGGTTTATATATATATATATATATGAAGAAAAAAGAAGTAACGGTATATTTATTATAAATAAATCAAAAATCAAAAATCACGATTTGGTTTTGGAAAACTTAATTATACAAGTAGTTCTAAAAAAGGAAAAAATACAAACATGTTTTTTTTTAAAATTAAATAGAAAATAGAAAACAGAAACAACAAACAGTCCCTAAAGAATCTCAATTTCCTTGTAAGAAATATGAAATTGTATGAAGTAAAATTTTTCCTTTTTGAGATATGGGCCCATATGACCATAAAGAAAAAAACTCAACTTGGCACCCAAGTTCTGACTTGACAACTTCTCATGCCCCACGCTAATCAGAAGTTGTATGAGAAGTTAAGTCAGTGCTTGGATACGAAGTTGTCACTTTTGATTTCTCGAATGATCCGTAACATAATAAATACTATAAATACTCCCTCTATTCTCCAACGACTACACCACTCTTGAGTTCTTTCTTCCCAGTATTACTTCTCCTTCCTCGGTCTTTTGATCTCTACTTTCATTTTTCTTCTGAAGACAAAAACGTTTCTCCTCTTGATTCTTGCTGTTTCCCATTTTAGGAAGAGGAATGAAACACAACATCTCATCTGGTAATTTTTTTTTTTGTAATCTCTACTTCTTTTAAGTTTTAACTTAATCTGTTATGGCTTTCTTCTTCTAACTCTGTCTTGTCCTGGAACAGCTATGACAAGTTCAACACAGGCAGAGCAATCAATCGTGACGGTTGGCTATAGATTTCACCCAACAGATGATGAACTGTTTAATCATTTTCTGAAGCGAAAGACGCTTGGTCATGATGACGTCGACCCATCAATCCCTGAGATTAAACTCTGTGATCATGAGCCCTGGGAACTTCCTGGTAATTAACCTCAATCAACTTCTTCAATGTTTCTTATCATTTCACCTTTTGTTTTATTGTAATTCATGAAGATTTGCTTGTGTGCAGGCCTAGTCAACACAAATTCGAATGATCAAGTGTGGTATTTCTTTTGTGTTCGCGATTATAAATATTTGCGTAGCCGTCAGTCTAACCGGACCACCAAAGCCGGGTACTGGAAATCCACCGGCAAGCCTCGCAAAGTGATAAATAAGCGTTCCAAGGAAGCAATTGGTACAAAAAGGACTTTAGTTTTCTACATAAAAGAAAAACAAAATAAACCCTCAAGGACCAAGTGGATCATGCACGAATATGAATTTGCTCTGAATTCCAGCATGGCTACTCAAGGGAATTTCGTCCTCTGCAAATTGAAGTCAAAGACAGATGAGAAGATCAATCGAGGCCAACCGATTCTTATGGTCTCCGCTTCTGATCTTGAGAATCAAAATCTGAATGAGATGATGGTTAGTTCATCTTGTGATGAACACGAACAGAGCATCCATGTAACTTCATGTTTTGATGATCGTGACACGAATGAGACGATTGCTATATCGACCTATGACAACGGTGAGCAGGATTGCCTCGGGGATTTTGATTGTGAAAATCAAAATCTAGATGAGGTGAGAACTAATTCCGCTGGTGATGAAGATAAATCACGTTACCATTTGGGTTCTTATGATCTTGGGAATCAAGACCCAAATGACGTGGCTGCTATGTCAACCTCTGTAAATGGCAAATTTAGTTGCCTTACTTCGGATTTTGAAGGCCAAAATCCACATCAGAAAATAGATATATCAGCCAGTGTAGAAGGCAGATGGAGTCCCATTGGACCATGCCCTTCTGATATGTCAACTTCTTCAAATTCTAATAATGTTGCAGAGGTAAGAATTAAGAAGTAGCATTAACCTTTTTTTTTTTTTTGGGTGAATCATCTGATATATAACAAGCAAACTCACTAAGTTATGATTCAATATGATTCTTATGCAGGTGGATCCTCTGCTAAGTTATATTAATTGGTTGGATCTGAAAGAATTGCTTCAGCTAGACGGAGAAGGTAGCTATAACTCTGCAATTCACCAAATGCCTATGAGCCCCAGTGAAAGCTGCTCTTATAGTAGCTTTGGTGTCTCTGTGCCTGCTGATGGAATAGGATATGGAATAGGATGGGATAATGAGCTATTGCCCCAATTTCCCTCACTTCCTATTTCTGCAAATTATATGAAAATTCATGTATGACTTCCGAACTCAGCACCCATGTTCTTAAAAGCATGTTAATAGTATTATTGTATTAGCAAGAGGTTTTTTATAATTTCGTGTGCTATAGTGAATTCTTAATGTATCAAGGCCTACTGGCCTGCTAGCTTATGTTGTCTTTTATATCTCTAAGTATTTTAAGCAATGCTAAATGGAGTTTGTATTTAATTTTTATTTATTTTCTAACATAGGATTCTAATGTTATAATGTGATGCAAGTGCTTGAGATGTTTGATTGCCTAATTGAAAAAGTTAGTTTGTAGTGAGGGTTTTGACTGTGAATCCAACACTACAATTCCCCTTTTTATTTGTTTTCCTATGAGCCAAAAATGAGAAAATTTCACTTGCCTAGGACTAAGTGAATAGTAGATTGACACATAAATAAAACTTTTTACATGATGTTACATCCTTGGCTTGATCTGATAAAAATTTCGTCCATTTGGAGACAACTATTGCTTAGCAGCAAAATCTTTTCTTCCTTCAATTCCTACCTTACTATATTTGCAAATTGATAGGAACTAGGACGAGAATGAAATGGAAAGGATACTGGGGAAATGTAATATAATTTATAGTTGATTCTCATTTTTTGGTTAATGAAATTTCTATTCCAAAGTGTTTTTTGACCGACGAAACATCAAGAAGGGAATCACTTATTCCCATCCTAATTTTGGAGCGCATTTTTATCCGGCCAAGTGCTCCTTAAAGTTGGCATATTGTATAAGTTTTCTTGGAGGAACAACTAGTACAAGGACAAATAAGGCCAGTGCAAGAAGAAGACTTGTTGCCATTTATATATATATAAAAAAAAGGGCTTTGATAGGTGAAAGGAATGTTCTTTATGGATTGATGGATTATGTGCACGACTCAAAAACTTGCTAAAACAATTGGAGAACAACAATTAGAAAAAGGCAGATGGGACTAACATGGTAAAAGTGAATTAACTTTGCTAATTTTGTGGTGTAATCACTGCCTATAAATTTGGCCCATAGAATTATCAGATGGTTGAGAGGCACACTACTGTCAATTGGCGGAGCATGCTGGCGAAAATAAAAGTGCTATAAGCAATGATGCAGTAATAGAGTTGTGTGAAAGCAAGATATGCAATCGAAGGAAGAAGAAAAAAAATTGAATTCCATATTAAAAGAATGGAGTTAGGACTTGAGGTTCCAAGATCTTTGTAAGAAAGTTTTCGTGTTTATTATCTTGTACAATTAAAATGAAAGGTTACATTGAATTGAACATGTACTCATTTGATTTTTACCATTAATTATTAATAAATATTCAGGATTAAATGTTACGAACGAGAGAATGTTAATTTTTTTTAAATAAACATCTAACATTTAATCTTATCTATTCATCAATAATGAGCAGTAGAGATTAAATGAATATGATGTATCATATTTAACCCAAATGAAATACCTCTCTTATTTTAGTTAATTTTGCTGGCACTTAGAAAATACTTATATCTATATTTGAGACGCTTATAAAACAAAAATTGCTATGTCTGAGAAACTATAGATGATGTGTATTCAATTATCAACGCATTTTAAACCTTTATTGTGACACTTCTCTAAATGCATCATGATGTTTTGTTGCAAAATGGCGACAAAATTGGTGACATTTATTAATCTTATTTTCTATCATAAATTTTGAAAATAATTGAAATAAAAATAATAAATAATAGATAACACAATATATTTTTTTAATTAAAATTAGAGTAATAATAAATATTAGAATACATATACTCTTATCTTATCAATTACAATATATCATATAAAAATTTTTTTAAAAAAATCATAGATCATTGATTTTTTTAAGCATCTATACGACTACACAAGCTCTAGGGCATGTTTTAGCAAGTATAGAGCTTTCTTTGATTTATGAACTTTATGTTCTTCTCCAACTTTAGGATAGCTAGGAGGTTGTTCAATAAATACTTGTTCTTATAAGTCTCTATGTAAAACAGTTGACTTTACACTAATTGGTAGATAGGCCAGGATTTTTGAGCAGCCAATGCAATCATCAATCTGACTGTATCAAGTCTTGCAATAGGGGCAAAAATTTTCTTGTAATCGGCACCAAACTCTTGTTTGTAACACTTCACCACCAACCGTGCTTTGTACTTGTTGATTTCCCCATTCTCCTTCAATTTGGTTTAGCATACCCATTTGACATCAATCTTTTTATGTCATTTTGGAAGATCAAAAAGTTCTCATGTATCTTTTTTTACCGATGGCTGCTATTTCATCATTCATTACCTTTTATCATTTTGCTTCTTGATAGCACTTTCAAAGGTTGTTGGGTCACAATATGAAAATAGAGCAAAATCAGTAAGAGGATCAACCTATAGGCACTCTGATTTGTAATGACCATACCTGTGACACCTATAACGCCCAACTTTTGATTTGTCTGCGGACTTTGGTTTGCAATTTTGGTCATCTCGATTTCTTCCTTTCTATGGGGAGGATTGATTGTTTCCAGATTTCATCTGCTAATGCCTTTGATCTTTATTTTCTCTTCTTTGTTCTTCGTTGTTTGATGATGAAGATTGACTATTAGCTACTGCTTGTAGTGCTTTTTCCTCCTTTTTTTCCTTACGCCACTTCCTTTCATGGACTCATAAAGAATTTTGCAATTCATCAATAACAAGTACATCAAGATCTTTAGATTCTTCAATTGAACAAACAATTAAAATTTGCAGTCAAAAACCGCAAAATCTTATCAATAACCATCACATCCTCCATCATATCTCTATTTAAACGCCTCTGGTTCACAATTGTCATCGTTCTGGAGAAAAAAAATCATCTACTGATTCTCCGAGTTTCATGTTTAAAGCTTCAAATTCAGCATGAAGTGCTTAGAGCTGCACTCTTTTTGCTCTTGCATTCCCTTGATATTTTTTCTTCATCGAGTCCCAAATTTGCTTGGAGGTATCTTTGTAAAGAATTGTCTCCAAGGTAGACCAATCAATCGCTTGGAAGAGAAAGTTATTAGATTTGAGATCCTTCAACTTTAAGGCTTGAAATTCTTCTTTTTGTTGTTGTGTCAGCACAGCACAGTTTCAACCGCTGGTTCAGCTGTATCAGATTCAATAACATTCCAATATTCCTTTGGACCTCAAATCAGTATGCTCCAATGATCATAGCGACCATCAAAGCATGGAAATGGCTGGCTGTATAAATGTTCCCTCAGATGCCATCTCTCTCTCACTAGCTCACTGTAATTTTCTCTCCCTCGCGTGTTTCACTCACAGGTGTTTTACTCACAAATATATCACTGACAAGGCTTTGATACCAAATATTAAAATTTGGGTAGAAAATAATAAATGTCTTAAGAAGAATTGTATCAAACACTTTGCGGGCATAAAAGAATGGAAAACTATCACAAGTTCAATCCTTCAGGCACAGCCCATATTAAACAATACATCAACAATGAACAACTAAAAAATAGCCAACAATATAGGAACTAACTGATTCCTAAAGACTAGGATTACACAATGTTAACTTAAAGAAGTCCTAGTCAAAAACAAGTTCTAGTTGTCCATAGGTAAAGGTTCCTGTAACCTTTTTTGATCAATTGAAGGAATTTGTTGAAGGAGAAGAATACAGCATTAACTCTGCACTTTCCTATGAGGATTGTCTTTCTTACTATTACACTGGCTTTAATACCTCTGTGCCTGGCGGGTAGACACGGCCAATTCCAACCAGCAAATGCTTCATTTTGTAAAATATTACTCTTAAGGGGTATGTAATGTTTTGTTGTGAAATTTGAGTCGAAGTTGGTTCGTACTAGTAGGAATAGTAGCAGCTTTGTGCTAAGACTTGTTAGCTTCTTATTGTTGTGCTTGTGTTTATGTTGAATGTTACCTCTTTTGCTTCTTACGCATCATACTGATTGGTAATAATATAGTTTGAATTTCTTACTAACGATTTTACATTGACAAGTGCGATTTCCAAATCAAAGTTTTGAGCTATTTTTTTAGAATTACATAATCCCAACAGGCCAACATTTATACTAAATTTTTTAAAAGAAAAAAACAACAGCAATTTATGTGGATGTTTTGGATTGGATGGGTCAGCTTAGCTTAAAATGGGTTTACGACTTTCTAGTTAGTTTTGTGGACTGCAAGGCGGCCTATTAATCTCTTTAATTTCAGAAACCGAGTAGGATTGGAAGCGATCAATCTCATGATGAGCTCTACTTTCAACTGCATATCTGGCCGTTGATAATAGTTATCCAAAACCTGTCCATTGGGACCCAGCAGATGCCACATAGTCCCACAGTAGTGCATTGATGTCATCCGGATATAGCAATAAAAATCCAATAATAAAACATGGGAATCGCTGAATCGTGGTACGGTCTACTTGGATCAAAATTTCAAAAAGAATTAATAAGTGTTGACTTCGGTCGGAGACTAAAAGAATCAAAACCCAATGTGATCTTTCACTCCCCCTCGCCCCGCTTCTCCTTCCGCTTTCCCTCAAGAAAGAAACTAAATCAAACCTCGCTTTTGCTGCGATATAATTTCCCATTCCCATCTGCCAAGTTAAATATTTTAATTTCAAGAAACTAACCTTCTTTTTCCTGTGAGCTGCTGCCCCTCATTTGCAATATGGAAAGAACAACACAGCCAAAACGATCAATTCCACCCGTTGGATACAGATTCCATCCGACTGATGCAGAATTGGTTGGGCATTTCTTGAACAAGAAGACCCTTGCTTCTTCTGATAACCAGGATATGCCGATTGCTGAGGTCAAAATCTGTGATTTCGAGCCTTGGAATCTTCCTGGTAATTTACGCATTCTCTTCATTACTTTTTATTGTTCCTTATTATATTACCATATCAGATTAGTGGAGATTTTGGTTATGTGCAGATCAGTCTAAAATCAAATCAAATGATAAAGTATGGTACTTTTTTTGTCCCCGGGATTTTAAGTATTTAAATAGCCGGCGGAGCAAAAGGACTACGAAAGCTGGGTACTGGAAACCCACTGGTAAGCCTCGCAAAGTGAAGGCGATTGGCTCAAGGACGGTTATTGGTACAAAGAGAAGTTTGGTTTTTTACGAGAAGGGACATGCTAATTCTAAACCGGTTAAGTCCAAATGGATCATGCACGAATATGAAAACATTCCACTTCAGGTCAGCCTCACCTTCCTCTCTCTCTAATAATAAGACTCAGAGACTGTTCTGTTTTGCTAATTTGGATTTTTGTTAAAACTCTCCTATTTGATGGATAATTAGATATGAATTCAAGCCAATCAATCGGTTGTTTGAATGGATTATGAAATGAAAGAAAAATTTGATGAAAATGGCATCCAGCAATTGTGCAGCATACATCTTAAGGTTTTATATCTCCCATAAATTAGCTTAGAAAACGGGAAATCATACACCATGTGCAGCTTAAGTTAATGGCATTCTTTCAGATGTGGATGTGATTACAAAAATTTAGTCTATATTTGAGTGAAATTCTGGTATTGTGGTCTCTGATTGTTTTAGTATTCTCTTGAAAGTTTGATGACATAGTCTTCTAAATATTTAGAACTTTGAGTTGATTGTTTGTGCAACAATATGCGTAGGGAAATTTTCTTATCTGTAAATTGAAGGCTAAGCTGAATGAAAATATCAAAAAAGTTGAAACAAAGGAAATAGCTCCTGCTTCTGCATCAGCATCAGCTTCAACTCCTGAAAGTATGATGACTGTGTATTCATCTTGTGGTGAACATGAACCTAGTGACGATGCTGGTGCTGATTTTGAAAGGCATGATCTGGATGAAATGCCTGCTGTATCAACATATGATAATGTTGAACAGAGCTGCCCCATGGTTTTCCCTTTTGGAAACCCAAATCAAAATGAGGTGACCTCTGATTTTGTTTGTTATGAAAGTGAGATGGCTGCTAAGTCAATTTATCGAAAAGGAAAATATGATAGCCGAGAGACTTCCATTTTCAAAAGTCGAATTTTGGTAAATAAAATTGATATATTAGTCTCTGAAGAAGGTGAATATATTTCCTTGGCGGCAACACCTAATGATTTATCAGCTCCTCCGGTTGCTGCTGATTTAGAAGTTAATGCTGCACAAGCACAAGCACAAGCTTCAACCTTAGATGTAAGAAGCAGCATACCTTGCAAATTTTTATTTTTTGGCCTTAGCACTTGACAAGCAAACTCTGGACATTTTTATGTTCTAATATAATTCTATTTGCAGGTAGAGGGTCCATCAACTTTTTTTGATGATATGAAAACATTATTTGAGCCAGAAGATAGCCTTAATTCTGTACTTTTCTCCCACAATGATTACTAAGGAAAGCCTTTTAAACAGCAGCTTTACTATATATTTACCTGTTGCAGAAGCCTCTGAAATAGGATCCATTATGCAGCCTACTATTTTGTGCTCTTTTTGGCATTGACCAAAACAGTATTTTGACTAAAAGCGCATTGATTTTTTTTGTTTTTTTTTTTATGGATGATCTGTGCTAAAGGGATTTTATCCTGCAAATCTTCCTATTTATGGCTTAATGCCTTCCATAAGCTCTAGTTAGTGTTATGGTTAACATTAACTGATTTGATTTCATATGGAATTTGCTTGCAAGGAGGTCTGATCGAATCAAGAGAATAACACTTTGTATTGCCTCGGCTTGGTACCTCCTATTTTGTGTTTCTATGCTGAAAGAATTTGTGCATGTCTTGTGAATTTTTTGTTAAAGCTGGATGATGTTGATACTAAGTTAAATGATGCCTTATTTTGTATAAGGCAAAATCCTGTATTTTTACGTTTATTTGAATGATTTGAGCTCATGTAATATTATTTTATTAACAAATTCTATTTGGACAATTTTTTGAATATTTGACTAACGTTGTTAGTTTACCAATATTTTTTTTTGTCCAATTTGAATGATATAAGATATGAATTGAAATTTGTAATTTATGCGATATTGTTAGTAAGATTGTAATCACATAATTAAGTTTACACTAGAATTTGTTATATATACAAGCATTAGTTTAATTTTTTTAAATTGTTAGAAGAATATTTAATTGATAGTAAAATAATAATAATATAATAGCTAAAATCTTCAAAATAGAAGTATACGGATCACTGAAAAGCCAAAAAAGAATAGATGTTAAATTTTGGATTTTAATAAAACTTAGCCGAATAATATCTTGGATATGTATCTGCTTTAAAACTCATAAAAGAGTATTTTACCGTTTTTGAGGTTTTACCTAGTATGATTAGGATTAATTTCAATGTGTGATTTTAGTAGAGAAGTTGAAAATACATGTGATTTGACAAAAAAAAATAAGAATAAGATACTTGTATTCACAAGGAAAGATCTTTGTATAAGAAATTGAAATCCGAAGACTCTTAAAAGAGAATGTTTCTTGTTACGTTAAAGTGATTTATAGTAGATTGATACATGAATTTATAAGTGAATGTATATTAATTAAATTATTCAATAAAAAATTGTACATTAAATTGATTTATAATAAATAGTTACATCTATTATACGTTAATTTTTTTTACCCAATTTCTTGCCTTAATTTCTTTTCAAATAAACTTCTATTTTTTTTTACATTAGATTATCATATCTTTTGTATCAATTAAATATTTTAGATTAATTTATCTTTAAGAGACATCTAAATGCTAAAAGATTTGTAAATTCTTGAAATAATTCGAGCTCGATATTTCATCCTAGGAATTTAATTCCTTTTCAGCTATACTTGTATTGTGAGAGGGAAAAAAAAGAAGAAGGTATTTTAGATTGATTTGATGCTAACTTATTAAACCATTGGAAAAGACTAATAAAATAATTATTTATAAATTTTTATTAAGTTATCTATTGATGGAACAGTAGGCTCTTTTATCGAATTACGAGATTTTTTTTAATATATTAAATGTCAGGTGATTTAGATTATAAATTTTTATTATATATTCGAATATGACTTTAAAAAAAAACTCTGAAAATCATTTATAATTATAAGGTACATAGCGGGAAATAATTATTCTTGATAATATTTAGTCAATTTATCTATTGACGAAACAAATCGAATCATAAGTCATTTTTTAAGTATTTTAAAGGTTTAGTGAATCGAATCGCATTTTTTTATAATTGTATATTGAAATGTGTCTTTTCTTTTAAATTCTAACTCTGAAAATCATTAATAATTGGTAATGTATTTTTCTTAACAAAACACTTAGTCAAATTACTTGTTTTGATTTTGCTTGTAATTTTCGTTTTTTTTTTTTTTGAGTTTTACTTGTAATTTTGATTTCAGTCAATGAAATTGTGCAAATCAGCTAACCAACTGTATTCAATAACTAAACCAAAGTATAGATAGCCTTATTAGGCTTTAATATTCTTTAAGTTTGTTACAGTAATTTTTATATTATACATAGTTAAATACCTTTTTTTTCGAAACCCTGTAAAAAAAATCTTAAATTGA
Source organism: Triadica sebifera (assembly GCA_023653625.1). Taxonomy (NCBI): domain Eukaryota; kingdom Viridiplantae; phylum Streptophyta; class Magnoliopsida; order Malpighiales; family Euphorbiaceae; genus Triadica; species Triadica sebifera. The sequence continues at coordinate 29,901,028 of CM042900.1, forward strand.
TGCAACTAATTTAATTTCTCTTAGATAAAATTATGCTTTGGTAAATAAAGATTTTTCAAGTTTTAGACTTACTCAAAAAGTTTTTGTTTATATTTTTAGATATAAAGAAGGTAATTATAGTGTCATCTTTAGAGTTGCATGTAGTTTCATCCAAACGCAATGAACATTTTCAACAGATTAAAAGACAACAAAACATACCCCATTTTGCTATTACAGTAAAATTAATTGACCCAACAGAAAACACATTGGTTAGCTGACTTTCGCTGAAATATATTTGATATTGTTAGAATTAACATAAACATAAAACATCATGACAGTTTATGTTGAAATAATCACAATGTTTAAATAAAAATTAAATACACTTTTTATCCTACAAAAATAAGTTTACTCTATTTTTTTATGCAGATAAAAAAAATTAGTTAATATGATTTAAAAATATAAATATTACTTACACTTTTTCAAATAGATTTGTAGCACCTATATTTATAGAAAACAAAAAAAAATGAACTATAATTCAAATTTTTTTTTTAAAAAAATAATAATAATAATAATATCTTTATCGATAATTTATAAATTAAAAATTAATTCTCAATTATGAGATGAATGGTTGCGGTTATTTGAACAGAATGTGTCATGCATGTTACTCGTATATATTCAAACATACCAGAATGTGTAAAAAAAAAAAAAATCATGCGAGATTTTTCGCAGTACTTAAGATTGCAGTAGAAGTTGGTCAAAGCAGACCAGCAACCTTATAGAGTAAGTAGTGAGGTTTTAGTTTTTTCACTTATCTGATTTATATTGTTCTAATTCATGAGTTATATATAAAATTAAAATATATCTATATAACTATAAGGTGAGAATTAAAGGAGAACAACCAGTAACAAAAGAGTAATTTATTATAAATATATTATAATTGGTAATTGCGATAAACTTCCTACAAGACTATATGCTGTTTCAAGTTTCAGGACACAAACGCAGTTTTCTAGTTAGAAGTCAAAGACATTCCACTCTAAGTCACTTCGTGGAGAATTTTCCTATCTTCTTAATGAAGCCAGAGAATCTCATCATCTCTATATTAATTATAAGTTGTTTCTCAGATAGTTCGAAACACACACATCATAGTCCTCCTCCTCCTCCTCAATTAATCAGTGACGTGCTCTTAGTATCCTTGAAAGAGGCAGCTCTCCTCCATTAATTGCTCCTTCTTTAATTGGTTCTTACTTTTTCTTTTCAGAATTAAAGCATTTTTTCCAATCTGGTACTATCTATGTTGTTTTAGTAACATTTTCTTATCTGGGTTGTTTTTTTTTTTCTTTTTTCATAATTTTGCTCCAGTCTTAGTCAAAGTGATAACTGAAAGATGGAAAGTGGAATTGGTTACCGATTTCATCCAACAGATGAAGAAATTGTAAATCATTACTTGAGGCTAAAGATGCTTGGCTGTGATGGTGAAGTGGGCATGATCCCTGAAGTTAATGTGTTGAAGGTTGAACCTTGGGATATACCCCGTAAGCTTAATCACCTCTTACATATATTGTAATTTCCGTCATTAATGGATTCTTCCTCTCTGGATCAGTTATTGATTAACCAATCCTTTGATGAATTTGAATACAGAAGAAGCAGTCATGATGTCAAATAACTCAAATGACCAAGAGTGGTATTTCTTTTGCGCTCCGAATTTCAAGTACTCTAATAGCCAAAGGGTGGATAGGAAGACTAAAGCTGGTTTTTGGAAAGTCACTGGCAAGGACCGTAAAATCCTAGAAATTGGTATAAAAAAAACTCTAGTTTTTTATAAAGGCCGGGGTTCCAATGCTGTCAAGACGAATTGGGTTATACATGAGTATGGCGCCACTTTCAACTTTCCAACCAAAGTATATATATTTTATACTTCATACCACTGACTTTTTCAATTAGACATATATATGCATCTCCTCATCAATTATTTCTCTCATTTTATGTAGAGGGATTTCGTCATTTGCAAATTGAAGAAAAAGCTAAATGGAGAAGACTTACCAGAAGAAGGCGAAACAAGTACAATGACAGTTGCTGCAGAGTATACAGAGAATCCAAATTTATATGAGAACAATTATGTTTCCACTTATGGAGGTGGAAGGTTTAATCATCAGGTGGATTATCCAACAGAGGTGAGGGGTAGCATTAGCATGCATGCCTTAAAATACGCATATTATTGACATCAAGTTAATTTATGAAAAAAATGCCACTTATATGATTTGGGCAATCTTTACTTCTACCAGTTAACTTCTAGAATTGAATCAAGTCCAAATTTATGTTCACTTGGTATATTAATTATTTGTGTAGGATGACTCTCAAATTCAAGCATATATACAATCATTCCATGGCTATAACAACATGGATTATAATCTTAGCGCGGCGTTGCAATGGCCAAATTGCAATCAATATAATGACTGAAGGCGGATTTTAAATGTGGACAGCTCATTACCACAAGCAACCCATGCAGCTATATATTTTGTGATCGCCATCTCCTCCCCTTCGAAAGAGGTTGCATGAGATTTCGTGTTCTTTATACGATTTTTTTTTCCTTGTTTGTTTGTGCTATGTAGCCAATTAGTATCTGGGTATTGTATCTATTTTGTTATCAAGCTATAGCTATTATGTTTGGAAGGTAAACTTTTCTTTATTCACCAAGTTAGTTTATTGTCATTTAACATATTTTGCCAAAAATTGGACCGGAATGATTAAATAAGATATCTATTTTTATTTATATGAGTGGGAGACTTTTCTTGGTAACATCAAACCTCAAGGTGTCTCTACGATTTTCATTTTCATTTTGGAACAATTTTGTTTTGATTTTGGATCTTTTAGTTTTGCCTCCATAATCCTTCTTTTTGCTACATGAAACATTTGTTTTAATAGATAAAATCCGTTATTGAAACAGATGTGGAACTATAAATTAATGTAACTTTTAGCTTTACCAAATATATATATTAAACCATCCAATCTTAAGTGATATATCCACTATAAAATAATTATAATAAAGGTGGAATACTATAAATTCAATATTTACTTAATCTATGTATTAAAAAATATATATTTTAAAGTTCTCACTAATTAATACTACAAACTAATTTAGATTCACAGTGGACAAATATATTAAAAGTGGCAAAGTGTTTCTTATCAACTTACATACACGAAACTCATTTGTAAGTATTACACTTGCATATTTACTTATAATTTTTTTCCCTATATCAATGTAAATATAACTTCGAGAGATTTTATGAATGATCATAACTTTTTCCCTCTCTTCAAAGCAAGAAGGATATAAGTCACACGAAATTTATAATATTCAAGAATGAAGAAAAATAATATATATATATATATATATATATAACTTATTAGTATACAAAAATGTTAATTTAATACAAAAACCATTACTTCCATAATCTATTCCCCGTTATTATTATTATTATTGAAAGCACATGAAAATGGAAAAACTTATTTTCCAATAACAACGCCAAAAAGTTAAACGAATATACCCACGTAGGCCTCCGAGTAAGAGGACAAATATATTATTCAAGCTTTAGAAGCAAGTTTAGTGTACAAATTAATATATAAACGTAGATATTTATATTTCTAGAAAATAAAAACCTTAAGCACCTCAATGTTTCGTAAAATTATATAGATATATACTCTTTTTTTTACTTTTAATGTAAAATATAGTAGCAGTAGTTTATATTTTTGTATAATTTTTCTAAATATCTATAGCTCATTCCTCTACTTTCTCATAAACGAAGTGGTACTGGATTTGAATGTGTTTTGTTCTTAAATGAAATGTTGGATTTTTTGCAAAATGTAGAAGACTATGACTATCACAAAAATGAGAAATTGTTTCTTATTTATACCCGAGTTTCTCCAAAGCCATTTTCAATCAAATTGCTTATATATTAGCTTGTGTTGCTACTACATATTCTACTTCTGTTGTTGACATAGTCACAACTGACTGCAATTTTGAAACTCAGCTTACAACTCCACTAATAAGTACAAACATGTATTCAATAGTGGATTTACTTTTATCAAGATCACCTGTATAATTTAAATCAAAATATCATCTGATAATAAAATCTAATTTCTCATAACACAATATAACCTATGTGGTCCCTTTAATGTATCTCATGACTCTTTTCACTACATTCCATATTTTTTACCAGAATTCGTCATGTATCGACTAACCACTCTCACTGCTTGTACAATATCTTATCTTGTACAAATCATAACGAACATTAAATTTTCCATTACTAATGCATACGGTACATGAGACATCTCCATTCTTTCTGTTTCAGTGCTAAGATTCATACTAGAAGATAACTTGAAATTAATAGAAAGTGAGGTAGAAATTGGCTTATAATCTTACATATTAAAGCGTCGCAAGATCTTCTTTAAATAATTCTTTGAAGAGAGCCAAATCTTCTTATTATTTATGTCTCGTTAAATTTGCATCCCTAGAATATTGTTTGCTATTCCCATGTCCTTTGTTTCAAACTCACTATCCAACTGTGCATTCAATTCCATAATACAATCTTTGTTAAGGTTTGCTACTAATATGTTGTCTACATACAATAGCAGAATGATGAAATAATTTTCACTAAACCTCTTAAAATAATCACAATGATCTGAATTAAGTCTGTTGTATCCAAGGCTCAAAATGAATGAATCAAATATTTTGTATCAACACCTCGGCGCCTATTTGAGATCATACAAATATTTTTTTAACTTGCAAACCAAATTCTCTTTTCCTTTTTCTTCAAAATCTTCTAGTTAGAGCATGTAAATTTATTATTCAAGATCTCCATGAAGAAAAGCAGTTTTAACATCTAACTGCTTCATATGTAAATCAAATGTTACACATATTGTCAAGATTACTCTAATTGTTGTTAGTCGTACCATTGAAAAAAAATCTCATTAAAGTCAATACCTTCTTTTTTAGCATATTCATTTACCATCAATCTTGAATGATACCGTTCCACTTGATTTTCGTCATTACGCTTGTCTTATATACCCATTTGTTTCCAATAAGCTTTCTTCCTTTTGGTAACGAAACAAGTTTCCAAGTTTTATTCTTACGAAGAGCTTCTATTTTCTTCTACATCGCTGTCATCTGCTGAGATATATCTAAATTGTTCATTGCTTTTTGGAGAGTTGATGACTCTTCATCCTCTGTAAGAAGACAGTATGCAACATTGTTCTCCATAATAAACTTGGAGTGTCAACTTGGTTATTTTGTAGAGCGATCTGATAGTCAAAATTTTGATGCCTAAAAAACAGCTGGTTCTTGCTCCTCGCGCTTTGGTTATATGTCAGAAGAATTCTTTTGCTCAATTTTATTTTTCACATGTACTATCGTAGTCTTTGAATTTTATTTTGCTGTGTTATCATTTTTTTCTTCTCTTTGTTGTTTATCTTCTAAAAAACTAACATCTCTACTAATTACAATCTTGTGGGTAGCGGGATCCTACAAACAATATCCCTTTATTCGATCAATATACCCTAGTAATAGATATTTTCTGGATTTTAGATCCAACTTTGTAGTTTCTTGAGCATGTACATCACGACCACAAGACTTTCAAATATATGGAGGTTTGAATAATCAGTCTTCTTACCAGTCTACATCTCAATTGATGTCTTCAAGTCAATTGTTGTTGATATAACCCGATTTATCACATAATAGATGATATTTACTACTTTTACCCAGAAATTTTTTTTCAAGCCCGTAACTCCCAATATTGCTCTTATTCTTTTTAACAAGGTTATGTTCATCCAGTTTGTCACTCTATTTTGTTGAAGAGTGTAAGTTATAGTGAACTACTTTTTTATTGCAAAATTCTGCAAATTCATGGCTAGTATACTAATTTTTATTATCTATCTTTAGACACTTGATCTTCTTTCCAGAATCAAGTTATACCCGCACTTTGAATATTTTGAAAATTGGAAATACATCTGTTTTTTTTATAAGATACACACAACAACTTTTGGAATAATCATCTATAAATGATACAAAATACTTTGCTCCTTCTAGAGACGTAACTAATATTTAAGAACATTCCAGACTACTCTAGATATACATAAAGATAAAAAGCCGAGCTAGGGAATTGATAGATACCTCCAAGGTGCTTCAATATAGACCTTTTTTATTTTTGTGAGTAAAAAAGTACAAATATTATAACTGTCTTGGTGGTCAGAACATGGCATTTTTCTAACTTTAATATTCTCACTTTGCCTTCCTCAAGAAGTTGTTGCTCTCTCTTTGTTAGGGCCTTTGGCAGGGAGGAAAGGAAATTGGGAGGAAGGAGACAAGTTCCGGAAAAATAAATTTTAAAATTATTTGGATAAGTAACGTTGTACAATAAAAGGGTTTGTTATTAGTTTAAAAAAAATAAAAATCATTATTATTTCATTAGTAATAAAATCTATTAATCAAGCTAATATGAAATTTAAACTATTTATCAATTTAATGTTGAGCAAAAAGGTGTGTTTTTAGATTACATTTTCTATCAAATTTTTGGAAAATAAGAAAAAAAACTGAAAATGCCAATTTTAGTTAAGAAATGCTGATAAATATTAAAAAAATAAATATTGAAAATTATATTTTCATGATATTAAAAAAAATGCAGCAAAAAATACTTGAAAAAAGTTTGTTAAAATTTGTCATATACAATAATTTATAGGAATATTTAAAAATAAATTATGATAATAAAAAATAAATGAAGAAAATATTATTTGTGAAAAATAAAGCAAAGATACGTTGTAATTAATTTTTCTTAAATCTATAAAATAAAATCATTTTTCTATTAACTTAATTTACTAATAAAAATATGAATAATAAATATCATTACATCTTTTATTTTTGTTGATGATGAATACTAAGAGAAAAATGATATATATATATATATATATATATATATATATATATATATATATATATATATATATATATACTGCAAGACTAGGAGTAAAATGTAAGACTATTTTCCTTGGAAGATTCATTTTCCCTTTGGAAGCTTCCACTCGATCACTTCTGCCTGCTTTCTACTTTCCCAAACGGAATCTTAAGATGAACAGTGGAAGATCAATGTCAATTATTTCTTAAAGAAGTGCTACTTACTTTGTATGTGCTATTTGAGCAGATAAGCATTACTCTCTGGTATTTCTTCTCTTCGAGTGAAAATGAGCAGATTTGCCTGATTCTTGATCCTTTGTTTGGAAACGTTCACACTTCACCACGCCTAGCTTTGCCTTCCCTCCATCACAGTCTTTCTTCTTTTCTCTCGGATTCCCAATTAGCTCCTCATTACCAGATGCTTTCCATTTTAGGACGAGAAATGACGAAAAGTTCCTCTCTTTTAGCCTCTGAAAGTTCAATGCAGTCAGGGCCACCAAACTTACCAGTTGGATGGAGATTCCAGCCAACAAAAGAAGAACTGTTTGATCAGTATTTGAAGAAAAAGAGGCTTGGCCAACCCATCGATGGGTCTGACATCCAAGATATTCAAATTTACGATTTTGATCCTTGGGAATTACTTGGTAACTATCCCTGTCTTCTCCAATCTGTTTACTTATTTGGGTTTTTCTCATAGTATGAAATTAATTATATAAATTCATGTGGGAAGATGAAAAGTCTCGAGATAAAGAGAGGTACTTCTTCTGTCGCCGTCAGTTTCACTTGAAAACTGGAGGCACAAGGAAAAGGAAAGCAAAGTCTGGAAATTGGAAACGTACAGGCGAGATTGACGATAGTGAGGAGGTGATTGGCAATAAGAAAATATTTGTTTACCAAGATTCAGATTCTAAGCCTACTGACTATGTCATGCACGAATTTGAGTACACTGCTAAACCTAACTGGCCTGTTCAGGTATTTGCTATTCCACTTTTTGATTCTGATTAACTTGTATTGGAAATTTGCTTTTGTAACTTCAATTTTGTTATTCAAAATTTTCTTTTAAGAGATTGCAATTATGGATCTTTGATGTGGTTAGAAGAGTTCGGCTCATATTTCTGGGGATTTCCTCCCTTAAATTCTTTTTGTTTTCCTATTTCTTTGAAACTTGGGTGATCTAAATTCCTTGCTATTAGTTTGATCAAAATGTTACTGGCTGAAACCCCTTAGCTTTGCAAAGTTTATGTTTGCTTACTGTTAATGCATGGCATGGCATTTCATTCAATTACCTTATTGTTCTGCTTTTTGCAGGATGATTGTGATTTTGTTCTTTGTAAATTAATGATAATTAAGAAGAAGAAAGTAAGTAGGAAGGCGAAGGCAAAGAAAGTTGAACCAGTATCCAAGAAGAAAGAAGCAAAGAAATCAAAGAATATCCAAGTAGATTACGAGAGGGCTAACCCTAATAAGAAGGCAAGAAAATGCTTGTCTAATTGTGACACAGCTTCCGTCTCTGTTGCTGAAAATCAAAAGCAAGAGAAGATAATGGCTAATTCAACCTTCGGTGAAGGTGAGCCAAGCAACCGTAAAACTTCTGATATTGAACATCAAATTCCAAGTACTAGAAGGGCTTATTCAGCCTGTGGTGAAAGTGAACCACGCAACCATAATCCTTCTGATTTTGAAAATCAAAATCCAAGTGATAGAAATGCTTATTCAGCCTGTGGTGAAGGTGAACCAAGCTACAATTATACTTCGGACTTTGAATATCAAAATCCAAGTGATAGAAAGGCTTATTCAGCCTGTGGTGAAGGTGAATTACGCTACCATAATACTTCTGATTTTGAATATCAAAATCCAAGTGATAGAAAGGCTTATTCAGCCTGTAGTGAAGGCGAACCAATCAACCATATGACTTCTGATTTTGAAGATCAAAGTCCAGTTCCGATGACTATGAGTTCAATCTGTAGGAAAGGTGAATCTAGTCATCAAGGGGCTTCTGATTATCAATATCAAAATACATGTGTGATGATTGATATCCCAACTTGTAACATAGGTGATACAAGTTTGGTACTGGCTTCTTATTTAAATAGTCAAACTCCGAAGGAGATAAATGATGTTTTGAGATATAGCTTAGGTGAAACTAGTAGCCTAGTGGCTGCTGATTTGGATAATAAAAATCCAAATGAAATGACTAATATGTCATCGTATGAGGTACATAATCCAGGTTGCCTAAGTTCTTCCTGGGTTGAAAATCAAAATCCATGTGAGGTAACTACTGTTTCAACACATAAAAAGGGTGAAACAAGTAGTCTTACACTGAATACCGATAAGCCTTTCTATCACTACAGCCTGAATACCGACATATCAGCATCCTTGTATTGATTTTGGTCGTCAAAATCAGTCTCCGAGGAAGGTGTATGGAACCCCTCCATAGTGGCACCTTTTGATTTTGACGACCAAAATCAATACAAGGATGCTGATATGTCGCTCCCTGGAAATTACTGGCGTTCTTTATTAGTTTCTATTGGAGACCCTACATCCCAATGTAAGCAAAGTGGCAAGAAAGATATGCCAATCCTTGAAGATAATCAAGTTCCCTTGATGTCTTCTGACACAAGGGACTCTACACCTTTTGAGGTAAGAATGACATGCTTGGTGGATTGTTCTTAATTTTATTCATTTACAGCATGAAAAGGAGGTCATAATTTAGACCAACTATGCTTTGCTTCCTTGTGCAGATCGTAGACGTTCAAGAGTGGCTGGAAGAGTTCTTGGAACTGTAAGAGAGCCAAAATTCTGCACCACAACAGCCTATTTATAGGAATCAAAGCCTCAGTCTTAGTGGATTTGGTACGTCGATGTCTGCTTGAACAAGATATTTTCTTAGTTGGTTCCTAGTTGGAAACTAAACAGCATACTAAAAGAATCAGAGTCTTAGTATTGTTAATTATTTATGGATAATTAGGGTACCCTTATTTCCATATGCTCTGCATTAATATGCATCGGTTCAAACCAATTACTATTTAGTGAAGGAACCAAACAGCTCGTTTGATGCCATTTGATTTCTTATGTCAATGGTTAATTCGCATATTGTTAGATATGTTAGACTTGATTTACCACCCAACATTTTCCTGCTGTAATCTTAAGAATCATGGCCTTTTCTCCCAAATCCGCAGTTATATGCTTTAGAATCTTACCCTTATTGCTCTTTTCCCAGAAGGTTTGATTAGACTACCGTCTTCTATTCTGAAGATATGAAATGGAAAGTCTTATAAATAGTATCAAGAACTATTGCGAACCATAATTATGTAATTGCATTCAGAAGGAGTGTCTCCTGTTCCGTTCCTTGTTTATAATTATGTAATTGTATAAAGAACTATCGGATATTGTATTTCAGGAATATGTGCCTTTGTAATGACGAAATTATATATGAACCATAAGTTGTATTTCATGAATGTATAGGTTTGTAAATTTATATTTCGAGGCAGTAAAAATGTGGTAATTCAATTGTTGGATGGTTGACAATGAGTATAATTTCATTTTTATCTGTATAATTGTGGTAGCCTTCTTATGACATTTGTTTTGTTGAATACATTTTCTCTAAATTATGATGGCTGTCTTTACTTCTGTGGAGAAGTGCAGATAAAATAGAGGAAATTATGTATGTTGGGAGCCACAGAAATAATTTATAACATGGTTTTTTAAAAATTGAACAAATTAGGTTTTAATAAATTACAATTAGAATTTTTTTTTAAAAACTAATAGCATATTATCTCGTCATTTGATAAAATGTTCATTTATTTGATACTGTAAAATACTATATAATTTTTCTATATTTGAAATATTTTTATATAAATTTTTAGAGATTTTGCATGTAATCTAATGATATTTTATAAGAGGATTTAAGGTTTTTATTTATCAGAGCAATCAGTATATTTAAATGTCAATTTTTTTAATTGGTATCTTAAACAATATTTTTATTAAATAATAAAGGATAAACTATAATTTATTGTTTAAAAGATAAAGACCTAATCAATTATTCTGTTCTGATTTTAAAACTCTAATTTTCAATCAAAATTGATCTGGAACTTTCTTACTATTTATATCAATTTGAGTGGACAACATGTTAGAAATTTAGAAATTTAAAATGGTTCAATTTAGCCCTTTTCTTTTTAAAAAAAAAATAAATTTTTTTTATCATAAATTTTCATCACAATTGTATTGTTTGTGGGATAGAAATGATTAAAAAAATTAAAATTTTGTTATTTTTAGGATAAAATAAAGTAAAATTACATAAATATGTATAGTTAATTTGATCAAAAATAAATTTTGTGGTAAACTGACCAATGATGCCCGACTTTCGCATCAGGCAACGAGCGGCTTCAAATCATTGCTTCTCAAAGAAATAACAGCGTTTGAGGGAATAGTGAATTTTGGAGTCTTAAAGTCAAAGTCGTTTTGTGTAGGTGTGAATCCCATCAATTCTCTTTAATTGCCATATGTGAAAATGCTCACAATTCACTCTCACTGGGCTCGAGGGTTGCCTACTCTGCAACTTCCCATTTTCAGTTTACTTGAGCTTTCCCATCTCCTCCCCTGAGTGAAATTTTTCCTACTCTTTGCCTGTTGCTGTTTCTTGCCCGAATTTTGCGTTTCTTCTTTTGATAGAAAGAAAACGTATTGCAGGTCCAATGCATTTCAATCCAAAATACTTGCCTAGGTTAGATTAGAATAATTGTTGTAAAAAAAATCTTATAAAAATTCTAGAGTTAATGATGTGATTAAAAACAAAATTGAAGTAATGACGGGGTTGAAATTTAGTGTTAATTAGTGAAATTAACATTATTTCTGTTGCAGTTATATGCAATTAATAGTGAAAATGCAATCTTTGTGTAGCTAAGTTTAAGAACAAACCTGGTGATAAAGAGATGTATTTCTCTACTCCTCGCGACTTGCGAGTATTACAAAAATAATGGACTGCGTAAGAGGAAAGCAGGGAGTGGATACTGGAAAATTGTAAATGCATAGGTAACCTCGCTTAATTATGCTTGGAGATAGTGATAATGTGATTGGAACTAGGAGGACTTTGGTATTCCATAATCCTGACGCGACTTAGTTTGTCATCACCGATTCGTCTGCACTTCACAACTCAACTTGCCTATCAACGTATGGATTTGTCTTGCTTAGACTGGGTCTCCGTGCCCTACAACTTGTACTAAAACGACCTGTTTTCCCATGTTATTGTAGAGAAACATTTTGCCAAAAATATACGTTTTCACTGAAGTTTATTGGTGTTGGACGTGTTCGAAGTTGTAAAATTGCAGTTGGAATTTCTAATAGGAACCTTGTAAACTAAAAACTGGGGAAAAAATGTATTTTCACACCCCAAATAATCAGTGCCCTATAAACCAAAATAATAAAGAATGTATATGCATTTTCCATCACTTTCTTGCTTGTTAGAATGAGACAAACTGGCCCAACAAAATTATTATATAGAATGTAATTTTACTCTTATGAATCTTTTGTTATATGCTTGTGCAGGGGGATTCTGTTTTATGCAAGTTAAATATAAAATCACGAGTAAAAAGTATAGCCAGATCAGATTGCAAGAAGAAGACAAGTCCAAATGAGAAGGCAAGAATAGCTAAGCTGTCAGATGTTAATCCAGCTTGGGCTTCAACACTTGGACATCAAAATTTGAAAGAGACCATTGCTAATTCAGCCAATGGTGAAGTTGAACAAAGCAACCGTATGGCTTCTCATTTGGAAAACCAGTATCCAGGCAACATGACTGCTGTGTTACAATCTATGACAAAGGTGAATCGGCTTTCTCAATGGCTACTCGAAGTCTATGTGAGATGACTGCCGTTCCAATTCATGGTAAAGGTGAATCAACCTGTTCAATCGTTGCTCAAGTTGAATCAACACCTCAAACTGCTGCTCAAAATCTATCTGATATTTTTGATATTCCAACCCATGACAATGCTGAATCATTTTCTCAAAATGATCCTGATTATCTATCCCAGATGATTGCATTTCCAACCTATGACAAAGATGAATCATTTTCTCGTAATGCTACTGATAATCAATCTGCAGAGATGATTGCTCTTCTAACCTCTGATAAAGTTGAATCATTTTTTTCAAAATGTTCCTGATAAACTACACGAGATGACTGTGAATCGACACCAAAAGACGGAGGTGTCATTCCTCGAAGATTATAATTGTGTTATCTCGTATTAAAATATAAAAAGTGCAAGTAGTTTACTAGCGCCTACCAGTGTTGAAAATCAAAATCCATATGAGAAAACTACTGATTCTTAACCATGATTAGAATTTCATTTCGTAGGTAACAGTAGAATGGTGGCATATCCTTTTCATGGTATTGATTTTTCGATGCTTATTGATCGAATCTTCTGTCAAATCATAAACTGTCTTCTTTACTTCCATCCCAAGACTAATTGCCTTCATCCTAGGATACCAAATTTTTTAATTGTCTTTTTTTTTGGCAATAGTGACTAAAAGAGCCAGATTAGTGGATAAAGTTACTTTGAATGATAATCACAAAATAAATCCAGATTAAAGGATACGCCAGTATGGCTAAGTCAGTGGTGACTCTATACGGGAAAAAAAAAAAAACAAAGTCTGGTGCCATTGCAATGGAGCTGATTCTGCTCATTTTTTTAAGAGAGATCAATCTTTGGTGGAAATTTGTTAATAAAGTTACATATATGTTAAATGACTATTTTAAATATATGTTTATAAGTATTATATTTATCATTCATATTTACATAACACATATAAGATTATATATGTAATTGTATTGTAAAAATGTGATAATTACAATTTTTTTATATATATTTATAAAATAAAAGTTGGTTTTCTTAATTTGATCACTAGGGTTCCACAAAAATTAATCAAAACGGATTAATTCAATTCAATGAAAACAGAAAATCATGGTTTTATGCGATTTCATAAATGGTTATGATTTTGAAATTTTTATTAATTGATTTTTTGGTTTGGTCTGAAAAAATTTAACCTATAGAATATTTTTAATATATATATTAGCCCTCCCGTTGCATTGGAAGGGAAAACTTAGTCTTACTCTCATGATTCCAAATTAAAGAGATTCGTTAGAGAACTCTGGCAAAATAAAATCGAAAACAAAGATTATTAATATAAAAACAATTATTTTTAATAAGAAATATTATTAATATTATTAAAAATAATAAAATAGAATAATTCTAATATTAAATTTGAATTAATATTTTATCTAATATTACTTTATTTATTTTAGTACATGCAATATGACATTATTTATTTTAATATTATTTTTATTTTAAATATTTTCTATGAGATTTTATTAATTTTATTACTTATTAAATTCATTAATTTGGAGACGCATAACCAGCAGATGAAGATTGAGCAATGGTCAAAATAGACGAAGCCACCGCATAGTACTTCCAATTTCAAAGAGCAAAAGAGCGGAGTGATAACATCAATAGATTTTTTCGTCTCCACAGAGGATGATGAGGTCATGAGCCCACTCTAACAAAAAAAAAAACCCTGTCTTTTACTGGCAACCAACATAGAAGTCTCTCAAGATCAGTAGAAAATTTAGAACTTCTGTAGGAATATTTTAGGGAAATTAAATTAGGAACATCCATTGAACTTGTTTTTCTTTAATTTCTATTATTCTTTTATCTACAAACCTGCCAAGACATCTTTTCCTGATTTTGAGATTTTTTTCGAAAATATATTGAGTGAACAATAATGTTTTTGTTCTAAAAAAATGAAAATGTGATAAAATTTTATTTTGCCCACTTATTTGACATTTATTTTAATGATATTAAGCATATCATAAATGGCCATAATATGAGCATATTTGACATTAATTTCATAATACATAACCAACTAATTTCTCAGCAGGGTCCACGAGAATAACGCCAAATTATATAAATTAATGAGAATTAAAATTGGTATTTTTAGCCAATTTAATATAATTTTTTTAGTAATTATTTCATGTTCTGAGAGTGTGTATTGGGACAATATAATATCATGCAGAATCCATCATTAATTTTGTCTGATATAATATAATCTAATTAAATTACAAAGATTAATGAAATATTTCATTTCTTGTAGCATGTCAAATGCATGTCCAGAGATTGTATGTGATATTAAATTAAAGTAAAAGATTTTTTTTCTTAATTACAAAATGAAGTTCAAGAACAACCGTGTTAATCAATGATAAGTTCAGAAAACGTATTTTTAGTTAAAGATTTTAACAATGTAAGTATTTTTTTTTTAAAAAAAAAACAATGTAAATATAATGTGAAACTTTGATAATTCAAGATCTACTGTATTACCTTTGTTGCATTCTACTGGAAATGATCCTAATGAACAAAAAATGAAACAACATTTTATTTTTTTATTTTTTATTTTTTCTAAAAATCTGAACACATGAAATAAAGACAGAGAAAATATACCAGGCCCAAGGCAAAAAAAAAAAAAAAGGCGACATTGCTATATCTGCATAATCGAGGATGAAGTGAGAGGAGCAGCTAGCCACTCAAGCACTATAGGACTTGCAGAATCGATGATGATATGAGAGGAACGACTAGCCACCGAAGCAACATTGGCCCTAACTTCTTCAATTGATGGCATTGTCATAGCTGGTTATAACTCCGATGTCTACCATTTGAGAGGGAGAGAGAAATCATGGAGAGATAAGAGAACGAAATGGGCATCAGAGCAAGAGGTATGAGGTAGATGAGGAAAACGAAACCGTTAGCTGTTTTGAATGTTGTGTTTTAAGGTCCAAAACGACGTCGGTTTTCACAAACAAATGAAACAGCGTCGTTTTTCACAGGGGCAATCTTGACGAACGATATTGTAGTAGCTACAGTGACGCCGAAAAAGGGTTGTTTGTAATTACTGTTAATTGTTCAAAAATAAATTTAGAATTTTTTTAATTTAATTAATTATTTTTTTAATTTTTTATAAACTGTTTTTCTTAAATCTGCTTTTATAAAAAATATTTATTTATTTAATTTTCTTTAAAAGAAGTTTTAAAAACTCAAAAACTTTAAAAATAAATTTTTACTCCAAAAACACTTTTAGCAAACGCAATACTAAACAAACACTAAATAGATTTGCATAAAATTATTTAAAACAAGTATTAAATTCAATTTGAAACTTTGGATAAATGTTTTAGTATGAAATAATTTATTTTACTAATTTATAAATTATATTTTAAATTTTTTATAATTTTTTATTTTAGATGATTTTTATATTGTTATTTTGATCGATAAATTTTTATAATATTTCAAATTTTTGTATTTTATTTATTTATCAAACCAATTAAACCGACTATTCAAACCAAATTCAAATAAAATTGATTTTAATATTTTTAATAGTATTTTATTTGATAAAAAGTAAAGTGTTTAAAAATAAAATTTATTTGTTTGGTTATAAATTTTTAATTTAAACTGATCAAACTTAACCATTAACACTCTTATAGATCAGTACTTATGAAAAATTCTGAATGAATTTAGCATCTCAAACCAAATATTATTTTTATTTCCATGCTTGGGAAGCAAGCTGGGGTCCGAAAATGACATACTGAATTCGTAATATTTTTTTTTATTTCAAAATAATAAAATCAATTTTTATTTTTATTTTTCTTATCTGTTTCTTAAAAATTTGTTTTGTATAGTTTTTATACAAATTGTAACCATATATCACTTTTTTCAATTTAAATTTTTAAGTTTTATTTTACAGTTTTACTTTGTAATAACTAATCTAAACCTAATATATATTTATGCTCTATCTCTTTCTTTTTCCATCTCCTCATCCTAAAATTGCCAATACCACCATAAAGACTTAAACCTTCTAAATCTCCAGTAACGGTCTCTTCTCAAAGAAGATAGACCGCAAGGAAAGACATACAGGAATATCAGGGTTTATATATATATATATATATATGAAGAAAAAAGAAGTAACGGTATATTTATTATAAAAAAATCAAAAATCACGATTTGGTTTTGGAAAACTTAATTATACAAGTAGATCTAAAAAAGGAAAAATACAAACATGTTTTTTTTTTTAAAATTAAATAGAAAATAGAAAACAGAAACAACAAACAGTCCCTAAAGAATCTCAATTTCCTTGTAAGAAATATGAAATTGCATGAAGTAAAATTTTTCCTTTTTGAGATATGGGCCCATATGACCATAAAGAAAAAAAAACTCAACTTGGCACCCAAGTACTGACCTTGACAACTTCTCATGCAAGCTGTACTTATGCCCCACGCTAAGCAGAAGTTGTATGAGAAGTTAAGTCAGTGCTTGGATAAGAAGTTGTCACTTTTGATTTCTCGAATGATCCATAATAAATCATAATAAATACTATAAATACTCCCTCTATTCTCCAACTACTACACCACGAGTTCTTTCTTTCTTTCCAGTATTACTTCTCCTTCCTCGGTCTTTTGATCTCTACTTTCATTTTTCTTCTGAAGACAAAAACGTTTCTCCTCTTGATTCTTGCTGTTTCCCATTTTAGGAAGAGGAATGAAACACAACATCTCATCTGGTAATTTTTTTTTTGTAATCTCTACTTCTTTTAAGTTTTAACTTAATCTGTTATGGCTTTCTTCTTCTAACTCTGTCTTGTCCTGGAACAGCTATGACAAGTTCAACACAGGCAGAGCAATCAATCGTGACGGTTGGCTATAGATTTCACCCAACAGATGATGAACTGTTTAATCATTTTCTGAAGCGAAAGACGCTTGGTCATGATGACGTCGACCCATCAATCCCTGAGATTAAACTCTGTGATCATGAGCCCTGGGAACTTCCTGGTAATTAACCTCAATCAACTTCTTCAATGTTTCTTATCATTTCACCTTTTGTTTTATTGTAATTCATGAAGATTTGCTTGTGTGCAGGCCTAGTCAACACAAATTCGAATGATCAAGTGTGGTATTTCTTTTGTGTTCGCGATTATAAATATTTGCGTAGCCGTCAGTCTAACCGGACCACCAAAGCCGGGTACTGGAAATCCACCGGCAAGCCTCGCAAAGTGATAAATAAGCGTTCCAAGGAAGCAATTGGTACAAAAAGGACTTTAGTTTTCTACATAAAAGAAAAACAAAATAAACCCTCAAGGACCAAGTGGATCATGCACGAATATGAATTTGCTCTGAATTCCAGCATGGCTACTCAAGGGAATTTCGTCCTCTGCAAATTGAAGTCAAAGACAGATGAGAAGATCAATCGAGGCCAACCGATTCTTATGGTCTCCGCTTCTGATCTTGAGAATCAAAATCTGAATGAGATGATGGTTAGTTCATCTTGTGATGAACACGAACAGAGCATCCATGTAACTTCATGTTTTGATGATCGTGACACGAATGAGACGACTGCTATATCGACCTATGACAACGGTGAGCAGGATTGCCTCGGGGATTTTGATTGTGAAAATCAAAATCTAGATGAGGTGAGAACTAATTCCGCTGGTGATGAAGATAAATCACGTTACCATTTGGGTTCTTATGATCTTGGGAATCAAGACCCAAATGACGTGGCTGCTATGTCAACCTCTGTAAATGGCAAATTTAGTTGCCTTACTTCGGATTTTGAAGGCCAAAATCCACATCAGAAAATAGATATATCAGCCAGTGTAGAAGGCAGATGGAGTCCCATTGGACCATGCCCTTCTGATATGTCAACTTCTTCAAATTCTAATAATGTTGCAGAGGTAAGAATTAAGAAGTAGCATTAACCTTTTTTTTTTTTTGGGTGAATCATCTGATATATAACAAGCAAACTCACTAAGTTATGATTCAATATGATTCTTATGCAGGTGGATCCTCTGCTAAGTTATATTAATTGGTTGGATCTGAAAGAATTGCTTCAGCTAGACGGAGAAGGTAGCTATAACTCTGCAATTCACCAAATGCCTATGAGCCCCAGTGAAAGCTGCTCTTATAGTAGCTTTGGTGTCTCTGTGCCTGCTGATGGAATAGGATATGGAATAGGATGGGATAATGAGCTATTGCCCCAATTTCCCTCACTTCCTATTTCTACAAATTATATGAAAATTCATGTATGACTTCCGAACTCAGCACCCATGTTCTTAAAAGCATGTTAATAGTATTATTGTATTAGCAAGAGGTTTTTTATAATTTCGTGTGCTATAGTGAATTCTTAATGTATCAAGGCCTACTGGCCTGCTAGCTTATGTTGTCTTTTATATCTCTAAGTATTTTAAGCAATGCTAAATGGAGTTTGTATTTAATTTTTATTTATTTTCTAACATAGGATTCTAATGTTATAATGTGATGCAAGTGCTTGAGACGTTTGATTGCCTAATTGAAAAAGTTAGTTTGTAGTGAGGGTTTTGACTGTGAATCCAACACTACAATTCCCCTTTTTATTTGTTTTCCTATGAGCCAAAAATGAGAAAATTTCACTTGCCTAGGACTAAGTGAATAGTAGATTGACACATAAATAAAACTTTTTACATGATGTTACATCCTTGGCTTGATCTGATAAAAATTTCGTCCATTTGGAGACAACTATTGCTTAGCAGCAAAATCTTTTCTTCCTTCAATTCCTACCTTACTATATTTGCAAATTGATAGGAACTAGGACGAGAATGAAATGGAAAGGATACTGGGGAAATGTAATATAATTTATAGTTGATTCTCATTTTTTGGTTAATGAAATTTCTATTCCAAAGTGTTTTTTGACCGACGAAACATCAAGAAGGGAATCACTTATTCCCATCCTAATTTTGGAGCGCATTTTTATCCGGCCAAGTGCTCCTTAAAGTTGGCATATTGTATAAGTTTTCTTGGAGGAACAACTAGTACAAGGACAAATAAGGCCAGTGCAAGAAGAAGACTTGTTGCCATTTATATATATATTTATATATATATAAAAGGGCTTTGATAGGTGAAAGGAATGTTCTTTATGGATTGATGGATTATGTGCACGACTCAAAAACTTGCTAAAACAATTGGAGAACAACAATTAGAAAAAGGCAGATGGGACTAACATGGTAAAAGTGAATTAACTTTGCTAATTTTGTGGTGTAATCACTGCCTATAAATTTGGCCCATAGAATTATCAGATGGTTGAGAGGCACACTACTGTCAATTGGCGGAGCATGCTGGCGAAAATAAAAGTGCTATAAGCAATGATGCAGTAATAGAGTTGTGTGAAAGCAAGATATGCAATCGAAGGAAGAAGAAAAAAAATTGAATTCCATATTAAAAGAATGGAGTTAGGACTTGAGGTTCCAAGATCTTTGTAAGAAAGTTTTCGTGTTTATTATCTTGTACAATTAAAATGAAAGGTTACATTGAATTGAACATGTACTCATTTGATTTTTACCATTAATTATTAATAAATATTCAGGATTAAATGTTACGAAAGAGAGAATGTTAATTTTTTTTAAATAAGCATCTAACATTTAATCTTATCTATTCATCAATAATGAGCAGTAGAGATTAAATGAATATGATGTATCATATTTAACCCAAATGAAATACCTCTCTTATTTTAGTTAATTTTGCTGGCACTTAGAAAATACTTATATCTATATTTGAGACGCTTATAAAACAAAAATTGCTATGTCTGAGAAACTATAGATGATGTGTATTCAATTATCAACGCATTTTAAACCTTTATTGTGACACTTCTCTAAATGCATCATGATGTTTTGTTGCAAAATGGCGACAAAATTGGTGACATTTATTAATCTTATTTTCTATCATAAATTTTGAAAATAATTGAAATAAAAATAATAAATAATAGATAACACAATATATTTTTTTAATTAAAATTAGAGTAATAATAAATATTAGAATACATATACTCTTATCTTATCAATTACAATATATCATATAAAAATTTTTTTAAAAAA
Source organism: Triadica sebifera (assembly GCA_023653625.1). NCBI lineage: Eukaryota > Viridiplantae > Streptophyta > Magnoliopsida > Malpighiales > Euphorbiaceae > Triadica > Triadica sebifera. The sequence continues at coordinate 29,921,876 of CM042900.1, forward strand.
ATCATAGATCATTGATTTTTTTAAGCATCTATACGACTACACAAGCTCTAGGGCATGTTTTAGTAAGTATAGAGCTTTCTTTGATTTATGAACTTTATGTTCTTCTCCAACTTTAGGATAGCTAGGAGGTTGTTCAATAAATACTTGTTCTTATAAGTCTCTATGTAAAACAGTTGACTTTACACTAATTGGTAGATAGGCCAGGATTTTTGAGCAGCCAATGCAATCATCAATCTGACTGTATCAAGTCTTGCAATAGGGGCAAAAATTTTCTTGTAATCGGCACCAAACTCTTGTTTGTAACACTTCACCACCAACCGTGCTTTGTACTTGTTGATTTCCCCATTCTCCTTCAATTTGGTTTAGCATACCCATTTGACATCAATCTTTTTATGTCATTTTGGAAGATCAAAAAGTTCTCATGTATCTTTTTTTACCGATGGCTGCTATTTCATCATTCATTACCTTTTATCATTTTGCTTCTTGATAGCACTTTCAAAGGTTGTTGGGTCACAATATGAAAATAGAGCAAAATGAGTAAGAGGATCAACCTATAGGCACTCTGATTTGTAATGACCATACCTGTGACACCTATAACGCCCAACTTTTGATTTGTCTGCGGACTTTGGTTTGTAATTTTGGTCATCTCGATTTCTTCCTTTCTATGGGGAGGATTGATTGTTTCCAGATTTCATCTGCTAATGCCTTTGATCTTTATTTTCTCTTCTTTGTTCTTCGTTGTTTGATGATGAAGATTGACTATTAGCTACTTCTTGTAGTGCTTTTTCCTCCTTTTTTTCCTTACGCCACTTCCTTTCATGGACTCATAAAGAATTTTGCAATTCATCAATAGCAAGTACATCAAGATCTTTAGATTCTTCAATTGAACAAACAATTAAAATTTGCAGTCAAAAACCGCAAAATCTTATCAATAACCATCACATCCTCCATCATATCTCTATTTAAACGCCTCTGGTTCACAATTGTCATCGTTCTGGAGAAAAAAAATCATCTACTGATTCTCCGAGTTTCATGTTTAAAGCTTCAAATTCAGCATGAAGTGCTTAGAGCTGCACTCTTTTTGCTCTTGCATTCCCTTGATATTTTTTCTTCATCGAGTCCCAAATTTGCTTGGAGGTATCTTTGTAAAGAATTGTCTCCAAGGTAGACCAATCAATCGCTTGAAAGAGAAAGTTCTTGGATTTAAGATCCTTCAACTGTAAGGCTTGAAATTTTTCTTTCTGTTGTTGTGTCAGAACAGCACGGTTTCAACCGCTGGTTCAGCTGTATCAGATTCAATAACATTCCAATATTCCTTTGGACCTCAAATCAGTATGCTCCAATGATCATAGCGACCATCAAAGCATGGAAATGGCTGGCTGTATAAATGATCCCTCAGATGCCATCTTTCTCTCACTAGCTCACTGTAATTTTCTCTCCCTCGCGTGTCTCACTCACAGGTGTTTTACTCAAAAGGATATCACTGACAAGGCTTTGATACCAAATATTAAAATTTGGGTAGAAAATAATAAATGTCTTAAGAAGAATTGTATCAAACACTTTGCGGGCATAAAAGAATGGAAAACTATCACAAGTTCAATCCTTCAGGCACAGCCCATATTAAACAATACATCAACAATGAACAACTAAAAAATAGCCAACAATATAGGAACTAACTGATTCCTAAAGACTAGGATTACACAATGTTAACTTAAAGAAGTCCTAGTCAAAAACAAGTTCTAGTTGTCCATAGGTAAAGGTTCCTGTAACCTTTTTTGATCAATTGAAGGAATTGGTTGAACGAGAAGAATACAGCATTAACTCTGCACTTTCCTATGAGGATTGTCTTTCTTACTATTACACTGGCTTTAATACCTCTGTGCCTGGCGGGTAGACACGGCCAATTCCAACCAGCAAATGCTTCATTTGTAAAATATTACTCTTAAGGGGTGTGTAATGTTTTGTTGTGAAATTTGAGTGGAAGCTGGTTCGTGCTAGTAGGAATAGTAGCAGCTTTGTGCTAAGACTTGTTAGCTTCTTATTGTTGTGCTTGTGTTTATGTTGAATGTTACCTCTTTTGCTTCTTACGCATCATACTGATTGGTAATAATATAGTTTGAATTTCTTACTAACGATTTTACATTGACAAGTGCGATTTCCAAATCAAAGTTTTGAGCTATTTTTTTAGAATTACATAATCCCAACAGGCCAACATTTATACTAAATTTTTTAAAAGAAAAAAACAACAGCAATTTATGTGGATGTTTTGGATTGGGTGGGTCAGCTTAGCTTAAAATGGGTTTACGACTTTCTAGTTAGTTTTGTGGACTGCAAGGCGGCCTATTAATCTCTTTAATTTCAGAAACCGAGTAGGATTGGAAGCGATCAATCTCATGATGAGCTCTACTTTCAACTGCATATCTGGCCGTAAAAACCTGTCCATTTGGACCCACCAAATGCCACATAGTCCCACAGTAGTGGATTGATGTCATCCGGATATAGCAATAAAAATCCAATAATAAAACATGGGAATCGCTGAATCGTGGTACGGTCTACTTGGATCAAAATTTCAAAAAGAATTAATAAGTGTTGACTTCGGTCGGAGACTAAAAGAATCAAAACCCAATGTGATCTTTCACTCCCCCTCGCCCCGCTTCTCCTTCCGCTTTCCCTCAAGAAAGAAACTAAATCAAACCTCGCTTTTGCTGCGATATAATTTCCCATTCCCATCTGCCAAGTTAAATATTTTAATTTCAAGAAACTAACCTTCTTTTTCCTGTGAGCTGCTGCCCCTCATTTGCAATATGGAAAGAACAACACAGCCAAAACGATCAATTCCACCCGTTGGATACAGATTCCATCCGACTGATGCAGAATTGGTTGGGCATTTCTTGAACAAGAAGAGCCTTGCTTCTTCTGATAACCAGGATATGCCGATTGCTGAGGTCAAAATCTGTGATTTCGAGCCTTGGAATCTTCCTGGTAATTTACGCATTCTCTTCATTACTTTTTATTGTTCCTTATTATATTACCATATCAGATTAGTGGAGATTTTGGTTATGTGCAGATCAGTCTAAAATCAAATCAAATGATAAAGTATGGTACTTTTTTTGTCCCCGGGATTTTAAGTATTTAAATAGCCGGCGGAGCAAAAGGACTACGAAAGCTGGGTACTGGAAACCCACTGGTAAGCCTCGCAAAGTGAAGGCGATTGGCTCAAGGACGGTTATTGGTACAAAGAGAAGTTTGGTTTTTTACGAGAAGGGACATGCTAATTCTAAACCGGTTAAGTCCAAATGGATCATGCACGAATATGAAAACATTCCACTTCAGGTCAGCCTCACCTTCCTCTCTCTCTAATAATAAGACTCAGATACTGTTCTGTTTTGCTAATTTGGATTTTTGTTAAAACTCTCCTATTTGATGGATAATTAGATATGAATTCAAGCCAATCAATCGGTTGTTTGAATGGATTATGAAATGAAAGAAAAATTTGATGAAAATGGCATCCAGCAATTGTGCAGCATACATCTTAAGGTTTTATATCTCCCATAAATTAGCTTAGAAAACGGGAAATCATACACCATGTGCAGCTTAAGTTAATGGCATTCTTTCAGATGTGGATGTGATTACAAAAATTTAGTCTATATTTGAGTGAAATTCTGGTATTGTGGTCTCTGATTGTTTTAGTATTCTCTTGAAAGTTTGATGACATAGTCTTCTAAATATTTAGAACTTTGAGTTGATTGTTTGTGCAACAATATGCGTAGGGAAATTTTCTTATCTGTAAATTGAAGGCTAAGCTGAATGAAAATATCAAAAAAGTTGAAACAAAGGAAATAGCTCCTGCTTCTGCATCAGCATCAGCTTCAACTCCTGAAAGTATGATGACTGTGTATTCATCTTGTGGTGAACATGAACCTAGTGACGATGCTGGTGCTGATTTTGAAAGGCATGATCTGGATGAAATGCCTGCTGTATCAACATATGATAATGTTGAACAGAGCTGCCCCATGGTTTTCCCTTTTGGAAACCCAAATCAAAATGAGGTGACCTCTGATTTTGTTTGTTATGAAAGTGAGATGGCTGCTAAGTCAATTTATCGAAAAGGAAAATATGATAGCCGAGAGACTTCCATTTTCAAAAGTCGAATTTTGGTAAATAAAATTGATATATTAGTCTCTGAAGAAGGTGAATATATTTCCTTGGCGGCAACACCTAATGATTTATCAGCTCCTCCGGTTGCTGCTGATTTAGAAGTTAATGCTGCACAAGCACAAGCACAAGCTTCAACCTTAGATGTAAGAAGCAGCATACCTTGCAAATTTTTATTTTTTGGCCTTAGCACTTGACAAGCAAACTCTGGACATTTTTATGTTCTAATATAATTCTATTTGCAGGTAGAGGGTCCATCAACTTTTTTTGATGATATGAAAACATTATTTGAGCCAGAAGATAGCCTTAATTCTGTACTTTTCTCCCACAATGATTACTAAGGAAAGCCTTTTAAACAGCAGCTTTACTATATATTTACCTGTTGCAGAAGCCTCTGAAATAGGATCCATTATGCAGCCTACTATTTTGTGCTCTTTTTGGCATTGACCAAAACAGTATTTTGACTAAAAGCGCATTGATTTTTTTTTTTTTTTTTTTTTTATGGATGATCTGTGCTAAAGGGATTTTATCCTGCAAATCTTCCTATTTATGGCTTAATGCCTTCCATAAGCTCTAGTTAGTGTTATGGTTAACATTAACTGATTTGATTTCATATGGAATTTGCTTGCAAGGAGGTCTGATCGAATCAAGAGAATAACACTTTGTATTGCCTCGGCTTGGTACCTCCTATTTTGTGTTTCTATGCTGAAAGAATTTGTGCATGTCTTGTGAATTTTTTGTTAAAGCTGGATGATGTTGATACTAAGTTAAATGATGCCTTATTTTGTATAAGGCAAAATCCTGTATTTTTACGTTTATTTGAATGATTTGAGCTCATGTAATATTATTTTATTAACAAATTCTATTTGGACAATTTTTTGAATATTTGACTAACGTTGTTAGTTTACCATTTTTTTTTTTTGTCCAATTTGAATGATATAAGATATGAATTGAAATTTGTAATTTACGCGATATTGTTAGTAAGATTGTAATCACATAATTAAGTTTACACTAGAATTTGTTATATATACAAGCATTAGTTTAATTTTTTTTAAATTGTTAGAAGAATATTTAATTGATAGTAAAATAATAATATAATAGCTAAAATCTTCAAAATAGAAGTATACGGATCACTGAAAAGCCAAAAGAGAATAGATGTTAAATTTTGGATTTTAATAAAACTTAGCCGAACAATATTTTAGATATGTATATGCTTTAAAACTCATAAAATAGTATTTTACCGTTTTTGAGGTTTTACCTAGTATGATTAGGATTAATTTCAATGTGTGATTTAGTAGAGAAGTTGAAAATACATGTGATTTGACAAAAAAAAATGAGAATAAGATACTTGTATTCACAAGGAAAGGTCTTTGTATAAGAAATTGAAATCCGATGACTCTTAAAAGAGAATGTTTCTTGTTACGTTAAAGTGATTTATAGTAGATTGATACATGAATTTATAAGTGAATGTATATTAATTAAATTATTCAATAAAAAATTGTACATTAAATTGATTTATAATAAATAGTTACATCTATTATACGTTCATTTTTTTACCCAATTTCTTGCTTTAATTTCTTTTCAAATAAACTTCTATTTTTTTTACATTAGATTATCATATCTTTTGTATCAATTAAATATTTTAGATTAATTTATCTTTAAGAGACATCTAAATGCTAAAAGATTTGTAAATTCTTGAAATAATTCGAGCTCGATATTTCATCCTAGGAATTTAATTCCTTTTCAGCTATAGTTGTATTGTGAGAGGAAAAAAAAGAAGGTATTTTAGATTGATTTGATGCTAACTTATTAAACCATTGGAAAAGACTAATAAAATAATTATTTATAAATTTTTATTAAGTTATCTATTGATGGAACAGTAGGCACTTTTATCGAATTATGAGATTTTTTTAATATATTAAATGTCAGGTGATTTAGATTATAAATTTTTATTATATATTCGAATACGACTTTAAAAAAAAAACTCTGAAAATCATTTATAATTATAAGGTACATAGCGGGAAATAATTATTCTTGATAATATTTAGTCAATTTATCTATTGACGAAACAAATCGAATCATAAGTCATTTTTTAAGTATTTTAAAGGTTTAGTGAATCGAATCGCATTTTTTTTATAATTGTATATTGAAATGTGTCTTTTCTTTTAAATTCTAACTCTGAAAATCATTAATAATTGGTAATGTATTTTTCTTAACAAAACACTTAGTCAAATTACTTGTTTTGATTTTGCTTGTAATTTTCGTTTTTTTTTTTTTGAGTTTTACTTGTAATTTTGATTTCGATCAATGAAATTGTGCAAATCAGCTAACCAACTAGATTCAATAACTAAACCAAAGTATAGATAGCCCTATTAGGCTTTAATATTCTTTAAGTTTGTTACAGTAATTTTTATATTATACATAGTTAAATACCCTTTTTTTCGAAACCCTGTAAAAAAAATCTTAAATTGATGCAACTAATTTAATTTCTCTTAGATAAAATTATGCTTTGGTAAATAAAGATTTTTCAAGTTTCAGCCTTACTCGAAAAGTTTTCGTTTATATTTTTAGATATAAAGAAGGTAATTATAGTGTCATCTTTAGAGTTGCATGTTTCATCCAAACGCAATGGACATTTTCAACAGATTAAAAGACAACAAAACATACCCCATTTTGCTATTACAGTAAAATTAATTGACCCAACAGAAAACACATTGGTTAGCTGACTTTGACTGAAATCTATTTGATATTGTTAGAATTAACATAAACATCATGACAGTTTATGTTGAAATAATCACAATGTTTAAATAAAAATTAAATACACTTTTTATCCTACAAAAATAAGTTTACTCTATTTTTTTTATACAGATAAAAAAAATTAATTAATATGATTTAAAAATATAAATATTACTTACACTTTTTCAAATAGATTTGTAGCACCTATATTTGTAGAAAACAAAAAAAAATGAACTATAATTCAAAATTTTTTTTAAAAAAAAAAGAAAAATAATAATATCTTTATCGATAATTTATAAATTAAAAATTAAAATCTCAATTATGAGATGAATGGTTGCGGTTATTTCAATAGAATGTGTCATGCATGTTACTCGTATATATTCAAACATACCAGAATGTGAAAAAAAAAAAAAAAAAAAATTCATGCGAGATTTTTCGCAGTAATTAAGATTGCAGTAGAAGTTGGTCAAAGCAGACCAGCAACCTTATAGAGTAAGTAGTGAGGTTTTAGTTTTTTCACTCATCTGATATATATTGTTCTAATTCATGAGTTATATATAAAATTAAAATATATCTATATAACTATAAGGTGAGAATTAAAGGAGAACAACCAGTAACAAAAGAGTAATTTATTATAAATATATTATAATTGGTAATTGCGATAAACTTCCTACAAGACTATATGCTGTTTTAAGTTTCAGGACATAAACGCAGTTTTCTAGTTAGAAGTCAAAGATATTCCACTCTAAGTCACTTCGTGGAGAATTTTCCTATCTTCTTAATGAAGCCAGAGAATCTCATCATCTCTATATTAATTATAAGTTGTTTCTCAGATAGTTCGAAACACACACATCATAGTCCTCCTCCTCCTCAATTAATCAGTGACGTGCTCTTAGTATCCTTGAAAGAGGCAGCTCTCCTCCATTAATTGCTCCTCCTTCTTTAATTGGTTCTTACTTTTTCTTTTCAGAATTAAAGCATTTTTTCCAATCTGGTACTATCTATGTTGTTTTAGTAACATTTTCTTATCTGGGTTGTTTTTTTTTTTCTTTTTTCATAATTTTGCTCCAGTCTTAGTCAAAGTGATAACTGAAAGATGGAAAGTGGAATTGGTTACCGATTTCATCCAACAGATGAAGAAATTGTAAATCATTACTTGAGGCTAAAGATGCTTGGCTGTGATGATGAAGTGGGCATGATCCCTGAAGTTAATGTGTTGAAGGTTGAACCTTGGGATATACCCCGTAAGCTTAATCACCTCTTACATATATTGTAATTTCCGTCATTAATGGATTCTTCCTCTCTGGATAAGTTATTGATTAACCAATCCTTTGATGAATTTGAATACATAAGAAGCAGTCATGATGTCAAATAACTCAAATGACCAAGAGTGGTATTTCTTTTGCGCTCCGAATTACAAGTACTCTAATAGCCAAAGGGTGGATAGGAAGACTAAAGCTGGTTTTTGGAAAGTCACTGGCAAGGATCGTAAAATCCTAGAAATTGGTATAAAAAAAACTCTAGTTTTCTATAAAGGCCGGGGTTCCAATGCTGTCAAGACGAATTGGGTTATACATGAGTATAGCGCCACTTTCAACTTTCCAACCAAAGTATATATATTTTATACTTCATACCACTGACTTTTTCAATTAGACATATATATGCATCTCCTCATCAATTATTTCTCTCATTTTATGTAGAGGGATTTCGTCATTTGCAAATTGAAGAAAAAGCTAAATGGAGAAGACTTACCAGAAGAAGGCGAAACAAGTACAATGACAGTTGCTGCAGAGTATACAGAGAATCCAAATTTATATGAGAACAATTATGTTTCCACTTATGGAGGTGGAAGGTTTAATCATCAGGTGGATTATCCAACAGAGGTGAGGGGTAGCATTAGCATGCATGCCTTAAAATACGCATATTATTGACATCAAGTTAATTTATGAAAAAAAATGCCACTTATATGATTTGGGCAATCTTTACTTCTACCAGTTAACTTCTAGAATTGAATCAAGTCCAAATTTATGTTCACTTGGTATATTAATTATTTGTGTAGGATGACTCTCAAATTCAAGCATATATACAATCATTCCATGGCTATAACAACATGGATTATAATCTTAGCGCGGCGTTGCAATGGCCAAATTGCAATCAATATAATGACTGAAGGCGGATTTTAAATGTGGACAGCTCATTACCACAAGCAACCCATGCAGCTATATATTTTGTGATCGCCATCTCCTCCCCTTCGAAAGAGGTTGCATGAGATTTCGTGTTCTTTATATGAATTTTTTTTCCTTGTTTGTTTGTGCTATGTAGCCAATTAGTATCTGGGTATTGTATCTATTTTGTTATCAAGCTATAGCTATTATGTTTGAAAGGTAAACTTTTCTTTATTCACCAAGTTAGTTTATTGTGTCATTTAACATATTTTGCCAAAAATTGGACCGGAATGATTAAATAAGATATCTATTTTTATTTATACGAGTGGGAGACTTTTCTTGGTAACATCAAACCTCAAGGGGTCTCTACAATTTTCATTTTCATTTTGGAACAATTTTGTTTTGATTTCGGATCTTTTAGTTTTGCCTCCATAATCCATCTTTTTGCTACATGAAACATTTGTTTTAATAGATAAAATCCGTTACTGAAACACATGTGGAACTATAAATTAATGTAACGTTTAGCTTTACCAAATATATATATCCAATCTTAAGTGATATATCAACTATAAAATAATTATAATAAAGGTGGAATACTATAAATTCAATATTTACTTAATCTCTATAAGCGATGTATTAAAAAATATATCTTAAAGCTCTTACTAATTAATACTACAAACTAATTTAAATTCACAGTGGACAAATATATTAAAAGTGGCAAAGTGTTTCTTATCGACCTACATACACGAAACTCATTTGTAAGTATTATACTTGCATAGATTACATAGATTTACTTATAATTTTTTTCCCTATATCAATGTAAATATAACTTCGAGAGATTTTATGAATGACCATAACTTTTTCCCTCTCTTCAAAGCAAGAAGGATATAAGTCACACGAAATTTATAATATTCAAGAATGAATATTATAATAAAATGTTGGATTTTTTGCAAAATATAGAGCACTCTGATTATCACAAAAATGAGAAATTTTCTTTTATTTATACCCAATTTCCTCCAACTTCATTTTCAATCAAATTGCTTATATACTAACTTGTGTTGCTATTACATATTCTACGTCTATTGTTGACACAGTCACAACTGACTACAGTTTTGAAACTCAACTTACAACTGTGCTAATAAGTATAAACATGTATTCAATGGTGGATTTACTTTTATCAAGATCACCTGTATAATTTGAATCAACATATCATCTGATAATAAAATCTGATTTCCCATAACATAGTACAATCTATGTGACCCTCTTAATGTATTTCATGACTCTTTTCACTGCATTCCAATATTTTTTTATCAGAATTCGTCATGTATCGACTAACCGCTCTCATTGCTTGTATAATGTCTGATTTTGTATAAATCATAACGAACATTAAACTTTCCACTGCTGATGCATACGGTACTCAAGACATCTCCATCATTTCTGCTTCAGTGTTAGGACTCATACTGGAGAATAACTTGAAATTAACAGAAAGTGGGATAAAAATTGGCTTACAATCTTACATATTAAAGCGTTGCAAGATATTCTTTAAATAATTCTTTTGAGATAGTCAAATCTTCTTATTATTTATATCTCGTTAAATTTGCATTCCTAAAATCTTGTTTGTTGTTCTCATGTCCTTTATTTCAAACTCACTATCCAACTATGCATTCAATTCTATAATACGATCTTTGTTATGGCTTGCTACCAATATGTCGTCTACATACAACAGCAGAATGATGAAATTATTTCCACCAAACCTCTTGAAATAAACACAATGATCTGAATTAAGTATGTTGTATCCAAGGCTCAAAATGAATGAATCAAATATTTTGTACCAACATCTCAGCACCTATTTGAGACCATATGGAGATTTGTTTAACCTGCAAATCAGATTCTCTTTTCCTTTTTCTTCAAAATCTTCTAATTAGAGCATGTAAATTTATTATTCAATATCTCAATGAGAAAAAAAACAGTTTTAACATCTAACTGCTTCATATGTAAATCAAATGTTGCACACATTGTCAGGATTATTCTAATTGTTTTAGTCGTACCACTGAAAAAAAATATCCCATTGAAGTCAATACCTTCTTTTTTAGCATATTCTTTTACTGCCAATTTTCCATGATACTGCTCCACTTGATTTTCGTCATTATGTTTGTCTTATATACCTATTTGTTTCCAATAGGATTTCTTCCTTTTGGTAACAAAACAAGTTTTCAAGTTTTATTCTTATAAATAGCTTCTATTTTTTTCTGCATCGCTGTCATCTACTGAGATACATCTAAATTGTTAATTACTTTTTGAAAAGTTAATGGTTCTCCATCCTCTGTAAGAAGACAGTATGCAACATTGTTCTCCATAATAAACTTGGAATGTCAACCTGGTTGTTTTCTGGAGCGATCTGACCGTCGAAATTATGATGCCTCAGAAACAAATGGTTCTTACTCCTCGTGCTCTGGTTTTACTTCAGAAGAATTCTTTTGCTCAATTTTATTTTTCACATGTACTATCGTAGTCTCTGAATTTTATTTTACTGTGTTATCATTTCTTTCTTCTCTTTGTTGTTTATCTTCTAAAAAAATAACATTTATACTAATTACAACCTTGTAGGCAGTGGGATCCTACAAACAATATCCCTTTATTCGATCAATATACTCCAATAATAGATATTTTCTTGATTTTAGATCCAATTTTGTAGTTTATTGGGCATTGTACATCACGAACATAAAACTTCCAAATATATGGAGGTTTGAATAATCAACCTTCTTACCAGTCCACATCTCCATTGATGACTTCAAGTCAATTGTTATTGATATGACCTGATTTATCACATAATAGACGGTATTTACTGCTTCTACGTAGAAAATTTTTTCCAAGCTTATAACTCCCAATATTGCTATTGTTCTTTTTAACAAGGTTATGTTCATCCACTTTGTCACTCCATTTTGTTGGGGAGTGTAAGCTGTAGTGAACTGCCTTTTTTATTGCAAAATTATGTAAATTCATGGCTGGTATACTCTTCTTCATTATCTATCATTAGACACTTGATCTTTTTTCCAGAATCAAGTTCTACCCGCACTTTGAATATTTTGAAGACTAGAAATACATCTGTTTTTTTCTTGATAAGATACACACAACATCTTTTGGAATAATCATCTATGAATGATACAAAATACTTTGCTCCTTCTAGAGACATAACTGGTACTTATCATGCATCAAAGTGAAACAATTCTAAAATTTTTTTACCTCTAGAATTTAATGTGTTAAACTTCAATATGTGTTACTTACTTGTAATACAATGCTCACAAAAAGGTAAGGACACTTTAACGAGACCTGAAAGTAGATTTTGTTCTGTAAGAATTTTTAGTCCTTACTCAGACATATACCCAAGTTTATGATGTCACACCATTGCAAATCTTTCACTTGAATTACATGAAGTAACAGATGTTTCTCCTTCTAGCAAAGTCTCTCTATTCAATAATGTACAAATTGATAATCACATTTTCTCCTTGCATTAGTACAAGCATGTCTTAAACCACTTTCATGATTCTTTTTCTGCTTCAATTTTTACAGCCCGGGTCATCTAGTTGACCTTACGACGACAAATTCTTTTTCAACTCTTCCACATGTCACACTTGTTGAATAGTACATACTATGTCATCATGAAACTTCAATTTTATGGTTCTAATACCAAAAATGTTTAAGGCATGATTATTGCAACTGTACACAGATCCCTCAAAGACATATTCATATTGGTAGAACCATTCTCTTCGAGAGGTCATATGAAATATGGCTCTCGAGTCAATGAACCATATATCAACAAATATTTTTCTGTCTTCACTATTTGTCTCTGCTTCATAACACAAAGCATCACCCACATTAAATGTGCTTGCAATATTTCCTTGAGCATTTGAGTTTTTCGTGTTAAACTCCAACAATCTTTCTTCAAGTGACCCTTTTTGTCATAACGATAGCTTTTCAGGTTCTTCTTGCTTCTTGATTTTGATCTACCTTGATCTTGACTCCCACTTGAGCCACGTTCCACTAATCTCCCTTTCATCACCATTAGGGTTTCTGTTTGTTGCGAACTGTTGAGTTTTAAAGAATGAATCATATTCATAAACGCAGAGAAAAAATAAAATTTTCAAAATCCGAAACAAAAGATCATACTTGTGTCATTAAAACTAATTTATATAAATATAGAAGTTAGAAATTATACATTGTAATTTCTTATTTGTTCTTCAAATCTTCACTTTGTTTTGCCCACCTGTCCTCCTTATTCTTGTGTCGATTTTCTTCTTCAAGAATAGCATGTGCAACATCATCAAAGTTCAAATGATCTATAATGACATTGTTTGTTAGATTGATGATAAGTTGATCATACGAATCATGTAAACTTTGAAGCAGAAGTTCAGCACATTCAATTGACTCTATTTTATAATAAGTGATGTGAGTTGAGAAAATAGAGTATTTAATACATTAATGTGTTCTGTCACTAAAATAGGTTCAGACATCCGCAGAGTGTACAATTTTCTTTTAAAAAAAAATTATTGTAAAGTGACTTAGTCTCGTACAGTTTTGTGAGATAATCTCAAATCTCCTTTACAGTTTTTTTCTCCTTCATGCTTGACAATACTTCATCTGCTAATGCAAGATAAAGATTTACAGTAGCATTTTCATCCATCTCATTCCACTTAATATCATTTTTGTATTCCGTTGGTCTTTCACTGGTAGCCGTCAAACAATTATTTTTCCTTAATATAGTATTCACCTTTAATTTCTACAATGAGAAATTACTCCTATTAAATTTCTCGACCTCAAATTTTACCGTCATTACTTCTATAACAACCTTCAAGGGTAAATAATAATCTAATTTATTTTTTAATGCAGATGGTCCACTTATTAGTGGTAACCACAAAGCATACGATAAGTATATATTAACACCAAAACAAAGTTTTGATACCACTTGATAAGAAAAATAAAGGACCAGATATAGCAGAGTCAATTAATAATTTGAAAAAAAAAAAATTAAAGATAAAATGAAATACACATATTTTACATGGAAATCTCATAAACAAATCAAGGTAAAAACCACAAAAAATAATAGAAAAATCTCACTATGAAAGAAATAGGAGATTATTCATTTTCTCTAATAATTAAAGAGAGAACAAATACACTCTCATATAAAAATTAGGAGAATAACAAATAATAAATATTTTTTTCTCTATTTTTTTCCTTTCCTTTCAGATTTAAATACTCTCACTTGCTACTCTTACTGTGAACTATGAAGGCAAACGATTATATCTTCTATAAGCACAAGTTGTGCCTTACAGGTCAACAATAGCAGCTAAAAAATTTCAGTGCAAAATTTATTGAAAAACCTCAGTTTCCTTTTTTTTTCTTTTGTTTTTATTGGTGTGAAACCCACATATGAGGAACACAAGGACTTTTAACATATGTGAGCTTAGAAAGCAATGGAAAGTGGTAAAAGGCGGTCAGCAACTTGGAGAGGAAGTTGTGGAGGTAACTTGTTAGTGAAGTAGAAAAACTGATTTCTATTTAAGGAGTTACCCTGCTAGTTTGAAACATCAGAATTGATCCCAGCATCTACAAGACATACACATTCCTCTGCTCCATCCCTAATTGATCTTCCTCTTTCTAGTAATAAATTTCTTTTACCATTTAATGAATTTTGAATCTTGAAACTAGACCAACATTATTTCAGTTATTGAACTTCCTTTAATTTTACCAACGTTAATTTGATTCGTTGACTGTATTCTACCTCATTTTTATTGCAGATTTAGACAGCAAGTGCTTGCTTGAAAGATGGATTCCTCCGAAATCGGCTACAGATTCCATCCAACCGACGAAGAATTGGTGAATCATTACCTGAGGCTAAAGATTCTGGGCAATGATCATCAGGTCTCAAAAATTCCCGAGGTCAATATCTTGAATTATGAACCTTGGGATTTGCCTCGTAAGCTTAATTCTCTCCTCCATCATTAACCAGTCCAATTAAGCAATGAAAGAAAATTCCAATTAACTGTTTGATTAATAAAAGGAATTAATGCAGAGGATTCGGGGAGGATGATGTCAAACATGTCAAACAATGAGGACGAATGTTACTTCTTCTGCCCTCGAATCTATCAGCACTCAAATAGCCAAAGGGTGAGCAGGACTACTAATGCTGGAAACTGGAAAGTTACTGGAGCGGATCGCAAAATAAAAGATATTGGCGTTAAAAAGACTCTGGTTTTCTACCTTCGTGCTGGCAGATGCATCAGGACCAATTGGATTATGCACGAGTACATTCCCACTTTCAACTTTCAAACTGAGGTATTTTAGCATTAGCTTGTTTGGTCACGAATAAAATAAAATCAAGACAAGCAATTTTCCGTTTTGTAAAGAATATAGACATGCATATAACTCAGTACTGTCTTTTTTTTTTTTTGGCTTATATAGAGGGATTTTGTTCTGTGCAAATTAAAGAAAAAGGCAGGTGCTGATGAAATGATTCCACAGGAAGAAGTGGAAGCTGATGTGAATCTGAGTGAGCTATAAAACTGAGAAGGCTCAACTTGAACTGGATGCAGCATCCATCTATGATCTATTTCTAGTGACATTTGCATTTTATTTTCTGTTAAAGTTTACTTATTTATCATATGTAGTTCCTGTTGTTTTTATATTCATATTTTGTAAGCCTCTACTGCCGTTTTAATTCGTGTTTTCATTTCTAAATATTATGTTGTATCGTAAAATTTTCCAGTTGGCTTTCTTTATTTTCTTAACTGTGTAATAGTTTTAAGTTATTTAACCCACTTTCCTCTTCCCTTCGTTAGAAAACCTTTTAAAGCAACTATACAAATTTCAATTAAACCATTTAAAAATTTGTTTTCAACATCATTATTCATTTTTTCTGCATACCATTTGAATTAAAAACTCAAATAAATATTGGGTTTCAAATCTTACGAAACCTAAATGTGAAATGATTCCCCTGTTTTTCAGTTATCATTAATACCTTTAATTACATCAATATGTATAATTTTATCAAAGTCTGATAGAATATAGCTTAAGTATATTAAAAATATATAATGGTAAGTAAATGCAACTGCGTAGAGCTGTTGGTGAGGAGAAGAGTTGTATTTTTTTATCAACTGGAGAATTCTAACCTTGTTTTCTGGATAACACGCCAATGTAGGAGAATGCGTTCTAAAAGTATTTAGATTCGAAACTTAATTATTCTCGTGAGTCGCGACAGTAAGTCCGAGAATGTCCTTCCACTGTATAGCATAGTTATTTGATGAAAGTGGGAAACGTTTATGGCAGTGGAGATTATGTTAGTTAAGTGATTAAGAAATCCATATAATTATCTTAACTTCACTTACATGCTTAGCTGCTCTTAATAACTTTTATGCCTTCTAATTCTAAAGCAGTCATTGCTAATTTTATTAAGAAAATTAGGACCGGATAGATAAATATTGCAGTTAATAATTTGAAAAAAATTAAAAATAAATGAAACATACAGATTTTAAGTAAAAAAATTTTAAATAAATTAGGATAAAAACTATGAATAATGATAGAAGATACAATTTCTCTCTTAATTTAAAGAAAAAATAATTATACTACCTCTTAAAAATTTTAAAAAACAATAAAAATAATAATTTTTTTTTATCTTTTTTTTCTAGAGCTTTCAATTTGCTCAGAAATTGTTGTGTTTGTTTGCCCGGAAAGAACTCTATTTTTTGTAGATAGAGAAAAGATAATATGTCAAATAAATTGGTGAAAGTATTCAATAAAATACTGTACCTAATTTGCAGAATTTATTATTTATTATTTTTTAAATTTTTTATTGGTGGTGGACCAGAGACTTTTCACAAATTTGCCATGACAAAAAACGCCAAATATTTTAGCTCACGGAGAGTGGTGGGTCTGGAAAGGATAGCTTGTGGAGCCAGCCGCAGGGGATTTTCCTTTTTGTTTTTTGGAGTGATCCACGGTAGGCCTGGACTGGAAAAAGTGAAACTTACGAAGGAAGTTATAGAGTAGCGTATGGCTGGAAGCTGATTTCTTTTTTAATTTATTTTTGTCTCAATGTTACATCACCAGTCTCAATATATATAAATTATCTCTTAGTATTTTTATTAGAATATCTTAATAAAATAATAACATTTTATATTTTTTTTAAAGAAAAAACTTTTTAATCTCTAATCAAATTTCAGTATTGACTAACATTAGAGAAATCAGAACTAATGAATTTCTGAAATTGTAGTGAGGACAGAGCATGATTCAAATAACAATTCGGGTCAGACTCGAATTTGGAAAATTAATTTGATGCGTATGTCTATAAAAAAATAGGTATTATAGAGATTTCGAGCAAGACCAAACTAATTGGAGATCGAAAAATACAGACGGTCGAGCCGGCTGAGTATCTAAGTCCCCCTGAACATGAATAAATCATTAGAATTAGATTAATTATGAGGGAAAAAGGAATTAGACCAATAAAATATTGTAGCAATATATCCGGCAGTATACAATTTGAGACAGATAAAAGGGTCCACTTGAAAAAGCAGCTTCTCAGCTAAGCTTCGGTTTATCTAAATATAATGAAGAAATCTCAAGTAAACCACTACTAGATGAACACCATAGCTACTAGCACTTAGCTCTCTTCCTCTGCTCTCACTCCTCGCTGGGGTTTTTAAGAAATGAACAGGAGAGTAGGCTATAGATTCCATCCAACTGACGAGGAACTCGTTGATTATTTCCTAAAATCTAAGTTGAATGGAATTGACTTTGATGATGATATTCGTGTCGTTGATATCTGCAACATTGAACCCTGCGATTTGCCAAGTAATTAATATATTTGAATCATTAAATGACTAAAACCAGTCGGCAATTTTAATTGTCTGTTTAATTGGTTGGATTTTTGGTTTGCAGAATATGCAGCTCAGGGATCAAATGATCGAGTGTGGCATTTCTTTTACAGAAAGGAGCTCAAGGATAAAAGCAAAAGCAAACCTCGATATAACAGATCAACCAAGACTGGTCACTGGAAGCCCACTGGAACTGAGCGTCCAGTGAAGGCTAAACGCAGCAGGAAGGAGATTGGCATGAAAAGGACTCTTGTTTTCTATAAACATGGTGAACCTAAAGAGCTCAGGACTAATTGGGTCATCCACGAGTACGAGCTTAGAAAAGCTTCCCCTTCTAAGCAGGTATTAAATTTATGCCACAACCCTTGAATAAAGGGGCAATTAGCATCCTCATTTTGTTATTCCACTTATCCAGGGAGATTGGGTTGTCTGTAAATTGAAAGAAAAAACGGATGGCAAGGATGATGCTTCAACCAGTCTTGTAGCTGAATTGAACCATTGTGGAGCTTCTGATTTTAAAATTAGGCCAGCAGCGGTTCCAATATCACAGGTTATGTAGAATGTTATGTTGTCTTCTATTTTCTGTTGCTATCAACCTAGCAATGTGTTCAGGGATTGAATGTGATTCCTATTTTTGTTAATCCAGCTTGCCCCACAGCTACTTGTGCAAACGCTGTTTCCCGGTAATGGGGTAAATTTCGACCAACCCTCTCCCTCTCCATTGCAGCCACAGATCCACATAGGGGAAGGTTTCTCTGAGTTTCAGCAACAGATCCACCTAGAGGAAGGTATCTCCGACGAGGAGCTAATGTTGGCCAGAGAAATCTTCAAGAATGGCTCTGACGATGGTCCAGTGTTGACCAATGACGTCTTCCAAAATAGCTCTAATGAGTTAAACTATCAGTGTAACACAATTGAACTGCAAGAGGATCCCGATGAGTTACCAGATGAAACAGTCAACTATATCTGTGTACTAACTAGAGTCACAGATGACTGCAATCTTGAAGAAACAGCAAGTGACGAAAACATTCAGCTATGGAAACTTACTAGCAACACATATGACTATAATCCCAAAGAAGCTGCAAGCAATGCATATGCTCAGCTAAACATTTCTAGCTCACCAGAGTAGTGGCTATCTTGAGGAGATAAACAACATGGATTCTGATAATGTCCACGGAAGGGTAATAAAAAATATTCTCCTACACCTACAAATGTATGAAAACCTCAAATCAGTAATACTTAATACTACAAATGAGCATGCTATTGGGAACAGCTGCAATTTTTTCCATCTTACTCGGTAGACTTTGCAATAACATTCTTCTATAGTGTAAATTAATATCTTCTGGTGACATGAAATTTTTGTAAGATATTTTATTTTAATATCTTATATTTATAGGCTTTTAATTGAGATATCAGGACAAATTACAAATAAAGGGCCTTAAGAATTTGATCAATTCTTTATTTAGGCATGACTTCATTTATTAATTAAGTGTGGGAGAATTAATGTGGGCTCAGATAATAATATGGGTATGATGGATAGCCCATGATTATTATATACCGGTGAGCTAAGTCTCTCTTGTTGCTGACCCTAATGATTAAACTCCTCTATATAAACGTGGATAGAGGATAAGGAAAAGATAAGATAAGAATTCCATCATTCTGGGGTTAGAAAACGAGAGAAGATCTTGGTGCAAAACTTCTCAGATCGTTTCTAAGACGATGGATTCGGCCAAATCAGGTACACATCTTCCTCTTACTCAATTAAACTCATGTGTTTTGTGTTCTAAACAGCATGTATGGGATCCTGGAGGAGAGATCTGTCAGATTTCCGCTATAGATCTCTCCATCAAGTGGTATCATAGCCTAAATACATGTTTTTAGAACCATATTTGAGTTTTTCTCATCAGGATCTAGAGAAAAACTGAGTTTAATTAAGTTTTTGAGGAATTTTTGATTTGGTTAATCACATGCTTGATTCTTTGATTTTATTGCTTTTCGGTAAATTTTGCTTAATAAAATCAGAATAATATGTTGTTGCATGTTGATTTAAAGCAAAAATTTGAAGAAATTTCGGGTTTTGGAGTAAATTGAATTTTTTGGGAAAATTTTTGAAGAAAAATTGCAGAGTCGGGAGGAGGAAGACGCTGGCGCGTGTGATACACGCGCCAGAGGCGCGCGTGTCGCGCGGTGGAGACTGGGAAGGATTCATTCTGGCGCGTGTGGTACACGCGCCAGAGGCGCGCGTTGGCGCGTATGGGGAGAGAATCGGGGAGCTGTCGGGCGCGTGTATTACACGCGCCAGATGACAGCTGCATGCGGGTGTGTAACACGCGCAGGCGCGTCAGGCACGTGTAATGCACGCGCGCGCCGCTTCTCCCTCTTTCCAGTTTTCCGAATTTGGCCCCTGAACTTTCTGATTTTTTCAATTAAGTCCCTAATTCATTATTTTTCACTCCATAAGGCTATTTTTGACCCGATTTCTTCTGAAATTAATTTAGATTTTCTAAATTAATTTTTAAAAGCCATAATTGAGAAAAATTGTGACATTTTTGGAGATAAATGGTTATCTCATTATTTGTTTTATTTATGCATTGGCATAAAATGTCACATATGGAATTAATTTTTCTCAGGTAAAATTGACGATGTAATTTTATTTTGTGATCATAATTTTTCGAGACATTTAAGCCCCATGTCCATAAGAAATGAAAAATTATATTTTGCAAGACAATAAATAAGGTGTATCCCGATATAAGTATTTCTTTTAAAATTGGCTAAAATGTAGTTGTCAAAGTGACCTTTTTAGCTGAGATTTTAAGAAATATACAGACTTATATGGTTTAGGGATGTCTCAGATTTGGTTTATAATTATTCAGCCCAAAGGTGTTTATTATAAATTCAAATTTTGAGATGTTAATATAAGACATTTGATTGGGAATGAACTGGTCTGAGTGATTTATTCTGCCCAAAGGTGTTTAAATTTACAAAAGACTGTGTAAATTTCTAGATCGTTCTTATATTGAAGAATTATCTATTGCATGTTATATTTTCTGCCCAAAGGTGATTATATAATGATGTGCTGAAATTCTTCGGATTAATACTCTTTTATGGCTTTGAGTATTATTATTGTCTTGAACTAAAGTATTACATTGTTGATTTTTCAGTCACCTTCTCAATCAATAACTGTAATGTTACAGTTCAGACATTATCAGCTTCTAATTTTAAGGAGTGGAAAAGAGATGTTGAAATGGCTATGGAGTTGGCAGATATTGATCTTGCCATGACTACTCCTAAACCAGCTGACTTAACTCCTGAGAGTACTGATGTGGAAAAAGAGTTATACTCAACCTGGTATAAGATGAACCGCATGTGCTATTTGACCCTTAAAAGGTCAATTCCAGAGCATCTGTTGAGCGATCTTCCTGAAACTCATATAGCAAAAGAGTTTCTTACAGTTTTGTCTCAGCGTTATAAAGTGTCAATCAATGCTGAGATTGGTACCCTTCTGAAACAGTTATACTCCATGAAGTATAACGGACTTGGAGGTGTTAGGGAGTACATTTTAAAGATGGTCCACATACAGAATGAGTTAAAGGGTTTTGACATTATTCTCCCTGATGCTTGTATTGTGCATCAAGCTCTCAATACTCTGCCTTCTGAGTTTGAGATGCTTATTACGGCTTACAACTCAAGGGAGGATCCTTGGACTGTCAATGCTTTCATTGCTGTTTGCGTAGCTGAGGAAGAGAAGCTAAAGGCGAGACAATCCAGTGTCGCGCTTCTTGTATCCGGACCTCAGCATAAAGGTAAACTGAAAGGTAAGAAAGCTAAGACTAATGCTTCTTCTTCTGTTCAGGGATATGAGTCTTCCCGATCTAGTGCTGTGGGTGATCTTAAAGGCATAGAGAAAAAGAAATTTAAATGTTTCTTTTGCAAAAAGAAATGTCATAAAAAGGCGGATTGTCTTAAATATAAAGCTTGGTTAGAAAAGCGTGAGCCTACAGGTAACTCTTTTGGTTTTGTTATTTGTGAATCTAATTTGGCTGATGCCACATCCAGTTCTTGGTGGCTTGATAGTGGAGCGACTAAACATGTTGCCTTCACATTACAGGGATTCACAAACATGAGAAAGCCAAATAAAGAAGAGTTAATGCTCACAGTTGGCAATAATACTACAGTTGATGTTCAACTAATTGGAAATGTTTGTTTGAACTTAGATAGTGGTTATGAACTATTTTTATCTAATGTATTGTTCATACCAACTTTTAGACGAAACTTGGTATCTGTATCTGAATTAGACAAAATTGGCTATGCTTTTGTATTTAAAGATGGAGTTGTTAATATAACTCTTAATTCAAAGGCAGTTGGCCGGTGTATTTTGTCATATGGTTTGTATCAAGTTTCTTTAAGTTCAAATGAAATATATTCTACATCATGTAATGTTGAACATATTGTTGCCAAAAGACCCTTAATAAAGGAAAAGTCATCCATGTTGTGGCATAAAAGACTTGGCCACATTTCTAGGGAAAGGGTAGATAGGCTAATTAAAGACAATATTTTGTTTGCCCTTGATTTCAGTGACCTAGAAACATGTGTTGACTGTTGTAGGGGTAAGCTAACCAAAATTAAGAAAAAGAGATCTATCAGGAGTTCAGATCTCTTAGAGATAATCCATACAGATATATGCGGACCTTATTCACCCACAATATGCAATAATAAATATTTTATAACATTTATTGATGATTTTTCCCGATATGGCTACCTGTACTTGATTAAGGAAAAGTCTGAATCTCTTGAGAAATTCAAGATTTTTAAGACTGAAGTCGAGAAACAGCAGGGAAAAGTTATCAAGATTGTTAGGTCTGATCGGGGTGGTGAGTATTATGGCAAATACGGTATAGCAGGACAATTAAAAGGTCCTTTTGCCAAATACTTGGAGGACTGTGGAATAGTAGCTCAGTTTACTATGCCAGGAAGTCCTGAACAGAATGGTGTGGCTGAAAGGCGGAATCGCACCTTAAATGAAATGGTTAGAAGCATGATGTCAAGATCTAATCTCCCAGACTTTTTATGGGGTGAGGCTATTAAAACGGCATTATATATCCTCAATAGAGTACCCAGTAAGTCTGTGGCTAAAACGCCGTTTGAACTGTGGACTAATAGGAAACCTAGCTTGAGTCACCTCCGTGTTTGGGGTTGTCATTCAGAAGTACGCCTTTATAATTCTACTGAAGGTAAATTGCAATCTAGATCTACTCGTTGCTATTTTATAGGATACCCAGATCATTCTAAAGGCTACAAATTTTATTGTAGAGAAGGGGGTTCTAGAATTGTAGAATCACAAACAGCTAAATTTTTAGAATTTGATATAGCTGATCAGTATGAACACTCTGAGATCACTAGTAAGGAACAGCAGACTAAGGTTATACATATACCTGTTCCCAAGCAACCTGCAATGTTGGATCCTACACCTGTGATTAATCCAGTATTAAGGGATGAGCCTATACAGTTTAATGAGGCTTCATCATCACAGAGTGCAGTTGCACAGATTCCTCTCAGGAGGTCTACTAGGGAAAGGAAATCTGCTATTTCATCTGATTATGTGGTCTATTTAGGAGAGAGTGATTATGACATTGGTCATGTTTCTGATCCTATATCATTTGAGGAAGCTGTTTCTAGTACCCAATCAGATCTGTGGTGGAAAGCAATGAGAGATGAAATGCAATCTATGGATTGTAATGACGTGTGGGAGCTTGTTGAATTACCTGAAGGTTGTAGACCTATTGGCTGTAAATGGGTCTATAAGACCAAGAAAGACTCCAAAGGGAATATTGAGAGGTTTAAAGCCAGATTAGTTGCCAAAGGATTTACTCAGATAGGAGGAATTGATTACAGTGAAACATTTTCTCCTGTATCCTCTAAGGATACATTTAGAGTAATCATGGCACTAGTAGCTCATTTTGATTTAGAGCTACATCAGATGGATGTTAAAACCGCATTCCTGAATGGAGAATTAAACGAGCAGGTCTATATGGAACAACCTAAGGGTTTTCATGAAGATGGTAAAGACCATCTTGTCTGTAGACTTAAAAAGTCTATTTATGGTTTGAAACAAGCCTCACGACAGTGGTACTTAAAGTTTGATGATGTAATCACTTCTTTAGGCTTTGTTGAAAGCAAAGTTGATAGATGCATATATCTCAAAATCAGTGGGAGCAAATATATCTTTCTGATATTATATGTAGATGATATTTTGCTTGCATGTAATGATTTAGGTACACTGCATGAGGTTAAGCAGTTGTTATCTAAATATTTTGATATGAAAGATCTTGGAGAAGCATCTTTTGTCCTGGGAATTGAAATCTTAAGGGATAGATCTCAAAACCTTTTAGGTCTCTCTCAGAAGGCATACATAGAGAGGATATTGAAGAAATTCAATATGCATGAATGTAAATCTTGGGATGTGCCAATTGCTAAAGGTGATAAATTAAGCTTGGCACAGTGTCCTAAGAATGAGGTTGAGAGAGAATCAATGAAAGCAGTGTCATATGCTAGTGTAGTAGGAAGCTTGATGTATGCTCAACTCTGCACTAGGCCGGACATTGCATTTGCAGTTGGTATTCTGGGTAGATATCAATCTAATCCTGGAATGGACCATTGGACTGCGGCTAAAAGAGTTTTGAGATACCTTAAGGGGACTAGTGATTATATCTTAACATACAGAAAGGTTGAGCATCTGGAGTTAACTGGCTATACAGATTCAGATTTTGCTGGTTGCTCAAATGATAGAAAATCCACATCAGGTTATGTTTTTATGCTGGCTGGTGGGGCTGTATCTTGGAAAAGTGTTAAACAGTCTTTAATCTCTTCTTCCACGATGCAGGCTGAGTTTGTAGCATGTTATGGTGCAGCCACACAGGCTGTATGGCTACGAAATCTCATTGCAGGAATGTCAATTGTTGATTCCATTAACAGGCCCATAAAGTTGTATTGTGATAATCTTCCAGCTGTGTTGTTTGCTAAAAACAACAATAATATCACAGGGTCTAAGCATATGGAAGTCAAATATTTGACATTGAAAGAGCTGATAAAGAAAGGTGACGTTGAGGTGGATCATATCAATACAGAAGATATGATAGCAGATCCTCTTACCAAGGGACTTCAGCCCATTATTTATGTGAGACATGTCATCAGTATGGGTCTAAAGTCTGGTTTTGATCCCTTGGATTAGTGGGAGGATTTTATATTACTTTATGTAATGTTTGTTCGTACTTTATACATTGGTATAAATGTACATTATTGTAATTCTGATGGTTATCAATACATTGTTATATTTTCATTGGAAAATATTATGTGATATATCAGATTAAATGTTTGAAAGTCTTAAGATTAGTGTCATCTTAAGCGAAGGCTTGGGGCATTGCTGTTTATAGCCTTGGTGTATGTCTTGTGACACATAAAGTATCTCGAGATATAAAGTTTAAGACATACAGACTTCAATTTGAAGTAATAAAGGATTTCTTATGAAGTAATTGTGTTA
Source organism: Triadica sebifera (assembly GCA_023653625.1). Lineage (NCBI taxonomy): Eukaryota > Viridiplantae > Streptophyta > Magnoliopsida > Malpighiales > Euphorbiaceae > Triadica > Triadica sebifera. The sequence continues at coordinate 29,947,336 of CM042900.1, forward strand.
CATAAAGATAAGAAATCTAGATGATAAGAAAATCAACACATAAAGTTTTGATCATAAAGTTAGTGTTGAATAATTCTTACCACATTACCACACTGATGCTCATTATGATTGATAGGGTTATTGGCATGTGTGACTATGGAAGGTGCCATGTTCTTGATTATGTGGTTTCCGCCATGATCCTATGTTGATAATCTTATTGAATCAAGCGGGAATATGAAGTTTTTTTGTAATACGTTCTCAATTAATACGCCCAAGTGGGAGAATGTAAGATATTTTATTTTAATATCTTATATTTATGGGCTTTTAATTGAGATATCAGGACAAATTACAAATAAAGGGCCTTAAGAATTTGATCAATTCTTTATTTAGGCATGACTTCATTTATTAATTAAGTGTGTGAGAATTAATGTGGGCTCAGATAATAATATGGGTATGATGGATAGCCCATGATTATTATATACCGGTGAGCTAAGTCTCTCTTGTTGCTGACCCTAATGATTAAACTCCTCTATATAAAGGTGGATAGAGGATAAGGAAAAGATAAGATAAGAATTCCATCATTCTGGGGTTAGAAAACGAGAGAAGATCTTGGTGCAAAACTTCTCGGATCGTTTCTAAGACGATGGATTCGGCCAAATCAGGTACACATCTTCCTCTTACTCAATTAAACTCATGTGTTTTGTGTTCTAAACAGCATGTATGGGATCCTGGAGGAGAGATCTGACAGATTTCCGCTATAGATCTCTCCATCAATTTTTAGTTGCTCTAACATCTTACACAGGTTAAATACTTATCTGCACGCCTATCATTACAGTTATTTTTATTACTCCCAGCTTGTAGGATATTTCAAAATCATTTTTCTGTTCAATATCTTTGTGACAGTCTTCCCAATATGGAGATTCAAACTTGAACAACGGACGTGCCATTTCAACAGAATATCTACCGATGCTTAATGTTCAAGCAGTTACTGAAACTTTGCCTCCTTCAAGATACAAGCAAAGTGGAACTGAAAAGAAACATTTTAATCATAATGAGATCCTAGCAATGGAGGCTTCATCAGCAGAGTCAATTATGGATAGACATGAAAAGATCAATTGTATCGGAAAATTCAGCAAAAAATATCCTGCTATTATGATGATCACGCATCAACCAGGATCTGGCAACAAAACAGTCAAGAAGAAAAAGACTTCAAGAAGAAATCAAATTCAGGTCAAATTGCCAGACACATATAAACCTAAGGTAAGAAATTTAACAGGCATATAAGACTTGAAATGCATTGTTTCCAGCAATGAAATTAAACTCTTTGACTTGTGTTTTTAGGCAAGAGAGACTAGAAAGCATGGTACTGACCTTGATCTGCCTTGTAAGTCCCCAAAGGAAAGCTTCGCCCAAACTAGTACATCTAAGGATTTTCAACCGTATAGCTTTCAAGAGGTATGTGAAAGATTTAAAGCCCCAGAACAATCTTTGTGTTCTATAAAAGACTTGCAGAAAGAAATCAAGAATATTAAATTGTCAAGCACATCTAAACCTAAGGTAAGAAACTCAAGATGCATATGAAACTTGAAACGCACTTGTTTCCAGCAATGAAATTAAACTCTATTTGACTTGTGTTTTCAGGCAAGAGAAGATAGAAAGCATGGTACTGACCTTGATCTGCCTCGTAAGTCCCCAAAGGAAAGCTTCGCCCGAACTCGTACATCTAAGGATTTTCAACCATATAGCTTTCAAGAGATATGTGAAAGATTAAAAGCCCCAGAACGATCTTTATGTTCTATTCAAGACTTGCAGGAAGAAATCAAGAATACGAAATTAGAAATACAAGAGTTAAAAAATAATAGAGAAATCATAAAAAGGATACCAGAAGAAGGGTTGATGAAATATAAGAATACACAGGTTAGAAAGAATCCTGAAACTTCACTGTCCAATGATAAAAATCCACATGAAGATTTCATGAAGGCCATCTCCGTGAAGACTAAAAGAGACCAGAAAAAGGTCACTGCAAAAACAAGTTTGAAGTCAAGAACAGATGGAATGACTAGTAATGATAAAACTTGCTCCTCCATTGATCACCCAGAGATTTCTCTTTTAAACCAAAGAATTTCCACCATCAGTTTAGATTGTTAACATATTCATAGGCGTTGTTCTGTTCATAGCAGCAAGTAGGGAATTGCGGATTCTTCGCTGAGTTATATCACATGTAAGAGTTAAATTCATGATGATTAGATGCAGGCGTGCTTGAGCATATCGCTCAGCACAATGTTTTGCAAGAAGGTTTTTATGATTTGCTGAACCTTGTTGAATAGAAACTTTTTAGTTCATGTCCCATATTATATTTATTATCAGATTGAATTCTTACTTTGCAATGGGCAGAATGATGGCACAGAAAGCTAACAATTACTCCCGTTTGGATATTTCACGAAAGCTTTGATTTTTTTTCCTTCTGATTTCTCTTTGAACTGAATATCTCATAGATTTGCTAGCTAAGATAAATCCTTCTTGAAATAAAAAAAATAAAAAAAAAGGCCCAATGTTGTCATGAACCATATTAACCACACTACCAGAATTATAGAAGTTTGATCCATCCAGTCGTTATTACAGTACCAACAGACCCTAATTAAGAAGAGCACAAAAAGAAGTTGTAGAACATGATTAACAATGTGAGATAAGGGAAACATACTGCAAGAAGCATAGTAATTGCCTTCGGACACCATTTCCCGATAACTTAATAAAGAGGGTCATCTGCTATCAATAGCGCATTTGAGGATTCACTGCAGATAAATTGTAAGTCAAAACACTCAGTTCACTGCTTTCCCCTTTACAAAAATTTACATTAACATAACATGCTAACAATGCTAAATAGTGTTTGATGTCCATAACATCTAAATCCTTGAAGAAAAGAATATCCATAAGTAATTAAAGAAATAAGAGCTGTGAACACCGTTTTCATATAAGGAAAGACTGTCTTACGCAAACGACTTGGCTTTGAAAAAAATCTAAAGCAAATGGTCTGTTCTCTTCCTCAAACCGCAATGTGACATAGAAATTTGTGAATAATGAAGGAAAGGAGAAGAAGAATACCTGGGCAATGGGTATTTTTTTTTAGTTTTTTATATGCGGCCTCTGAAATTGAGGGCTCTGATAAAAGATGGTTTCATCGTAGCAGCACACATTCGTTATCAGCGTTCATCTTGCAGCTATGCTGTGGAAGGGGGTGCCACTATGACTATGAGCTCCAGGAATCGGGAAGAGAAAAAATCCACATTGGGATGGGGGATAAGTTGGGCCTTTTAAAAGATAAAATAATAAATAATTAAGGCATTTTATTTATAAAAAAATTGACATTTCCAATTTTTTATTATTTTCTATTAAATCTATAAATAGTTATTTTATCAGAAGTCAAATGTAAATTTGAAATTTAATAATACTATTATTTAACAAACATTAAGTCCTATACTATCACTTTTTTATTGAATGTTTAAAAAATATATATTTTTTTTTATTTAATTAATTATTTTTTTAATTTTTTATAAATTAATTTTTTTAAATTTACTTTAAAAAATATTTATTTATCTACTTATATTTAAAAATATTTTTTAAAACTCAAAATTAATTAAATTATTTTTTCAAAATACGATGTTAAACATATATACAAAATAACCTATTATATACACATTTCAGTCAAACTCAGATTTCAAAAATTAGTCCCAAGTCTGTCAAGTGAAAGGGAATTTTTTGTAGTTACTTTCAAGAAATGTACATTAAATGCCATTTGACACTCCTCTACAAATCTTTGTTGGAGCTCAAAAAGTAGAGACAGTCGAGCTGGATGATTACGCTAAGTCCATGAACATATTTATAAATAAATAATTAGATTCATTAGCGGGGAGAAGGAATTGAAGCAAGAATATTTTATAGTAGCAATACATCTGGCAGTGTATAGAGTATTACTGTCAGGTATGTACACTTGAGACATATGATGGGGCCCACCTAAAAAGGGGTCATCGAAGAGCTTTCCGTTTTCCCCATTTCTTGCGGGCACCTTCTCAGCTAAGCTTGGGTTTATCAAAATAGATATGAGAAGAAAAACAAGACTTGTGGTCTCAAGTCAACGCAGACTAATACATAATACTAAACCACTAGATAAACACCGCGGGCACAGCTACCTAGCAATTAGCTCTCTTTCTCGGCCCTCACTCTTCTGGTGTCCTGACTGGGGTTTTTGAGAAATGAACGGGAGAGTAGGCTATAGATTCCATCCAACTGATGAGGAACTCGTTGATTATTTCCTAAAATACAAGTTGAAAGGAATTGATTTTGATGATGATATTTGTGTCATTGACATCTGCAAGATCGAACCCTGGGATTTGCCAAGTAATTAATATATTTGAATCATTAGATTGCTAACATCAATTGGCAATTCTAATTATTTGTTTGATTGGTTTGATTTTTGGTTTGCAGAATATGCAGCTCATGCATCAAATGATCAAGTGTGGTATTTCTTTTATAGAAGGGAACTCAAGTATAAAAGCGCAAGCAAACCTCGATATAACAGATCAACCAAGACTGGTCACTGGAAGCCCACTGGTGCTGAGCGTCCAGTTAAGGCTAAACACAGCAGGAAGGAGATTGGTGTGAAGAGAACTCTTGTTTTCTATAAACATGGTGAACCTAAAGAGCGCAGGACAAATTGGGTCATCCACGAGTACGAGCCCAAAGCTGCCCCTTCTCACCAGGTATCCAACTTTATGCCACTACACTAATACAGTCTCTACTACCTCTTTATTGCTTCAGTATACTTATTTTATCATTCCACTCATCCAGGCAGAATGGGTTCTCTGTAAATTGAAAGAAAAAGTAGATGACAAGGCTGATGCTTCAGCCTGTTGTGAAGCTGAATCAAGTCACGGTGGAGCTTCTGATTTTGATATTCACCCAGCAGAGTTTCCAATCTCAGAGGTGATTTAGAGTGTTATCTTGTCTTCTGCGTTGTGTTGCTATCAACCTAGCAATGTGTTCATGACTATTGTGATCCCTGTTTTTTTTAATCCAGCTTGATCAGCAGATAATTCTTTCCGCTGGGTTGAATTTTGACCAACCCTGTGCATTGCAACAACAAATCCTCATAAGGGAAGGTCTCTCTGATTTGCAGCCAAAAATCTACCTGGAGGAAGGTATCTCCTTCGATGAGCTAATGTTGCCCGATGATATCTTCCAGAATGGCTCTAATGCTGATCCCATGTTGACCGATGATGTCTTCCAGAATGGCTTTAATGGGTTAGTGTATCATCAGTCTGATACAACTGAACTGCAAGAGGATCCCGATGAGATTGCTTTGATGTGTTACCTTTCACCAGACGAATTGGCAGGTGAGGAGTATCGGTATACAACTATTACAGCCACAGATAACTATAATCTTGAAGAAACTGCAAGCAACGCGTACACTCAGCGGAACCATTCCAGCTCTCCACAATCACCGAGTGGAATCTATCTTGAGGAGATCAGCAACATGGATTCTGACAATGTCTACAGAAGGGTAATTGTTCTCCTATACCTACAAAAGCATGAAAACTTCAAATCAATAACACTTAATACTGCAAATGAGCATACTACGGGAAAAGCTGCAATATTTTGCATCTTACTTGGTAATTTTTGCAATAACATTCTTCTGTAGTGTATTTAATTTCTTCTGATGGCGTGAAATTTTTAGTTACTCTAACAACTTACACAGGTTAAATACTTATATGTTCACCTATTATTACAGTTATTTCAAGTACTCACAACTTCAAGGATTTTGATGATACTTGAAAATCATTTTTCTGATCAACATCTTTGTAACAGTCTCCCCAATTTGGTGATTCAAACTTGAAAAACGGGCATGCCATTTCAAAAGAATATCGACAGATGCAAAGTGTTCAAGCAGTTACTGAAACTTTGCATCCTTCAAGATACGATCAAAGTGGAACTGAAAAGAAACATCTTAATCGAGATGAGATCCTGGTAATGGAGGCTTCATCAGCAGACTCAGTTATGGATAGACATGAAAAGATCAATTGTATCGGAAAAGCCAGCTTAGAATATCCTGCTATTATGCTCACACATCAACCAAGATCCAGTAACAACACAGTCAAGAAGAAAAAGACTTTAGAAAGCAATCAAATTCAGGTCAAATTGTCAGGCACATCAAAACCTAAGGTGAGAAACTTAACATGCATATAAAACATGAAATGCACTTGTTTCTGGCAATGAAATTAAACTCTTTGACTTATATTTCCAGGAAAGAGAAACTAGAAAGCATGTTTCTGACCTTGATCTGCCTCATAAGTCCCCAAAGGAAAGCATCACCGTGAAGACCGAAAGAAGCCTGAAAACGATCACTGCAAAAACAAGTTTGAAGTCAAGAACAGATGGAATGACTGGTAATTATAAGACTTGCTCTTCCATTCACCAAGAGACATCTCTTTTAAACCAAAGATCATTTCCACTATCAGTTTATATCATTAACGTATTCATAGGTATTGTTTTGTTCATAGCAGCAAGTAGGGAATTGCTGGTTCTGAACTAAGTTTTATTACACGTAAGAAATGTATTTCTGTCAATTAGACGCAGGTGTGCTTGAGCGTATCATTAAGGACCTGTCTATGTAATAGTTAAAAATTTTCATGCCTGCTGAACTAATGCACTCAGCACAATATTTAGCAGCTGGGTTTTTGTGAGGTACTGAACGTTGCTGTTGAATAGAGACTTTTTAGTTGATGCACCGTATTATATCTATCATCAGATTGAATACTTAGTGAGGCTAAGAAAGCTAAAAATTACTCCCTTTTTGATATTTTACGAAAGCTTTGATTTTTTTTTCCTGCATTTCTCTTTGAACTGAATATCTCATAGATTTGCTATTTATAAATATTTATACACACACACTACCAAAATTGTAGAAGCTTGATCAAATTTTATTGCTACCAGATGATTGTCCACCCTGTCATTATTACAATACCATCAGACCCTGATTAAGAAGAGCACAAAAGGAAGTTGTAAAACATGATTAATTATGTGAGATAAGGGAAACATACTGCAAGAATCATAGTTATTTCCTTTGGATGTCATAACCCGATAACTTGATACAGAGAGTCATTTTGAACCAACTTAACTGCTGCTAATGCTATCAATATCGCATTTGAGGATTCACTGCAGATAAAATATAAGTCAAAATATCCAGTTCACTGCCTCTTTACAAAATTTACGTTAACATAACATGATAACAACTCTAAAGAGCTAATTGGATTACCAAGTTTTTAAAGTCCATCACATCAAATTCCTTGAAGAAAGAATATTCATAAGCAGTTAAAGAAATATTAGCTGTGAACACCGATTTCAGATAAGGTTATTGCCTTACCTAAACGACCTGGCTTTGATGGCACGTCGTTTTTAAAAGCAAACGGCAATGCGGAAGGAGAAGGAGAAGAAGAGAACCTGAAATTGAGGTCTCCGAGAATTGCGTACAAGATGTTTCATCGTTGCGGCACACATTCGCCATTGGCGTTCATGCGGCAGGTACGGCTGAGGAAGGGAGAAAATTTGCAGTCTCAACTGCTTTACAGTTTACGATCCATTATGGGCTGGGCTCTAGCCTCGTCTAAATAAGCTTGCCAAAATTAGATTCAATCTGATTCAAACTTATTCCTGATCTACCTTTCCATCAATTCTTTCAATTCCTTTATTTTGTGCAAAGCATTATCTGTTTGTCAATTAAGAACAGACTCTCCAAAACCCCCCAAAGAAAAAATCAGTTCTCCCTTTACCAATGCCATCACCAACTATGACAATTCAATTTACCTCTTCAACAGATACTCCCCCAGTCACAAAAAGACTTGATAAACAGTCAGTTCTGATTATTTAAATAGGAAATTATTAATTAGAGTAAATTATTGTTTTTTCTTATTAAATTATAGGGAAAAAAACATTTTTCCATTTTTTTTATTTTTTTCTTTTTGAATGCTAAAACTTCTGTAATATACTATTGAATTCTTAAATAATTATCTTACTTTTCTTGGACAGATTAAGACAATAAATACAAAAATAACGTATTAATAAAAAAAATATTATTATTTTAAAACATCAAATTCCTAATTTATCACTTCGTTTTTCTATTGATTTACTAGAACCCAATGTGAACTAAAATTAATGCATAAAAATCCAATAAAAAACACACACAAAAAATGAGGAACCAATATAAATATACACACACACAGAGTATCTCTTCATTTTCTCCCATTATTTTTCAGCTTCAAAAAATTTATACACAAATTTGACACCCTATCAAGATCTAAACAACAGCTGGAACCTTGAGTAAATACTCGAGTTACGGGACTCTGCCCTCGATTGTTTCAATAAATGAATACATGAGATTTAAAAGAAAAAAGAAATGGAGAGACAACAGTGCCAGTTTTGTTACTAATCCTTTTGACGAATCAAATTGGTTGTTCATCTTTTGCAATACACTAAGCAGGAAATTTGAAATCGAAAATGTTATACAACTTGAATGACATCCTGCTTATTGTAAAAGAATGACAACAGAATTTCATCAGAGATATTTCAATATCCTAATGATACCAGCATGGGCAACTGAGTGGCAAGGAACTTCACAGCATGTGCAAAGAAGAAGGCCCCAATGCACCTACTTAGATCCGAATCCGTAAGCACTGATTCATAAGGAAACAAAAGCTCATCAAAAAATCCCATTGAGTTCATCAAACCTTTAAACCTATGGTCAATCATTCACACAGCAAATTTGTTCTACAAATTATTTGGATGAATTGCTTTGAGATAACATCAATTTGTTTCCCTAACGGTAATTGATCTTCAATCGGCTGCAATTAATGCAGTGAACTTTGCAATAGTGTTTCTACAATCCTATTGTGAGGATTTGTTATAAGATCCAGATGGCCTGATCAAAAGCTAATGAGGCAGCCATGTATATTGCCCCATCATCCAACCGAAATCCTGAGGGAAACAAGCGCAGCATACACTTCTTTTCCCCTCAACCATTAAAAAGCTATCCATTTTAGTAAACCCTTTTCGGCTGGTAATCCAATGAACTCCTTCTCGACCTGTAAGTATCTCCTATATGATGAACGGCAGTGTTGGATAGCAGAAGTGCATTTAGTTCACCATCTTTCAAATCATCAAAACCTGGAATGAGAACAAATTCTTACCTTGCTATCCATCCACCAATTTAATGAGTTCCCGGCTTTTCTTCAAATTAAGATCCAATAAAAGTTCAGTCTGAAGTTGCTACAGTAAGAGAATACCACATGTTAAAAAGGATAAGCATTTGTTACCCTCTTGTTCAAGTCTTCTAAGTTGAGTAAAACTATCACCATCATAATAATCCGGGCAAATGCAACTTCACATCCAAAGGAAGTAATTTGAATTGAACACCTCAACAGAAAATCAAATTAAGCATCCGAGCAAGCTGGAGAGGGCAAAAAAGAGAAAACCTTGAGCCAATTTCAACCAACAAAACAAGATTCCAGTTATAACTCATAGCCCAACATCTCTGCAGTTTCAACAAGGTCCCACATGTCAACATCAACTGTGCAGCCCGTAGCCATTGCGGAATTTATATAAAAGGTTAATTTTTACTTCTTCCCTATAATTCAAGGACCAGCTTTATGTTAATAGCATGTTCACTAATCATCCTAAGAACAGCCAATTGACAAGCATACACTTGAAGCAACAATAAATATAGAAAGCATCCTTCAACATAGAAACCACAAAATTGTCAAGTGTGAGGGCACATTTACCGAATAAGACCAAATCTTTCATGATACCAAACAAGGCATTTATAGCTGCATCCAGTGGAAGATATTTCATGACGAACAGATCTTTTCCAAAGAAACTTTAGTGAGCATAACACAGTAGGCCTTCTCAGATGATCTTTACATTATAGTGAAAATGGCCATGGCTGAAGACAAAAGATTGTTGCAGCCTTCTCCAACTGAATTTTATGTATATCAGAGAGGAAGACACATGCTTCCTTGCAAAAGAAAAGTCACATCCATTTGGGTGGTCCACAAAGCAGCATTTCGTGCCACCTTTCTGTGAAGATTTTTAAACAGCCTTAATGGACCACTATGAAACACTATTGCCAAGTTCAATGTACTGATTGCAACCAATTAATTCATAAAAAAAAAATCAAAATGGGTAACCAACCAAATATAATGCATATTAAACTTTGGCAACCATGGTAAATTTAGTTGACATGACAACTTCAATTACTTCCAGCCCTATTTACTTCAAGATTTCAAATTTCAACTGACAAGAGAGCTAAATAAAAGCATATCATTAACGTGCAGCACAACTAATAGTGAAATTAGTCGGCCACAATAAAATGACAGGAAACAGAAGTATCAAGATTTGACAACAGTAACCAACTAATCAGGGAATAAAAGTTATTCCTACGCTCAGATAAAATACATGCCTAATCCGCTAAATTATGTGAGAGAAACTCTACAAACAGAGGTATTAGACTAGCATATTTATACTATGCATAACAGCCATGTACTGAATTCAAGGATCAAGGTTTCACAAATGGGATTAACCACATAATTCTCTGGCTCAGACAAAAATTTAGGGCCACTTCACAAATTAGTGAGACATTGCAGGAGAAAATAGTTGCCACAAAATAACGAGGTAATAATGCTTTCTAGATCAGATAACAACATAAGTAGTATGGTAATATATAATTCTGAGTGAAGACAAATCCACCAATTCACAATCACACTCCCCAACTATGCATCATAGGAGTTTTAAATGAAAAGATTTGTTTGGTTAGCAGTTATTGCAGATCCAAATATTTGTTTACATGGCTAGTTAATCCAAATATTCTCGAGTACATCATTCACAAAATTGCCATATAAACAATCAGCTTATCAAAGCCTCTCACACCCACAGCCCACCCTCCTCAACAATACTCACAGAAAACCAACAAAATCAGGAAAAAATAAAATAAAATAAAACAAAAGATAAGTGCCATACATATTGCATGTTCAGGTAAGATGACTGAGCCCCAAGACACGAGAAGATCAAGTACAGAGTAATGAATCACTATACCTGAACCTGGAATGGACTATTCACAATTCAATAAGTTAAAGCTAAATCTTACTCGCTTGAGGTGAATACGAATAGAATGGATGAGATTCGTGTCAGCGATTGCTGGTTTCCTTGGAGAAGCTTCAGGCCGGCGTTGTGGGACGGACTGCTGTGGAGGAGCTGCTATGGAACTGAGGATGCCGGTTCCCTTTCCTTTTTTTTTTCGGCAAAAAAATAGTTCCAGTAAAATGACGCCGTTTAAGTGAAACAGGTTTAACTGGGTTTTGATAGTTGATACAGATCCAATATTGATGACATTGCCTTTACGCTATGTAGCATGAGTTCAGTTATATCTAGCCATTTTGTATTTGTTAGTTTTTATCATTATATTTTTTAAAATTATTTTTATTCAGTTTATTCAATGAATTTAATTGTTTATCTATATTATTTTTTATATTTTAGAAAAATATGCCGCCTTTCAATAGTGATGTGTTAGTATTGGAGGTGGAAGCTTACATTTTTCTAAAATATAAGGGACAATATAGATTAAAAACTAAATTTATTGATAAACGAAACAAAAAAATATTTTAACGGGATAGATGGAGAAACAAAATAAATACAAAAAACCGCCTTATGTCTTTTGTGTAATAATAATAATAATTATCATATTTTTGAATTTCAATTGTATAGTAAATATTAAAAATAGCGTAAATTTTGATATTATTCAGTTATTATTTATGTATCATTACTTCTACTGTTAACTTATGATTGACACTGTAAAAAGATTAGACCGAAAAAATAATATGATATATTCGTTCAAAAAATATATATATTGTTTAATACTTTTTTTCGAATGTAATTTATATTATTTAAAATAATTCTATCTCTTTTTGTTGATATTATTGACATTCGCTCTTTGTTCTTATCATTTATAAAGCCTTAATATTGAAACTAATAATTATTTAACAAGACTATAACACTATTAATTTTTAGAAACTTAATGGTCAAAAGACAAGAAATTCGGGAATTATAAAATATAATTTGTCAATCACATTGAATAACCGAAACACTTTAAATTTTTAAAAAATCAAATTATAAATTACCTTTAGAAATCACATTCAGATTATCGAAATATTTGTATATCAATGGTAAGTGGGCAATAAAAAAACACATTTGCACTATAAAATTAAAATCAAAGTATTTTTCCTTATTTATTAAAGTTCGGAGATATGAAGATACGAAATTCAAGGATAAGTAGATGAACATTACCCTGAAATTGAGATTTGTTAAACAACAAAAATTACCTTATTTTTTTAAATCTTTATTTTATCTTTTAAATACTAATAAGTAGCCATGGGCCTGATACTCCCCTAATCCAAAAGAGAAAATTACCCCACATACTTCCTTTTTTTATACATTCTATTTCTTTTTTATTTACATTTTTACTATTTTTAATTTCCAATTTTACTTTTTTATTTTTAATATAATATTTTGTAATTTTAATGTTTTGGCTTTAAAAGGAAAAAATATATGCAAAAATTAATTCATATAAAAAAATTTGCAATGAGCAATTTTTTAAATAAAAATGTCAAGTTAAATACTAAATGAAATAATTATATATTTTTCTCTATCCAAAATTTAGTCCGATTAGGTCAGTAGTTCATTATCCTGTTCCTGTAGCCCTATAAAGTAGAATTTTCATGGAATGTTATTAATGTCTGTGCCTCTTGAAGGTGAATTGAAGTTTTAAGAATTTATAGCTTTTGGATAATGACCTAAGTTTTAAGATATTCTAATAGTATGCTAAATCTGCACAGAAAATACATATAGAACAAAATTTGAATTTTTTTTCATAAAATTAAAATTTGTAATTAAAAATATTTTTTAACCTCTAAAATCAGTTTTTCTCAAATAAATTATATTTTTTATTTATAATAAAAATTTCAAACAAAATTAAGCATAAATAGATTTTTATAAAAAATATTTTTAGCATTTTTTCACATAAAAAATCAAATCTAAAAATTCTCTAACAAATTAGAATATTAAACTTAAAATAAAAAAAAAATAGATTGACATATTTAAATTTATAGTAGTTCGGTATTTTACCTACCTCTACTTCTCAATATACAATTTTTGAAAGTTTTCATCCACTATTATTTTTCTAATATCAAAAATCAAGTCAAATACAAATTTAGACTTTTTCTAGCCTACGCTATCAAACTCAAACCCAAATTTTTACTTAAGTTTTTATAAAATAAAACTTACAAACACTTTATTAGCTTTTTAACTTAGATGCTAAACAATCACAACTCAAATTTTTACAAAATAAAACTTGAAAACATTTTAATAGTTTTTTTTAAAAGTGCAAATCAACCTTATAATAAGTTTAAAAACTAAACTTGCAAACTAAAACATGAAACAATCACTCATAAACTAAAAAATGTACACAAAGAAAAACTAGAACCAATATGAATGATATTTGAGAATGAAACTTAATATGGAAGGAAAATAATTAAAAAAGTGGATAACACTCTTGTGAAATATTTGTTTTTCTAATATTTAAAATATATTTCTAATAAGTATTTATACATTTGGTATCAAAAATTAGTCAGTAGAGAGAAAATCACATTTTACAAAAAACTAGTCGTTATTTTATTTTTAGTAAAATATATCAATCATAAACTTAAAATACTCTATTATAATACTATTTTCTGGAAAAAAAATACTTCAATTTAAAAAAATTTATACTTTAAGCTTAACTTTTAGACACGTAATATAATGATTTTATATTAATATCCTAACATATATCTTCTTGCACATGTGCCTATTTTTTAAATATTCACCTTGCTTTTAATTTTTTGCATATTAAAATCTGAAATCAAAATACATTTATAACAAATTTTAATATCTAAGTTTTAGAATCATCAAAATTATGAATACAATGATGGTAGCCTATGAGCCAATACCTCTCCCTCTTTTGAATGGCAATAGAAAAAGGAAAACCATTTTTTTCCTTTGAACTAAAAAAATTACGAAAAGAAAATTAGTAAATTTTAAAATTTAACCTGTTAAATCAATTGTATATATCTGAAAATCTTAATAAAAATTAATTGGTCGATTATTTGATGAAAACCTTAGAATTTTTTTTTTAAAAAATTGCCTTTGTCACTTCCCTTTTTCAGGATTTCCCCGTGAGGTTAATATTGTTTTTGGCTGTAAAAGTTTTGCAACAAAGGATAATAATGGATTCCAACATTAGATCTTGCGGCTAGGAAATTCCCCTTTTGTTAAATTGCAAAGTGTTGTTTTTTTTTTCTTGGTTAGAGAAGAAGCCAGTGGTTTGAATTTAATATTATATGCAGAGAGAAAATTGTTAACACTTATCACCTTTTTATAATTAATTATAAGTGATTTAGATCAACATTGTTAAAAATCTTAAAACTAAATTCAAAATTTAGGTTTTGAGATTAATTATGAATTTTTTAATGAGTTTATTCTCTTTTTAGTTTTGCAAGCTGACGGTCTCTGTCCCTTTTTAATTGTCTATTAATCATATATTCTTATAGACTTTTTATAATGCATTAATTTATCTTACTTGAACAGTTAAATTTTTAAATTAGTTTTGAATTTTCCAATAAAACAAATTACTGATAACCTCTAAAATTTTAATAAATTATATTTAAAAATAAATTTTTAAAAAATTAATAGTGCATCCATATTATTTGAGATAATACTCATTTATTTGATATTATATAAATTTTAAATATTATAGTAAAATACATTATATAATTTTTCTATATTTTAAGATATTTTTGTATGAATTATTAAAATTTTATATATAGTTTAATAATTTTTTATAAGATATTAAAATTTTTACTTATTAATAACGACTGTAATTAGAATGTAATCATTTAAATTTTAATCTATATTTTTATCAAATAATTGAAAATTTACTGTTAGTTTAAAAAAAATGTTTCTTCTCAAAATTAAAATTTAAAAGTTATATGTAGTTTGTTGTTTTTAATAAGCATCGTTGCTTTTGATAAACAGTAAAAAGCTAAATATCTCGGGTTTTGAACTCCCAAATGCCAATCTTTTGTCCATCCCCAGCACTTCTCCTATGCACAAATTAATTAACACCAATAATTGCGAATTGGGTATTTCAGTGCACGTACAATTGATTTGAAAGCCAACAATACAAATTAAGATTGTTTAGAAGAAAAGATGAAAATAATTATATTGTCACCCACCTGTCTAACATATGTGTAAGAGA
Organism: Triadica sebifera; assembly: GCA_023653625.1. Taxonomy (NCBI): domain Eukaryota; kingdom Viridiplantae; phylum Streptophyta; class Magnoliopsida; order Malpighiales; family Euphorbiaceae; genus Triadica; species Triadica sebifera. The sequence continues at coordinate 29,962,703 of CM042900.1, forward strand.
TTGTCCACTTTCCTCTTAATTAAATCATTAAGAATAACCATATCCATAAGTTTATAACCACATAGTAAATGAAGCAACCACAAGCGCATAACAGTATTGATGCTCTACCTTTTTCATTGAAAATTTTGATATCAAGAAAGTATAGGAGTAGCTGTGTGGTGCCAGAGAAAGAAAGCAATATATAGCCAAAGCATGCGGGTACTGTATATATGGGGTGCAGTCCATATAAATACAAGAACGTGGTCCATGCATAAATTCAACATTGCTTATATATAGTGATTAGTGAGTGTTGTACGTATTATGCTCACATCTTGGCAATTCTTGGAACAACAAATTTTTTTTTACTATTTATTTTATGAAAAGAGAAGAAAATAATTAAAGGATAACTTTTTTTCTTTTCTTTTTTCTCCTTTGTATCTTACACATGTGGTCTCTTTCTTATCGTCAATTATTGCCCTATATATTAAACCTAACCTATGTACACTCTCTTTATAGGCCAGGTGAAGGGGGCTTCAATTTCAAGACTTTGAGCGTAGGAATCTTGTGGACTGAAATGAATGAATCTTAATGACGATTATCGAACCACGTTTCTCTTAGATTGTATTTTTAATTATGTATAATATTGAGGATTGAATAATAGGGTACATGCAAAAATAAGAATAATGAAAGGTTGCAAAGAAAGCTATAGAGAAGCAAGACTAAGGAGAGAGGAAATGAATAAACATTTGTAATACGGAGGAGGACGACTACTGTGCAGAAAGGAGAGAAATACATATATATTAAAAATATTTTTTTTTAATAAAAAGTGGAGACCAAGAACTCCACTTTTCATAATGTCAATCCGCCCTTGATAAAATCTATCTTTTTTTCTTTAAAGCATGCATCATATTTGTCTAAATCTTATTTATAATGAATAATTTAATATATTATATATATTTAATTATGATTAGTATTTGTCTAAATTCAATTTATAATCAACCAATTGATAAAAAATTGACACACGAATATATATTTATTTGTAAAATTCTATCATTCATTTATTTAATTTAGATACACAAAAATTAAATTTCCTTTAATTGTTACCCTCAACATAATTTTTTTTTATATTTTTCTAATTAATATTGTTGCGTGTGTTATAAATACATAATTCATATATTAACTGGTTGTAATTTTGCATTTTAATCTAAAAATTAATATTCATCCGTTCCAAAAAAAAAAGATTCTCTTTCATTTTTCATTTTTCCTAAAAAGATATAGTTCATTATTTTTTAATAAGAAAATATATAATTATCTGTAAAAATTCTATTACATTCCTACTTAATGTGTCTTACTATCAACAAATATGAGTTATTATTTTCATAATTTTTATTAATATATCTAATTATAATAAAGGTATATAAGGTAAAATGTATAATTCTAACCATAAGAACTATATATATTTTCTCTCATTTATGTGAAAATAAAAGTAAGTATATCCTTTTTAGAGTGCAGTTGAAATTGGAAGGTTAATATATTGAGAAATTGCCCTAATAACAAAAAAGAGTAACAAAGTTAAAGCTCTGCATAATGTAGCTGGATTAGGAAAAGGCCAAATTAACTTGTGTCATTTCTGTAAATCCCATATATATTCTCCCCTTCTATGTCCAAACTTCTGTTAGGGAAGAGGAATGTGCATTCATATATGGAAATGTGTATATTGGGTAAACAGCCTTTCTTTACTGCTCTTTTTTCATTTTCCCTTTCTCAATGCATGCTACTGTAGGCTCTACGGGCTGAGGGACAATAGAGGGAGTAATAGCCTGTATGTGCATGTGGTATTCTCATCATGCTTGCTCTCAATTCTTCGGCTGCCACTTCTCATTACGGACATCTTCACCACATTCATTATTAATTTCCTGCTAATTCGGCAGTTGATTAACAGTCTAGATATTTAAATTATACTATGATTTAGTAATTTCATGCCTCGATTTTTTTAGTTTTGTTTTTATGTATGTCCATCGACTTTGTTTCTCCACAAATTTATTAATTGGGAATTTGGAAGCACGCAAGAGGAATCATACTGGAAGAAACAAAATAATCTGTCGATGCTGGCAATATAATCTACTTATATAATATATAATTTGTAATATTATATTTTTGTCCTTATATTAAAAAAAAAATTCCATTAGATCTCTCTACATAGATAATTTTATATACTATATTAGTATTCCTCACCAAACTTCATGTTCATTCCTTCTCTCTCTGTCTATGTATGTGTTTGTACATTTCCCTTCAATTTGCTTAAATGGTAGTGAGTATATATAGTATGAATATTCATCAGCAAACTTCAAAATTCGGATAATATTTAGAGCACTGCCTTTCTAATTATAATTCGGAAAATTTGTTTGCTAATGAATACTTATACTATATACATGCATGTATGTAAGTACGGAATACTATCTAAACTTGAAGCAACACATTAATATTATCTAAAGAAAAAGAAGGGAAATGCTTGTGTGTTTGTGTGCGTGTATAAGTAAAATGAACTTGAGGGTTTGCAAGTTGAAAGCACCTATATAATTACTTGTTTCTGCGGCATGTATAACATCTCATCTCTTGATAGGCTGCATGCCCTTTTCATTATTATGCAAAATGGGAAGATTTTTTGCTGGCATATGATGATCAAAATCCCATTTAAAGGTTGCAGCTAGCCCGCCCTAATAGTCACATTCAGTATTTTTTAGGGTACAACACTGATCATTAATATAGTAACCAACTATATACAAGCAGTGATTCTTAAAAGAGGGATGAACTTCATATTGGATGAGAAAAAAGAGATGAACATCACATGCAGCTCAGAGGAAGAATCATGGACTGCACTCAAGAGTTTAATGTGTATTAATCATCTCAAATAAAAACAAGCAAACAGTACTCATGTGTGTGTATATATATATATAATTAAGATAAGAATGATCATATGTAATGATCAATTGGCAAGCTCTTAATGCTCTTTCCTAAAATAACCAATATTGACTACTTCTTTGAATAGACATAATAAGTACAGTTAGATAATAGGATATAACTAATAAATTTTAGTTTAATGGTACTGATTTGATGATTTAAATTATCAGTTTCGAATCTTCAGTCTTATCTCTTGTAGTAGTAGTAGTAATAATAATAATAATAATAGGAAATGGATTTCTCAATTTAGAGGAGATAATTCTTCATTATTTGGCTCAAACTGGTAATTATGAAGTCAAAGCGCAAAATAGCACCAGTATAGGCAGCGGAATAAGTGAAGCTGTAATAGGAACTATTTCTTAATTAGAACATAAGCCCCAAGTTTTTGAACTAATTCTCAAACTCTTTTCTTTTTCTTCTAAAAAAAAGTACTACTCTTTTTTGTTCTGAATGTGAAAAATCCCAACATCATATCTATCAACATTTAATTATGCAGCTTCTGTACATCAAATGTACAACTATAAATATTAGTCTTTAATGGACAGCTGAGTAATAAAAACAAACATTTAATTAACTGTGACAAATTAACAATAATTTAATCTGACATTATTCATAGTTTCATACTGTGGATTCTAGTCACCAAAGTGAAATTGCAAAGTCAAATGGATAATTATTTCGTTTGCACCTATTGGCTACGTCACCTACAAATCATGATCAGTGATCCCGACATGCCGTTTTTGTTTTCCAAGATGAACTTTTCTTAGAAGATGCTGATTAAATACCTTACAAATCAAAAACTCAACAGCCCAAAATTTATTAAGTTTTGGAAGGTCACACATCATTTGGAAAGGGAAAAAAAAACTGCTTTCTTCGCCAAACATTTATGGAACATATTATAAAGTACAATTATGGCCTATATTTGGTTCAGATTTTTATTTATAATTAAATTGAAATAATATCATATAAATAAAATGATTATTAATTTGTTTACATCGAATCAACACTGATCAATTTGATATACGAATAAAGTTACGGACATATTTTAAAATTTTATTAATGAACTTGCGCACAAATGGGATGTATTTTTATTGCACATAAACACAAAATGATGCGTATGGTAGCAAACTTTCAGAAATTGAAGATTCTGTAAATCCTTATATATGTTTATGAGATGTGGGCTTTTCAACCATAATGTTTTTTTACGGTTTAATTAATTGAAAAATTCTCCTATTATTATTATCCTTAACAAGAAATCAGGTGTGTAAATACACATACCACAAGTTAAAAGACTTTTAGGAACTATCCACATCAAGATCAATTTCAACTCCAACTTGGTGGTCTTGACCATGGACCTTCCTTCCGAGCAGTTGTTGAATGTGAATTGATTTCTTTGCCTGCAAGAAAAAGAAAAAAGAATAAAAGTTTTAATTTCTTCTCGATCACAATTTTGTTTTATTCTGATAACTAAAAGTGAGACTGTTGAATCACATTCAAATAGTATTGAAGAACACATTGATATCCCTTGCCCAAACTTATCCCTAAACAGGATGGTGGAATGTTCTTGTAATATTTCAAAGACTATATTTGCTACAGCTAAAGAGACCTCAATTAACCAATAATGTTTCAAGAGCTGTCCAATAATAAAGGAAACAACACACACACTCACATATAATGCAATATGAATTTTTGCTAGCTAAACTTAATTTATGGCACATCAAATAAATGAGAAAATGTCATATCTATTTTATTTATATAGCATATTCTCTTATTGGCTTGATTTATATAAGTCTAGTTAGTCAAGTATTTAATTTCCATGTAATATATATATATATATATATATATATATATATATATATATATATATTGCAATGGCTAGTTGAAGTACTGTTAATTAACCATTAACATATTGAATTGAACCATCATGTAAAGATTAAATGTTTATCTCATTTAATTTCAATAAACATGCAGAATAAGAATTTTAGAGGATATTGAACAAAAAAAGCATGCTATTTAAGCAGCTGTTAAAAAGTTTCAGTGGAAGCCAATATATATCAGGATGTATACCTCTTACATTTGAGAAATGTCTTTCAAAGAGAGAGGACTTTGTTGTGTGCATGCTGCAATTAATCCAGACAAGAAAGTGGCTGTAAATAAAAAAAAGAATTACAAAGAAAGATACACAAGGCTTATAGCAGCTTAAGGCTGGCTGTTGTCCATAACCTATTTCATTGACAATCATACAAATTAATCGCAATTAATAAAGTATAATTATTAGTAATAAAATAAAAGTTAACTAAAGGGTATGGATACAGAAGCTACCTTTTACAGCGCTGCAACTTTTCTGCAACATCAGCTGCAATCCCTCTCCCTCCCTCTTAACTAAGCAGCAGCTAGAGTTACCACAACTATCCTATTAAGGTAATAGAAACAAAAAAGAAAAAAAAGAGAGAGAGAGAGAGAGAGAAACTTTTGCACTATCCAATTCTCCAGCAGTATGTACCATAATATGATCGCTGTCACAAAGAGGGAAGGAAAATAAAGTACAATTGATATCTAGTGAGAGGAACAAGAACAAATGTGACCCAAATAAACTAGGAAGTGAAGTGACTATATCCTCCATGAATACAGTTATTGGAAATTCCAGGCTCTACTTCAATAAAATAAAATTAAAAAAAAATTCATCAATAAGATAATAACAATAATTAACATGATGGAAATATGCTCATATTTATTTCTATATATTAATTGTTTATACACAGTTAAAGAAAGGATTTTTTTCCTAAAAAAAAATCTCCACATTTGTTGCACTGCTCCTCTTCCATCCATCTCTTTATCTTCATAATTCCATCCCCAACCTCCGGTAACTAATCTAATTTACTAACTTGAAGCAATGAAAAAAACAGAAAGGATTAAGCTTCGTCAATATATTTTGATGCATCAATATGATCGGTACTCATTGCAAAATTAGATGTAGAGTACTATTTCTAGAACTGAATTAAGAAGAAAATTAAGAAATATTTGTGATCAAAGATCCAAATCAAAAGACAATGAAGTTTTTCCTTTCTTCGAAAGCTCATGATCGGCTTCTGTCTTGGGCACTGGGGCGCCACTATTACTGCTGGGGAGTGGTACTGTTGACTGATATAGAGGTAGAGGGAGCGAAGAAGAGGAAACAAAATGATGATGAGGAGAGAATGAACCCACATGGTGTAAGTTATCAGAAGAAGAATTACAAGAAAACTGATCGTCTTGTGTTGGACACTCCATGTTTACACCGAAAAGCCTTAGCCTTTTTCCCACACTTCTACCATGAACCACTGGAATTGAATCAATCACCATTTGTGCTTGCTCTCCACCTCCGTGTTGATGGGCTGCCCCAATTTGCAAAGCCCCTGAGGGTGGCCTTAAGTAATACTGGTGCGGCGTTACCTGCGGATGATAATTGTGATAGCGATTATGATAATTCAAATGGTGAAATTGGGATTGTTCATAGGGTCGAGGGATGGACAAAGGCTGGGGCAAAGGGTAGAGCCTGCCCCACCTCACCGACGGTGGAAAGTGTAGCTGATTTTGTAGCTCTAAATGTGAGAAAGATGTTGGATCTGGTGCATTAGGCCTGCGTCTCCAGTCTATGTACAGACGGTGTTTGCCTAACTCGCCAGCGCCGCGTTGAAACGACACGATATCGCCTGCGTCGAGCTTTTTTTCCTTGACAAAACGACTCCATCCTTTGGTCATCACATAGCTCTGGCTGCTATTCCAATAAGAGTACCGGAACCGCCACGGCTTGCCGTTCCGGTCCTCGAAATTCAAGAGGAGACCTTTCTCGTTCGACGAAGAATCTAGGGGAAAGTACTTCTCCGCGTGCTGTTTCGGTATCACTAGCCTGTTTAACTTGCCTACATCACTTGGAGTTACAACTTTATCAAACATATGCTCTCTTTCAATTGCCTCACTGCCACCGCCATTATTCTCGTTTCCCAGTGATAAATCCGTGAGCTCTAGCTTGTTGTTGAAATTGATAGACGTTTGTCGAGACTGATCAGATGAGGGAAGCCATAGATTCCGGTTTTGAAGCATAAAATTTCTGTACTTTGTAGAAGAAGAAGATGAGGATGAGGATGAGGGGGGAGAAGAGAAAGGGAGCTTACTTGTTGTCATCATCACTTCTTCCTCTTCTTGTTCTTCTTTATCACAATAATCTTTATCTTGTTCAACAAAGTTCATAATGACCCACACCTCAAAATTTTGATCTTCTCAGATCTTGAGGAATAAAAACCCAACCGGCCACTAGAAAAGAAAAATGATGATAGAAAAAAAAAAGTTAAAAAGAAAAGAGAAGGTGGGAAAAAAACTTCAATTATATATAAAAGATGAACAAAAAACAAGAGGTCACCTGTAAGAGATTTGGGTTGAAGATCTGTGAGGCCAGAAGAGAAGCAACTAAAGAGTCGGTGCCTTCTTCTTTGACCAAAAATAGTAATAAAAAAACCCTAAACAAGACAAGCCAATGGATAATTCATCCAACGAAAGAAATAAAAGCAAATTGTTGAGTTGTTGATAATTAGTTGACCTAAGGAACCCAACACGCAGAAAGGGAAGAAGAAGAGAGTGAGGGTTTATGGCTACTATCCTCCTCCTGTTTCTTCTTCTTCTTCTTCTTCTTCTTTTCTTGACTTGAAGCTTCTGCTGCGGTATCTCTTTCTTTAATTTCCGTCCCTAAAACTAAAAGAGAAGCAAGGAGTAATATTTTTGGTAGCTTTAGTTTTGAGGGATTAAAGAAAGGGGGCAAGAGAGTGAGAATTGAAAGAGAAGGATTATACGTAGGGGCCCATGAATGATCTGGTTCGCCTCATGTGAGCTTGTCCTTTTCATCATTTTTGGTTTATCTCTCTTATCTCTATATATCTTCTGCACTAATTAAAGAACACCCATGAGGCCACTTGGTGTAGAAACCAATTTTCTGCTTGTGATCAATTTTCTCTTGCGGTCATATGCTTCATTATTATTATTATTATTATTTATTTATTGAATTTTGGAGGTTAATTTTAATTTTCGAACAAGAATTTTAATATATAGGCCAGTTGTTGTAAGTACTAGGGAGGGCCGAGGGCATTTTGAAGTTAGGTTTTGAGTTTTGACTTTGTTGGGGCAATGAATGGGGTGCTGATGGTCCTGAGAGTGAGAGAAAAGTTGAGCACAACACACCGACTTGGCGGCTTCCTAATTCCTCTCTCCCTCTATATATTCTCATTCTCCTAGTGGCTCAGATTCCTCCTCTGTTTTATCACCTTCATCATTCAACAACTCGAATGCACAATTACTAGGAGTACCTACAGCCCAGTTAATTAAGCTAATTGTGAAATATTATTTAAACAAAATCATTTACATGTATAATATTTTGTCATTTCTTCATTCCATTTTATAAACCAAAATTTACCCAAGAAATTTCCCAAATTAATTAAAACCTCTTTGTTAGTACGTATTTGATGATAAGCAATGATTAATAGATTGAAATCTTTGTTACTTATAAACCATTTAATTATTGTTTTCTATGATAAAAATAGCAAAAAATTTATTGATGAATTCAATTACAATCTATCACATATTTAAAATAATTACTTAATATATATACTAGCTTATATATATCCCCAATTTTAAATAAGTATTTTCTAGTGAAAGATGTTGAAATCCTTTTGCAGAAGGTGTATGCTTAATATGAAAATTTCACTATTAAATTTACTTAACACATTAGTCGAGTAATTGGCTAAAAAAATAAACTCTCTTTTTTTATCCACTAAAATTGATTCGGTGAAGAAAAAAATATTATTACAAATTATTTTTAAAATACAGCACATCAATCTTTTAAATACGCCCTCGTAGGAAAATAGATTTAGTGCGGTGAATTTTTCATTCGTCAAATTCTCATTAATTTTTCCTAATAATTTTTTTTTTTTGAAATTCTCACTGTTATTCTACTTGAAATTTTACTCTTTGAGTGTGAGGTGCTTAAAACAATAAAATCAATCAGATAAGCAAATTTAGAAATTCAATTTTATAAGTTGAACAGCTATTATAATGTTATATGTTAAAAGTTTCGACTTTTCATTACAAAAACTTTTCCTCTAAAATTCAAAATAATATTCAATTTCTAATGATAATTATTCTATGTTTCTATCAAAAAAAATAATTGTAATTAACTTTTTTAAAATATGTATTAATATTAATAAATTCTAAGTATTAGAGTTGTACCCTAGCATATTATTGTTTTAGCATTAATTTATATATGTCCTTTCCACCATGAAGAAATTTATGGTCATCTTTATAAAGCGTAGGACAATAGGAGATACTTACAAGTTACAAAGAACGATGGAGATTAAAAGCTATAAATAAAGAAGGATGGAAAATTCAAAGTACAGTCATATGGAAGGCAGAGATTCAAGACTGCAATTGACCCAGCTGTGCAAAGGCAAGGAAGTTTATGATAATTATATATAATTAATTAATTGATTAAATAATTTTTATAAGCAACTAGCATATATAGCTTGCATGGTGTTTGGGTCATTCCTACACTCGTAGCTGATTCAAATTTGTTAATCTTCATTACAATAATATAATTAAGTTGATTTTGTCAACTAATTAATAGCCAATTATATTTGCGTCAAACTTATTGAGGGAATAAATCCTTCCATGGTTTGGCAATTGAAGAACCTTGAAATGGACGGAACCTGTGGTTGAACATGTCACAAGTCACACCATGTTAGGTTTTTTAATTTTTAATACTTTATTATCTCAGTTTTAATGTGCCTAATAGTGTATCCTTTTTTTTTTTTTGAAGCAATAATATCATAAATATAGCTAACTATAAAAATAAATAAAAAAACTAAGAAAATATAAATATAGTTAATAATTAAGTTCGGCTTACAATCCTTCAAAAAAAAATATTACAGTCCTTAATCTAGATTTAATGAGCCAGGACTGTCAATTTGGTGGTATTAATTAATCAACATATCATATGATTAATATAAAAAGACAAACTGAGGATAATTTAATTAATACAATTATAAATATTAATGGTAAATAAATAAATAAAATAATCATAAGCATCAAATAAAATTTAAAAAAAAAAACATTTGAAAACTTTTTATTCTTTTTTCACCAATTGGACTAATTACTCAATTGGTACTTGCAGATGGAGTTTCTGGGTTTAATCTATATCCAAATCTTTTATAACTATATATATTAGCCCCCTACCGAAAATAATTAAAAGGAAAATTAATTTCTAACCTCCATAATCAGGATTTAAAATTAATTTTAAATTAATACATCAAAGACTAAATTTTAGTATCACTTGATTGCCAAATTATTGAATAATATATGTGATATTAATTACAAATATGAAGTTATAAACTAACATTAAAGTATTTAATTTTCATATTAGGGACTGTAAATTTAAAAACAAATGAGGATTAATTAGGACAAGGGTTAAGGTTTGTGTTTAAGTAAGGAAAGGAAAGGCATTGAAGCAAAAGTGATGTAAGAGGGCGGTTGAGAAGATGAGGGAGGTTGTTGTTGTGGTGATGATTGGTGAATGAGGCGCCATTGATTCAACTTATGAAGTTATTGTGGATTCAGTAGGTTGTGAACAACAATTGTTAAGTGATAGAAGGAAATGGAATAAATTAATTTTCATTAATTTTTAACTTTTCATTTTGTTAATAACAACTAACAAAAAAGATCATAAAAAAATAAAAGAAAGTAACATATTATTCAATATTTCTAAACAGAATTAAGAGACATCATAACTATTCTCTCTTTCATTATTATCTTCTCCTTCTCTTTCTTTTGTTTAAAAATTAACTTTTTGATGAATTCTCTTTTATTTGTTTTTTAATTCAATAATATCATATATGCTATTATTTTTTAATTTGTAATTTATTTAGGTATTTTTATTGTTTTTCTTACTGAATTTTTAGAACAGTATTTTTCAGATTTAAACTTATTATATATTTTTATTTTATTAAAATAAATATGTATGGATGTTAAAATTTTTTAGTTATGAAAAATTATTCTTTTTATATCGTGAAAAAGTTTTCAATCTCCTTACATGGGAGTTATTTTTTTCTTATAGAAAATGATTCAATATTTTCTCTAATAGGTAAAGTAAGTGTTCCGTTGAAAGTCAAATTGCTAAGGACATATTATCATTTTTCACCTTTTTGATTGAAGAAGTTAATATTATAATAATTTCATTATTTTTTATATACATTATAATATTTTAATTTTATTGTACGTTATAATGTACTTTTTTATCATTAATTATAATTTCATTTGCATTGAAAAAAAAAAAGCATCATAACTAATATATTAAAGCACAAACTAATAATATATGGCATAAGAAATATTCCTTGGTCCTTAAGTATCAAATGTAAATTTACAGACAAGAGAATATATATATATATATATATATTAATTGGAATACCATTGAAAATTCATTATTTATGATAAAAACACCCACTTGTTTATTTTTTAAGAAAATTAATAAATAAATTTATTGAAACTAGTTAGTATAGATATTATTTGTCAATAATTAATTTACGATTAATATATTGACATTAACTATTTAAAGTATAATTATAATTTCTACAGTGGGCAGTAGGTGGACGTTGATTTGAAGTGGTCTTGTTTGATCCTCCTCTTTATGGGGTTTTTGCAGAAGCTCCAGCCACAACATGTCAACATGTACATAGCCACAGATATAGCTTCAATCTTCCAATTAAATATATTCAATCCTAAATTTTCATCTTAGGTTCCATCACATCATATTGAAATTTATTTTTTTTGCTGAAGAGAGGTAATTAATTAAGGTTAATTTGTATGTTCCTCGAAAAAAAAAAGTTACTTTATGCTTATGCCTTATTGGGAGAATTTCAAATCTACATTTGCTACAAAAATACAAATGGAAAATTGCCAAAAAAAAAAAAAAAGTTTTGCCATTTTTTTTCAATTGAAATTTATTATTTTGTTGACTTGACTAAACAAATATTGGGGATATGTTATGCCCATATATCTAGTAAACAATTCTTTTTTTTCTTATTGGAGAAATTAGATTTTTTACATTTTAATAATTAATTGTTTTTAGCAGCTAGCGATGCGCATACGTCTAGGAAGCATGTTGCTCACACCGAAACCTAAAACAAAATTATAAGCACTTGTCTCCATTGCACTGTGCCACAATGTGGAGTCTCTATTAATTAATTTCCTTTTCTTGTGACAATTAATTTCAAATAATTAAAAGATCTTTTATATTTATTAATGACATGATCAATAATCATTTCAGCTGTCTTTTATCATCAGTAATGTCAGCAAGTATTTTTTTCCCGACTTATTAAAATCAAAATAAACAGTTTTATTTTGACATGACAATCCAATCGAGATAAACGAATTTAAATAGAAGATGGTTTCGAGTGTTGGAGTAAAATAATTCCTGAATTGTTCATATTCTCGAATGAAATTATCAAATTGAATTTTTTTTTCTTTTATAGAATTCTTTTGCCAAATCATTAATTTATTTTTAATATGATATGATGTAAAATTATTGTATTTTACGAAATAAATGGCAATATACATGGTAAATTAACTCTGACTAATTATATATATAAACACTGCGTAAATGTTTTTATCCAGTTATTTTTACTTTATATAATTAAAAAACTAACTTTTACTTTTAATTTATGAAAATAACACAGAGTAATTATAAATGTTTTTAATTGAAAATAACATGATATTTTTGTATTTCTCATAATAATTTATATTATTTAAACAAAAATATATCATGATATATAAATATATAGGACTAGGAGAATGATGATATCCACATATGCTAATAAATTTAATTTTAAATATTTGATAACATGCAGTGAAATGGGTATTTCTTTGTTCATTTTCCATTACGAAGCTCAATGCTCAAACGTTCATTGGTTTTTTACTTGAGATTTTTTTTTGGCGTTTGAAAATAACACAGAGTAATAAAATATTAAGATTTAAATTTATGACATTCCATACTACATTACAAAAACCAAAATTTCCAAACATTACACATGGCTAGTGAGTCTAAATTAAGTTGTATTAAATGATAATAATTAATGAGTATTATAGTAATATATATCTTAATTGGAAAACATTACATGGCTCAACAGTTTAAAATTGCATTAGACATGGATTGAATTTTCCTTTTTCTAACAACACATAGTTATAAATTGTAATAATTTTTTATTATTATTATTATAGTAATATTTGGAAAAATTCATTATTAAGAAGAAGAGTATTTGTTACCTTCCCTATATTACCTTTTATATTATATTCTTTATTATTTGAGTGATATATAATTTTTTTTATATGGATTATATAGTATTAAAAGTGAGAGTATGTGCCAATTCTAGAACAAAAAAGGTAATAAAAAGTATATTGTAAAGATAAAATATTAAATAAAAAAGGTATATAAATTGAAGACTGTATATCCGACATTCATATAGATTATAATCATGACACATTACAAAGATATTTGTGTCGTTTGCATATATTCTGATTGAGAAATTTTTGTTTAAATTAGATTTATATTATATATGTAATTTTATTAATAATGCATCGTCATGAAACTAAAAAAAATGATTTTTAAGTCATTTAATTATATTTTTTTTAATATGAAAAGAAATTATTAGTTCAATCCAATTACAAAAATATAAATCGAGTCAATGTTAAAATTATTAATAATAACACGAAAGGGAAGATTAGAACTTAGACATATAGCAAAAATGGAGTCATGTGATAATATATAGAGTCATGTGAATTGATACACACATATATAAATAGCATATAAATATAATAAACAAAAAGATTAACCAAAATTATGATAGCTAACTTTAAATCTGCAAAAGTTAATTACCAAAAAGTTGTATACTTTTTCTGTATAGACATAAATTAAATGAGTCAAATTACAGGAACCCACAATCACAATAAATTGAGGGAATGCTAAAACTGCAAAAGCAGACTTAAACCTCGAGCAGTACTACTTTTTACCTTAACCTACAAAATCACTTTTTTTTCCCATCTCTTGAATGGTAATTATAACAATGTGTGTGTAGTAGTAGTACTAGCTAGATTGAGCAGCTTGACACCTCAGATGATTAATAAATACGTATGCTGTAATTATTGTTAAACACAAATAGGTCGTAAGTAACTCTTACCAAGAATTTCGGAGGAATTATCATCAGTTCGCATCACACCCCAGCAGATGGTAGCAGTGAGGGGCGAAAGCACTTAATTAATTTTCTTCCCTTTTAATTAAGAGCTTTCTGCTAAACCCTATAAATATACTTTGATTTTTCATTTGGGTATTAACTAATTAATAATTATGTTTAGTAATTTTTAGTCTTTTTAATATTTTTACAGTGTAGGTATAGGGCTATGAAATTAGGACCACAACCTAAACCCAACAACAAAAGACGTTAAGGCCCGGTTGGCGGTTATCTTGTTTCATAATTCTGGCGCTGGCCATTTTGTCTCCATGCTTTTCCTCTGTACATAAAAGGAAAAAAAATTATCAATTAATTTTCAAACTTTCTTTAATTTTTCTGTGTCTAAGCATATCGTTTAATCTCTATCCATATAATATAACACGAATGTACTATTTAGAATGAAACCCATTAAGTAATAAAATAGTAGTACTAGCTAGTATAATATAAAAGATAAATAGGATGATAATGGTAAAATAGTAGTACTAGCTAGCATATATATGAGAAGAATAAAGGAAGAGTCACTATCAACTAGTTGGCATCCCTTTCATGAGGATGATAATGGTAACAACTGTCATGCCCCAGAGTCTAGGACTTAGCAGCAGCAGTAGTATTAGCTTAATTAGATTGCTAGACAAATTTCATGTATGGGTGGGGAACAATATATATATATATATATATATATATATATATATATATCTAGTTGAAATTAAATAATTGTATTTTTGTAAATGGAGGAAACTATTATAATAGTTGAAATTAAACTATTATAAGGAGAGGGGGGCACATGCATATCAACCAGGTAGCTGAAAAGGAACTTCTATTGGGGAGGGAGGGGGGGTCTGGCTGGGCGAGCGAGGTTACCCAAATAATTCAAAGCGAATTCTAAGTGGGGGGCTGCATCCTATATATATACAGCATTAATTAGCAGCTGCAACTATTCATAAATACAATAAATTCTCATGTCATCTATAAAATAATTAAATTATATCAATTATTATATTCATATCAATCAATATAAATAAAATAGTAAAATACACATTATTATATAATTTAATTACTTTACAAATAATATAGTAAATTGAATTTATTTAAAAAATTATTTAACGGCGCCAGACCCCGGCAACCATCAGCAGCCTAACCTTCTTATATATGTATGGTACTATATATAACCCCACACTAGTGGTAGAAGTCTAGAGCCTCCCTCTGAGAAACGGTTGAGCCACTCTGGCTGTTAAGTCGTTTTCTTTCTTCATTAGATGACAAGAGCACCACAATTTTTCATGTTTTATGTGGTACCATTTATTTTTCTATCATTGATAAATCTCTTCTCATCTGTATACAGATTATGCAAAACCTATCTGCCAATCTGTAACCTTAACCTTCATTTTGTTCCAACTAGCCATGCTGTAAATATGGTTCCCTTTTCATCAAAAATAAATAAAAATTAAATAAATACGGTTCCCTTTTCATCAAAAATAAATAAAAATTAAATACGGTTCCCCATTTCCCATATATATATATATATATATATATATATATATATATATATATATATATATATATATATATTCAAAATCCATACGCATCTAACAATTTCTTTATTGTCAATAATAAAAATGTACGTTGCACTTTAAATTTCTGCCATAATAATATGATATTTTATTATTCATTCGATACAAAAATAAATTATAAACCCATTTTAAATAAAAAAAAATTCAATTAGCTTGTACATAAATAATATTAGCTCGTTCATGCTAAAATAATTTTTAAAATTTCGAAATTTTCCTTTTGAATTTTAATTAAGAAAAATAATTAATTAATAATAATTATAATAAAGTCATAAAAATGAATTTTATCAGTGTTGTTAATTTTAGCCATGCCTTTTTCTTTTTATTTTAATATAAAGGCTGCTTTTGTTTCATTCTAATTGATGCGTAATCAAATTCACATTATTTTTATTCGTACAAATATATTAAGCTTAGTCATCACTGATATATATATAAACTGCAGTATTTGCTGCAGGAATACACTAATCCAATAATTATAAAATTAAATTAAACGTGTGAAATTCTTGAACGAAAGGTTTCTAAATTTATTATGCTTTACTTTAACAAACATGCCTATCAGCGACAAGTTGTTGCAGATAAAGAAAATATGCCCATCTGTAGAGTAATATACTAAAAGGAGACAATGTAAACAATTTTATAATTAACACTGAAGGCCCTTTTTTTTTAAACAAAAGTTTTCAGGTGATAAATATAATAGAAAAAATTACTATTTACCCTCTCAAGTTTTACATATTATACTAGTACCTCATAAGATTAAAAAATTATACGATTTGTTTATTATGTTTTATTATATTAAATTAATATGTCATTCTGTTGTATTTTTTATTAAAAAGACTTTAAATTGTGGTGAAATGACAAAAAAAAAATTTTATTACTGACCCTATAAAATTTTACCTATTATACTGGTATCCCATTGTAAATTTGATTTAGTGTACTATTATCTTATGATCAAAATAGAATATTCTTTTTGAATAATAGTTTTAAAATTTAATAGAATGACTAAATAATTTAACGGAGATAAAATAAATGGAGCGAATCGTATAATTTTTGAACTTTAGAGAGTTTTTAATATAATATGTCAAATCTCCTAATTTTTCAATATAATTAATAATACATGAGAGATTTTCTTTCTAACAGTAAATCACCTTAGTTTTTACCTACACGTATCCTCACTTTGGATTGACCTAATTGGTAATATATAGCTAATAATAGCTAGGAATTATAAAAGTATATATATGGCTGTATATGTACTACATAATTAAAATTTCTTTTAGAATTACCAGAGAAATTAAAAAATAAAGGATCGAAAAAGAAAAAGTTAATGGAGCCCTGAATTACCTTTATTTTTCTAATAATAATAATAATAAGTGCAGAGCACAGAAGAGAGCTTTTTCAATAATTATGGGTTTTGCCTTTTATACAATATTGAATGCAGGCTCCTAAAAGCAGAGCAAGTCTAAGAGCAATAACAAGTACCCACCTACACCATAGTTGGTTCCTAACTTAGGGTTCTTGACCAAAATGATATTCTGTGTACGTCACTTGTTCCTCCCCACACACACACACACACACACATATCACTCTATATTTGTTATTAACAATAACAATAATACTTCAAAAAGATCATATCACCAATAAATATTAATTTCATAATGAAACTAATGCGAGTTTTTTTTTTCTATTTCGTATATAATATTTTAAAAAAAATAAAAGAAGAAGAAGAAGAAGAAGAAGAGAATAGATCTCAAGGGTATAGATAGAGTATCATGTGATGTTTCTTTCATATGCCCAACTTATTGCCAGACCTAATCACATTATAATGCCAAATGATGGTAGCCTAGTCCTCTTAAACGTGTCAGAAGCATAGTGTGGAACCCCCCCAAGCGTTGAAACATGAAAAAGTCATATATATTTGTTCCATTATCTAAACATAAACATAAACTTAGTTTTCTTTTTCGATTTCTCTCAAATTGTAATTTTATTTATTTTCAGTATAACTGATTCTTTTTATTTTATTTTCTAATTAATATACTCTTATGTAATATATTTTATTATCAATAAATAATTTTTTGATATATTTTGCAGAGGGCGTCTGATATTAACCCATGACTTTCTACATTTTCTATTACTATTAAAATTTTTAATATTAATTAATATAGACATATGTTAGGAAAAATATAATTACAATTTGTAGTTTCAACTTTTTCCATTATATAGTTAAATTTTTTTATAACTATGATGAATTAATAACAGTAATAATTATTTCTTATTACATTCAAAAAAAATAATTATTTATTCTTAAAGGTTCAATTAAACATAACTTTAAGTTGAAAATTACAGATAAAAAATTACAAAAAATTCAAAATTTTATTTATTTTATCATTTTTTAGATGACTTTATCTATCATCTTTAAGAGGCCATTTGGTTCGATATTTAAAATTAAAATTAGAATCAAAAAGATTATTTTATTCCTTCTTAATAAATTTATTAATTAAATACATAATCAAAATCTGATTCTTCTTAAAGTTAACTTTTATAAAATTTAAGAAATCAAATTTCAATTATTGCTGGACGACGACAATAATAATAATAATAATAATAATAATAATAATAATAATAATAATAATAATAATAATAATAATCAACTAAAAATTTGTATAAAGAAATTGTGACGAACATATATGCCCAAGGAGAAAAATTATGTATAGTTCATTTTTTCTATTAAGTGAAGATGTAGAGGAGAGGAATATTTTGTCGGAAGATAATTTCAAAAAATATAATCAATTAATTTTACAAGTAATATTTATAACGAATTAATTTTATTTGATATATGTTATATATATTATACTTTAATTTTGTGGAAATTGAATTGAAATTTGAAAGTGAAATATATAGACCACAGAGAACCTGATGGTATGAACTTTATTTGTGATTAAGTGTGATTATGAAAGCATGGATTAACCACATGCTCTTTGAATAATGCCTCAAACTCAGATGTGGGCTCTTTACCTACCTTCTCTTTTATAATCTATTTTCTTTAGCTAATTAAATAAAATTTAACTGTTTTACTCTATTTTTTGACCCCCCCAAAAAAAAAACAACACGTGACTTGGGTCACACCCTAACTATTTTCTGTAACCAAAGTTCCACTTTAATTATAAGACTTCAAATTCCTTTTTGAAAAAGGAACTTTGATAAACAAACTTCGAAAAAAATGATGTCATTTTCTTGTAAATAGTTTGATTTTATATCTCTGTGCTGTGTGTGTATACACACACACAGAGTCCCCACTCAGATTCATATAGTACTGAAAAATGAAATGAAAATATTTTTCTCGTAAAACATTACTACAGCCCACACAGGGCTTTTTGTTGGAGGGTCATCACTCATTGACTCATTACCAATGGAGACCTCCTCTACACAATAGCCTAATCTCACGAACAAAACTTTCTAGTTTCTACTTAGAAAGGATAAATTGTTTGCTAACGTAAATTTTTAATTTTGTGCTGATGCTTATCCTTGTCTACTCTCGCTTCTATTTTGTTGGTATTATCGTACCTGCGTAGGACAATCTCAATTTCAATACTCTCTTACTTCCTATTTCTCCTGCCCCTTGCTTTTATCTCCTTGATCTTTGGTTTTCCTTCGTCTTCTTTTCTTCTAGCTACTGACAATAACTATTAACTGCATGTGCATGCATGTTTTTTATTTTTTTAAATTAATTTTATTTTTTTCAAAACATGATTCGATTTTATTGTTGGCTTTGTTGTTTCTGAACTAAAAAAATAATTCGACAGTAAGAAAAAGTTCGTTGAACTTCAAAAATTAAAAAAAAAATCAGAAAACTCTCCATAATTACAAACTAACCGAAGTCTAATTTTATGCTCTTCCTGGCCTTTTTTTATTATTTATTTTTCTTTGAATATTTCGCGAGCCGAAAGTTAATAATTCAACGGAAACATTTTAAAATTGATTCGCAAGTTGCAACTGATCAATATTCTTCAGAACGGAAGATTTTTGAGAAATTATCACAAACTTTTGGTGATCATCAATTTATCTTCTTCTCTTTTCTTTTCTTAATAATCGGATATGATCACATGGATGCTATTCGATAAGATGTAGTATTTTTCTTTCTTTGACCAAAGTTTGTACCATCCATGATGGTTATATACAAAAGAAAATCTTCAATAAAGTTGTATAGTATGATTTTTCTTAAATTTAAATTAAACCAACTATTGAGGAAAAAAATTTAGAATTAACAGCTCTAAATTAAATTCATTTAAAAAATTGGAGATACAATAAAAATTTCACTAAGCTATAAATATTATAAAGAAAGTACTAAACTCTCACAAACATTCAATACTTGTAGTCTTATTTTTTTTTCTTTACTCTATGATGATTTAAACCTTGAAACTGTGTCTATTTATAGACTCAAAATTAAATTCACAACATACATTTGTTCAAAATTTTACCATACATTTGGTGAAAAATATGATGTGGTATGTGTATCTAATATGAACTTAATTTTTCAACAAATTAGATGAAAATGTGTGTACCTAATATTTGTTTAATTTTTCAACACAATAAACTTCATTTTTCAACAAATTAGTGGTAGGTGTACCTAATATTTAAACAAATTATTTGACATTGATTCTTGACACTCCCCTCAATGTCAACTCTCATTTTTTATACTATGTCGAGCTGTCGACGAAATATTTTGAGCTTGTCTGTATCTAGAATTTTTGTGAGTAAGTCCACAACTTGATATTCCGTCTTGATTTATCTCATCTTAATTTCTTCTTGCAGAACTTTTTCTCTGATAAAATGATAATGCACTTCAACATGCTTAGTTCTTGCATGAAAAACCGAATTATCTGTCAAATGAATTGTTGATTGATTGTCACAATACAATGAAACTGCATAATCTACTTGTTGATGTAGATTATTCATTAATTGTATCAACCATGTACTCTCTTGAGCTATCATTGTCGCTGCACGATACTCATCTTTAGTGGTTGATAATGATAACGTTCGTTGTCTCTTGCTGCACCAAGAAATTGTTCCAAAATCAAACTTAAACACGTACCCAATTGTTGATTTGCTTGTGTCATGATCTCCTACATAGTCAGCATCACAATAACCAATTAACTTGCAGTCTTCACCTTTCTTATACAAAAGACTATAGTTAATTGTACTCTTCACATATCTCAGTATTCATCGAACTGCTTCTAAATGATGCTTCTTTGGATTTTGCATGTACCTACTCATCACACTAACTGCATAAGAAATGTCAAGACGAGTCAAGATTAAGTAAATCAGACTGCCTACCAATTGTCGATACATCATCGCATCTTCCAAATCTTTTCCTTCATGTGCACACATTTTAGCATTTGGTTCTATCGGTGTCTAAATTGGCTTGCATTCGAGCATTCCGAACCTCTTCAACAAATCTTTAGAATATTTTTGTTGACAAATAAATATTTCTTTTTGTGTGCGATTAACCTCTAAACCAAGGAAATGCTTGAGTTGTCCAAATTCTTTCATCTAGAAACGAACTGATAAATTCTCTTTCATCTGAAGAATTTATAGCTCATCATCACCGGTTATGATTAAATCATCCACATACACTAGCACAATAGCTAGCTGGAATCTGTAAATATTACTAAATAATCACTTTATATTAGAAATTCAACAATATTATCATACCACGCTTTGGGTGTTTGTTTCAATTCATAGAGTTCTTTCCGAAGCTTACACACATATTCAGGATGATATTGACTCTGAAAACCCATTGGATGGATCATGTAAATTTATCAATCCAACTCTCCATGAAGAAAAACATTTTTCACATCCATCTGCCACAAATTTCGATCTTTGTTGGCTGCAAGTGCAAGTAGAACTTGTACTATTCTAAGTTTCGCCATTGGACTAAATGTTTCATCGTAATCTAGTTCATACTATTGAGAGAAACCACGAGCTACCAATCATGCCTTGTACCTCTCGATTGACCCATCTGGGTGATGTTTTATCTTGCAAACCCACTTACATGATATGAGTTTCACATCTATTGGTTTTGACATCAAATCCCAAGTTTGATTTTGCTCAAGTGCATCGATCTCTTCTTTCATAGTTGTCATCCACTCAGAACTCTATGATGCTTCTTCGAATGTCTCAGGTTTTATTATAGTGTCTTCTGCGACTATGACTGCATTGACGTATTTGGGATTTGGCCTTTGTGTTTTTGTTGACCTTCGAAGTTGAGATTGCAGAGTTGATTCTTCAGTTTCGTTGGGCTCACCTTCATCATTTGGTTGTTGATACATGCCAGTTCGCCAAGGACTCTGAGTCACATTTTGTTCGACATCATCATTATTTTGATCTTTTGATTAATTTGAACTTGGTTGAAGTTGAACAATATGCTCATCCATCTTTTGTTGTATTTTGTCTCCAAATTCTCTGGAGTCTGGCAACACCTACTTCTCTAAATCCCACCAAGAAGAGACTTCATCGAACACCACATCTAGTGAAGTATAGCATCTTCCACTCGTTGGATCGCAATATTTCCACCCATTTCTTTGGCTGTCGTATCCCATAAAAATACATATAATAGCTTTCTTATCACACTTGCTCTGTAGATGATTAGGTACATAGCATATATAGTCAAATACTCAAAAATAGCTAAATGTAGGTTTCACGTTCCACAGTTTCTCAAAGGGAGAAATAAATTCTAATTTTGGTTAAGGAAGTCTGTTGATCACAAAGGCTACAGTCCTCATTGCTTCCGTCCAAAACCTTCCTAGTACATTATTTGCATGTAGCATACTTCGACAGACTTCTACAAGATATTGGTTCTTTCTCTCAACTACACTATTTTGTTGCAGTGTGTTGGCACAAAGGTATTGATGACATATTCCACATTGCCTTAGGTATTGAGAGAACTCGCTTGAGTTATATTCTCCTTCGTTGTCTGTGCATAAGTAATAAATCTTCTTTTCCACTTCTCATTCAACTGACTCTTTGAACTCTTTAAATTTTGAGAATGTGTTAGATTTTTCTTTCATAAAGAAAACTCACACATGCCTTAAAGAAGTCATCAATGAATGTCACTATGTATTGCATACCACAAATTGACTGTTGCTTAATTGGTCCGGATACATCAGAATGAACTAACTCTAATGATTTTTTTGCTCTAAATTTTGATTCATCGTATGGCAGTTGGTGTGCTTTACTATATTGACATCTTGCACAAATTGTGTCTATTCGCACATCAAGTTGAGGAAGCCCTTTAAGTATCGACTTTTTCATCATCACACTTAGCTTGAAATAGCTAACTTGACCTAAGCATGTGTCATAGATCTAATGTCTCATTTTTTCTTGTCCTATCTACATATGCAGATTCTGCTGACATCATGTAGACATACTCCAATCGTCGCCCCTCCATTGTTGGTATTTTTGAGATTTTTAAATCATGATACACATTCACATCTTGAGGACCAAACAAGATATAGTGACCTGACGATGTTAATTGAGCCACAGACAATAAATTTTTCTTCATTCCTAGGACATGGTAAACATCTTGAAGTGACACCTAGTTAGAATTATATCGAGGTATAACTATTGTCTTGCCGATATGAGCTATCAGTAACTTTGAGTTGTCGGTTGTCACTACCACATGACCTCCTTTATACTCAGACAAGTTTTGCAACTTTTTTTTGTCACCTGTCATATGATTTGAGCAACTGGAATCTACGATCCAGTCATTTTTGTAGTCAATATATTATGATATTGTTACATTGAGAGCTAATTATTTTTCCTCCATAGTGAATAACACTTCGACATCCCAACCATCTTTATTATTCTCCTTAAAACTGGACGTAGCAGTGTTACTTTCAATAGATTTTTTCTTGGTCCAACAATCTTTCGCCATGTGACCCATCTTCCCACAGTTGTAACTTTTCATCGAACTTTCTACTATTACTGCGATTCTTTGAAGCTCCCCCTAAACGAAAGTCTCCATTGTCATTATTCTTTTTAGATCCACTGCCAATGTACCACTTGAAAGTGTCTTTACTTTTGCTGGTAAAGAATGTTTCCTTTTCACCCTTCAGCGAGACTCATCCCATTTTCTCAATCATAGCTTCCTGTCTTGCAAGCAAATTTTCAAACTTAACAAGTGATGGTTGTGTTGGCCACTCCTGTACAGCAGCAAAGAACTCACGGTATTCGGGTCTGAAACCATGGATAATTATTTTTTTTATCCTGGTTTCTCCAATATGAGTTGTCGGATCTAGCTCTGAAATTTTGCAACATATCATTTTCACATTGCACCATTGATAGCAAATCGTTCTCGAGAAATTGCAATATTGTATCAATCTTCTTTGAGAATAGTGTAACAAAAGTGTCTCATGTTTCCTTTGATGTTTTGGCATCTCGAATGTGCTCCAATATTTCTTATTTAATTGTGGTTTTTAAAGCAAATATTGTTTTATCTACTTTAATTTTTCACTTTTGCAAAACATCTTCTGTCGTCAATTGTGTAACTTCACTACCATTGACGGCATCTCAAAGGTCTTGACCTTGTAGGTAAGACTTCATACATATTGCCCATGTGTTGTAGTTTTTGTTATTGAGTTTCTTGATTCCTCTGACTACTTGAAAGTCACTCATCGTGTCAATATGATTTCGACTATTCCGAACAAGTTTGATCAACAAACTTTTAGTGTGCCAAATTTCTCACGACTCAAGATAACTATACTAAGAACGATATCTGATTGTGCCGCTCTGATACCAATTTTCAAAAGCGAATAATAATTTAACTTATTTTCTGATGTGATGGATCCACTTATTAGTGGTAATCACATAGCATATGATAAGTAAATATTAATACTCAAATTAGGCTCTGATACTAATTCTTGAGAAAAAAAAAATTAGAACGAACAACTCTAAATTAAATATTTCAAAGAATAAATTTTCTCAAAAAATTGAAGATATAACAAAAACTTAACTGAGCTATAAATATTACAAAGAAAGCTCTCAATTCTTACAAACACTCAAGACTTGTAGTCTTATTTTTCTTCTTTACTCTATGATGATTTAAACCTTGGAAATGTGTCTATTTATAGGTTCAAAGTTAAATCCACACCATACATTTATTCAAATTTTCACCATACATTTGGTGAAAAATTTGGTGTGTAGGTATACCTAATATTGACTTAATTTTTTAATAAATTAGGTGGAGATGGATGTATCTAATATTTGCTTAATTTTTCAACACAATAAACTTCATTTTTCAACAAATTGGTGGTAGGTATATCTAATATTTGAATAAATTATTTGATATTAATTATTAACACCAACCTGTATTATTCAATATTAATTTAGTTCCGGCTAAGGATTTTAAACTTTATAATTATTACCAATTGGAGTTAGCTATTTGGTATATTTAACATAAAATAATTATCATAAAAGTGAAAGGTCATGTGTTCAACTTCGAAAAAACTTTTTTATTTTACTTTCGGTTATTGAGATTTTCTAATCTTCAAATTACATCCAATTGTATATCCAATTGTGTCTTCTAATCTATTTGGTATAATGTATAAATTGATTACTACTAGTTAATTATAATTAGAATTAACTTCTAATTTCATTATGTGATTTTATATATATATAAATGAATTCCCTTTAATAATAATCATTTTGGAAAAAAAATGAAAAATGTTTCACTTTGAATTTCTAATTAGAATAAAACGCAATTAATTTTTATAATCTTTGAAATATACCTAAAGAAGTGATTAAAATTTTTTATTTACAAATTATTTACCAAATATATTACATTCATGTTTATGTGTGGGAATTTTCTTTATCACCTTTCAATAATTTGATGATTCACTTTCCCTATATTACGAAGACTTTAACTATCAAATCCAATGTATAAGTAAGTTTAATAGCATCAAATCAAATATACTTAATTAATTTTTTTTTGAAATATATATAATTAAAGTTGGAGCTACATATTCTTAACCAAAGCAAACATATTTTTGTAACCTAAATCAGGACAAGATTAAAAATCTTGGATTTGCCGAAGAGACAATTCTTAATATTTTACAGGTTTGATGACGAGGGGCTTCTTTATGCTTTCTAGTTGGAACAGGTCACTGTGTCCAAATTGCCTATTCATTTCATTGTTATGGGCCCTATTTTGCATTTATGGCCCAAAACATTTCCAAAAACTCGGAAACGTTCATTTAAAAATTAAAACATTATTTCCTTTTTTTTAGAGAATAAATACAATCAGGTTTCCGTGTAATTCCTGCAAGATTAATGGATTAATTCCAAAATTTTCCGTCGAATGCTCTCGATACTTAAATAAGAAATTTTATTTAATTATTCTAATTGGTGTTAGCTTAATTAGTACAACCACTGTTAATAGTCATACCAATAATTCTAGATATTTAATGCTTAAAGATAGATTTCTTGAAGTAGGAATTCTAATTATCATGGGATATCATCCATTCTTCAGGTTCAAGGTATTATCAATTATTTTCAATTTAACGTTCTTTAAAAAAAGTAAAAAATAAATCATGGTGAGTGGTAATCACTTAATTAGCATACTTGAGAGCACATGAAACTGTTAACCTTTCTGAGATCACATTGCCATCTAATTAAAATTTCTCTTTAAATGGAAAGTTATCCTTCTCAACAATTCAAAATAATCATTTTATTTTTTATTTAGATCATGTCTATATTGGATCAAATTAATAATATATATAATGTCATATAAATTATTTTAGTCGTAAGGCATAAAGTGTCCCTGTATTTATAGTTTATTAAAATATTTTTTTGTTCAATTTGTCTCTAAATTCAGTTTGTAATCCATATTATTTCTTTGTATTTTAAAAAAATGTAACATCCCGTCCTCTAATGCTATATCAACATGTTATATCAACATTCAACATGATAAAAATGTTAACATGATATGATAACGTATTAGTATTTAGACTGAAAAATATTTAGAATGTAAATTGGACTGAAAAATATTTTAGAAAAAAATGATAAAAACAGATTAATACAATAAGCTGGATATGACTTAATATATTATTTTATTTATATAACATTCACTTTTTAATTAGTTTCATATATATAAATTCAATCTAGATAAACATTTTACTTTGTCATAACACATTTTCCTCAAAAAAAAAAAAATCGAGATCAATAAATACCTACTGCGAGAGCACTTCCAGCAAGGATAATGGGCTGTTATTTTGTAATTGCTTTGATCAAATATGTGATGACCTTTTTTTTCTCAATTCTTTTTTTGTTTGTTCTTCTAGTTTTCTGGGTTTTCTATTTGTTTTGATGGAATCTGATTGGGTTTTGCTTCAATTAGGTGTGTGAAATAATTGAATTTGCTATATTTTGGAGTTAGTCTGATAGTGTTTTAATTTTTGCATTTTGGACTTGGATTTTTTAAATATTTTTTAAGGTGATTTTTTTAGTTTTTTTTTTCTTCTCAATATCTCTATTTCACAAAATGATTTTTCTGGAAGTAAAAAGGTGAGGGTAAAAACATCACTTTATCTTATATAATTTCTACAAATTCTTTTCCCAAAAATTATACTTATTGATTTGATTTTTTAATAAAATAATATTTATTTTAACTCTGTTAAGTGAAAATAATAATATTTTATTCGAACGGTTAAATTTAGACTTAAATATTATGTGAACAAATAACTAGGAATTTGATTAAATAAAAATAACAGTTCATTCAATGCAATAAATATTAGAGATTTAATAATCAAATATTACTTATAGTTAAAGGAATATGGTAATGAGTTTAACTTCTTTTTTTTTGTTATCCCAACTGAAAAGAATTCGAATCCATGCAGCTTCTTAATTGCA
Source organism: Triadica sebifera (assembly GCA_023653625.1). NCBI lineage: Eukaryota > Viridiplantae > Streptophyta > Magnoliopsida > Malpighiales > Euphorbiaceae > Triadica > Triadica sebifera. The sequence goes on from CM042900.1 coordinate 29,990,406, forward strand.
AGGCATTAGTAATGGTAGGACTTTACCTTAAATTGTGAGAGCAATCCCTTTGTCAATTGTCAATTGTCAATGGATTTCTTTTAGTTACCTAAAATGCTTTCTATAACAACTAATTCTAAATTACCTAACAAAGGCATAGTGGGATATGACATATGTCCCCATAAACATAGGACTTACAGGGCTCCACTCCCTTCCAATAATTTCTCGAATGGTCTTCTTTTGGTAATGTACATCAATTACTTGAATATGGTGCTTTGTTTTTTTTTTTTTTTCATTTTTCATCTTTCTTTTGATTGGCAGATGCTTATGTATAATCCCTTTTATAGGGACCATTCATACATAACTTTTAATACCAAGTTGTTAAAAAAAAAAAAGAAAAAAACATTGCAAGGGGTCAACCAATTCCATTAATTCCTCCTTCTCTATGTACAATGCTTTGAAATTCTTTCAGTCTTTCTCTTTTATTCATATCCTTTTCTAATCCAACTTGATTTATCTTCTTTCCTTTCAAATCTTTTGATGCTTCTATCTGTTGCAGTATCGATGTGTCAATCTTTTATTTTCCCAACTTTTTTATGCTAAATTTAAAAATATCAAATATATATGACCCTCTCTAATTATTTTTTCTTTTTTCCTTAATTAAACTGTTAAAGTATGGATTCTTAAAATAATAATAATAACAAAAAAAATGGATAGAATTTTTAAATTAAATTTAGCACATATTAAGATCCAAAATTTCTTTTATTAACTCAATCAAAAAATTAAAAACATATTCTTATTTAGCTAATTTTCTCATAACCTTCTCCTTATGAAAATAAAATTCTATTTTTTTAACAAAAAATTATCTAATCATTTTTGATAGATTTATCTTAAATAAAAACCTAAGTAATTATATCAAGCATCATGAGGCTCATATACTAAAATAAAATATCATATACATAAAATAGTTATTAATTTATTTATATAATATTTTATTATAAATTCAGCCAAAAGTTCAAATATTTATCAGAAATAAATATTAATTAGAGAAATCATAACACAATCACAACTGATATTGGTGGAGATTAAAAAAAAAAAAAAGCCTGTGCGACCAATAGGATTGGGTAGGTCCCACTGAAGAAATATCCCACAGGATAAGATGTATTCAGCCCCTGATATAGGGAATAATTCCCCTTTTCTCTTGATATGGAAATATATGTAAAAAAGAATAAATCATACGGCCCAAAATGTCCCATCACTTTGACCTTTGAACCCGTCGTGGGATTCGTTGTAGCTTTTCTCCAGTAATATGCTCCCATATCTATTCGGTCCTACACTCGTATTCTTTTTCCACGTGTCATCCTGTAATACTAATTTTTCTTTTTCGCTACTTCTAGAAGAAAATAAAAATTAGAAATTAAAATCAGCCGGCTAGTGCTAGTGATCTGCTGTTAACAATAACTGAAACTGATAGTGTTTGGTAACTCATCCATTTAAAAATTAATTATAATTTATAAAATAATTATGTTATTGTATTAATTTATATTTTATATTTATTTATAATGTATATTATATATATAATAATTAATTAAACATAAAAATATAATTTTTAGCCATTAAAACTTATTATAAATTGATATAAGTATAATAAAATTAAAAATATAATTTTTATATTAATTATCTATAAACTTGTTTTTTATATAAAAAAATTGAAAATTTTAGTTTTTTTACAAAAAATCTGTTTTCAGTATAAAACTTAAAAACTGATGCTTTTACTTTTATTGTTTTAAATATTTAATTCAGTTTTTAATTTGTTTGACTTTCTAAAAATTGAATTAATCAAACATTTAATTCAGCTTATAGAGCTATAAACAACTAAACCAAATATAATTTAAATATTTGGTGGAAATTTCATTTTCTTTTCAGGATAAAAAAATGAAAGCATTTTCAAATGCTTTTTAAAAAATTGCATGTGTTCACTTTTTAGTTTATAAAATTATATAAACATATTTGTTTGGAATTAGAGAAGATAAACCTAGAAGAAAAAATTTTTACGCGGTTAATGAATAATAATACACACCATATTCGTTTCCCCACCCCCTAATTGGGAGTAAAATCGACTTTAGCTGAATCGATACAATTTGATATTTAAATTTGACTTGATTAAAAAATTTGATATTTGAATTTGATCAAAATTTTTTAATTGTTCCACGACTTGAAAAATATTTGAATTTTCCGAGTTCAATTTCACAAAACTCGAATTAACTAAAAAAATTAATAAATAGTATACTCAATTCGAAATCAATTCGAGTTAACTCGATTTGATTAAACTCGAATATATTTAAACTTAATAAAAATATTGAGTGTATAAAATTCATTTAATAAATAAAAAATATCTACTTAATTAAACTCGTAAATTTTATGAGTTAAATATTATGATACTCGAACTTAATTCTATAAACTATTCGAATTCAAGCTAAAGTCTATTAACTATGAGCTAAATACAAATATTTTACAAGTATAACTCATATAGTTTGATTTATTTACACTCATAATCTCAACACAACTAATATGTTATGTATGTGCGATAATGTTTAACTAATTATTTTTATAAAATATATTATTTATAATTTTTAAAAATCAAATGTAATAATTTATTATAATTAAGTTAATTATAAAATAAAATACATTATATTTTAATATATTTTAATTTTATTGACTATCTAAAATCTTTTAGGGATTTTTTTTATTTACAACTTTGATAGTCTTATTCACTTAAGATGTTCAAGTTCAATTTATTTATCTTTCTTAAATTATATAATAATAATAATAAAATTATAATTTATGAAACTCTACTTTTAAAATTAACAATAAGTGTTCGCTTATATATTTATTATAATGTTAAATAGCAGTACAATATAACGTACTAGTATTATTTTAAATCAATAATAATTAAAAAAATTTATTTTTAAAATCATTATATAACATTCGTATTGCTTGTAACAAACCATATAATAGTATTATGTTGTTATTTAAAATCTTGATATTTATGGAACTCTATTTTTAAATCTATATTTTTATATTCTTTTTCTCCTCGTGTTATTTGGTTTATAAAGTTTTTTTGGAATGAAGTTGTTCCCGATTGAAAAATATATATCCAACAAAAGAAAAGAAAATATATATTATTAGTTTTTATTTAATGTAAATGTTCTTTCCAGAAATTTTGTTAATTTTAGGGTTATCAAAATTTTGTTTGGTTACGGTTTAAAAGTTTAATTTAAAACTGATTAAAATTTTTTAAAAATGATTCAATTTTATTTATTTTTTTTAAAAAAGGGATTGAATATGAACATTTCACCGTCTTTTAACTTTTTTTTTTAACATGAGACGTGATATGCTTGAAATTTGAAAGTGTCATATTCAAAATGATTTAAAAAATAAATGTGAATATAATTTTTTGAAAAAAAGTTAAAGCGAATTTAATAATACAATAATATAATTAACTTGAAAATTTTAATTTAAATAATAAAATAATTATTCCAATCAAAATGAAAATATGGGAATTGACCTCTAAAAATTTAATCATATATTTATTTAGTTGATTTATTCTGATTTTTTTAGAGTTTTTCCTAGACTGGAAGTCCCAAAAATTCAAATCCAAACAAAGTCGGCCCTACCCGTTTGGATGGTAAAAGAATTGTAAACATCCGAATTACGTGTCAAGATGATATTGGTTAAGATAGTAGTTTTACAGCACCGAAGCGTTTACGTAGTCCTTCCGAAAAAAGCTGGAAGCAACATTAGTTCTGTGTTCGGAGTTCTAACCAGGCAAAGGTAAAAACTCGTCCGCCACGCACGCAAACGGCAACAGTCACCCAATTGGCAACGTTAGTGTTATTTTTGTGTTTTTCATTAACAAAAAGCGAAAAGAAATCTGACCGTGCTCGTCTCTCTCCATTTTAGCAGAAGTAGAAAAAGAGTAGGAGTAGAGAGCAACAGATACAGATAGAGAAAGAAGGGAAGAAGAGGAAACAGAGAGAAGAGCGCACACGTTTGGGGGTCAAAGAAAACAAAAAAAAGTAGAGAGAAAGCAGAATAAGGGTTGATAGACTGTGGAATCTTAAAGAATCACACACAAAGTTTCGGGTTTTTCTTTGGGTTCTTTCCTTTTGCGAACCCACCCTTAACTACTGCGTGCTTCGTACGGTCTATCCACCCTAATCTGCAATCATAATCTTCGCCCAATTTCTCCATCTCCCCCTTTCCTAACTTGTCAGACGCTCCTCCCCTCCAAATATTTAAGTATTTTTTTCTTAATTATTTGATTTTAATTTATAATATGGTTAGAGGTTAATCTTTTCCTTGTTTAATTCTTAGAGCTATTTTGTTTTTCTTTTCAGTGTTCTTTCTGAGCGTTGTGTTGCTAGTCTTTTTGTTTTTAGCTCATTACTATGACGGAGGGTGAGAGTAGGGTTTCAGGGACTGGCGGCGGCGGCGGCCCATCTTATTGGCTTGATGCTTGTGAGGATATTGCTTGTGATCTTATTGACAGTTTTGTTGATTTTGATACTCCAATTGTTCAAGGTTCAGTTGATGATACTTCGAATCAGGATAATCTTGTTAATGATTTCTTCGGAGGTATTGATCACATTCTTGATAGTATTAAGAATGGTGGCGGGTTGCCTCTGCTTGCTAATGGCTATAATACCGATAATGGTGCAGCTGCTATTGTTGGAAATGGAATTCAGGATTGCAATATTGACCAGGGTTGGTTTCATAATGAACCAGCTGAAATTTGCATGAGTGGGGTGGAAACTTCCTCATTACAACTGAATGTCAGTGATACAAACAAATTTGAAAGTAAAGGTCGGGTGGAAAATTTTGCTAATGGGTTGAATTCTTTCGATAGTAAAGGAGAGGGGAAATTGAATTCATTGGATTATTCTGTTAAAGGAAATGAGAGTCGGGGTGATATTGAAAGGTCAAGGGAACGAGATTTTGATGGGGAACAAAGGTACTGTAAAAGGACTAGGAGAGGGCAGCCCGCACCTAGGGATAGGGAGAGAAGCTTTAACAGGAAGAGGCTGCGAGATTGGGATGACAATGGTAGAAGGGACAGGGATCATATTCGGAGAAGAGATTGGTATGGTGGTGGTGGTAGGAGGGATAGGGAAGTAAGGGGTTACTGGGAAAGGGACCGTACAGGGTCCAATGAGATGGTTTTTCGCGTAGGTACATGGGAAGCTGACTGTTACAAAGAAGAAAAGGAAACCAATGACAAAGATCACGAGTGTAATGGGAAGGCAGAGAAGAAACCGGAGGAGATTAAGGAGAAAGTCCCCGAGGAACAAGCTCGTCAATATCAATTAGATGTTCTTGAACAGGCCAAGAAGAAAAATACTATAGCTTTTTTAGAAACTGGTGCCGGAAAGACCCTCATTGCTGTACTTCTCATTAGAAGTATTTTTAATGACTTGCAGAGGCAGAACAGGAAAATGCTTGCTGTATTTTTGGTTCCTAAGGTTCCGCTTGTCTATCAGGTATTTTATTTTAAACATTTGGTTTTATTTAATATTTAACCTTGAAGGGTGGCCATTGATCGTTGTAGTGATTAAATGGCTTTGCTGTGCTTTTCTAATTTCAGCAAGCAGAAGTCATTCGTGAGCGTACTGGTTACCAAGTTGGTCATTATTGTGGAGAAATGGGTCAAGATTTCTGGGATGATCGCAGATGGCAGCGCGAGTTTGAATCAAAACAGGTAACTCTTGAAGTTTCTGTGCTGACTTTTGATTCTCCTGTACTTTTAGCTGCTCTTCATATGCCACAGTTGTCTAGTTTAATAACTATTTTTACACATTTACTTAATTTAGTGCCAAATGTTGTAAACGTCCTGCTGTTTTCTACTTGATATATATTACTAATATATTAGCATTATTAAACCACCTTGACATTGTTACAACTGATGGTGTTGATTTATCTTTTTGATCATCGTGACTATTTAGTTATTCCATGATCATGTCCCTAGCATGAGGAAACCTCTTATGCAAGTCAAGTTAAACAAGGAAATACTTTGCTGTTAAAACCATACTTTGTGGTTTAAGTATGCTTTTGAAAGATATTTAATGAGTGGCATTCTCTAATTGAAGCATTTCCTCGTAGTTTTAGTCTTATAGGTTTGGTGGAAGACATTTGAATTCCTTGGTTTGCTCAAATGGTGCAATGGAAATTGCAATCATGAATTGTGAAGTCACAGAGTTGATTTGTTTGAAGTTCTGCTCTGAGTCTGTTTGTAGTCTAAGTTTTGAATTGGATAACGTTCATATATGTTACAATTTAGCATCTCTAAACTTAGATTCCCTATGATTTAGTCTAAGTTTATTAGGTTGCCCAAAATTTTCTCCAAATTTAAGGGTTTGGACTAGTCACTGGTCCATAACTAAGAAGAGGCTGGACAGTGATAAGTTGAGGAGCTGCAAGGTCTTAGTGATCCCAGAAGCTTTTAGCCTGAATGTGACATCGCAAAAAGCAATGCAACTTACCAGTTTGTTCATGCATTGCCTCACATATTTCTCTCCTTTTTTAAGAATCTTTTTTTTATGGAAGCACGTATTCTGGAATGCCATTTGATGAGAAATCCATGATATAAATATTTCTAATAGTGTTTTGGCTACAGACTAAGGGTTATACTATCTTTTCTCATCTTGGAGTGATTTTTGGAATGCTAGATATATAGAACTATTCTTGAGGCCTCACCGATGAGCTTGAACTTTTAGATTAAGTGGTTCTTCGACATGGTATCAAAGCCTCCTAGACCAAATGATCCATTATTTGAATCCTGGCCACCCTCATCTTATTAATTAAAATTTCAGCACAATGTGAGATGACCCTATGGTTGTCCACTAACTCCACTCTTCAAGCCTAAGGGGCATTTGTGTGCAGGGATGAGTCCGAGATATAAAATTATTCTTGGATATGTCACCTATAAGCTTAATGTCACGGGTTACTCTCTCCCCAAAAGATCGATCTGGTGGGGTGTGCAGCGCCACCGCTTATAGCTAGGACTCATTCCCTTCACCTATCCGATGTGGGATTGAAGTCTGTGACATTCTCCCCCACCCAATCCTGTGACGCCCTCGTCACAGTGGGCCCCCCTGCCTGCCCCAAACCCGGGGTGCTTGGCGAGACATCGGAGTCGGATTAGGGTCGGCTCTGATACCACTTGTCACGGGGCCATTACTCTCTCTCCAAAAGATCGATCTGGTGGGGTGTGCAGCGCCACCGCTTATAGCCAGGACTCATTCCCTTTACCTATCCGATGTGGGATTGAAGTCTGTGACATTAACCTCTTAAGTTGAATGGTTCTTTTACATGGAACATCGATTTTACAAGCTCTTTGTTCTTTATTCAAATTTTCTATGAATGTTTCTTTGTCTCTAAGTCTCTTTTTTTTATTGGGTTGCGTTGAAGATCCTTGAATGGAGTTTTCCATTCATCACCTTTTCTCATCAAGGAAGCCACTTGTTGCCAACAGGTTTATGAGTGTGTGTTTGATTGGTTTAGGAATGCACTGCACATTTGATGTGGCTATGTTAAGACACTGGTTATGCACATTCTTCAATGTCATGGAACAGAAAATATGTTGTTATGTTGCTGTTCTTGATGCAAATAACAGGAGAATCACATTCTTGTCATATGTGTTTTAAGTGTTTATGTGTGTAATTCTTAATTGGGGTTGTCCATTTTTAATAGTTTTCAACAGATATATATCTCAGTTAAGACTGTGGGGTTTCTGTCCTTGGCTTTTTGAATCTGATAAATGGTCAATTTGGTTTCCTTCCATCTTTTGCTTGGTTCCTCCCTCTCTTGTCAATGCATTCCATTGCCTGTTTCTGCCTGCAGGTTTTAGTGATGACGGCTCAAATTCTTTTGAACATTCTGAGACACAGCATAATCAAAATGGAAGCAATCAATCTTCTTATTCTGGATGAGTGTCATCATGCTGTGAAGAAACACCCATATTCTTTAGTTATGTCTGAGTTCTATCATACAACACTTAAGGAAAAGAGGCCATCTGTCTTTGGAATGACAGCTTCCCCTGTTAATTTAAAGGGTAATTATTTATCTGTCTCCTGATTATCTACTGGCAAATATGCTTCTTTTGAAGTTATTTACTTTACTAGCAGGGACATATTTTTGGTCAAGATTTTACACGGACAAATTCATTTTGCATAAATATTTCAAACTCTAATTTCTTGTTGCGGCCTCATTTTGTTCTTTTCTTCAGGTGTATCCAGTCAAGTGGACTGTGCTATAAAAATTCGTAATCTTGAAAGTAAATTAGACTCCATTGTTTGTACAATAAAAGACCGCAAGGAACTGGAAATGCATGTGCCGATGCCTGCAGAAATTGTGGTTGAATATGACAAAGCAGCTAGTTTATGGTCCCTTCATGTACAAATAAAGCAAATGGAAGTGGCTGTCGAAGAAGCTGCACAATCAAGCTCCAGAAGAAGCAAATGGCAATTTATGGGAGCTCGAGATGCGGGGGCTAAGGAAGAGTTATGCCAAGTTTACGGTGTTTCTGAAAGAACAGAAAGTGATGGGGCTGCTAACTTAATTCAAAAACTGAGGGCCATCAATTATGCACTTGGTGAACTGGGTCAATGGTGTGCTTACAAGGTAGCAATTTCTTGTTCTTTTGTTTGTCTTCATCGACAAAGTAATAGATTGTGGAAACATTTATATTGTCCATGTCTTTTGCAGGTTGCACAATCCTTTTTGATGGCATTACAAAATGATGAGAGGGCAAACTACCAGCTTGATGTCAAGTTTCAAGAATCCTACTTGGAAAAAATTGTTTTGCTCTTACAGTGCCAATTATCAGAGGGAGCTGTGACAGATAAAGACACAAAATCTCCTGACAATGAGACTGGAGTTACTCAAGATGGGACTGATCCTGATGAGATAGAAGAAGGAGAGCTCCCTGACAGTCATGGTGGGTATAGTCATTGATTCTTGTCAATATAGTAATATGCAGTTCAGTTTTTTGTAGAACTTGTAGCCAATTCTATTGGTTTGTAATAGATTGCTTAAGTTGATCTTTGTAAACATGTTGAGTCTAAATTTTCTGGAATTATTCCTTACATGGGCTGCAGAAAAATTTTAAAAATTAAATTGCTGAAGAACAACTGAATATACAGGGGCAGTGGAATTTAGACTAGTCCAGATAATATAAGTAAAAGGATAATTTAAGTTTGGGAAATGGTCTTGTGTGCAAAATGGAGGGAATTTAGCGAAGGTTCACCTCACCCGTACGACCTTTAATGAGGTGGGGCTCACATGGGTCACCCAACAACATACACTGGTGAATTTGCTTGACTTGAGCATGTGCTACTTATTTTTTGTAAATTTATGAATTCATTATGCTATATTGATGAGATAATTTGACACTTCTTACATGCTTATGTATTTTGGCGATTTAACCTCCTATTTTAAAAAGAAAGTAAAAGTGTTATGAATTTATTATTCATTATATTATTTTTTGAAGAGATTTTTGACACTTCTTGCATGTTTGTGTATTTTGGTGGTTAAGTTGTCTCTGGTGGAGAGCATGTGGATGTGATAATAGGGGCTGCTGTAGCTGATGGAAAAGTGACCCCAAAAGTGCAATCCTTAATTAAAATTCTTCTGAAGTATCAGCATACTGAGGATTTTCGTGCAATCATCTTTGTTGAGCGAGTAGTAGCTGCTTTAGTACTTCCCAAGGTTAAAATATCTCAATGCAATTAATTTTGAATTTGGTTCTTGCGATGTGGTTTCCTTCCAACTTCCTGACAGCATTATGTTATGTTTTGCCAAGCTTGCAGGTTTTTGCAGAGCTTCCATCTTTGAGTTTTGTCAGGTCTGCAAGTTTGATTGGGCACAACAATAGTCAGGAAATGCGGACTTCCCAGATGCAAGACACAATAGCCAAATTTCGAGATGGTCGTGTATGTCCAAATGCAAATCATCGACTCAATTTCGTAAAGACATTATTTCTCAGTAGGTGTTTAAGACAATGCGTGTATGAAATTTTGTAGGTGACTTTGTTGGTTGCTACCAGTGTTGCTGAGGAAGGACTTGATATTAGGCAATGCAATGTTGTTATTCGCTTTGATCTTGCCAAAACTGTTCTGGCATACATTCAGTCCAGGGGTCGTGCAAGAAAACCTGGTTCAGATTATATCTTGATGGTTGAGAGGTGATATGTTGGATATGTTTAATTCAAAGTTATCTTCAGATTAGTTCTAGAATTAGAAAAATATAAATATTTCTAAATCGATTAGTTCTAGAAATAGAAAAATATAAATATTTCTAAATCGCAGGGGAAATTTGTCTCATGGAACATTCTTAAGGAATGCTAGGAATAGTGAGGAGACATTGCGGAAAGAAGCAATTGAGAGAACTGACCTTAGTCACCTTAAGGATACTTCAAGGTTAATTTCTGTGGATTCAGTACCAGGAACTGTATACCAGGTGGAGTCTACTGGTGCTATTGTCAGCTTAAATTCTGCCGTTGGGCTTGTCCATTTTTATTGCTCTCAGCTACCCAGTGACAGGTTCTTTGTTTCTCAATCTACAGGTTCCAGTTTAGCTATTATTTTTTCTTGCTTCGCACTGATATTAAACTTTTGTTCAAATGAATTCTGTCAAACAGGTATTCAATACTTCGTCCTGAGTTTATTATGGAGAGGCATGAAAAACCAGGAGGTCCCACAGAATATTCATGCAAGCTTCAACTTCCCTGTAATGCACCATTTGAGAAGCTTGATGGTCCTGTATGCGGTTCCATGCGTGTTGCACAACAGGCAAGCTATTACGTTGGTGAATTCTCTTGCTAGCCTCACTTTCTTCAAGAAGCTGTATTAATTGTCTGTTTCATGTGTAGGCTGTTTGTTTGGCTGCTTGCAAGAAGCTCCATGAGATGGGAGCATTCACTGACATGCTCTTGCCAGACAAGGGAAGTGGAGAAGAAAGAGAACAGGTTGACCAGAATGATGAAGGTGAACCACTTCCTGGGACTGCTAGGCATAGAGATTTCTATCCTGAAGGTGTAGCCAAAATACTCCAGGTTAGTTTGTCAGATGCATATCACTGCCTGTTAGTTAATGTTAGGTGTAATTACAAAGAATTTAGAGAATTTGATACTTTCATTGATAGGCAAAGGGTACTATATATACAGTCCCAATGATTACAATTTAGGAAACAAATCAACCTAATTAAGCTAATTACATAACCTTTGCTAATTAGGAATATTTACAGAGTTTACAGCTAGCTAATTAGGAATAATATCTTGTAATACAACACTCCCGCTCAAGTTGGAGCATATATATCAATCATGCCCAACTTGTTGCAAAAATAAGAAACCCAAGCTCTATTAAGAGCTTTTGTAAAAATATCTCCTAACTGCTCTCCAGTCTTCACATAAGCTGTAGAAATCAAGTTCTATTGAACTTTCTCACGAACAAAATGACAGTCTATTTCAGTATGTTTAGTTCGTACGTGAAAAACTGAATTTGAAGCAATATGAATTACAGCCTGATTATCACACCATAGCTTTACTGGAACTGTTACTTTAAGACCAACCTCATTTAAGAGTTGAGAAATCCACATAACCTCACTTGACGCTTGTGTCATTGCTCTATACTCGGATTCTGCACTAGACCGTGACACCACATTTTTCTTCTTACTTTTTCACGAAACCAAATTACTACCAACAAAAATACAATATCTATTAGTGGACCTTCGATCAATTTTGGAGCTAGCCCATTCCGCATCTGTGAAACACTTAATATTAGTGTGATCATGATTCTGATACAATATTCCCGGTTCAGGAGCTCCTTTCAAGTAACATAAGATTTGTTCTATGGCTGCCCAATGATGTATTGTAGGAGAAGACATAAATTGACTTACAGTACTGATTGAGTAAGCAATGTCTGGGTGGGTTACTGTGAGATAGTTCAACTTTCCAACTAGTCTTTTATATCGTTCAGGATCATCAAAAACATCTTCCTCCTTTGTGAATTGTTGGTTAGGAAGTATTGGAGTACAACATAGTTTGACTCCCAGTTTCCTAGTTTCTTTTAACAAATCCAAAACATATTTCCTCTGAGACATGAAAATGCCTTTTTTACTTCTTAACATTTCAATCCCTAAGAAGTATTTTAGGTGCCCCAAATCTTTAGTACTGAACTGGCTTTGCAAGAAGGATTTCAAGGATGAGATTCCCTGCATGTCACTTCCAATGATAACAATATCATCTACATATACAATGAGTAGAATAATGCCAAATGTGGATTGTTTATAGAAGACAATATGATTAGATTTGCTTTTTCTCATCCCAAATTTCTCTACCACCTGACTGAATTTTCCAAACCAAGCTCTATGACTCTGTTTTAATCCATACAATGACTTTTGAAGACGACAAACTTTTTCGGACTCCCCCTGAGCAACAAATCCAGGAGGTTGCTCTATATAAACTTCCTCCTTAAGGTCTCCATGCAGAAAATCATTTTTAACATTAAGCTGGTAAAGTGACCAATCTTATGTAGCCGCCAACAAAATAAACAAATGAACTGAAGTCAATTTGGTCATAGGGGAAAAAGTATCAGAATAGTCCGTTCCATAAGGTTGGGCATAGCCTTTAGCCACCAAGCGAGCCTTAAGATGAGCCACTGTTCCATCAGAATTAAATTTGACTGAAAACCCACTTGCATCCAACGGCTTTCTTGCGAACAGGTAAAGCTACTAGATCCCAAGTATCTTTTTCAGTCAAAGCACCCATTTCCTCAAGCATCGCATCACGCCACCCAAAATGAGATAAGGCCTGGTGAACAGACTTGGGAATCCCTATAGAATCAAGAGAAGCCACAAACGAACAAGAAGTAAACGATAAATGATCATATGTGACATAAGAAGAAATGAGATATGTGCACTGACGTTTACCTTTTCGAAGAGCAATAGACAAATCAGTGTCATTGGACATTGGATCTGATGACGAAGAGGAGACCAGTGCCGGAGTCATAACAGGAGGGTTGAGTCTGCGAGAATAGACTTGGGTAATAAGTGGTTTTGGTAGAGGTGTTGGCGGCGGTATGAGAAGTACATTGGAGTCTGGATAGGTGACATGATATATTAATAGATTATCATCCTCTTGTGAACAAATAGGTGTAGATGGAGCGGTAAAGAAAGGAAGATGTTCATGAAATGTAACATCAGCTGACACAAGATACCTATTTAGGAGAGGAGAAAAACACCTATATCCTTTTTGAAGACGAGAATACCCCAAGAAGACACATTTTAATGATTTTGGGTCAAATTCGGAAACCTGCAAACGAACATCACGAACAAAAGAACATCCAAAGATTCAAGGTTCAACAGGAAACACATATTGATTAGGAAATAAAATTTTATAAGAAATTTGACCAATTAGTACAGTAGATGACATTCGATTAATAAAAAAACAAGTTGTAGAAACAGCATTAGCCCAAAATTGTTTAGGAACATTGGTTTGAAATAAAAGAGCCCTAGCAGTTTCAAGGTGTCTGTTTTTTCTCTCAGCTACTCCATTTTGTGATGATGTATCAACACAAGATGAGTGATGGAGAATTCCATTATGAGCCATATAAGTCTGAAAAGAATCAGAAAAATATTTTTTGGCATTATCACTTCTTAATGTTTGTACAGGCCGACCAAACTGACTTTATATTTTAGCACAAAAATTCTTGAAATGTAAAAGCAATTCATAACGAGATTTCATAAAATAAAGCCATATTATATGAGAAAAATCATCCACAAAAGTAACAAAATATCTGAAACTAGTTTTAGACACAACGGGACATGGCCCCCAAATATCTGAATGTACTAACTCAAAAATATGACTAACCCTCTTAGTAACTCAAGAAACATAAGATGAATGGTGATGTTTTGCAAATTGACAAGACTCACAATCTAAAAAAGACACACTAGTGAGCTGAGGACATAACTTCTTCAACAAAGGTAAAGATGGATGCCCCAACTGACAATGAGCTTCAAAAGGAGATAAAGTGCCGGAACAGGCAATGGTCTGGGGTATCTGAGTATCCAAAATGTATAGACCTCCTGATTCTCGTCCTTTACCAATAATCCGTTTCTTCGAAAGATCCTGAAACAAACAATGATCAGGAAAAAATGAGATACAACAATTAAGAGCACGAGTGAGTTTATTAATAGATACCAGATTAAAAGAAAACTTTAGTAAACTTAGTATAGATGACAAAGACATTGTGGGTGTGAGATTGACAGTGCGAGAGCCAAGGACAGAAGAAATAGAACCATCTACTAAAGTGACTGAAGAAGAAAAGGTGTGAGATTGAAAAATGGAAAAGAGACTAGACTTACCTGTCATATGATCTGTTGCACCAGAATCAATGACTCACTGAGAGGATGAAGAAGAAAGAAGACATGTATTGGTTTTACCTGTCTCAGCCAGGGCAGTGATAGATGAAAAGGAGTTCTTTAATGCTTCTTGATACGAGGTAAATTTTGCATACTCATCTGAAGAAAATGTAATGGTTTGATCTGTGGATGGATTAAGAACATCATTCGTAGTGGCAACATGAGCCGACTGAAACCCAGAAGACTTCTGATTTTTCTTAAGCAATTTTTGACAAATCCTTTTAGTGTGACCTGGTTCATGACAATAGTAGCAAACTACTCCCGAGTCCTGAGTCCAACATTTCGTCCACTATTGCAACCTTTGTTACTATTTTGAGAACAAAATCTGCTAGTTGATCCGTTATTGTGACTGATAAATGCACCTGATTGTTGCAAAAATGAGACATGAGAGCTGGTATCTGTACGCAGGACCTTAGTAAAGGCCTCTTTTAGAGAGGTAATCTCAGGATTAAATAGAACCTGTGATTTAGCATCATCAAATTGAGGATTAATACCAGCAAAAAAACTCATAATAGCCATTTGTTCACGTTGAGTCTGTTGAACCCTAATATTAGTACTGAAAGGCAACAAGACATTTAATTCTTCATAAGTACGTTTGAAGTTCATGAAGTAAGTCTAAAGGGACTGATCCTGTTGTTCAGTCCGGTAAAATGCCTTGCAAACATCAAAGATAAGTGAACTATTTCCTTTACTAGAGAATAGAAAAGACAAATAGTCCATTAATTCTTTTACAAACTCACAGTGAGAACATGACCAACGTACTCATTTTCAATAGAATTACAGATTTGTAGATATAACTGAGCATCAACCCTTAGCCATTCACTACGTGTCTCATCAATAGGAGGGTCTTCAGTTAAATGATTGTCCATAGATATACTCTGGAAATACAAACGGACAGTCTTGCTCTAGTCTAAATAGTTAGTTCCATCTAATTTTTGTTTTGTGATTTTAGACAGGATGAGAATAACACTAGACATAACCATATTTTTCTGATCACTTGTCATCATAAACACAAGGAACACCCAAACAACACCTAGCAAAGTCAAACTCACTTAAAAATAGAATCAACAACACCCAAACAGCAACAAATAACAAAAGGCAGCACTTAAAATCAATGGGACAGAGAGGACATAATGGAAAAACTTCCCTGATGAGCAAACCAACGTGACAGAAGCAACACTCTGGTTGGGGCGACCGTTGGAGAAGAAACCGGCCAAAGTGGGTTTGACTTTGTGCGTGAATAACTGGGCAGAACTTTGTGCCGTGCGTGACTCTCATGCGCTGATCGTCCGGTGATTGGATTCTGGAGAGACGCTGATCGGAAGGTGGCGCTCCTCCTGGGACAGGCGGTGATAAGAAAAATTGATCACTCACAGGAGTGATCTTAACAGGTCGGTAGTTCTGCTCTCTAGGGTAGAAAGGAAACACGCAACCCAAAAAAAATTAGACGCTAAAATAAATTTCCCACCTAGTTTTGATATCATGTAATTACAAAGAATTTAGAGAATTTGATACTTTCATTGATAGGAGAAAGCGGATATATATAGCCCTAAGGATTACAATTTAGGAAACAAATCAACCTAATTAAGCTAATTACATAACCTTTGCTAATTAGGAATATTTACAGATTTTACAGCTAGCTAGTTAGGAATAATATATTATAATACAACATTAGGTGATTGACAATGGTAATTGTCAAGGGGCGGACTGCAAAAGATTCCTCTCTCTGAGTTCACATGTTATTCTGTTTCTATTTTGGAAGATGTAGCTAGCCATCATATTTTTGAAACAATGGCCTGATGGTTTTGGTAGTTAAATAACATCTATTGTGGATCTTTTTTCAATTAACTGTGTGAACGTGTTTTGTTCTCAAATCGTGTCATCGGTGATCGGATTCATTAAAGGGAACATAGACCTTAGGATTCGTTAGAGAAAGACCCAAACATTTTAATTTTATGAAATTTCTGACTTAATTTTGTTGATTAAATTTTGCCTCTTTAAATAGAGGTTACAAGTCTAGAAAATAGAAAAGCAAGAGATTCAATAATATAGAAAAACTAGAGATTACAATAAAATAGGA
Organism: Triadica sebifera; assembly: GCA_023653625.1. NCBI lineage: Eukaryota > Viridiplantae > Streptophyta > Magnoliopsida > Malpighiales > Euphorbiaceae > Triadica > Triadica sebifera. The sequence continues at coordinate 30,006,940 of CM042900.1, forward strand.
AAGCTAAAATTTAAGGAATCCTAATAAAATAGGAAACTAGGAAATATAAGAATCCTACCATAAATAAAATACTGCCTAATCCAAAACCCTTAACCCATTGTCTGATTATGTTTTGCTAGTTTGACCTCTTCTCTATTTGCTATCAAAATCTAAAGTCTAGAATTTGACGTAGGAGTCCGTTCTTTTCTGCCTTTACTCCTATATTTTAGTGGGTCACTATAAGTACTTGGCATTTTGGATGTGTATTGTAAACTCTCTTATTTCCTCATTGACAGCCAAAACTTTAGAAGTTTCATGTTCGATAGGGTTGCAACTGATATGATATATTAAATGCTAGAAGTTAGTCGTGGTTGTTTCTAATTGGTGGGGGTTTGTTAAAGGAAATAGAACTAATAAAAATTGCATCTTCTATTGTTCTATTGCTTGGCAGAAAATAACTGAGAATAGATAAAGACAACCTATTACATTAGACCTTTATTTACATCCAAAAAAAGATTTGTACATGTATGAATGTTCAATTAGATGAATGACCACCTCTGTTGTCTAACACTAGAACACATTTTATTTATGCATGAGAGAGGTGCTATACATGGGAATCACTATCTTGTGAGGAAACAGTGATTAAATTAGGGTGTTTGTTTCATGCGTGGTCATGTTATTTAATGTTTTGAGCTCCTAATTTAAATGCAAATTGTAAAATTTGATCAAGTGATGAGTAAAATTGCCTTTTTAAATGCATGTTGATATTGATTCTATCCGAGTCATTATTTCTTTTCTCTCACTATCTTCTGTTTCTGGAAAGAGGAGATTTCTTAAAAGAATGTTGGATGAAAAAGGAAATGCTACAACAATAGTAGTTTCATGTTATGGAGATGTTGGCATCTCACCAAAAAGTGAGAAATTATTTAATACTAGAAGAAGAGGGTATCCTTACCCTGTTAGTGCTTCATGATTTTGATATTGTGGCAGTTAAATCATCATTAAAGATCTTTTGATTTATGATATCACTTACAAAACAATATAGTATCTTTTTCGTTTAACATTTTTCTTTTGCCACTCTACCCTTGAAATAAATTTGTAAAACAATGTTGGTTTGTGTTATGAACCTTGGCGTAGGATCTAGTCATAGATCTAGACATTACATAATCCTTCCTTGAAGCTATGGTGAATTAGTGAGGCGGACTCGTTCTTGACAGAACCCTCTCCTTAAAGCTAACTTTTTGAGAGAATGAAATTGCTTACCTCTTATTGAATAGTAAATTCCTTTTTATAGGCAGCTCATTTATAGGCAGCTGATAACAATGGAAAGTAGATCCTAAATTAAAGGCTCTAATTAGGATCAAAATAAAACAAGAAATGAAACATATCAAAATAAAATAAGAAAGGAAACAAAGATAAAACATTTAATTAGGTAAGCTTAGCTGGAAACATTATGCATTCACTGCTGTTTACTTCCTTCTTTGATATTGCTTTACAATAAAAGCATCCACATCATCACCCCTCCTCGTTTTTGAGCTTGTCCCTAAGCTTAAATTCTAGGTAAGCTTCCTGGAAGTTTTCAATTGGTTCCCAAGTTGCATACTCATGAGCACATCCTGCCCATTGTACTAATAACTCCCATTTACCTTTATTGAGCTTGCTGTGAATAATGGCCTGAGAGGTTGCTAAAACCTTGCCATCACGTGTTGGTTGTAAATTTCCTGCAGCAGTTGGCTGAGGTCCTTTATTCTCCTTGAGGAGAGACACATGGAACACATCATATATTCAATTACCTGCCGAAAGCTCAAGCTTGTAAGCAATAGGTCTGACTTTGGCCATGATCTTGAAAGGTCCAGAGTATTTCGGAAAAAGTTTATGATACTTCTGTTTTGCTACTGTTAACTGATGGTATGGGTGAAGTCGCAGGCATACCCATTCCCTAACTGCAAAATTCAACTCTCTACTCTCGGAATCATAAGTGTTCATCCTTTGTTGAGCTTGCAAAAGCATATCACGAGCAGCCTTAGGGACTGCATCTCTCTCCTGGAGAGCTTTATCCATTACTTCAACTCTTGTTGAACCCGCTGAATAAGAAAAAGCCGAGGAGGCTCCCTGCCATAAACTAACTGAAAAGGGTTGGTGCCAAGAGTAGTGTGATAAGAGGGGTTGCAGCAGTATTTAGCCTAGGGTATCCAATCAACCCACTGTTATGGTCGATCTCCTGCGAGACACCGTAAGTATATCTCAATAGTTCGATTAACAACCTCTGTTTGACCATCAATTGAGGATGGTAAGCTGAAGAGAAGGCTAATTTAGAACCGCTAAGGCGAAATAACTCATTCCAAAACATACTAAGGAAAACATTGTCTCGGTCTGAGACTATGATTCAGGCAAATTATGGAGTCTAAACACCTTTGCAAAGAAAGTAGTAGCAATGGATATAACAATGAATGGATGAGCTAAGGGTAAAAAATGGGCATATTTTGAAAGCCGATCAACCACCACCTTAAGAATTGATTTACTTCAAGCCTTAGGTAAACCCTTTACAAAATCCATAAAGATGTCCGCCCAAACCTGTTGCAGCACTAGGAGAGGCTGAAGTAGTCATGGCGTAGACACACTAAAAAATTTTGCACAAATTCTAATACTGCATGCTTCATTCCCTTCCAATAGAAATCCTGACGAAGACATTGTATGGTCTTTTGCCCACCGTCATGAGTCATATCATGGATAGCTGAAATAATGGTGGAAACAAGTGGAGAGGTAGGAAGATCCCTTGAAAAAAATCAGGCCATCTCGTATAATCCAATTTGACCCTAACTCCCCTTGTTCAATTCGTTGTTGTAGCTGAAACAATTCCTGAGAGGCTGCTATCTGTTGTCGAACGGCATCAAAGATTTCAGCTTGAGGAAAAGAGACTGCCATGAGTCGTAGGGAGCCTTCATTTCATTTAGATAATGCATCTACAACCTTGTTCAATTTTCCAGCCTTAAATTCCACCTGGAAATCAAATCCCATCAGTTTACTTATCCAGTGCTGCTGCAGGGATGTGATAAGACGCTGTTCCAATAGGTATTTAAAGGTAAAATGATCAGTCCGGACAAGGAAATGTCTTCCCCATAGGTATGGTTGCCAATGGGACACTGCCTTGGCCAAACCTATCAGTTCCCATTCATATGCAGCCAATTTAAAGTGCTGTTCAACAGTCTTACGGCTGAAAAAAGCAATGGGGTGGCTCTTCTGTTGTAAGGCAGCTCCAATTCCGCTGCCAGAAGCATCACATTCCACCACAAACTCTTCCTTAAAGTTGGGTAACTTCAAAACCGGGGCTGCTGAAAAAGTGGCCTTTACTGTATTGAAAGCAACATCAGCTTCTGTGCTCCATTGGAAAGCATTTTTCATGAAAAGACTAGTTAATAGTGCTGCCACTTGCCCATAATCTTTGATGAATTTCCTATGGTATCCTGTAAGACCAAGAAATCCCTGTATAGTTTTGGCAAATTTCGGTGTTGGTCAATCAATGATGGCCTTAATTTTCGTTACATCAACTTCCACTCCAGCACCATGGATGACATGTCAAGATAGGTCACCAAACAAACTTACGCAAATAAGGTTGGAAAACTTCATTCACCAAACTTTGAAAGGTAAAAGAGGAGTTAGCTAGTCCAAAGGGCATGACTAGAAATTCAAAGTGTCCACAGTGAGTTCTAAAGATTGTTTTTTCCACATTTATTGGTGCCATTTTGGCTTGGTGGTAATTCGATCGTAAATCTAACTTTGTAAAATATTGCGCCCCATGAAGTTCATCCAGTAATTCATCCACCACCGGTATCAGAAATTTTTCTTTAACAGTGCATGCATTGAGCTCATGGTAATCCACACAGAAACACCAAGAGCCATCATACTTCTTGACTAAAAGTACTAGGGAAGAGTGAGATCTACTTGGTTGAATGATCATTTGTTGTAGCATGCATGCACATTGTTTCTCAATCTCATCCTTTTGTAGATACGGGTAACGGTAAGGTCACACTACTACCAGTCATAACCCAGGTACAAAAGTTATGCAATGGTTGCACTCACGATTAAAGGGCAAACCTGAAGGTTCCATGAACAAGTCTGTAAATTCAACTAATAAGTTGTCTAAGATTATAGTAACTGAATTATGTGTTTGCATCAAACTAAGCTGTGGTTCTACATCTGGAGGTTGTCCTTCTTCCCATATAGAACAAATCTCATAGTCAATGAATTGAAATCCCATAGGATCGGTCCAATAGTGCACAACTATTTTACACCTAAAACCACGTCAAACCCCTCTAATGGAATAATATAAAAATCAGCATGGAAGATGTCATTTCCAACATGAAATGGTACCGACTTACAAATGCCCATACTAGGTACACGTTCTCCATTTGCCACACAAACCTTGAACCCTAGTCTTTTCCACACTTCTAGTCCTAGACTTGATATTATACCTTCACGCAGAAAGTTGTGTGCTACTGGAATCTACTAACTTTGAAACAGAAACTCCTGACACTTTCACTAATAACTGCATGGTAGGAGAGTTGTGTGTTCCACTGATGGCATTTAGAGAAATCTCTAGATCTTCCCCTTTGTCTTCATCTGATTCACTATTGGCATTTGGAACCTCAATCCAAAATAACCTTTTACATTTGTGTCGAAATGTATAGGATTCATCACAATAATAGCATAGTTCTTTGGCCCTCCTTTCACCATTTATGCTCATGTAAGTCTCTTGACAAATGGTGCAAAAGAGGTCACCCTATTGCTGCTCCCTATTGGTCTTGCTGTTTATCTCCCACTCTTGGCAATCAGACCCTTATTAGTGGAGATAATAGATTCGTTGCTACTGAATTTGGGAGTGGGTCAACTTAAATTGGTTCGTGAGGTTAAGGTCCCCTGCGAAACCCTTTGCTTGCCCTCTAATGCTCTAGTCATATTCATTGCAATCCCAAGGTTTCCTAGCTGCTGCAACTCAATGTCAATTCTGAGTTCTTCTTTCAACCCAGCTGTAAAAAGATCCACTTGTTGGCATGGTTTAAGGTCGAAAGTCCTGGCCAATAACAATTGAAATTGACGTTGATATTCTTTGATAGATCCGGTTTGTTTGAAATTGGCTAATTCTCCCAAGGGGTTATTACTCATAGGTGGCCCAAATCTCACGTGACAATATTCCTTAAATCACACCCAGTTTAGGTTTGTCTCCTCTTGTTTTATCTGTTCAAACCATAATTTTGCCTCACCCAAAAGATGGAATGCGGCTAGACCTATCTTATCTCCTTCGGCGGTCCTTTGATTGGCGAAGAATTTCTCACATCTTTTCAGCCATCCTAAAGGATCATCAGTGCCATCGTAAGTAGGAAATTTCAGCTAACCGAGACTGATAGTTTTGTCATCTGCTCTTCCAGCATGTTGCCGTGTAGCCATTTGTTCCATAAAAACGTCCAGCTTGGTTGCCAAATTCTCTGCGTCACCCATGACTCCAGTCTCTGATGCCAAGATGTTATGAACCTTGGTGTAGGATCTAGTCACAGGTCTAGACATTAGAGAATCCTTCCTTGAAGCTATGGTGAATTGGTGAGGCAGACTCGTATTTGACAGTGACCCCTCCTTAAAGCTAACTTTTTGAGAGAATGTAATTGCTTACCTCTTATTGAATAGTAAAGGCCTTTTTATAGGCAGCTAATAACAATGGAAAGTAGACCCTAAATTAAAGGCTCTGATTAGGATAAAAATAAAACAAGGAAACAAAGATAAAACATTTAATTGGGTAAGCTTGGCTGCAATCACTGTGCATTCACTGCTGTTTACTTCTTTGATATTGCCTTCCAATAAAAGCATCCACATCAGTCTGTTTTATACACTGTTTTGTACATGCTCAAAAGTATTGCTGCCTCCAATTTGTGATTTCATCTAGCACACACCTGCTTAACACCGATTTGGCCCTTCAGGGAGATTGGATCTTATGTGGAAGAGATGATTGCGATGACTCTAAATTGTTTCATCTTTATATGTATGCTGTTAAATGCGTAAACAGCAGCACTTCAAAAAATCCATTTTTCACTCAATTTTCAGAGTTTGCAGTGCTTTTTGGCAACGAGCTGGATGCAGAGGTAATTTAACTTGTTATAGTTCTACCATGGGCAGGATGTCCAAAATGTTTCTCTCTAATCACATAATTGTTATAGGTGTTATCGATGTCAATGGATCTATTTATCGCTCGAACCATTACAGCAAAGGCATCTCTTGTCTTCAGGGGTCCAGTAGATATTACAGAAAGTCAGGTTGGTTTTCAATTGGACTATTTAAGCAATAAATATAGTTTTCCTGTTCTTTTTTTTTTTTCCAGTGATGTTCCATCTTCTGGGGCATTATAAATTTAAACTCTATTCATTTGCAGCTGGCATCCCTTAAAAGTTTTCATGTAAGATTGATGAGCATTGTATTGGATGTGGATGTTGAACCTTCCACCACTCCATGGGATCCTGCAAAAGCATATTTATTTGTCCCTATGGTTGGCGATAAGTCTGTAGATCCTATAAAACAAATTGACTGGGATCTAGTTGAGAAAATAATTATAACAGATGCATGGAGCAATCCCCTTCAGAAGGCTCGACCAGATGTTTACCTTGGCACAAATGAGAGGACACTTGGTGGAGATAGAAGGGAGTATGGATTTGGGAAATTGCGTCATGGCATGGCTTTTGGACAGAAATCACATCCCACCTATGGTATCAGAGGAGCTGTAGCACAATTTGATGTGGTGAAAGCTTCTGGATTGGTTCCTAATCGGGAAAGAATTGAAGTGTTCAGAGGGTTGTTACCCAAAGGAAGATTGATGATGGCTTATACTTGCCTTGATGCTGAAGATTTGGTGGGGAGAATTGTAACAGCTGCTCACTCTGGGAAAAGGTTCTATGTGGATTCCATACGCTATGACATGACTGCAGAGAACTCTTTCCCAATGAAAGAGGGCTATCTCGGTCCTTTAGAATATAGCTCATATGCTGATTATTACAAGCAAAAGTATGGTACACATTACTTTTTCACCTTCATTTCTCTTTTTTTTCTTGATGAGAATTTTTTCTTACCTTTTTTGGAGTCTAACACTAGGACTGGATGGCTTCCATGCACCTCAGATGTGCCAGAAGAGGGGAAAGCTTCTTTGAATCTGTTCTGGATTTATTTTACTACTGTTTGGTATAAACTATACGGGCTCAAGGTTTGACACTTCATTGACAGTAGTTCATTAGTCCTCAGAGATTGAAGAAGCTTTTGTTTCTTCTGGCACAATAGAGGTGCTGTTGGGCCGTCAGGTCTTTTATGTATTATTACAGGTATGGAGTTGACTTGATGTATAAGCAACAACCTTTAATTAGAGGACGTGGTGTTTCATACTGCAAGAATCTTTTATCTCCTCGGTTTGAACACTCTGAATGTATGTTTTTCTTTTTCTCCCTCTCTTCATCTCTCTGCTTAACAAGTCAGCTCTTTATTTTTGTTGTTTCTATAGCTAAATGAATATCCTTTTATTTATTTATTTTATTTTTGATGTTGTTTTTGCAGCAATTGAAGGGGAATCCGAAGATATGCTTGACAAAACATACTATGTGTTTCTTCCTCCTGAGCTATGTTTGGTGCACCCTCTTCCTGGATCCCTTGTTCGAGGTGCCCAAAGATTGCCATCAATAATGAGGAGGGTTGAAAGCATGCTGCTCGCAATTGAACTCAAGGATATAATAAATTTTCCAGTCCCTGCTTCAAAGGTATTGTGGTTAGTAGATTTCTTACAAAAACTAAGGCAGATCACCTTCTAATTTAATGTCTCTGTATACCTACAGATCTTAGAAGCCTTAACTGCAGCATCATGCCAAGAAACATTCTGCTATGAGAGAGCAGAACTTCTAGGAGATGCATACCTCAAATGGGTTGTTAGTCGATTTCTTTTTCTTAAATATCCTCAGAAACATGAGGGTCAACTGACAAGGATGAGACAACAAATGGTGAGTAACTTGGTTCTCTATCAGTGTGCATTGAACAAAGGGCTTCAATCATATATCCAGGCAGATCGTTTTGCTCCATCAAGATGGGCTGCTCCTGGGGTGTTGCCTGTCTTTGATGAGGACATAAAAGATGGGGACTACTCCTTGTTTGATCAGGAAAGATCGCATACTGAGGATAAAGCAGGAGCAGATCATGCTGATAATTTGTATGCAGATGATGATATTGAGGATGGTGAGCTTGAGAGCGACTCTAGTTCTTACAGGGTCCTCTCTAGCAAGACATTGGCGGATGTTGTTGAAGCATTGATTGGTATTTATTATGTTGAAGGTGGTAAGAAGGCAGTGAACCACCTTATGAAATGGATTGCGATCCAGGTGGAGTTTGATCATGAAGAGATAGATTCTGCAATAAGGCCATCCAATGTTCCAGAAAGCATACTTAGAAGTGTTGATTTCAGTGCCCTAGAAGGTGCCTTGAACATCAAGTTCAATGACAGGAGCCTTTTGGTAGAAGCCATCACTCATGCTTCACGGCCGTCTTCTGGAGTATCCTGCTATCAGCGATTAGAATTCGTTGGTGATGCAGTCTTAGATCATCTCATTACGAGGCACTTGTTTTTCACATATGAAAATCTTCCTCCTGGTCGGCTGACGGATTTGCGAGCTGCTGCTGTAAACAATGAAAACTTTGCACGTGTTGCAGTTAAACATAAGCTCCATCTGCATCTTCGCCATGGGTCAAGTGCCCTTGAAAAGCAGGTTTTCTTTCTGGTTCCTCTAGTGCAAAGAAGCTGACTGAGGTTTGTTTTTTAATTTGCTAAAATTACTTGGTCCTGACATATTCAGATTCGAGATTTTGTAAAGGAAGTTCAAGATGAATTATCTAAGCCAGGTTTCAATTCTTTTGGATTGGGAGATTGCAAAGCTCCGAAGGTTCTTGGTGACATTGTTGAGTCTATTGCAGGTGCTATTTTCCTGGACAGTGGACGAGATACTGCAGTTGTTTGGAAGGTCAGTTTCCTTCATTGTTTTGGCTCCATTACTATTCTCCCCATTTAACCCTTTTTATTTGTTACTCCTACCCCAAAAAAAGACTTTTTATAAGAATATTCTTTCTCCTATGGCCTTTATCCCAGGTTTTTCAACCTTTGTTGCATCCAATGGTCACTCCAGAGACACTACCAATGCATCCTGTTAGGGAGCTGCAAGAGCGGTGCCAGCAACAGGCTGAAGGTTTGGAATACAAAGCCACAAGAAGTGGCAATCTGGCTACTGTTGAAGTTTTCATTGATGGTGTCCAGGTTGGAGTTGCTCATAATCCACAAAAGAAAATGGCACAGAAACTTGCTGCTAGGAATGCACTTGCTGTTTTGAAGGAGAAGGAAATAGCTGAGGCTAAGGAAAAGGCTGATGAGAATGGGAAGAAGAAGAAAAATGGCAATCAAACATTTACCAGGCAAACCTTAAATGATATCTGCTTGCGAAGAAATTGGCCTATGCCTTTTTATCGGTAAGATGATTTATGAATACTTTGCATCTTATTGTAATTATCCTTTCATTAACAGTAAAAATGCAGTTTAGTAACATGATACTTGGCATTTTAAGGTGCGTGAATGAGGGGGGCCCTGCACATGCAAAGAGATTTACGTTTGCAGTTCGTGTGAATACTAATGATAGAGGATGGACTGATGAATGTATTGGAGAACCTATGCCAAGCGTCAAAAAGGCCAAGGATTCTGCAGCAGTTCTCCTCTTGGAACTTCTGAATAAATGGTACTCATGATTCTGTGAGAGTATTGAATGCCCTACTCATGCTGTTATATTTCATTATTGATAGCTGATCCATTCAGTGTAACTCTGTAGGTTGTGCCGTTCATGTAACTTCATGAGCCTTGTATTGTTGTTTTGTACTTAATAATCACATATAGATTTAAAATTCAGCCAAATAGAAAACAAATTGAATTCTTCGTTTTTATGGAAATCAATAATACAAGCAGTTAGTTCACTGTCAACTGAGCTGTTTCTGGATTTTGTCATATGTAAATTGGTGCTCATCATCTGCCAATATGTACTGGTTACTATTGGGGGAGGGGGCTCAATGTTTTTGCCAATAGCAGCTTTGCATGGGGTGAAAAAGGAAATTAGTGAAAGAAAGAAGTAAATAATAGAACTGGAAAAAACTGCTTCTACTAGGTCTTAGAGATAAAATAAACCAAATCATCGATAACCATATATCAAACTTGAAGTTTAGTAAAGCATAAAGCTTTAATATTTGTTATCTCAATTTATTTGGCTTCTTATTAAATGTTTTCTTTAATTTGCAAATCAAGAGGGGAATTAAAAAGAGAGAAAAACAAAAATTTTCGAGTTTATAAAGCTCATACGCTATAAGAAAATTGAAAATTTTTTTGCCTTGTATTTTAATGGGCTGCAAGTATGAAGATTGTTTAGTCTGCAAATTTTCTATTTTTCCTGTATCTTTTAATATTATGTAGTTTGAAATTTTTTTGGTGGTACAACTCTTGTACATTCATTATTCAAATATTTAAAAAACTTCATCTCTTATTTTTGAATTGATAATTTGATATTAACTTCAAGCACTACAAGGATTTCTCTTTCCAAGGAACATTAAAATTTACTCATGAATGTTACATTATTTACCTATTCTCAAATCGTTTACTGCATAAAGTGCATATCATAATCATCTATAAGTATTTAGACATCATTAGTTTAGAATGCTCAATACCAAGATCGAGAGAGAGAGAGAGAGAGAGAGAGAGATCAAACATTTACCACTAAGATAACATTGATAATCTCTCTTAATGGCATTGTTAACACAACTGAGTATTGATTATCACCAAAATTATAGTAAGTCAATGAAACTTTAAAATGTAGCAGTCGATTAAATAAACAACTTAATTATTCAACATAAAGAAATTCCCAGGAGCAAAAATTGTTCAACACAGTTGCATCGGTTTGTCTACCGTCTCAGGGTGTGCAGGATGTACTCAGCATAAAGGTCCCTGCACCCAGCAATCATAATTTCAGTTCAAAAGAAGGAAAAAAAAAAAGCAATCATAATAAGAACAGAACCAACTATAACTGCATCAAATTGTTTTTTTTTTTCTTTTTTCTTTTTTTATAATTGTTTAACAGAATCTTACATTGAGTACTGGATGGCTTCAACAGCATGGTTAGATGGTAAGAATTCATTTACTGCAACTTCCTTGTTCTCATTTTTCTTGTCTGAGTGAAAATGTTAAGAAACTACTACTGCTCTTTAAACACAACTCAAGAAAAAATTTGTTGCATTTGAAACTGCCTAAATGGAACTTGGAAAGGATACAATCTTCAAAGAAACGACGGATCTCAGAAAGGCGATGAGGAGCTAACTGTTTGATGTCAGTGTAGTGCTTGTACTCTGGATCATCAGCACAGACTGCAATGATTTTGTCATCTTTCTCTCCCTGGATCATAACACGAATTAGTTATATCACTAAATAAGGGGAACAAGCATCTGCTGCTTCATTTTGATTTACAATTCAGGACATTACCTGGTCAATCATGGGCATAAGGCCAATGGCCCTGGCTCTAAGAAAACAACCAGGAAGGACAGGCTCCTGTTCAGATCAACAACTTAGTTGGATTTCAATGTCAAAAGTGAAAGCATATACCAGTGCAATCCGGATTGGAGAACTAAATTGCAATATAATTTTCAAATTACACAATGCAAGATTTGAGACTAATATTGAGTCCATAGACCTCACCTGCATGAGGACCAAAACGTCCAAGGGATCATTGTCTTCACACAAAGTGCGAGGGATGAATCCATAGTTATGAGGGTAGACCACCGATGAGTATAAGACTCGATCAACCTATTTATTTGAGCACAGGGGACAATTGCTGAGAGAGATTCAGGAAAAGGGTATGCGAAGGAGCATTAATAGATTGAATTCTATGTGAATTACAATTTCACTTAGGGATCAATGAACATCTTCCCCAGTTTAGGACCAGCAACTAGCATTTTGTTAGATATTATTCATACCTTAATCAGTCCTGTCTTCTTGTCCAGTTCATATTTGACCTTACTTCCCTTTGTGATCTCAACCACCTGAACAGTTTGAACAATAAAAAAATCATTCAAAAATCAATAATTTCAACTATGCAGCTAAGAATTCAACCTCAAACTTTTCTGTATGGATTTCTTGCACAATGTTGCTCGGATAGAGAAACATTGGTGATAACTCAGAAGAAAAAAGCTAATATCTCAGACAATTGTTTTATTCTCTCCAATTCGATAGTTGCTCATGTGCACTACACCTATACTCACTGCAATAAAACTAGGTGGTTATAAAATCAAGTTCAACTCTTGCACATGGACATCAGCATTTTAAATTTATTTTAGTGTGTAAAGATGAGGAAAGAACATACAACATTGAAGATGTTGGGAGCTCCTGGACCTGCAGAAAACATTTATTTTGCAGAAACATCAGTTTTTTCACTTGTAAGCAGATGTAAATACAAACATAGATATAAAAAAAAATGACTTATTTATGTACCTATTTCAAGATCATGCCAAGGATGTGCAGCAACAGTTCTCTTCGACATAGATGAAAGGATCCTCTCATTTAGACGGGGTGTAGATCGAGTTTCATTTCCCTTTGTTTCCTCAGTCATCTGTGACAAAATAAATAAATAAATAAATAAATAAAACCATTCTCAAAAGTTTCATTGTTGAACTCAAAAAAATTTACTCGGTTTCCCTGAGCTCAATTAGAGGCAAGATATTAAATGCAAATCTACAAAGATTTGGAGCATGAAGCAAGTGCAAAATAAAAATAGAGTAGCCTAACAAAATGAAATCATGGATCAACATTATAAGAAAACCCCCAAATGATGCCATCCTCAAAATTGATGCAGTTGAGCAAATTACTCACAAATGATCCTTTTAGCACCGTAAAGACATCATATTACATCCACCCAAGAGATTTGAGAATTAAAAGCAGCTTATATTGATCTTGTGTGTGTATATATATATATATATATATCTCGGAAATAGCAGTTAACAATTAAATCAACATTTTTTAACAGCAAATAAAGATTGAATGAGACTGCTCTATTGCAACCAGACCCTGTCTTGAAGATTAGCAATAACTTCATATCTAAACGGACTTCTGATCCATAAAATTTATCTCACTTTTCCAGGACAAGTATCTACCATCTTGACCATATTGATAACAGCTGTGCTTTCTAAGTGCTTTGCATCCACGCAAAAAATTGAACCAAAGTTCCAGAAAGGATACAGATTTACTAGTACAACATGTGTAATGTAATGGGATTTGTGCCTATGCTCGAAGACCCAGAAAAAGATTAAAACTTTAATAGGCGATCCACATAAAAAAATTGAACTTTGGTTGATGAATATGATGAAAGAATGAAGAAAAACATACCTTGATTGACGAAACGGTCACAGAAATATTGTAATAGAGAAAGGCAAATGGGCGGGCAGTGATCCTAACCCCGCGGCGAGTGTGTAAATTTATAACAAGTGTGGGAGTGGACGAATAAAAAATATAGAAAAAGAGAGGGAGAAACAAGGAAAGGAAGGGTCAAATCATTGATTTGCTGCCTCGTGTCTGATGTGGAGAGAACGTAGCATCCCTATCCTATTATGTTGCACTGAGCATTCAAAGTTGTTAGTAGTTTTTCATTTTTCATTTTTCTTTTCTTTCTTTTTTTTCCCCCAAATCCAATTTTTCACCTTGAAATTTTTGAATTTTATGTTCATAAACTTTTTAAAATAATTTTTTTAATTAAATTTTCTAATTTTAAATTTAATTAATATTGAGAAATTTTAGGAGCCTAATCGAATAAAGTGTATCAATTACGTACCAGTGGAAGTAAAATAGAAGAAATTCAACGGTTGAATTAATAAAGTACAAATAAGATTTATATATATATATAAACCTATCAAAAAGTTTCTTTAGATTATTAAAAGGAGATTACGGTTTGCTTAGAATATATATTCCTCACACTCAAAATCTGAAATATATAGGCTTATTTAGATCTTTATGTTACTTACACGTGTCATGGACTTATCTAAATCATTGTTCATGTCAATATATTAGGTAAATTAATGACACAGAAAATCTGGCAATTTTTTGTGGCGAAAAGCAAAAAAGAAAGGTAGGAAGAAAGCAATAAATCACATAATTAAAATTTAATCATACTTTTTTTTTGTCTAAATGGGGATCGATCTATTATTTAATAATAAATTATTATATATCTGATTTAAAGAAGTATTTCCCCCTAAAATTAGAGGTACAGGCTGTGCAATGGCGACAAAGTCTTCGTTAATTATTAATGAAGGATTTTCTTGGTTGCTATATATCTCAAAGCTTTTAAAAAATAAGACTTTACTTTGAAAATGGAATGGCTGTTCTACCTACCATTCAAGAAAAAAAAAAATATATATATATATATATATATATATATATATATATATATATATATATATATATATATATATTAAAATTGAAAAAGTAAACCCAGTAAAAGATTAGATAACATACAAGAGGACAGATAATAATTCTACTACCTTCCATTCATTTGGCAAAATATAGATGCATGCATAAGTATGTAATTAATTAATGTACACTAGAGACAGACTTACATAGATCAAGCAGCATTTTGAATCCTTTTCAATTAAATTACAAGCTTGGAAGATTGCTGCAAATTAATGTTCTTAGTCACACGTGAAGTGATGTTTGATTAATGTTGCAGTTGCAGGCAAATTCAAGAAACATATGTAGAATCAGGAGACATGGAAATCATCTGAAGAAGGCTTGAATTAGAGAAAGTTTCTTCAAGGGTAGGCCCTCTTCTGCTCCCTCCTCCATCAACGCTCTCTTTTGTGATGTGCACTAGCTCTCTGGCAACTTCCATCATCCCAATTTTTCCATCTCCACCAAATAACAAGCATCTTGTAGCTACATCTGCCACTATCTCTATCTGCTCTCGTCGAAACGAGGGTAGCTCATGGTAATATAGACCTGGATCCACAATTTCTTCTAGCTTCCCATTTCTGATTTTCTGCAATGTCACAGCTGGTACATCCTTGTTTTTTGATCCTGTAATTAGCTCCAGCACAAGTACTCCAAAGTCATAAACATCACTTCTATGTGTTCTTAGACCGTCAGAGTTGCTATCTGATGAATAAGATTCGCTTGCATTGCTTGATTCTAGTAGCCTGAAGCCCGCAATTTTCGCCGATAGATCTTCATCTAAGAATATGCAGCCTGGTTTGATGTTGTGGTGGAAGATAGGAGGGAAAATTTCGAAATGTAAGAATGCAAGTATGCAAGCAATTTCAGCAGCAATGTTCATTCTTTTGTACCAATCAAGGTCAGTTTTTTGCTGCAAATGTTCCTGCAGGGTACCATTGGCAGGACACTCGTAAACTACCATTGGAGCATAGCCAGAGTCGATGCAGCATCCGAGAAGACGAGCCATGTTCCTATGAATAACTGTAGATAAAAGCTCAATCCTTGACAGGACCTGCATGAGGTCTCTTTCATCTTGGCACTGCACCTTATGCACAGCCACATGTGAACCATCACCAATCACCCCTGCATAAATCATCCCGTTTCTGCTCTGCACAAGCTTCTGATCTTCTTCGAACCCTTTCGTGGCTTCCTCCAGTTCTTGGTGACTGAACAGTCGAGTCCTGCAAGCTTTCCTAAAGGAGATGATGCTGTGATAATGTGCTTGATCTGGGTCATGTTGGCCGAATTTTCCAGGTCGTTTTGTTAGACAAAACAGTGCAGTTAGGGAAGCAATAGCGAATACAGGGCCAAGAACTCCTGCAAATTCAGATGAACAATTATCACACTTTTTTTCTCCCTTCTTGCAGCAACCTAAAGCAAATTAAACAACTTAGTTACCAGCTAAAATGAGAACTGTCTTTCCACTGCGTCTTTTTGTGTAGCATGCAGTGCCATTTGCTTCTAAACCATTCTTAATGCAGGCTGTCAAAGATATATACGTTAAAAGAAAGTGATGGTATTAATGTAATTAAGAAGTAAGAAATTAACTTGTAATATATTTGTATGCTTACATTTTAAACATCCAATTCCACTAGCAAATCCATCACCAACAAAACCATCCTGACATTTGCACCTAACTCCACCTTCAACAGTGGTAGCATTGACAGTATTTGCATTTGCAGCACAAATACCTCTTGAAGAATTCCCAGGAATTGCCCATTCCAATTTAACCCCACGCTTTCCAGTGTTGGAACCACGAGAAACAGCCCAAGAAGAGAATCCTCTGCATCCGAATTTTGAAAACAGTGAAAACCCATCTCCAGAATCCCACGCACTGTGATCAGAAAGAGGATAACAGCAGGCAGGAGCCGCGTTTGAATGTCCATCACAATCAGACAAGTTAATCGTTTCGCAATCTGGTTTACATATAGAAGAATCTTCACAATCGTACAAGCCAATAACATTCTCTTGTGCTATTCCAAAGAATGTATTCCCACTGAAACTGAAGGAATTCAAATCATTGTATCTTCGACAAGCAGAAGTCCCTGGAAAGTCCACCAAAATACCATCAGAGAAGAATTCAAGAGCCCTATAGGTTTCGGAATCAATGTCGAGATAAAGGGCAGTGGAGTTTGAGCAAGAAAGATGGAAAGCAGTGGAAACTGAAGCACAGGAAGTGTTCAAGTGAAAGGGAAAAGGGATAACCAAATTTCCACATTTTTCATTGCACACATTAGATTGCAATTCTTGAAGAGAATGGGCAAAGGGCGATTGATAAAGCAATGTAAACAGAAGAAAAGAAGTGAAGAGTAGAGGAAACATTGCATTGCCTGTGACAGAGTTGACTGAAGAAGAGAATATTTGGAAATGAAGGAATTAAAAAGGGGAAATGAATTATTTGGCTCACAAGTTACAATACAACAATATTAATAAATACAGTAACACCAGTAGACATTAAGGGTGAGCAACATGGTTAACGAGATCAGATTCTTTATTTTTTTATTTAAAAAAATTCAGATTAATACAGCTAATTAATCGATTTTATCGATTATATAGGATTGGTTTGATTTTGCACAGTGGGATACATAGCTCCTGTCTTATGCAGTTTGAACAAAGGAAGTGCACCAATGTTCAAAAGGGTGTACCCAGATGGTGACATGGGAAGATGAGAAGGGCATAGAAATTAGGGAAAACAATACAAGGGAAGATTGGTCTAAGGAATTGGCTACAAATCGTACAAAATATAGAACGGAGTGCTATGTGTAAGTATGAATCCAAGAGTTTTTAGCCTATCAATTCCAGTTTAAATGGCTTAGATTATGTAATCTCAAGTCTCAGCACACAAATCTATACCAAATTTGATTAAAATAATAATAGTAAAAGTGGACACCATTTTGCATGGGGTTCGAGCTTTGATAATATAAAGATTAAAAAAAAAAAAGATTGGAAATGTAATAATGGATGTAGTTTGCGAATTACGGAATGTCAGATCTAAAAATGTGACCTTAAATAAAGCTTTATTTTGATATAAACAAATGAATTGTAAGAAGCCAATGCTGGATCCCCTATCCTATGCCTCGCTTACAGACTGACATCTGTCCTTATACACACCCTTGGGTTTCATTTATTCTCGTTTCCAAACAGAAGGTTGTGTTATGTGGCAGCATCTGGGCAGCTTAATTCTGGGCTTTGGACTTACTTTATTTAGTTGCCTTATTTACTAGGGAAACATAAATAAAATAAATATTTTGTTTTCCAAATTTCATAAATTTACATAATTAAATATTTATTGAGTTGACTCTTTTTATTATCATTTTTAAATTAAATTTCTCTTTTGATTATCAAATTTATTCGATTAATTTTAAACTAAACTATTTCTTATTATAAAAAATATTTAATCTAATGAATCGAATAATTTTTTTTCATATAACTAGAATTATACTCTATCTATCATATAAAGTAACTAGACATAGCCATGCACAATACACAGTTTTATTTTATTCTATTTAAAATAAAGTGTAAATTTTTTATGTGTATTTTAGATTTATTAAATAAAATAAAATAATAGCAATCCTCTTAAATCAATTTAGATAAAAACAAAAACAAAAACAATATTAAAAATAATTTGAACGTACTTGAAAGTGAATCTATTTTGTGGGATTATAAAAAATAAGAAAACAAAATTTATATATGATTACAGAATATAATTGATATAAAAATAAATACAGCGTATTATTTTTTGTATAATCTCGTAATGAATTTCATCATTAAAAATAAAAATAAAAAAATCCTTAAAATATACAAATTTAATTAAAAAAATAAATAAATAAGTTGAGACCTCAAATCAATGATGCTAAAGAGCTAACATAGAATCTATTTTACATTAACAATTGAGTGATGGTGAGGTAATTACGGAAATAATAATAATAATAATAATAATTTAAAGCATTTATTGCATTATAATGAAACTAGTGATGGTATATAAAAATACATAATAAAACGCATAAAATGAAAGCATTTTCTTCAAAGCCATCAGTTATTTTGTTAATTTTCCAGAGGAGTATGGAAATTCATTTAAAATAAAAAAATATGTTATATTTAAATCTGCCATACTCAGACAGTGAGAAAACAAAGGAGAATATCATGAGCAGTGTTGTTGTTGTTTTTCTAATTAACAAACAAGATTGATTGATTGTCTTCTTGTAGAGTAAAATTTACAGTATTGCTTGGATTTCTTCTACGACAATTGTATTAAGGTAATCTTAAATTCTGACTTTAATATTTCAGAATATGCCTCCGATAATATATATATATATATACAAGTATATAAACCTACAAACTGAAAATCCTCTAGCAATTTAACCAAAAAAGAATCAAATTTTCCTTTTAGCTCCCAAATCTGTTAATTAGCGGAATCGGGAAACCCAATTATTAGAAAAAGCAAGCCATTCATGATGAATTGATGATGATGGTGATGATATAAATATATCTGCGGGTTATGCCTATGGAAAGTGTCGTGTTGGTTTCGGCGTCTTTTCCACACATTTACGCATATATAATCCAAATTCCAACCATCAACTCACGCCTTTTCTTTTTCTCTTTTACTCCTCTTTCTCAAGCTTTTCCACCAAACCCAAACATACATCATGATTTTGGTGCTCTTACTCTAGCAATAGACTCACTTCCCAGTTGGATATCTTACTCTCTGTTTACTTCACTGGTTTTTGATTCATGGATCTTCACCAGACCCGTTTGGTTGGAGATTACATCCTCGGCCCGAGAATCGGGTCGGGCTCTTTCGCAGTCGTTTGGCGCTCCCGGCACCGGCAATCGGGTCTTCAAGTTGCAGTGAAAGAGATTGACAGGAAATTGCTTACTCCTAAAGTCAGTGATAATTTGCTTAAAGAGATTTCAATTCTCAGTACTATCGATCACCCTAACATTATCCGTCTTTTTGAGTCTATTGAGGTATTCTACTTATCTTACCTTTATAGCTACTTCTACCATTTGCTTTTTTTTTTTTTTTTTCCTAGATTGTTCATGTTTTATATCCCTGTTATCTTGTTGGTATAGACTGAGGATAGGATCTTTCTTGTTTTGGAGTACTGCGATGGAGGCGATCTTGCAGGGTATATTCATCGTCATGGGAAAGTATCAGAGGCTGTGGCGAGACACTTTATGAGACAATTGGGTACTGTACATGATCATCGGTATCAAGTTTAAGTGATTATTATTAATATTATTATTCGGGGTTTTACGATAATTGGATAGTCGACTTATAATAACTGTTTGTCAGTTAAACTGTAACGGAATCCATGCCTTGTACAGTTGAGTCATGTTTTTAAAGTTTATGCAGTTGAGTTTTTATCCATTGTTGATTGAAATCGAGTTTGAATTATGTCATTGGATATTATACTAATAAAATTATGAAGTTATGTTACTAAAATTTTCTTTGCTTTCTTTTTGTTATTATCGTCATAATTATGATCATCTTCGTCTTCTTCCATTCTTTTGTTTTTGGTGTAGTGCATGTGGAAACTAAATAAAGAAAGTAGGTTGTTTTTGTGCAGCTGCTGGCTTGCAAGTGCTTCAAACAAAACATCTTATTCACAGGGACTTAAAACCACAGGTGCCTGCTACTTATAATTGAAGTTCTATTTAGCTTCCTTTGATGTTTTTCGTAGCAGTGATATCTTTGTATAGATGTCAAATATTGCCTGTTTCATGTGACCGTTAAATATAATTGATGCAAATGTGCAACTTCTGTGAATTGTATGCACCATAATCTTCTGTGCAAGGTTGTTATTTTCTTGTATAGTACTGCTTGATTTGGATATCACAGTTGTGCTATGGCTTCTTAATCTCTTCGTTTTTTATAATTGGATCGTAATAATGAAGTGGAGAATTATAATTGCAGAACCTCCTTTTATCATCACACGAAGCAACTCCTCAACTGAAGATAGGGGATTTTGGTTTTGCCAGGTAAGCATGTTTTAGTAACAGGTCTAACTTTCAAGGCACATTGCCCTAGTTGCATCAGAGATTGCATATGATGTCCTGAACTAGACTTAAATTATAAATTTACATCATAAATTACAGATATATGATGTTTCATGAATTTTTCTCAGCAATACTATTATCTCCTCAATGTCTAAGATTGGAAAGGTCATTAATCATTAACATATTGAACCAAGCTCAAGGTAGCCTATTCCCATTTATTTTATATAGCTTGCCTATGAGATTCATTGAAGTCTCTCTATGAAAGTCTATGTAGGTGCATATATTCTAATAATTTATAAGGCGAGCCACAATCTAAGGACATGATTTAGCGTTCAAGTAGAGCATGTTGGTAGAAAACTGCTTGTCATCATGATGAGTGTTTGAATGATATTCAATTGTAGGGTCCAAACTTAGTGAATAGCCAATGTCATTGAATGGGCTGGTTTAGTATTTTGATTTGGGGTCAGGGAAGTCATGAAATGGCTCTTTTTAGCCACCATTGCTAGACAATCTATAATGAAATTATTACCTTTTGAGTAGTCTACATCCATGACTATAAGTCGCATGATAACTTCCAGAAAGTTCCTCTTCACTATGAATACTTTTTGAGTAAGTTTAATGGGTTGGGAAGTTTTATCGAATTTTTCCCTTCTGAATATTCCAAAGACAAATAATTTTTCACAACTCTTTTCAACTTTGTTGTTTCCTTGGTTTACTGATGTGCCAGGTCCTTGACGCCCCAAGACTTGGCTGATACATTATGTGGTTCACCATTGTACATGGCTCCGGAGATTATTCAGAATCATAAGTATGATGCGAAGGTGATAGTAGATATTGGCATGAAGTAGAAGATAACTGGAATAAGTTATGCCATGACTCTGTTAACTACAATTTGGGGCCCTTGGCATGTGCAGGCTGACTTGTGGAGTGTTGGAGCTATTTTGTTCCAGCTGGTTACTGGGAAGCTACCATTTCAAGGCAATACTCAATATCAGGTATTTGGAAGAATTATTTTGATGATAATATATGTGAAATCTTAGCAAGACTTTTCATTATGACACTAAAATATGATAAACAAACCCACTGCTATTGAAGTCTCAATTTTCTATGCTGTAACAATCTTTTTCTTTGATTCTTTGCTGTGTTCAGCTTTTTCAGAATATTTTGGCATCCACAGAGCTGCAATTCCCACAAGGTGCTTTGGAGGAGTTACATCCGGATTGTGTAGATCTGTGCAGAAGCCTTTTACACCGAAATCCAGGTACCAATTACTACTTTGCCCACTCTGTGCTCACATATGTGCACATGCTCGTTCTCTATGTTCTCATGTGGGTGGGTAGGTGGTGCAGTAATGATATTAGGGGTGTGTTTAGATCGAGTTTGTTACTTTGTGCAATTGAGAGTTAACTTGCATGGCTGCCCAAGAAGCTTCCTTATAAAACTGAACTTTTTATTTTCAGTTGAGCGCCTAACGTTCAAGGAGTTCTTCAATCACAAGTTTGTCAAGGAGCCAAGGTGACATTCTAAAGTCTTAACCTGTTTTTATGATACAAATATATTCAATGCATTTTCTGTGTATCATGATGCATCTATTTTGTTCCATTGGCATTAAATTTTCTAGATTTATTTTAAAATGAATTATATAGGTTAATGGTGGATGTTGATCAGTTTTCCTTACCTCAAGAAGTAAAATCAGTCGTTCAGCACTTTGATTCTTCTGTTTCTGATAGTAGGTTGCAGTTGAATTCAGAGCATCCGATGTACTCAACTGAAGGAAATGAAAAATTAACTAGTTCATCTGTCCATGATATTCTAGTGCATGGAGAAGTTCAGGGCAGTTCATCTGGCACCAAAACTGTTCATGGGCCTATGTCATATACTGCACATGATAGGATGAGGAAGCCTGTTGATGGAAGCCAATGTTTGTCAGATCAGCCTGGAGGTGTACTTTATATTCTCTGTGTTTTAAATTCTGAGAACCATTTAAGCTTGTGTGTTGTTTTGAAATTGCTGATTTTCTCGTTTCTAATCAGTCACCGATTCGTTGGAGTCCATTGAGAAAGATTATGTTCTTGTCAATCCTCATTTTGCTTCAATCGAGAATTTCTCCTATTACTCTCAGACATCCCTGCTAGGGAACTCTACCACCAGGGTTTCTGTTTACCCACCAAAGAAGAATGACCAGGATATAGCAATTCCTACACAAACAAAACAATTTGGTGTTATACTTGTTGGTAGTGCAAAAAATCCTTTAATCTGTGGACCGGATCCATTAGCTGCATCATGTGCACCAACTATTTCAAAAGAAGTGCAAGGAGAACCCACACTGCATCCCTCAACTAGGCTCCACTTGTTGCATCAGTATGTGCAAGCCGTTGTGGAACTAGCCCAGGAAAAGGTGAGTTGAGCATTTTTTTCTGGAGTAATATTTTCTTGTTGGATTAAGTTGATTGAATTTGTTGACGTTTCTCCACATATGAAGTTGTAACTCAGAGCCTTTTCATTTTATGAAGGAGCCGGTTACAATGATTCCATTTAGGCTCTATGAATGCAACTTAAATGGATGAAGTTGCAAATTGTTCAAAACAAGTACAGTGGACTATTTGTTGTTTTCAAAATGAATGAGCTGCAGCTGATAGGAGACGTAAAATGCTCCTATGTCATGGCCATTGAGCCAAAAGGCATTAATATTGTTTAATTTTATGGTGCTTCATTTCTTATATTGTCTTAAGAATTGCTGATGTCACTTGGTTCCTATGAAATTGCTGATGAGGCAATGGGAATTAGTTTTTTAGTGCCACTATTCATCTATATGCAGGAGTTGATCATGCTGCTTTTTCAGGGACCTTGGATTTATATCTTTGTAATTGCAATTACTTGCAGTATAATGCAGGAATATATCTGGAATCATTTTCAGTTGAACTTGTTGTTTTGGCCATATGGAAGAAAGTTCTTCAAATTTGCAGCTCCTGGCTGGCCTCAGGTGCTGGAGGTGAATTATCTGAAAGCAGTTCAGCTGTTGAATCTACGACTCATGGTGGCATGACAGACACAATTGATTTTGGAAATCCTTCATCTGCCTGCTCGTGGGCAGAGCAAGAATTCATGGCTGCATTCGATCGCGCAGAGAAGTTATCATATCATGTTCGAGATATGGATGGTTAGGCTCTATATCGCAGATCTCTTGCAATGGTTGCCTTAATGGTTTGCAATTTACTCAAAGTATCTGTCAAATATATTGCAGCTGATGCAGAGATGCCTGACGCCATGGAGATAATATTCCAAAAAGCTCTTGCTGTTGGTACAAGTGGTGCTGTAAGTTTCTTAATTGTAGGTTGTAAATATAGTTCATGATTGTTATACCATATATCAATGCTTGCTGCTTCCTCCCATCTTCCAGGTTGACGAATATATGGATAATAAGGATAGTGCAGCAGTCTCGTATTCCAAAGCAATGCTTCTACTTTCTTTTCTTGTGGAAGAAGCATCATCTCTACCACTAAACCCTCCATTTTTATTAACTCCTGCCAATAAG
Source organism: Triadica sebifera (assembly GCA_023653625.1). Classification (NCBI taxonomy): domain Eukaryota; kingdom Viridiplantae; phylum Streptophyta; class Magnoliopsida; order Malpighiales; family Euphorbiaceae; genus Triadica; species Triadica sebifera. The sequence continues at coordinate 30,031,020 of CM042900.1, forward strand.
AAACGAATAGAAAGCTACATAATCAACTTGCAGTCCCATCAATCTAACTTCTAATAGAGGCCATTATTTATACAAACCTCTGACTTGCTATCCTACCAAGCGTATGGTGTACAGCTATTTTTGGAGATGAATTCTTCAATTGCTTATACATTCCCCAGATATTAATGTCAAATGTGGCATGCAATTTTGAAGTTCGCAAGTTGAAACGTATGCTCCGTAACCTCTTGACATGACTAGGGCAACGCTATGAAATATTGGGTGTATAGAATCGTATATGATGTTGGCATTCGAAGCAAGATGACACTCGTCTTAAAGCTTCCTTTTGCTTTTCCTTTTCCTGTTCCTGAGTGAGTTATAAATAACTGTAAATACTAAAATTAAATGTAAAATTATACAGGTGCTCCTTGAATGTGTGCAAGTTACATATTATTGTACAATATTTTCCCTCTAATAAAATGAGATGTTCAAACATTTAGGAGCTCATTTGTGTGCGGCAAAAATACAGGAGGCTCATGTTCACTTGCGTCATAGTAGCAGGTGGAAATCAATAATGCCTGAAAACAATTATAGATCAAAACTGTATATTCTTCATTGTAATGAAATGAAACTAAGAAATCTTATTTGTTAAATGATGCCCATCTTATTCATTCTTCGAGTTCCTTAAGCACCTGCATCTAAGAAATAACACAGCAATCAGAAAGGATGCTTAAAAGAAGGTAGTTTCCATATCTCATCCAGTGACAGGCAAGGATTCCTCCAAAATCCAGAGACTTGTCTGCTGGGCCGCAGAGGACATGAAAAACGAAAATTTAGGAGATAGAGATGCAAGTAAACGCTATTTTTGGACGAAAACTGCCATATCAGTACCCATTCAATTCTTGATGGTTCTCATCTAAGTCTATTCAAATAGGTTTTAAATGAGGTTGGGTGGTTCAAGAATGTAAATAAGACGAAATAGACAAATATGTTATACACACTTGCACGATAAAGTCTCGTGAGCTGCAGGTACTCTAATTTATACAGGAAAGAAAAATAGATAAATGGGGAAATAATTAACTGCATGCAGAAACAAATATTTCTTTTGTGTAAGCATGCAATATCAAGTTGAAGCTCCTCCTTCCACACGTATCCTCTTTGGGCCTTTCTCCTCACCTTGGCTGCTGGTGTTCACCCCCCTGGTTTCCTTGGTCTCCACCGAACATCGTTTGTAAGGTTTAAATCCTGTTCGACGGGCCTTTAGCTTTCCATGTCCAAGCCCGATTGCCAGCAGCCCCTCCTCTCCACTGTTATCACTTCCAGGCAATATATTTTTCATTGCTTCGTGATGGCTAGAACAGATTAACCATGTCTTGCCGTTGAGGTTCAATAGTGAGGCATTTCCTTCTCTCTCATATGTGTTCTGCCTATCGTCTTCAACATCATCCTTCTGGTTGACTGCATTCTTCAGATCATGCGGAGGAGAGAAGCTTTGAGGCAATACCTCTCTGGAGAAGAGAGCTTGAAAAGCCAACCGCCCCTAGTTCATTAGAGACAGAAAGAGTGGAAGTAAATACAGAGAGAATAATAAGCCCTATTCTGTAATAAACAATGGGACTACAGATTTCTATCAAGATTTGAAATATAACATATATATATATATATATATGGGTTCCATGGGTACTATTTTTTCAATTGTTAATAAAAAATCTAATGGTCCTAATTAGTTTTACAATAATTTTAATGTTATTTAATATTAAGGTTTATAATAGTAACCCATGGAACCATAGCCATTGAAAAACTCTCCATATATATATATGCACAAACATACTGAGTGTTTAGTTCAAATTATGCAAGTATTCGGATGTATATATATTCTTTAGCTAAATATTAGGTATTTAACATTCACCATCCAATGGATCTTCATCAATGTTCATTATTGAAAAAACTGATCTTCAACTGATAAATATACCCAAATAAAGAAGGTGGATTCACCAACATCAATTTTAAATTCTAACTATCCAAGCATGTCTCCACAAAAGACAAATAATTAATTACCTCTTCAGATACCTCCTTCCAAGAATCACTCATGCTGCTGCTACTTCTACTGCGGCGACTGCTGGACTCGTCGGGTGGATGCTTTGCATCAACTTCTTTAGACTCTTCCTTGCTTTTCTCAAGCTTCTCTAGTGCATCTGTCTCCACCTCACTGCTAGAAGATGTGTTCGAACCACATGAAGAACGATCAACCTGCTTTCTGCTTTTGGCTTTGCTCAGGTCATGGATCTCAGGAACTGTTGCAGCCATCTCATGATCAGTAGCTTTTGATCCAACATTTTGCTTTGGACCTCCGCTCTCTTCAGAGTCAGACAATGACATTGTTGGCAATTTAGAGGCCGAATTTTGAGCTTGCAAAGCTTCAGATTGTTCTAGATCCAATTGTTGATCTTGCGAAGGAGGATTTTCATGAGTGATTTCATTTCTTTCCGTCTTAGTTGGAGGAACTTGCCCAGCATCCAGTGATGGAACCGCAGTTGCAGAATTAGGAGGGCAGGTAAAGCCAGCGTGAAGAGGAGCACATAGGGGAAGTAGTCCATGGGTTGCCCACCATGCAGTTGCTGCAGCCACTGTAGCAGCAGCAATAGCTGCTATACTGGGAGCAGCGTTCATTTGCCTAGATGGAAAACCTCCTTGGGCACATGCTGGAGAATCTGTAGAACCTTCCACGTTAGCATAGGGCCAAAAGGTACCTGCAAGGCTTGCTGCAGCATGGGCTGCAGGGTTTTGTAACAGTGTAGAAACAATAAGGCTCGAAAATGTGGAGATGTGGAGAAATGATCTATAGTCATCCTGATTATGGTGAGTTGGAATAAAGGGAGGAGGAAAAGTTGGAAATGATTGATGTGTAGAAGATCTTGGTGCATTATTTTGATGTTCAGCAGTAGCAGAGGCAGCTGGGTGAGAGTACAAATTGGGATGGCCATGAACTTCTACAGGGTGAAATATAGGTTCCTGGAATGTCACATCTGAAGGAGAAGTTTGCATGCATGTCCCCAAGCTCCCTTCCAGGACATGCACAGGAACATGCCTTGGATAATTCGGCATGACCTCCATCTCATCTGTTGGCAACGCACAGTTAAACTGATCTGATTTCTTTCGGTGAACTAATTTATCATTTAAAGGGCAGAATTCCAACTTTGAAGCTTTGCTAGTGCCATTATCCTGAACAGTCTGTTTGGCATCAGGCTTATCCAGCTTCTGATTTCCTTCAAGTTCATTGGTGACATAGGATTCGGTAGTTGCATCCTGGTTGACCACCTTCTTCAGTGGAGGTACAAACTCCCTGAAAGAGCATGACTTTCTAAGAGCCTCTGGTGTTGGTAGAAAATTCTTGTTCATAGAAGACACTGAGGAACAGTGAGCTTCTTGGAGGAGGTTAAAGACTTCTGAGCAGTTGTCGTCATGTGTTTGATTCTCCTCTCCATTGGACTTCTGTTTACATAAAGAAATGGTAAACAGCGAAATCAAATCAATTCAATGTATAACAGAGGGATATGAAAGATATCTTCACCTCACTAAGTGGTTCTTTCTCCAAGTCCAGCACTTGTTTACGTGGAAAAGAAACTGGACTTGAAAGCTTTCCATCCTTTAAAGCCACCTGTGTAGGACCAAAACTAGTCTTTCGAGGATAAGGATTATTCGGTTTCCTTTTAGGACGTGGAGGTGGAATGTCTATGTCAAGAGCTTGTCCTATAGGAACTCCTTTAGCAACAGCTTCCTTCTCCAACTGCAAGCAAAAAAAAAATTGTTGCCATCGTCATCAATCAGAGAAAAAAAATGTAACAAAAATCTTCTCCAAGGGCCCAATATTACAAATAGCACCCAAATTGATAAAACGAATTTATACATTGCAAATGACAATACAATATTCATTAATGTCTGCAAAAATAAACATCACTTTTTTTATGAGAAAAACATCGTATTTTCACTCTTATAAAAAACATCATTTCCATATTTGAAAACATCTCAAAAACAACAAAAATCATGTACATGCAGAAAACCTAAATTCACAATATAACAAACTTTATTCGTAAAGTTGTCTATAAATCCTAGCCATCTAAAATTATCTGAGGAATAATCTGCTAAGATTTCTTCTAGGATAGTTATCGTTATTTGAAAACCTTTAACCAACACATACAGTTTGGTGGAAGCATTAAGAATTCTTAGGAAAAGCATGATGATGCCAAAAAGATAGAAAAGGTTATTCTGTCTAAGTTCTTGAACTGGGGGGAGGGGGAGTCAATTAGTTTGGTGCAGTATTTCCTTTGGGTTGCAAAAAGGAGTTCTATGACCAATAAAGTAGCATTACTATCACACCAACACTGATCCTCAAATGGACAATGCGAAACCTTTTATTAATTACCATGTGGGTTCATCTAGGGCATATCACCTGAAAAGGATGGTTTTGGGAACTTGATAGTGGTTTACATATATTCACCATTAGAACAATCTCCTCAGAAGTCTTCTAGAAAGAGTGTAAAGTCTTTGGACTGAAGTTTAAAAGTATATTAGGAAACCCGGGGTTGGACTCCTGAAAAGGAAGATATATGGATCACCCTTAAAAATTTTATCGCTGTTATTGCAAAATATGAACTCCCTTCAGATAAAATACAGCATTAGCAGTAAGGTTGCCACATGATAAGCTCATCACACCACTTTTTTCTAGAAATTATCACCTCATACTGCCACAAGCTGTCTTGCTCGTTAGCTTATATTTCTAAACCAATGGATGGGGCAAGATAAGTTCTGTGACCAGAAACAACCAACGAGCACTCTACCACAGGAAATAGAGGCACTCTTCATGCTAAACGACAAATAACCACTATTCATACAGGGAATAAAAAAAGGGAAAGGAATGACTAACGCATATACTTTTTTTCCAAAATTTAGAAAATAGAACTAAAAATCCTGATTTTCAGAATGTTCCAATCAAGTCCACTAACAAATAAAAGAAGGAAACTGTATTCATGAATATTCCCCCATATTCCCTGATTTAGCATTCCCCTACAAAATCCATATAAGAGCATGAAGGTCTTCCCCGGGCAGTTACCCAACCCACATGGGAAAGAAAAGTACTAAACAATGCGTGGATGTGCACACACACACACATGGAAGTATGAGGAGATAGAGATAAAGAAAGCATTGAAAACCTTCTAGTTTATTTATTCATTTATTTAATTATTTATTTCTTTGATTCTGTTTGGAAGATCATCAGGCTGATGATATATAACAGGGGCAATTCTTGCCCTCATAGGCTCATAAGACAAATGATTTTTTCTACATGCTTGCAATTCATATAAGAATTCCTAACAATCAGGCTTCAGGTGAAAAACATTAATGCCAAAGGCCTTCTATGACTAAGAATTTAAAAGTTCTGTAAGGCTAGAAGTAGCATGTAACCATGAATTTCAACATGACATGTTTGGAAGCTTTATTTTGTGCACATCATAAAGCATTATAAGCATAATTAAGTACATTCCTTAAAACAGAAGTTGAAGGATTCAAGTAAAGATTAAATTGAGCAGGGACAATGTTACAAGTATATTCTTATCCGTGCTTTTATAAGAGGTTTTGTTATCAGCATGATACATGGATCTTATTTTTAGTATAATATTTTTGCAAAATCTTAAATGAAATCGTTCACCATTTAAATTTTTGGACTATAATTACGATTGCTCACCAAAGTATCATATTCAGTTACATGGCGTACCTCTCACCCCAGATTTTGAAAGCAATATTTCCTAATTTTCTTCTCTTCCACTCCATTTTTAATCAAGTTCACTCCTCTTAGTAGAAAACATGTTAAGCATCGCATTTGCACATTCTTTTTTGTTTGTCAAACAAAAAAAAGGGGGGCTGGTTTGACCAAGCAGTCAGCTTGACTCCTTGGCCAAACCAGCCCCCCTTATCACCAGAATGGGCAAAGTATTGTGATTAAGTCACAAGAAAAGACACAGATTAATAACCTCATCAGCACATTTGTATGCTCAATATTATGACCAAAGAATCCTCAGAAACTTGGCAGATTAAGTCACTAGATTTAAATACCTACAATTTACGCCTCTCTGAAGTAGAAAGCCAATCTATTTGGGAAGGCCTGAGCTTTCTTGACATCTCAATTCTGACGGTTGTCAGCTTATGTCAAGCTTCTACTTGATGCTGCACTTGTATCCTCTACCCAGGCCTAGTTATTCCTAATTTTCATACCAGAAAATATCTATATTGTTTTCATATTATCCACTAAAAATCTTTATATCACAATTTTTAATGTGAACATATGCATATATGCAGAATATTTATTGATGCATGTACATTCTCATATAACGTTGATAACATTATTGTCTAAAAAGGTTTTCAATATCATATGGTGCAAAACAGGATAACTTTGATATGGAGAACATTGCATTTGTCCAGATGAATTGATGGAGAACAGGATGTATCCGACATGATTATTTTTTCACGACTCTTTAAAAATAAGTATCTTTGTATGAGGGCTCTCTTCAAGACACTAATCTAGAGAAAAAAAAAATGCCTCCTGCATTTTATGCTGCCTTCATAGAATACAATTCATCTGTTTCTCAGGCATTGCATTAGAAAATAATTGCATGAGAATTAAAGGAAAATTATTATTTACGAATCCTAGACTACAGGAGACAAGTATTAACTTAATATTTCTTGACCACAAGATTATATTGATTCTCTGCTAACATCAGAAAAAAGGAGCTAGTAATGCAAGCATGAGAATCTAAAAAGTAGCGGTTTTGGAAAAGAAAAAAACTACTGTAGCAGCAAGGGCTGACCAAGATTGCATGACTTCAAACTCAAAGACTTACTCTGCTTAGAAAGAGTATAAACCAATCCAAAGTCTAGCAGATGTAATTCTGTCATATCCTAGAGGATTTTCACAATAAGCAATAACAAGGATCCTCAATGAATAAGGAGAGATCAAAAGTATGAGAGTGAACCACTAATGAACTAAGCTTAAGGAGGTGATGTGCACACAATAACTGGCTAGCTTCTGGTATTCCTCTCTTTTCACAAATTATGACCAAAATTAGGTGATTGATTGTCAGGATATTGAAATTACCGTTTTCCCCCTCTTTTAAGCAAACATTAATCTCTTGCTTTGAAAAGAAACCAAACACTTCTTAAAAAAAAGAGCCAATGACAATAGCCAAGAACTAAAATCTTTACTCACACCTTTGACCATCGATAGTTAAGCAGATAACCATCGATGAACTTGAGAAAAATTGAAATTACTCATTTTTCTCTTCCAAGCAAAAGTCCCTAAGAATTTTGCTTTTAAAAGTAAACAACTTAGGAAATAAACAATGGAATCAAAAATTGTCAAGAATAAGTTTTATTCCTCACATCTTGAACTTTCAAGGAAGATGAGAAGGTAACCATCAATATAATTGAAGAATTTAACCCGAAAAGAAGAGAATAATATTGTGGTCCACTCATCCATATAGGACAAAAAATGTTATGTAAAATTATAGATTGAGAATAATAACCTTCTATGTATCCTCATAATAAAAACCACAATTGACCTACAAACACATTTAGGCGGATACTTGAACAAGCTAACAACGCTTTGCATAGATCGAAGTTGGCAAAATCTCATTGCAAATATGCGTTCTTCATTAAACAAAGATCTCCATTAAAAGATGAAACAATGAGGATTCTAGGATATATTGATAGGTCTCATAACCAAAATGATTGCTGATCTACTATACATAAGCTATAGTTTAGACTCTTTGAAACTCTATGGCAACATTTTCTCAATTCTTAACTCTTTGATAAGATGAACCTTAATTCTTAATAACTAAAGGACTTTGAAAAAAAAAATTTATAGGATGGAATAGCATGCTAGATAGTCTAGACATATCTCGGGCACTACAAGAGATGCATACATCTAATAACCAGAGGACTTTGAAAAACATTTTTGTAGCTTTGGCCACTTCCAACTATTTTAGGAGCTCTAAATGTATAAATTAGGATTAGTGACAAAAGAGAAGTAACTTTATAATGTTTGCTTTTTGGCTTCATCTAATTCTTTTGATTTTATCCATTTTATCCTCACTTAGAACATTGGTAACAATTTAATGGATTTAGTGAGTGTCAGAACAAAATAAAAATACTAATAATGGGAAAACTAGAATAAGAAATAAATTGAAAATATTTAGTTATGTTGACTAAGTAATAGACTAAGGATTGCTTATATTACTCTTCTCCAAATCATGCTTGTCCTCAAGTGTAAAGTGTGGGAATTTCGATAGGCTCTTTTGCTTCTACTGAGTCAATTCAAAACAATTTCTTACATTGGTGGCACTTGACGAATGACTCGTCACAATTGAAAAAGAGACCTTTAAGTCGTCTCTCCTCCATTTCAACATTGGTCAATCTTTTCACCAGTCTACTACGTTGTGGAGGTGGTAGATCAAGAAGTTTTGATTGTTGAACCTTCAAAATTAGAGTTCATGTGGGTTGCCCTTTACACTCATAAAACCTTGATATGCTCATTTCAGCAGCTAAATCTGACGAATTTTGGAGCTAAACTTCAATTGCAATGTATTTACCAAGGCTGCTAATGTAGAGTTCAATTTTTTGTGATTGAATGAGAGTGACTATTGCAAAGCATATCAATAATCAGCTACAAAACCGTTTCGCCATAGTTTTACCAATTCTCCCAACTTATGACTCCATATAGGTGGGCCAAATCAAAGGTGACATTGGCATTTCAATGTGTGTTGGCCTCCATTAGAAAGAACCATAGTTGTGCATTCCCCCCAAGTTGGAAAGAAGCCAAGCTAACCTTTTGTTCTTTAGTTGTTTGTTTGTGGTAGCCACATGTGCTCATACCCATTTAGCCATCCTAAAGAATCCATTAGTCCATTGAATCATAGGAAGTCTAACTTCGTGAATTTATGAATGATGGAGCTTCCTCCAGTAATATTTGATCTTACTACTCCCTTGCCTCTTCGATACCAATTATGATGGCTTTCTTCGAGAGATTTTGAGTCCACTTTTGAAGCTACTAATCCCAAGTAAATCCAATCAAGCACTAATTGCTTCCTGCCTAGCTAAAGTGTTTGCACGTTCCTGTTGGAACAAGTGTAATTATTGTACCAATTGTTGCCGGATTTGGTTTCCCATAACAGTAGGCTTTTGACCGAATTGTTATGGTCCCATAAAGTGGATCTTGTTATGGGACAGAGCAGGGCTGGATCTGACTTAGTTTCGAGTAGGTTGGGTGTTTGGGTAGAGGTAATCTTTTGTTTACATACGGTGCTGGTTCGTTAAGAGAGAACCTGCAATCTCTAGAGTTAAATGCTAAAAAACTGAAATAATTTCTGCCTATCTTTCTTATTGAATTCAATGCTCTTAAATACTTCCGTGGAGTAACCACCTTAAAATAAGGGACACATGAAAAGGAGGATGCATAACCTCTAACCTACTGGAAATGGGAAAGTGGAGGCACAACCTCCATAACTAGAAAAACAAAAATACTGATAGGAAAAATAGGAATAAGAAATAAACTGAATATTCAGTTATTTGTACAAGTAATAGACTAAGGAATGCTAACAGAGACCTTCCATTATTTAATACTTGATAATTTAGCACTCCTTGCTTGATTTATTTTACATAGTCTCTTATCATATAACTATATCCATGTATATATACAAAAGAGCTACCCAATTACAAAACTATATTATCTCCTTGAATTTAAAGAGCCTATCTCCACTCAAATGTGTATCTTTTTCTTTAAATATTTGTTTTCTCCTACCTTTTTACAACTCTTACTCTTATAAAGGAATATCCAGTAGATTTTTGTTCATTTCCAATAATTTGGTTTCTAAATTAGATTTTTATTTCCTGCATGTAATTGTTTTCTTTTTGTCTCTAAATCTTTAAGATCGCCTATTTTCACATTCTGAAAATCAAACATAACACATTTGAAATGTGTGAACTGGCTCAAGGTACAAATGGGGGTAAGCGATCTAAATAAAACTGGTTATAAGCTAGGCTAGAATTAAAAATTTTAAAAAGAGAAGGATAAAATTGGAATGTAAAATTTAGCTTTTTTAGTCATAAGGCCTAAAATTATAATGAGGCCACACAAATATCATATATTATAGATAAGGTCATTAACAACATCATGCTTTTATACGAACCAACGGATAATTGTATTGGATTAAATCCAACTATAGTCCTAGGGCCTAGGCAGAGGATAGATAATGGTAGAAAGTATAAGAAAATTTCAGAAGCAACATGTCTTCCAAGTTACGACTTTCACAACTTATCGCTCATAAATTCAATTTGCTTGTGACTTTTTGACCTTGAATGGCATGAAGATTGACTCCTAAATTGTATGAATTATAGGTTTAGTTATGAGCCTATATCACCTTTACAGTGCCTCAGGCTTAGCTTACTTATGTTCCAACCTTAAAAATAATCCATAAAGTCAATATGAACTTTACAAGTTTGATTAAGCAGGTAATGGTACAACCCACAAGATAATAAAAATAATGAAAGGGAAAAAAATTCCCCATATACTTATCCCCTCCCTCCTTTGTCTTCTTCCCCATAAATTATCCACCAAAGATATTGGTGGCGCACAAGCTTCATCTACTGGTATATGCACAGTGCAGGAATAACTATGCATAAGAACATAATATTCAACTTCTCTTTCGGCATCAATAAAGACTAACGTGTTCTGGACACCTTATTCTTTCTCCAACTTCACTGAGCAAACTTCAATAAACAGTAGATGTAAAAAAGAAAATACTCTCCAGTATCCATGCTAACAGATGTTAAAAAAAGAAAAAAAAAATAACTATAAGCCAATCCACCACTCTCCATACCTTCGCAACTCCTCCTTTGGCCTCCCTAACAAAAGCAAATAAAAGAACTATTCTTCCATCATCAAAGTCCTTCAGTTGTCAATATAAGTTTCATTCGTTTTACAAGAAAAAATGTGTTCTGCCATAGCCATGTTCTCAACAGTTTTCTAATGTGTCGTTGTGTATGTGACTGTGTGCATTTTGCATATCATACATTCATGAAAACAACATAAAAACCATATCACTAAGTCACTTGCAAACAATATCAAGAGCAAATAGCCACATCAATCAAATTACATAATACAAAAAAGAAAACAGTTCATAAGTTAACAAGATATTCACTTGAAGGATCAAAATGTTTTGTCATACCCAGAGATACGAGTCAGAAATATAATTTTTGATGGAAAAAAAAAGGAGGTATTGGCTGACCTTTGAAAAAAACTTCTGTGCATGACTCCTGATCTGCACTGCAGTTTTTGTTCCTATATGTTCTGTGCACCAGCAAGAAAGAAACACAAAGAAGAGAAGAGACATGTGCCCAATTAAGATAAAATACATAGTATCTCACGGCATTCCTAACAGAAATAGCCGGAGCATTCCCTACATTAATTATACCAATAGATAATATATTTTTTTTTAAAGAAAAAGTTATAAAACTCATATTAGTAATAAGCAAAAATTAAAAACAAAAGAACAAGGAAAAGCAAGCTCAGGAATCATTGCAAATCAGAACCTTCTATGCGCTGCCAAGCTCGACCATAAAGCTTCAAAGCCTCTAGGAACCTATTATGCTCCTCCTCCGTCCATCGTTCACGTTGCTTGGTAATTGTATAAGGTTTTCTAGTCTATCATTAACGTAACTTCATAATTTCAGATACTTCTACGCTTATGTTACCACTTCAATTTCAAAACCAAAGAAGCTATAACCAAAAGAGAAAAGGTGTTATGTTACAACTTTACCTTAATAACCAAGTCTTCTCCAGAGGAGTACGTGTCCATTGCCGGACCCTCGCAGCTAGCGCTGCTTCAAATCCTCTCTAATGAGCAACGGATAAAACAGAAATCTCTTTTCATTTCTTGCAACATCGAATACTACAAATAAAGCCGTTGTTTTTGAACTCCAAAATACCTGATAAATGAATACTACTGCAAAAGAAGAAAAAAAGCCACAACAATCGATAGAGATCCGTATTGGAACAATTAGGAATGCCAATTCACATACTCTGTATATGGTTAACGTATTTATATAGTTTATTAAAATAGAATTTAAATTCTCTAAGAATTTAAGAATTTTCAGAATCCACCAGAACAGAGATGGAGAGACAGACAGACAGACGCATGCTTCTCCCAAAGAACTAAAAGTAAATTCCTTTATTCAGAATCCTCACCAAAACGAACGCGTGCACGCCAAATCCTTTAGAAAGTGACAGAGAGGAAAGAATTAGGAAAAAGAAACTTGAATCAGTAATCAAAAACAGCTATTTCTATTTATCCACCTCCCCTTAATTTTATCAACACATCACAACTTTCCAAATCCTAAATCCTCCTTCAGTTGCCAAGAAACATTCACCGAAATTCCAAAATCCAAATTATACATATCATTAATAATAAAAAAAATATAATAATAAAGAGCAAGGATAGCAGCTGCCAAGCTCAACAAAACATAAATAAGAAAAAAATTAGGCTCAGTAGAAGTCATATTCCCTTTTGTGAAATTTTCTCGGCAACCATACGGAGGAGTTAAAGAACAGAAAAGCCCTAGAAAACGCCAGAGAAAGTACCTTCTGGTAAAGCCATGGTGAATTAAATCTGCCGAATCATTGATAGAGTCCCTGATCATGCGCGTTGTGAACTCACCAGAGACTCACATGAGGATGCACAGTGTCGGGCAACGGTGGATCGGAATCATGAACAAAACCCAAAAAACAAAGAAAGGAAAAAAAATGAAAGTAGTTTCTAGAGAGAAATAGAACAAGTAAATAAAAGAAAGAAGTGAAACCGAGTTTCGGTGAGACCTAAAACACCAGAAACTGCAGTAGAGGACTGAGGAGCAATCTCAGCCACTATAATTTCTTGTGGATTTATTTTTCTTTAAAAAATTAAAAGAAATATATTTGAGGCTGCAATGTACTCTGAGGGCAAACTAGAAGGAAGATGAACGAGATGGTGCCATGTGGCAAAGATTTAGTGGCTGATGGACTTAAAACTCCCACCCTTGCACTTTTTCTAATTTTTTTTTTGCCAATTGCCTGTACACTCATCATCAAATCTCAGCCACAAACTTCCAGCTCTCTGAGGTTATCTCCGTAAAAGCGCCCTGGTGCGGGCCCCTACGGACATGAAAAGGAAACAAGGTTATGCCAACGTGGAAAATACTGCGGCTACGTGGCGGTTTTTCAGAAGAACTGTGAGGTGTACGAGGGCGAGGTTATCAGTCAAGTGTGGAATACGCGGTTCGTGCAGTGCACTTTGTTAGGCGAAGGTCAACCAACCTGAAAAACCTGCGGTTCAAGAATTTAGGACTTTATCTCGGAATTGTCGATATAATTTTTTTAAAAAATAAGTAATATTAAAAAATATTAATTAACATATAATTACATCTAAATTAAAATAGAGTAAAATCAATACTAAAAATTAAAAAAAAAATTTAAAATTTTTTTTTTTACCAATCAATATGATAATTATTAGGATTTGGTTTTAACTTAGATAATTAATATTTATGATATTTAATCTCAATATTTTTAAAATAAATTTGTATTTATTTTTTATATAAATCTTAAAAGTAATTTATATGATTATTTAGTAATATTTTATGCTAATAATAAGTATACAAATAATTAAATTCAACTTTATTATATATATAGCTCTTGAATAATGTGAATAATTAAAATTATTATTTTTGTGATACATATTATTAATATCAAAATTCTATGACAAGAAATGCTAATAATTGCATATTATTCATTTTTAAATGATTTTTTTCATAAAAAAGAATAATTTATTTGAATTATTTAATAATGTGTATTATTAATTAAAATAAAAATAAGTAAATATAAGATAATAAATTATATATATTTATTGGATAACATATTTAAAATGATATAATTAATAATATATAATTAAGTATATTAAAAGTTGTATAAAATGAAAAAAAAAAAAAAAAAGTTGCAGTTGGCCAATGGTGCGATGTTGCAATATTTCAATTCAGTGTTCCGAGTCCGAGGAATCATAGGTGCAAGATGTGCCTTTTTTTTTTTCCGAAAAAACAAGAATTCCTCCAACTGGTGAACAGATTGATGAACCGGTCCAGCTTAAGGTCCGGTTTTCTGTTAAACCAGTTAAGCCGACTAGACCAGACTGGTTTTGACAACACTGGGTTTTGTTGCGTTTAGAGATGGATCGGTTTTTGAGGTCAATTTGTGAAGTTCAGTTTCAGAAAAATAAATTTTTAAATCAATATGTTAAAATTAGTTAATTAATCAATAATATCGATTTCGATTAATAATAAATTCAGGTTTTTATCATTGAAATAAAATAAAAAAAACAAGGCATCACTAGGTCTTGGTGAGCCGCAGCCAGCTGTACACCAAGAAATTAGGCAAGCACCAACTATGAAAATAGATATTGCCCCAATGTAATAGGCGGTCGGTTGGATAGTGCATGATTTTGTCCCAATTTTGGCTGGATAATAACCTCCATAAATTATATTATTGTCCATGTTCATGGTGTAATTTATTTAAATAATAAAATTTTTTAGAATGTATATAAAAAATAAAAGTATTTTTACACTTGTAAAAAATGTTGAGTCCATAATACAACATTAATCTGAATTCATGATATAAAAATGAATAAATTACAAAAAATCTGCATTAAATTTAATAAATTACAAATATAAAAAAATTTAAAAAAATTAATAGTAAATTACAAACATAAATAAATTTTTAAAAAATTAATAGTTTACCTCTTATCTTTTGATAAAAATATTATTTAAAATAACAATTAAGAAAATTGTGATTTAAATGTACTGATTACTCTGCAGTTATGGTCGTTGTATTAAATAAAAATTTTAAATCTTTATAAAAAGTCGTTAAACTGTATATAAACACTAAAAGAATTTATATAAAAATATATTAAATATAGAAAAATTATGTGGTATATTGTATAATAATATTTAAAATTCATATAATATCAAATAAATATACATAAAGAAATAAATTGTTAATTTCTAAAAATTTTATTTTTTATTGTAATTTATTAAAATTTAGAAATTTATAAGAATTGAATGTGTTCGGGATGGGCTGAGAGAAAGAACTTGTTATTTGGGCTCTTCATTCTATCTATTGGGTCTTGACTTTAGAATTTAATGGCACTTTCAAATCCCCAAATTCAATGCTTAGCCGAGTTCAAAGCCTATGGACCAATAACAATTATTATTTTTTTGGTACATAATTTATTTTTTCTTTTATTATAAGGTTTTTTACTATTTAGTATTTTTTAAAATAAAAAATTACAGAAAATTCTCATTAAATTTTAACAAATTATAGTTAAGATAAAATTTTAAAAAATTAATAATTTATCTCATATCGTTTTAAATAATGTCTATTCATTTGATACTATATAAATTTCAAATATTGCATTGTAATATATGACATGATTTTTCTATATTTAAAATATTTTTATATAAATTTTTAGAATTTCATATATAATATAATAATATTTTATAATAATATAAGGTTTATATTCATTACCAACGACTGTAACTGAAGAAAAAAAAGTACATTTAAGTTATAGTCTTTCTAATTATTATATCAAATAATATTTTAATCAAAAAATATGGGATAAACTGTTAGTTTTTTAAAATTTATTTCTGATTGTAATTTATTAAATTTCAGAAGAATTTTCAGTAATTTTTTTTAACTTTTGTCTTCATAAAAAATCTATATTCATCATCCAACTACAATCATTTTTGAAATATAAATTGTTTTAAAAAAATCGCTATAGAAACTTCTCACGCTTCAAAGACACTTTTTTCTTTTAAAATATTTAAATGTTGAATCATAATTTTCACATGCAAGTACCTACAAATATGCAAATTAAGTTAAGTTGAATTGTTGTAATACGGTTGCTTGTTATGAAAATTACAAAGTCAATCTTGTAGTTGACTCTTTGTCCAATGCATTGTGATTGGCTTAACGTTGTGGGTCAAACACTTAGATAGCCATTAGCGTTCGAGCAAGTCAATCAAGATGTTTCAAGCTAGATTTGTAGGTCTCTCAAGTCATTCATTAACATCACATCTCGAAAATTATATTAATTATGTATAACACGTCTGGATAAGCCAAGAACTTTGAAGCCAAATTTGTGGGTCACTCAAGTCATTGATCAATATCACTATTTAAGTCAGTATCTATGTAAGCAATAGAGAAAAGACATATGGAAGAATATGTAGCGATAGTTTCTTATTGATGTAATGGTTATGTTGATATGATTTAGATAGGAAGATAATATCATCCATACCTAATGACACACTATACCTATATACAAACGTAAGAAGTGATATAAGCTTGGAGTTTAAACTCTAGCTTTGGCAATCTTTCTACGAACTTGTTAAATCTATAAAAAAAAAAAAAAAAGAAGAAAGAAACTTAATTAAGTATGACTTTATGAAATAATGTGGCAGAATTAGATGTTGCCAAATGTTGACCAATTACTGTGACGCATGTTTGATGTCGTCATGGATGATAAAATATATGGCTAAAAGCATTCAACGTTCGTCAAGAAAAAACAAAGAATTTTTGTTGGTGGAATCGTAGACTTCTATGGCTTCTTGTGCTACCAGTCTACCATTCGGGTTCTGTGCTTATCTCATTTCGAAGTTGCAAGTGTCTTCGCGAATCAAAAGCCGTCGGGGTTCTGTGTTTGATTAAGAATTCTTTTTGTTTGCTCAAATCGAAACAATAATTTATTTATGAATCAATTTAGGGGATTCTATTGTTAATATTTGGTTAGTAAAAAAATGTAATGAGAACGTGATTTTTCAATCAATTGGAATTATCTATTTCTATTTTCTAATATTTCATTTTTATGTCAATCAACTCAAACTATATATATATATATATATATATTTCCAGAATGAAATTCAGTTGCTAGTTATAATACATTTTTCGTTCACAACGACAAGCTCCTAATTCATATATATTTTATTAATTAGTTAATTTTTTTAATTTTTATATTTAATATATTTTAAAATTTGTATTTTAAAATTAATTAATATGAAATTTTTTATATTTGTGAATAAACAAAAATATTTTACTATATATAACCCCTTTCTCTTCTTTTTTCTTGTCCTTGTTTTTTTTTTTAAAGTTATTTATTTTAATTTTAATTGAATAATTGATTTCTTTATTTTACATACATTTTTATTTGTTGTATTTTATTATTTATTATTAATAAATACGTATAGTTATCTTTTGATTTTTTCACGACATTTTGAATTAATTTAGAGATATACAAAAAATTGTGAGAATAAAGTATATAATTTTAATTTTAATATATGAAATAGGCTTCAATTCTGATACAATATCATCATCCACCCTTCATAAATACACCTTAACTTCGTATTTTAATTGTAGATTTTCATTTTTAATTATCAATTTGAATTATTATTTGTTAGTAAAATTGATTAACAATGACAATTTCATGTTTGTAATTATTTTTTAATAAATTATAATTTTTCTGAATTATTATAATTTTTAAAATTATACATATATTAAAAATAAATATAAAATATGAAATTGATTTTTATTTTCATTATTATGTTCAATCAAATATGTTTAAATGGAATCTATTTTTCATTTTGCAATAGAAAAGAATGAATCAAACAATATATTAAAATTAATCATTTTTATTCTCGTTCTCATGCCCAATCTTAAACCAAACGGGTCATTAATGATAAAATTATACTGCAATTTTTATCATTAATTAACTTAATCATATGAGCTTTAAATAAACTAGGAACGGAATCGAACTAGAGAAATATTACTTGACATGGATAACTAAAATGTATTTTCATGTGTAGTTATGTTATATATTTGACAATCTAGAAATAACTTATAACTTTTGATGAAATGGAGCTATTCAACCTCTCCAAATTTTTAACTTTTCAACTAATAAATATTCATGTTTAGTAATCAATAATCATGCTAGGTGTTTTCAAACTGCAGACACTTTAGATCACAATTCAAATTTATTAATTGATACATTATATCAGTATTTTATTGGTAACGCATTATGGTGCACTTATACACTATGGGTTGCATGCTTGAAACACAACAGTGCTTAATTATACATTATGTTCTTTATAGTGCATTGAATAAAAATATTAAATAAAATCATTAATCATTGTGAGAAAAAGGTCAATGAAATTTCTTAATTAAACTCGTTCTGACTAATTAAGTTTTTTTTAACTGAAACAACTGCATACTTTGTTAAATCATTATTTACAAATTCAATGGCTTGATGGTGTCTTATCTATGGCTTAACCGAAGAGTATTTGTATCTTTTAATTTGTCAAATTGGAATTATTTTTAATTTCTTTATTTTGCAAGATAAGAAAAAAAAATGATGTGTTAATTGTGTTATAAGGATCTTTCTTACCTAAATATGGTGAATGAAAAGATTCACGAACCGAATTTATATCCCAATCTACTATGTATGTAAAATAACAACTACTCTACATGCACGACATGTTGTGATTGTCAATTTCTTTATAGACCTGGTCCAAATAAGTGTTTTCTGCTTGTGTTAAATGCATTTAGCGGGAAAATTGACTAACTAAATATATTTTTAGTGTAAAACACTTGCACGCACCTGGTTTCCCATGAAAAAATTTATACACCAACCTGATCACAACATACTATATATTGTAGGCATCTTTTTTATAATCTATGAAGCAGAAAGTTAGGACTCTGGACCTACATTGGCTATGATCTCAATAGTTCCCAGTTCGATTGTTGCCTGAAAGTGCCATGGACACCACTGAACTCATCACAAGCTGAAAGGCATACCCAAAGTTCTCATCTTCCTCGTCAACGTCATGGCTAAGGTGAGTTTCTACCTGAGATGCCATACCACAGTTGCGAGTTTTCAAGTTTTTATGGGGCACTAGAATTGGGTTCGTGCAGTGGATTTTATATAAATGGCAACTGAATTAATGATTCAACGACAATTTATATATTTATTTATTTTTATAAATAAGTGAGTAAAAGTTCACAAAAAAACTAACGAGAATAAGAAACATCCATTAAATCATATGCTGAAGCCAATCATGAATTTTCTAGAGGAGGATTGACCAAAAGATGAGTTCCAACAGATAATTATAAGTAAGGTGGGACAAGTAATCAGCTGCGAAATTTGTCTCACGATGAATATGATGGAAGGAGACAGAGGAGAACATCTCAGCAGTTCTCCTTATTGATCAATGATGGAAGAGCTGAAAATATCTGGTGTACATGCTCCTTCGATCATATCCACCACTACAACCATGGCCCGCCTAAGAGTTTCGTTAAAAAGTCAGTTAGAAAGTCAATCTGCAGTTTGATTCCTTTCACGATACACATGTTGAATCCCAACCATATGGGAATAAGATTCCTGCAAGCCAAAATCAGATTAGAAATCCAAGAAATGTCTCCAACAAAACTTTCTTACGATTGTTTGTTGTGTAGTAATTAATTAGCCAATTATAGTAGTATGATTTTCAACTCTGTTGTGTTAGAAAGTTAGTAAAACTTTCTTACGATTGTTTGTTGTGTTAGAAAGGTTGTAGGCTTAATGCTAATTAGTAATTACTATAATGGGCCAATTAAATAGTAGACAAACCAATAATCATAACAGAGTTTTGTTGAAATACCCACTAATTCCTTCACTAACAATGATGATCATCATAATACATACTGCATACGGCATACCTGTAGAGAAAATGAAATGTAAAGAAGCATATGCTCTTAAATGAAAAATCGTAACTATGGATAACTAATTTTCAGTCAAAGAGATCCACCAATTCTATCTTATAGAAGCACATTCCCCCTTCTGTCTATATAATTGATGAGAACTGCAAAAGCTTTCCATGAAAAAGAGTCACTTATAAAAATAAAATTCAAAATGATGCGAACGAGCATCACAGTTGGTATTTGTATTTTTCCTATTGGAACCAAATAAACATTTGACACTATCTTTCAGAGCTCCTTGATAATTAATCACTGTCTCTCCATGAAGCAATCATTGACTCTTTTTTTTCCTTATCATTTCATGGGCTAGTAAAGAACCCATTAGTTCATCATACTTAGTTTATTGATTCATGCAGGAGTATCACTTTTGTTTCCAATCTTTCTGGTAGTGACCTAAAAAATTTCCTTGTTAGTTCTTCATCGCTGAAGGATTCTCCAAGAGCTTTCAGAGAGTTTGACAATATTTGTAAATCTGGCGTTCATCTCAGAGATGGACTCGTCGGCTTTCATCCTGAACATTTCATTTTCCCCCGTAGCATATAAATATTGATTTGTTTAGCTTGATTTATTCCTTCATAGACAACCTCCAGCTTGTCCCACATCTCCTTGGCTGATTTACATGCTGAGACTATGATGGATCCATTTGCATTAGACCACAGTACAGTATGTTCATAGCCTTTGCATTTACTTGTACATTCTTCCAGTCTTTATCATCATACTCTGATTCTTGCTTAGGGACTAGCTTTTCATCAACTCTTTTCATTGGAGTGGCTAGTCCCATGGTGATCATTTTCCAGCATTTAATATCATAAGCATGGATGAAGATTCTCATTCTGGTTTTCCAGTAAGAGTAGTTTGATCCATTGAAGAGCAGTGGTTTTGTCAGGTTATGTCCTTGAAGTAATCTAGAAGTAGCAGTTCTTCTAAAGGTAAAGGCCATTTGGATATCTCAGATAGAGCTCTGATGTATATCAAAGTCCTCTGTCAAATATGATGATCATTAACCTTTGGTCTGATAGAAATAAGTTATATGATTTGAACAGCACAATTTAAAGCTAGTCTATAATTGAAAGAATTGACATTAAGATGCATTGGAAGGGTATGTGAGAAAGGGCAAGATCTATCATAATGTACCAGAGAAGGTTCAATTGCAGATAACAGCAAACTGAAAATCAATGTCTTCAGTACTCCTAATTTTTTATTTTATTTACACAGAGATCATGTATTCCCTTTTGATCTTTTTATATATAGTATTAGATTTTCTGAATTTGGTAAAACTGGAGAATTAGCTAACAAACTTTCCCTCCAAAGTATCACCATCATCCCACCTCAGCAAGAGAGAAAGAACCCAACTACAAGAACCAACGATGTCCGATCAGATTTTTCGCAATGGCCAATCGGACATTATGGAGTTGTTGAAATTTTGAAAAACTTTCAGCCCGCAAGCTGAGGAGTGAAAGGATTGCACACTCACAGTTTGGACGTAAAATCCATAAAAGCAGAAAGAGGATGAGGCTTAGTAAACGAATCCGCAAGTTTGAAACTGAGAATGAACAGGAAGCAATTTGAGAAAGCCCTGTTGCAATGTCTCCCGAACAAAATGACAATCAAGTTCGATATGTTTCATCGGGGTTCATGAAAAACATGATTATCTGCCATCTGAATGGCAGAGTTGTTGACACAATACAGTACAGCCTGGGAAATGAGTGAAACACCCAAATCCTGTAACAAATATAAGAGCCATTGGACCTCAGAAGCTGTGCGAGCAAGAGCCCTGTACTTAGCCTCAGAGCTCGAACTAGAGATAGTAGTGCTTTTTAGATTTCCATGAAACCAAGGAAATCCAACAAAGACACAAAAACCAGTGATAGAGAGTCGAGTGAGAGGGCAGGCAACCCAATCCGCATCCAAAAAGGCTTGGATAGGGAGAGGACTATGAGCTGCAAAGAACAGTCCTTGACCAGGTGTCCCTTTCAAATACCTTAAGATCAGCTGCACTTTCTTAACATGACAAACCTGAGGTTTATCAAGGAATTGAGAGAGAAACTGAACAGAAAAACTGATATCCGGTCTGGTATTTGTCAGATACAATAATTTGCCAATGATCCGGCGATAGAAAGAAATATCAAGAAACGGAGAAGTATCTAGTGAAACTGACTCTGTCTTGGGGAGGAACCATAGGGGAAGAAACTGGTTTGGAGTGCAAAAAACCAGTTTCTTAAAGCTAGTTCAAGGTATACTTGCGCTGAAAAAGGTTAAGACCAGTACCTTTTCTCGCAATTTCCAACCCCAAGGACTTTAATGGGCCAATATCTTTAATCTTGAAAGTCTCATGCAAGTAGGCTTTGATGGTAGAGAAATCAAGTTAATTGTCACTGGCCACTACGAAGTCATCAGCTTAAATTTTGGCTGAACAAAGTTCACATTTTTTTCATTTAACTTCTAGGTTCGAGCTGAAAAATGAAATTCTTGAAGGAGGAAATCAATTTAAAAGGACTCATGAATCATATGTTTATGAATATTATGGCATGGACACAAGGTTAACACACAGCAATGTTTCACCACACCAGCATAGTCATGGAGAAAATCTTAGAGAAATACAAATCCTGTAGATGTCGGTGGTGGGTTGGGGCAAACCCTTAAGGCAATAATATCCAAATTAAGGGTATTAATTTCGATTTGCCACATGTTAAAACATGCTTAAGCCCATCCTGGTAAGATAAACACATATTCTATCTAATATTGAATTTCCATAACAAAATTTTACACTAAGCAGCTTCAGTTCTGATAAATGAATAAAATAAAAGCTATCCTATAATTATAAAATCTAATAACAAAAGGGACATGTTTGAAAGTATTCCAAAAGGAGATACCATTTTCATGAAGGTTTGGTAATTCTTTTATAATAATTTGCCATATATACTTAATCACAATGACTGATAATATGATGTGAACATTTTTTATAAATTAAGAGATTATTTCATCAACCATCATATAATATTATCTCTCTCTTAATAAAAAAAAAACGAAAAATTTCATGGAATTTTGAAAAAAAAATGGTGCTTTCTTTTTAAATACATGTTATTTAGGTTGTTTATCAACCCTCAAGTAAAATTATCTTAATTTCCATAATATAGTCAAATAACAAAAATAATACTTTGTTTATCTAAAAGATTATATAATATTTTCTACAAACAAGTGAAAGGAAAATTCTTGAGGTTAAAAGATTTTAGTACTACAAGCTAATAGCTAAAAGTAGTTACATAATTTTAAATTTTTGCAATTATATTCTTATTTCGGATGAGATTAAGAGCCCGAATACAAATCTGTTTCTTATACTAAAGAAACTCAAAAGTTTCCTCGATCCCTGAATTTGGAAAATTCATGATGTTGAACCAAAATTAGTGTATTACTAAAATTATTATTTTTTATTTTTTATTTTGACGAAAGTAAACTTATTATTTTGGTTTTCAATATCATGTAATGTTGATATCAGGTTCAAATCTGAAAACAAATAGCATTTCCCATATTTTTTTAAAAAAAAAAGGAAATTTTGTCTTATGGGTCTCTAGGCAAGTGATCAAAATATGTTCTTCCATTTTCCCCTGAATTTTTATCCCCATCTGTACTCGGGTTCAAAATTGAAGATTGATTACTTAATAATGCTTTCAATATTGCAATCCTTCCTGCGGAATGCGTTTCTAAACTGTAATTCTAAGCCTTCAAGCAACTTAAAAAAAATTAGCAATTATATAGGCAAGAAATAGTGTTAGAAAAATAAAAAGTAGTGAAACGTAATATTTAATTACAAGTATCTTCGAGATAAACGTAAATTACATGGATTTACTCTGGTTAGAATTAAATTTATGCAGACAAAATGAAGCATGTTAAATCCTTGTGCACAAGTGCTGCAAGTTATTCTCTTCAGAGCTTAAAAACCTTCACCTCACCATAGCGGAGGAATTCCAATTGGCTTCCTTCAGCTGCTCCCAGTTATCTCCTTGTACGCAGATTTTATATTTTCTATCAAAGCTTCCCTGCAATTTCACAATGGCTTTGTTATTCTCTACCCATAATTTGTTGCTAAAACACAGTTCAGATACATTCTTGCCATTTTGGGTGGATTACGTAGCAAATAGATTCTTACCTATCAGGTTTGAAAACGAGGTTCTTATATGCAAACCACTGCAACCAAAATATCAGGAGACGCCACCAAATTAGGAACAATTTTACTTGAACATTAAGTACAAATATTAGACTAATTAAACTGCAATTCTCTTATAACAGTGCAGTCCCAACTGTTCATATTTAATAAGGGATTGAAGTTAAAGGGAAATCCTACTTACTCCTGTGTAACCAATGCCAACAAGCTCCAGAACCCCAGGAATCAGAGGAAGCCTGTCAATTGCCTGTTAAATAAATTATGTACACGATTAATAAGCAACTAAATTTTATTATCCTATAAAAAAATCCGTTATAGACTAGCTGTGCGTTTAGGAACCTCACCGAGATCATCCCTGTAGAGCCCCAGAGGGCAACAACACCAGCCACAGCAAGTGAACTCACTGCATACTTGTCTTCAACCTTATCCCACTGTCCAATTCAACGACAAATTTTGGATCAAAATTAAACCTCATTCCATTATAAAATGAAATAGGCAAAAAACAAAAAAAGGAAGGCTGAGTTCTTACAGCTTCTTGAATTGTCTTGACAAACTCTGGCAGTTCAGTGGTGGCAACTTCTGCTGGAGCTTCTCCTGTAGCCATGGCCATAACATTACGGGCCATCTTTCGACCTGAAGAAGAAAAAAATGGAAATTTTTGTCAGATACATCGCATTTTAGTGTGTGTAGGTAACATGGGATAGGCCATTTATCTGCCAGTTGACTCACAGTAAGCAGTGGCTTTCCAAGGGCGGTTCTGAGCGTGGACAGGAGGCGGAGGGAGAGTGGGGAGGGTAACACATTGCGGTGATGCAGCAGCTGATTGACGAGGAGCCTTGGAGTCAACGAGGGTTGATGAGGAGGAGATTGATAAGGTTGAGGAGGAAGATGAGGCCATGGATACGGTGAATCCCAACAGGTGATATGATTCTGTTAACCTGGGACACTTACGATGAGCTAATGTAGTAAGTGTTTATTTATTTGTTTTATTTTTTCCTTTGTTGGTATTATTATTTTATTTCCCAATTCTTCTGGGTTTAATTAAGTGGGGATTGTTTGATAATTTCGATTGGGAAAGGGGAGATGGGTATTCTTCCATGTAAGGAGATAGGGAACCACTCATTTCTTTTAATCTAGATAGTGCTGACATGGCTGTTGGATAGGCAATTAATGGTATTTCATTGGATAGCATGCTCCAAACTGGACTCCACCCTTCATTATGTTATGTTATGTTATCTCTTCTTCTCCCCTCCTCATATCATATGGCCTAAAATTATCATCTCCTTTCTCTAACCAACAATACCAAAGGAAATATCTTCTTCTTTATACAAATCTTTTTTTTAAGTACCGAGATTTCAAATGAAATTTGGGAGAAATTCTTAAATAGATAATGTATATTACATCATCTGTAAACTAATCTAATCACATAATAATATGTATTCACATCAACTAATATGAATAAAATTATTAATTTTATGTTACTGTATAATTGGATTAATGTACAAATTATGTGGTAGACTAAGTTTACCTAAAAAAAATTTCAAAATTTAGATATAAGATTTTATAGAACTGGTTATCCAACCTTACCTTCTAGCTAAAGTTTATGCAACAAATTTTCTAGTCTTATTAAACAAGATTACAGGAAGAATGTGTGTACTCATTTATGAAACAAGTGTCCAGTAAAGATATTGATATCAGTTTAACTGTATCGTTAGGCTAGTAGTTTTATAGTCCGAAGAGCCCATAGTATACTGTATTTCTTTTTGTATATAAATCATATCATGGATTTGTATATATGATGTATCATTTAATTAAATGATAAAAAAATTTATTTTTTAAAATATATATATATATAAAATAAAAGTATTCTTAGACTTGTAAAGAGACTGAATTCATCGTACAAAAAATAATCATCATTCATAATGTTTATTGAGCCCCGCTCATTCGAGATAAATAAAAAGAATTAGATGAACATATGCAAAATATTGTCACTTCTATTCATTAGATAGGGAAATCAAGTAATAGTTGCTTAAATAACAACCTCTACTTTAATAAATTTCATCATATAAATTTCACCCCCAAAAAAAATTATACAAAATCTTCAATTACATTATTTTTGCTAGAAAAAAATGGAGCTCCACCAGATTCAAAATATCAACCCCTTCAAAACGTGGACAAAACAGGAAGACAGTGAAGTTCTTGGTAAATCTCGTGATTATTGTGGTTGGGAAGCCAAAAAGATTAAATACTGGAAAAAAAAAAAAAGGTTAAAGGTAGATGGTTTCAACGTGAATGATCATTGGCAAAAGAAGATGGGATGAGTATGATCTATTGGAGACGAAAAGAAAGACCCTTTTTGTCTTTGGATCCAACTCCAAAAACCCCACTATTGTTTATATCTTTTAGAATTTGATTATTTGAACAGTTCGATAATAGCTTAGTTCCACCCCTATACTAGCTGTTTTTTTAATATTAAGAAAATTTTACTTTATTTAACTCCTATAAATTTTGTTTTGAATTGAATTAGAAATAACATCGACTTTTCTTAAGAGAAGATACCATCAATAAATCAAAATAGACGAACAAAATTAATTGATAATATAATATTGAGATTTAACAATATAAAATAAATTAAAAATTTAAAAGAATTATATATGGCTTCTTATGTACGGCTTCTGAAGAATTTTAATATTTCAAAACTCTCATCAATATTAGTTGAATTTATTTAGAAATCGTTTTTATCTTATATTGTAAATCAAAAATAATTTGAATCAACTAATACTAACATATAAGGAGAAATCTTACAAAAACTAACAAAAAATCTTATTAAAAGAATAAAATACTCACTTTGTGGAGAAATAAACTATATCTATAGAGATATAAATTTATTAAAACTAGAAAATAAACGAAAACACAAGATTTGGAGGCTGTAACGTCTTTCAATAATGGCAGTCTCAAAACTATGAAGAGGGAGATAAACTTTTAAAGAGAAAAAAAGGAGAGAAAGGGGGTGGTAATTTGAATTTTTATTTAATTGAGAATGTCTACCCTATTAATCTCTTTCAGCCACATTCAAATTAATCTCTTTCAGGCCACATTCAAATATCCATTTGTATGGGCAGATTATATTAGTTGTCTTATTTCAGTTATTTATTGAATAATTTGTTAAATCAAAAAGGATAAGTTATCAAATTTTTGTATGAAATTGTTATCATTAAGTTTTTAAGATTTATTGTGGGCTAATGGCTAACAAAGCCCATACTTTACTTATTTTCAATTACATCGTATTCTTTATAATTTTATCAAATTTATCCTGAATTATAGCATTTGAATTTTATGCCCATTTTTA
Organism: Triadica sebifera; assembly: GCA_023653625.1. Taxonomy (NCBI): domain Eukaryota; kingdom Viridiplantae; phylum Streptophyta; class Magnoliopsida; order Malpighiales; family Euphorbiaceae; genus Triadica; species Triadica sebifera. The sequence goes on from CM042900.1 coordinate 30,058,416, forward strand.
TCATATAAAGTCAGAGGAAGTAAATAGGTTCAGCATATATAGATATATACTCGTAAAACTAGGGAGTTGCATTGAAAGGTAAAGCAAGGTGAAAAATGGAAAGGAAGTTTAGCACACATGCTAATTCCAAGGGCATATTTGGCATTATAATTTTTAGAATAAATTTAAAATTTTGATTCTAAATTTGAATTTAATAGCTAAAATATTTTAAAATAAAATTAAAATTCGTATAAAAATTTCTAATATTTTAAATTTGCTGGTATTTAATTTTTTTATATTTTTTAAATAAAATATTTTATATTTTTAAAAATACTATCAATAAAATTAAACGGAAAAAATAATAATTTATGTTATATAAACATAAAAAAAAACTTCAAAGAATATAATTTCTTTTTTCATATAATTCTATTTTTTAATATACGAAACGGTGTTATAAGAGTTAGTTCAAATGAAATAATTAATAAGTGATAATTACAAGAGGAAATGTGTTGGTCCAAGTCCAGGACAGATCACGCCCAACCAAAGCTAATCGTGCGCGTTTCAAACATCTTCAAAAGAATCAACGACTTTCGTGCATCCGTGCAATTATACACCCAATTCTAAATCCTACTAATCCTTTTTTTTTTTAATTTTTGAATTAAAAAAAAAAGGAAGGAGTGGTAGTCACGCGGAGTCAGTGAATGCGTGATTGACCTCCCAAAACCAGCCTCTACGCAATCAAAACTCTTCTTTGACCCTTTGACCTTTTCATTGACTTGGCTTTTTATATTTTTTTTATTTGGAAAAAAATAATAATCATATGTTAGCGGCTGCCCTGCTATTGGTCAAAGAAAGATCAGAAAAACTAAGTTCTCGATATATTGGATTGTACGGTGAGTGATGGAGGTCGTAGTAGAAGAAGAGCAGTAGAAGATGGAGATCTCTGTGTTTGACTCTTTAGTGGGCCCGCCAAATAGATTTTCTTTTTCTTTTTTCTTATTTCTTTTTTCTTTTAAGAAGAAAATACAACTCTTAATTGCTGGGTAAGAGAGAATTAAAAAATATATATTTTTAATAAATTTTCTATTCTCATGATAAAAATTGAAAAAATGGGAATATTTTTATTATTTCTTATATATATATAATATATATATATATAATGAAAAATTAAGAAGAAATACACCCAGCTATCATCGGGAATCTTTGGTTGGTAGGTGGTGTCCTATATAGTAAACACTCACCAGAATGTACATTTTTGCCTGAAGGCTACCTTTACCCATCTCCATACCCTACCCTGAAAACTGAAAAGATACCCATCATATAGCTTGGTCCATAGCACATCCCTTCTTCTTCTACTACTTCTTCTTCTTCTTCTTTTTAAAAAACAAGGAACATTAATGGAGATTTTTAGATGCCATGGATAAAGAGAAGAGTAGATTTAAGATTCGATCGGTTGTCCATGTTGGGATTTGCTGCAATATATAGTACATAATTTCCATTCTTCTCGTTGGAATTTGCATATGTAGTGTTTGAAAAGTCAATTAAAATCTACATAAGAATTCAATTGAGTGAATCTTTTCGAATCAAATTTCATTTTTTTCATTTTTTTTTTCTGAGAATATATAAACTATAAAATTACAAAAAAAAATTATTTTTTATAACTTGAGAACTTAAAAGAATGAAATTAATTACATCAATAGGGTAGAAGAACAACTACCGGTAATAACCAACCCCCCATTTTGTATATGCACAGTCCAATGGAGTAAACCATTTAGAGTTTCTTGAAGGAAAAAAGAAAGCAAGAAATTTAGCAACGAAGTTTTTACCATAAGACATAAGATGACAAGGTCACTTTGGTTGTCAACCATCAAAATTCGAATAGAGTTAACATGTGAAATTCACAATTATTATAAAACTTCTAATTTATAATCATTTTATCATATTGCATTCTCTAATAATAATAATTATTATTATTATTATAATTATTTAAGGAAAGAGGGCAAAGGGTTTCTCAAGCAGCTAGCAGCCCTCAGTACTCCTGGAGAAGACGGTGCCACCGTCTTCTCCCATGAACAATAAGGAAGCAGCAGAAAGGGTTTCTCATTTTTTTTTTTTGTAATTTTAGAAAAACTTTTATAATAAGTTGGACGATGCCATTGATTATCAAATGGTGTAATATTGTTTGGAAAAATAGATAGCACTGTGAGAAAAGAGAGAAAAAAAAATGATAAAATAAAACTCCCTCAAATTTTTCTTCCACCATATTTTTCCTAAACAGTGTGAAAATCGAGGCAACCTTTTCAGAAGAGAAAACGAAGAATCAGTTCACCTCTGAAAAAGCGATTTTCCCCATGGTCCACAGTCCTGGACAGCTTTCCTTTTTTTTTTTCAATTTTCTTCCATTTTGTCTGTATTTTCAGAGTCAGACGGATTTTGCTTTGGTAATCTTGTGCTCTTTTTGCGAAAACATTTTCGACCGTAAGGATTTTAAATTTAATTCGATTAAAAAATTTATAATTTTAACTTGTGATCAAATTTATTTTTAATTATTCAAAATTTGATTTGAAATAAATTTAAACTATTCGACTTGATAAAATTCGAATCAATTAAAAATTTTAATAAATAATATATTTAATTTAACTTGATTCAATTAAAATTAAATATATTTAAATATTTATAGTATAAAAATAATTTAATAAAAAATAATTATTCGATTAAATTTGTAATATTTATAAATTAAATATTATAATACTCGAGTTCAAGCTCAATTTAATTAACTTTTAATTAAATTCAAATATTTTAACTCGTTTATACAACCATCTCACACTAGAGCTTGACTAGTCAGATAATTTGATGAATGTTACTGATCTCCAGAAAATGCCAATATTCTAATGCCAACCATAGATATTGAAATAAGAGATCAATACAAAATTAATCCAATGGCAATGACACTTATATTAAGGAGCCTAAGCTTACACATTGTGCTAGAGCTCGGCTTCCTAAATAAAACACTCCTCCATTCCAAATTCTGAAACCAATATTCTTTGGATCCATCATTATCAAGGTACGTTGCTGTTTGTTACCCAATATATTAGTATTCAAAGATTCTAACTGAGATGATAAAACATAAATAAATAAAACACTAGATATTTTTTTTGAATTACTTTTTTCTTTTAGATTTGGCTTGTTTCCAAAAAATATTTTTTTTCTAATTTTTTAATGTTTGGTTTATTTTTGGAAAATAAATCAAAAAAATATTTTCCAAATAAACAAAAAATATATAAAAAAACAAGGAAAAACAATTTTTTGTTTTCAAAACAAAAAGTTATTTTTCAAGATTTATCAAATATTAAAAAATAAAATATCACTTTATTTTTTTTTTATTTTTTTAGTGTTACAGCCAAATATAGAAAAATATTATATTTTCCAGAATTCAATATTTTAAAAAAAATTAAAAATAAATTATTTTACAGAAATAAATATATCCTTAATTTTTCTAAGATTTCTGCAAAATATATATTTATATTTTTAATAGTATAATATTTATATAAAAAATAGAAATACTTGTTATTCAAATAATAAAAAAATATTCATTTTAAATTTAAATGTTGTGATTTTATTCTAGATACATGAAATCTAAAATTCAAAGTTTAATATAATAATACTTATTGAGTTAGAATCACAAGCTATCCCTAATAAGTTTTAGCTTTAATGATGTTAGTTTGTTGATTTAGAATTGTGAGGCATCTATTAAGTTTTAGCATAATGTTGTTAGTATGTTTAATATAGAATTGTGAGGTTTTAAATTTTGAAGTACAAGATATCCGGTTAAGTTTGAATCACAATTACTCTGAAATCAATTAAAAAAAATTATAAACATTTAGAACAAATTCAATAGAAAACTCTCATACGACTAAACAAATTTGATATTAGAGACAAGTTTTTTTCTGGTAGTAGAAAGAAGAAAGAAAATTGTGGGTTAAAAGTAGATCTTGAGATGCTATAGGGACCAGTGACGTTCTTTTCTATAGAAAAATAAAATGAAAAAACAACAAATAATAATAATAATAATAATAAGAAGAAGAAGAAGAAGAAGATGATGGCTGTGAAAAAGTAGAGACTGAAGACAGCAAAATAAGAATTAAAAAAGAAAAAAGAGCCAAGAGCAAGGGGGTAGAGAAAGGAAGGTGAGATGTACCTAACCAGACGTTTGTGAAGCTTGAGCACATGGGGATATGTGCCATTAGAGCTGACCCTTATGACAATTTTCAGAGACTTAGAACGTGGGTTGTTACCTTCTTTCTCCTTTGACTTTGCCCTTTCCCATCAAACCCCCCCCTCCTTTCCCCTCTGCAACCCCTCTCTTTTAATATTATTCTTTTAAGATGTCCGATTCATAGATGATATATTTAGTATGTTAGGGGAATAAGATTTCGTTAAAAATAAAATTTTATTTTTAAATTGTTATTTTAGAATTTTAATATATTTTTTTAGTATATTCACATATTATATACTATGAATTAAAATTTTATTTTTATATTTGATTTAATTTTATTGAATTTTTTTAAAATATAATATTTTATTTAAAAATATATAAAAAAAAATTTAAATACTAATAAATTTGATATATTAATTTTTTTTGTACATAATTAGAATCATATTTTAAAATATTTTAATTATTAAATTTAAATTCCCATTTCTATTATAAATTTTACCAAACATGTTTTTATTTATTTTAAAAAATAAATTATAAAAAATTTACTGAAATTTTAACAAATTACAGTCATAAATAAATTTTTAAAAAACTAACAGTTATCTATCATTAGAGATAATATTTATTCATTTGACACTGTATAAATTTTAAATACTACAATATAATATACAATCTAATTATTTTTTATAAAATTTAAAACTTCTAATCATTACTTATGACTATAAGAATAACCGGTATATTTAAATCTATTATGTTAAATAATATTTTTATTAAAAAATATAAAATAAATTATTAATTATTTAAAAATTTACTTTTAATTATAATTTATTAAATTTTAAATGAGTTTATTGTAATTTATTCTTTCCAGAATTCAATTCATAACCCAAAAACCGAAAAAAAACGCAGGCGGGGGTGGGACAGTAGATAATGATGAAACATTTGGATATCCCGAAGTCAATATAAAAAGAGACGCAGCATTTGCATTTTGTCATCATGAGATATTTATATAAAACTTATAAAATTATTACCCAATATTAGCCCTATTTGACTAGTCAAAGCTGAACCACCCTCCTCTTCCTCGCCTTCGATTTCATTCGACATTCATGTATCTCAATTTTCAAATTACACCCATTTTCTTATCTGTCGAAAGGATAAAATATCATCCTTAAAAACCCAGTTCCAGCTTCTTCTTCTCCTTCTTCCATTGCCCTGTAACGAAGGCTAGTGACTACTGAACATTAGAGTCGGCTTCTAATGTTATTGACCTATCAGCTGCCGTTGATAACTCTAAATATTTGATGAACAGTCGCTACTACCTCATCCGCTGATCCCAGCTCACAATTATCCTCTATCTACAATACGTGATGGATTAGAAAATTGAAATCAAAATTATGGAGTTAGGGTTTCAGAAAGTCAAACGAGTGGGACCTACAGATTTCTGTATGCCATACCTTAAGATTGAACGAGTAAAGAACTCTAGTTTCAGAGGAAGTGATGTTAAGGTGTAAAACTGTAAGCCTAAGATCCTCCAACGCAACTATGGCTCTCAGCAATTGGCCTGGGCTTCTTTCACACTGTATCTTCAAATTTACATGGTTTTGTATGGTCGTTGCTTCTATCTTCGCCGCCTCCGATTTTCCCTTCACTTTTGCTTCCTCCTCACAATTACTGCTATCTCTTTGAATATTACAGCCTGACTGCGAAGTAAACGACCCGTTTGATGGAATGCCCATGACAGCTGCCACTTCTTCTGTTTTTCTTATTCTCCGTTTCTCTTCCAGGGACTGTAGAAGCTGCTCTAGTTCCTTCACGAAGTCAATTGCACCTCCTATAATCGACGCTTGGTCACCCTTTTAACCCATGAAAATGAAAAAGGTGAATATTTTTTGAAATTAACAAATATTGAGCCTTCACACCATGAAATAAGGGATTTCGAATTCTTAATGCTAAGATTAAATTCTTGGAGCAACATGAAAAATTAGATGGGGGAAGAATGCAAATGCGAGAGGGCGTTGATTATTTGCTTAAGTATATGATTACCCTTTGAACGCAGGAAGGAGGCATGAGTGCACGGAGAGAGTTGAGGTGGTCGTTCATTTGTCGACGGCGGTTGCGTTCGACGGCAATGTGGGTCATGCGCTGGCTCTCTACTTCTTCTTTGTTCTTGGTTAGCCTTGCTCGCTTTCGTTTTCGTCGTTCTCTGGGAATTACTGGAGAAGATTTGGAGAAGTGGGTCTCGTTGAGCATGGTCTGCGGTAGAGTCCATGGAAACAAAGAGCCTGAGTTGCATCGTTTATCACTAGCATTGGCGCTTACACGTTCTATACAGGAATTGGAATGTGGATTTTGGAGGTCTTGGCTTTCAGATTTGACTGGTGAGTGCAAATCAGCTATGTCATGAGTGACACAGCTTTCGATATTCAGCGCTTGAGCTTGAGCTTGAGTTTCCGTTTCAGTGACGTAGGTGTTCATGTCCCATGGCTTTTTGAGGTGTTGAAGTTTCAGCAATGTCTGAAAGTTGGGTTCTTTGATGGGAAAAAATGCTGGGTATTCTACTCCTTGAAGCATTTGAAGAAAAGGGATTTTGTCTTCCAAACTTGGCAGTGAGAACCGTGCTTCTTCTACTTCTTCAAATCTGAATCTTTGTGTGTTAGAAAACCCTCCTTCTAACCCCTCCACATCCAATTGTTCAGCTAAGAACTGCAAGAGAAATTAAAACTCGGTTAATTATAACGAACTGAGTAAAAAAAGAAAGGAATGGAAGCAGGGGACATTCTTGACTGGATTTTACTCCCAGCCATATGGTAATGGATGGGAGATGGGTGGCTGAGTTTCCAAAGTGAAAGAGAGAACAAAAGAAGAATAAGAATAGAATGTTAAAGAGGAGAAGCAATGCAGCAGATATTAACATTTCCAGCATAACAACACAAAGCATTGAATGCAAGCACTAGGAGAAGTAAATGCAGTCGATTTCATGATTCTAGTAAAGGAACTGAAGGAAAGAGAGAGCCACATCTAAGAAAAGTACTAAAAATGAGCAAAGTAACATACACGAGGATCAATGGGGCCTTCTAGCCTCTCCATTACAGCTGAGCTAGCAGGAGTTGCAAAATGAGCTTAAATTCTCTCACTTAGTTACTACCAACATTCCGCTAACAGAACAACGGTAATAAATGTAACCCAAAAGAAGCAGAAGGAGAGACCCCATATACAAAGCACAAATATATTCCTTTGTTTCTGATGCTGCTGGTGATACTCTTAAATAGAATAATATTAAATGCTTCCCAGAACTCAACAGTAGGCGAGAGAGAGAAGTAACCAGCAAGAAATGGAGCCCAAGGATTAGGTGAATTGAAATTTGAAGATGGGTAAAAATGAAAAAAACAGGGTGAGAAGATGCGAGAAGGATATGAATATGGTGAGAAACGAAGGGTGTAAAATAACCAACTTAGAGAGAGTGATATGCATAGAGGACTACTGAAGAATGAAGAGAGTTGATGAGTGTTAACAGAGAAGAGAGAGAGAGAGAGTTGTCTGGTTTACAAGGTCCCAAGCATTATTGGCGGTGGCAGTTTTGTCCGGCAGCGGCCACAGACAGTTGTGGGGACTCTTCTCCTCTCTTTTTCTCAAGTATACACCAAAGATTAAAATAAAAAGCTTTGGAAAGTCCTCATATGGATTGTGTCACCGAGTCTGATACTATTTTTTTTTTTTTTTTTTTTTGTGACCACTAATATTTTCAGAAAACCGAGTGGGATCTCTAGGATGGCTAAGTATTCTTTTAAGGTAGCTAAATATCTAAAATTCAAACAAAAAATATCTAATTAAACTGAAAGATTATTATGGATATGATAATTATTTTTTTTCCCCACATCTTTCCACACTCACTTTCCATTTCTTTTTATTTATTTTTCCTTTCTGATATTTCAGTTATTTCATATTTAGGAAAACTTATATTTCTAATGATTATTTTATATCAATATCACTTAATTAAAACTTATTTGGGAGTGATTTAAGTTAGATCTTGAAATTAATGACTTTATGTTTATGCTCATAAAATATTTTTGTTTAGTTCTTTTTTTTTTTTCCATGGAATATATTATGTGTATATGTTTGTTTTACTTTAGTGATGTTGTTTTTTACCCTTGAACAGATGTATATACAATGCACAACAGTTCGATGATCACATACTAAGAGTCGCATTTACCCTTTCTTACCCTTTTGACATTTTGCTTGTAGTCATATATATATATATATATATATATATATATATATATATATATATATATATATATATATATATATATGAAAGGTTAATTCATAAAAACTCAATCTAAATAAGAAAATTATGTTTTTTTTTTTTAAGTTCTTACCATTAAGATGAGACTCATATATTAATATATATATCTTATTCTTTTTACTTTGTCAAAAAATATTTATTATCCTCTTATACTTAAAAGTTAAAACTTAACTTATTTATTATACTCATATATATTTGAATCGACTTCATAAATATTAAGTGACATCCTTATAATATTTGAAAGTGTTCAAAGTTATAAAATTTATAATTTCCCAAGTGGTGGAGGGGGTTCGTTTTGAAGTATGAAAAGTTAATAGAGTTTTCCTAACAAGTAATGGTGTCAATTTATGTATTAACCTTTGTACAATATTATAACTTTATTATGTGGAGTGTAACAAACAAGTGTTTTTATTATCAATTAATGTGCCTTCTAAACAATAATTAATGACTAAATCCTCAAAACATCAATTTTTTAGCCTATTTAGGACTCAACTTTGACTTTCTAGCAAATTATTTCATTATTTTCTTCAAAACATGTATCTTTTAATCTTTTTGCCCCCCAAAAAACATATCCTTTTCTAACATGGATCTTTACTGCAATCTTTACAACAGCTTTGCACTCTGTTTTCTAGTCGAAACAAAAATAAAGAAAAAGATAGTTTATTTTGGTATAGATTCAAACTTTAATTTTGAGGGATAATATAATTTAGGTGGCAAATTTAACGTTTATCCATAGTTTACATATTCATTCACACTACACTCCTTTATGAATGAAAAGCTCATCTCTATATTCGATTGATGTATTCAAAAATAAAAATCGAATCCTTGATAATAAAAAGTAAAGTTAATTATCACTTGGAATAACACTTTTAATTTTTATTTTATTTGATATAAGGGTCTTAAGAATTAATTGACAAGTATGTCTTTTACTATGGTTAATGGAGTGATGGGTTATACAATAAACAGTGATTCTTTAATTTGATATTTCTTCACTCTTTGCTTTTAATTCTGAAAATATATCATCATATAATTGTACATGCAGGAGTACCTGAACCTGAGGGGTGCTTATTAAATGAAGTTCTACATATCTGTAGCCACACTTTTAAAAAGCCAATCAGTCCTGTATAACATGTTATTGTAGCATTCACATTAAGAGGCAAAAGTTGGTGTATAATTGTTTGATTTCTTATCCTCAAAAGACTTGGTAGGGCGTTGTCCGAAGTTGCTTTCCTTGTAAATAATTGAACATTTTGGTAGGCCATAATGCACATAGATGAGGGCAAATTTTTCATAAAATGTGTCGGGAGAGAACTTTTGTCCCTATTGGAAGCACCCATCGATTCGTATCAATCCCACATGCTCCTCTTATAACTTTTTAAGTCAAAATTTGTACACTCCCTCAAATGTGAGCAGCCAAATTGACTGATCATAATATTGAAGAAGATTTCATTTTATTGGAAATTTAATGATCAATTGTCTGTTTTTTACTTTATAGTACCTATTTTATTTAAAATAAATAAATAAATAAATAAAAGCAATATATATAGTTAAATCCCTTGATTCGGCAAAACACTTAGGCCCAAAATCGACACCTCCCACGGCTCTTAAGGGAGAGTTTGCCGCATTGAGCCGCGAAATACTATCTTGTCTCCATATTTTTGGGAGCGGAAAGCCTCGTTGCTTTCAACTATACACATTGTTGTTTTATAAAGCATAACATCTCATTATCTCCTTATGAGTAGTAATTTCAGCTACTTGGTATTGAAAAAAAATAAGGGAATTGCTGAATAACCATTTACAGCTTCACAGGTCCTTTGAACCGACAGGTAGATTACCTGATGATCCAGGCACTCTGTCTCAAAAATCTATCAGAAGCCTAACAGGGACAATCTTATAAAGGGCCATATTCAAAAAATTTAACCCTGAGGTAGGTCAGACCTTTGGCTCTGTGACCTGTTTCATTAGTTTCAACTATGTCCTGTAAGGCGTAATTGTTTTTTTCCCTTAAATTATTAATTCTTAATCATCAGTTCACATGGTGGTTTTCCTCCCTTCTACATCATACAAAACAATAAAATATCTTACACATCTCAAAAATTTGACAAAATCATATAGCAACAAGGCATAAGTGTGGAGAAACATGTATATCAAACTCAAAATTTACATAGCAGACAAGTACGTTACAATAGAATTCCTGAAAAATAAAAGTTAAATAGATAATGTTTTGAGAATGTTATCCATTATGAATTGCGGCATCTATTTTTTGTGTATATAAAACAGAACTATGTCATACCTTTAGCCACATAACCATAAGCATTCTCATTCTCAAGAGAACTTGAAAATTTTCAGTTTGTCTTGTAGCTGACTGATTAATGATAGCCTACCTATACCACAAAAAAAAAATGAAAGAAAAACATACCAGTGAGATTGCAGTAATTAACCTATTAGGCCCTTGAACCTTATCCTCACTTCACATGGTCATGGCTTTGAACCAGTCATTACCTTCCTGCTATCCAACTGCAATGACAGATAAATTTACTGAGACTCCTACCCATAATTTCACGGTGAAAAGCAGAGTCCAAAGTTTGTAACTAATCCCATACTCTCAGTTGGATGACACCACTGCCCCACGTCCCAACATCATCCTCCCAGCTGTGATTTGAATCCAACGATTCTTGTGACAAACAAATTTTCGGTGGTAGACCCGACAGCGGATGGATGCCTGTGGCTAAAGATGATGCAAGTTCATTTCCAAGTTTGAGGGAAAACTTCATCAAGTAGATAGAATGATGCATACACATGTGACATTTATTTGGTTTCTTGTTGAGGTGAAGTGAAAGCAAGAATTTGAGGAATTTAATAGGGATGAATTTTGTAATTGCAAATATAAGACACTTTAGATAAACAAGCAGAGGTCATGTAAATTAAACAGACTCATTTCCAAAACTGCTGCCAAAATATCAACTTTAGAGCTTAATATTTGAAAGTTAATGCTACATGATGGGGAAAAAATTGCAAGCTTCACAAATAGAAGGCCTCATATGCTACGAGACAGTTTATTGCCTCCACTAACGCTCTATCTGGATGGTAACATGACTAATATTGTACTCCCTTCTGATGTAGTCTATCACATTGTCTAGAACCATGTCCGCATTTGCTTCTGGCCTTATTTTCACATGACAAGCCAAGAGAACCTTTCCAACTGTGATAGCCCATATATGCAGCTCGTGAATGGCCACCACTTCGTCCATCTCTAATAATCCCATTTCTAGCTTTGTAGAATCTATCTCTCTTGGAGTACTTTCCATCAAGACTTCAAGTATGTTTCGCAGCATTTTGATGGTTGTACCCAAAACTACAACTGAAAAAATCAAGGTGCAGATCAGATCTATCACTTTCCACTCAGGCTTATACCATATGATTCCACCTCCAATCATTACCCCAATACTCTGGATGGAATCCCCAAGTACATGGAGATAAGCTCCTTGTACGTTTATGTTTCGTTTCTTTTTTCCATGCTTTCCTTTTCCTTTATCAAGCAATTGCTCAGTATTTTCTCCAGAAGCATGATGATGCTCATCTTTTGATGGTTCATGATGATGGTACTCATCTTTTGAGAGCTCCCCATGGCGGTGGTGGTGGTGGTGGTGGTGAGTGTTTATTGCCCTTCCATGGCTATGGCCAAACCCATGATTGTGATCATCGTGGCCATGCCCATGATCATGACCCAATAAAAGAGCCATGATGACATTCACCACTAGGCCAAACGCAGCAACTATAAACATTAAAAAACCATTCACATTCCCTTTGTCATGAATGAGCCTAACAATGGCTTCATATATCAAAATCCCTGCAAGCAACCATATCATCTGCATGGAAACCAGTGCACCAAGAATCTCAACTCTAAAAAATCCATAGGACTGACGGGGTGTGGCCTCCCAGCCAGCTGCCCACAAAGAGAACAAGGAGATAGCAAAAGCAGCAACATCTGAAAGCAAATGAGCAGCATCAGTCAATATTGCGAGACTGTTTGCTTTGATTCCACCCACTACTTCAACAGCCATGAAGACTACACAAAGCGCCACTGCCATTAAGAGCTTGCGCATGGAGGCTGATCGTTCTTTGGCATCCTTGGAGACAGCTCCAGCATTTGAGAATCCACAAGGAGCCTCCCCACATATCTGACTCTCCGCAGCTCTGCTTCCCCCATCAGGAACATCAACACTTATTTCAATAATTTGGCCAGGTTCAGAATTTTGTGCTTCCATCTGAAATTCGTTTCGACAACACCATCAGTACCACATAAATAGTACAGACTGCATTGAAAATTGCATACAATTTTCTGTAATTTGCAATAGGACCACATGAACCTTCCATTTTAACACACAAATGCAGAATACTGCCTCAAGGCGTCAGAAATTTGTGCAATATTACTGCCCCAGGCAAGAAGAAACAACCCTGTTGTTTCATATCAAGATTGCTTCGTAGCAAGCACATTATTAAAGCAGTATGACAAGAACAAACTAACAAGAAATAAGAATTCAATAATAGAACAATTAGCACTCGTGCAATTTACAATAGTTAAAGTGATTGAAAGGAGAAAGAAAAATTGATAGCGCAGTACATTACTCCAAACTCAGATACAAAGAGAAAAACTTCAGGACTCTCAATTTTCAATTACTCTTCCAAGCTAGAGCTTGTGGATGAGTAAAACAAGAGATGTAGAACTCTGGCAGTCTACCCACTGTAAAAGACCACCAAACAAACACACACTTCCACCCTTTTAGCATCTTGGGGCAACATTTATGGGAAAGAGTAACCTGGCATCTGAGCCTACATTATAAAGACAGCATCCAGAAGCATTAAGTCTACCAGAAAATAGTAAACACAGAACAAGCCTCCAACTTCCAGACTGTTAACCTAAAAAATATGCATGATCAGAATATTATGCAAAAGAAGAAATTTTTCCGTTTTATCCAATGATATAAGCATAAAACTACTCCCATCAGATTTTAAAGACTTAACGAGATTTAGAGAACGCTTTTCTAACAGAAAAAAAAAATTAATTTATTTCTCCTTTTGATACACTATACATAAAAAGTAAATCAACTGGAAGGAAGCTCAAATCACATGGATTCAAATTTACAATGAAACAGACAAGACAAAAATATGAATATAAACATGATAGTTACCCCAGAAAGATCAATTCCTTGTGAGAAAATTTCTCATACACGGCTTCACAAATGGGAAATCTAAACAACCATAGAGTTTGGGAATACAAATCAACTGCCAAATACCAGAGGAATTGGCTTCTTTACCGAGCTCGGTGAGCCCATTGACTACTAGCTAATTTATAGGTCCGATTTTTGGAAAAAACGTCCTTCAAAAAAAATTAATTTTTTTAAAATTTTGAAAAATATTTTTTTTTGTAAAAAAAACAGATAAATAATTTTATTAAAAAAACATATTTGAAAAACAATTCATAAAAAAATTTAAAAAATCAGTTAAATAAAAAAGGAACACTTACAACAATCTTCATAGTCTTCTTGATTAAGAAATTAAGAAAAAAGAAAACCTTATGAGAGGAGTAAAAATAAGGAAAGAAAATATTTTTCCTCCTCGTTTTCCTTTCTCTTTTATCATATTTTACAAATTTCTCTTGGGGGAGAAAATAAAAGAAAAATCCCTATTTTTTTTACTCTTTTTTTTATTGAAGTAATAAATGAGATAAAGAAAAATAAGATTTTTATTTTGAATAATTTATGGTGAAAGAAAAAAAAAGTTATAATATTATACATTCATTATTTTATCTATCACTTTATAAAAATAAAAAAATACCTTACAAAAATTATTAAGGATAAAAAATAAATAATTTTATTAGCAATAGTGATATTTTCATTACAATCTCTCATATTTTCTATCAGTTTTGGAGGAAAATGAGGATTAAAAAATAAAAATTATTTTATATCATCTTTTTATTTCTCCTTCTTGCTCAAACTAGATTAATTAAAAATTCTTTCTTATTTTACATCATTATTTTTCTCTTATATATTTTTTCTTTTATGTGGAAAATAAAAGTTATTTTTTCTTTCATTTTTATTTTCATTTCTTTCAAAACAAGATAAAGTGAAAATATCTTATTATTTTTCTTTCCTCCTAATAGTAAATATCTTTGAATATTAGCGGTATAGTCTTGTATGGTAAGAAAATATTTTGATTATTTAGGTGGTAGTGATTTCCTTTTCTAAATAAGATAATATATTCCTAATTAGTTCATTTAATTCAGAGCTGTAATTATATATATATATATATATATATATATATATATATATATATATATATATATATATATATATATATATATATATATATGTGTGTGTGTGTGTGTGTGTGTGTGTGTGTGTGTGTGTGACTTCTTGATGAATACACAAGACAATTCCATTTCAAAAGCATTGTCTTTTCTTTGAAATATTTTCTCATGGTTTCAGAGCATTGAGTGGGAACATGAGTGGTGAAAAGAAGAAGGGCAGTGATGTCTCAACTAAAGTGACAATGTCTCCATACTTTCTTTCAACCAATGATAATCCAGGAAATGTTATTACACAGGTTCAATTAAAAGGAGAGAACTACGATGAATGGGCAAGAGCGATAAAAATAGCGTTTTGAGCTAAGAAGAAGTATGGGTTCATTGATGGTTCGGTAAAACAACCTTCGGATGATTCTTCAGAGCAAGAAGATTGGTGGACAGTTAACTCCATGCTGGTATCATGGATATTGAACATAATAGAACCAACGTTGCGATCAA
Source organism: Triadica sebifera (assembly GCA_023653625.1). Classification (NCBI taxonomy): domain Eukaryota; kingdom Viridiplantae; phylum Streptophyta; class Magnoliopsida; order Malpighiales; family Euphorbiaceae; genus Triadica; species Triadica sebifera. Next base: position 30,073,713 of record CM042900.1, read on the forward strand.
CTATCACCTTCATGGACATCGCAAATGATCTTTGGGATGATATTAAGGAGCGATTTTCTGTAGGGAATGGACCACGCATCCATCAGCTTAAAACGGAGTTGATAGAGTGCAAACAACAAGGGATGAGCATAGTAAGTTATTATGGGAAACTAAAGATGATATGGGAAGAATTGGGGAATTATGAGCAACACTCAATGTGCAGATGTGGAGGGTGCAGATGCGACATTGGTGCAGAATTAGATAAGAAATGTGAAGAAGAAAAACTACATCAGTTCCTAATGGGATTGGATGACTCAGTTTATGGGACAGTACGCTCCAATATTTTAAGTACTGAACCAATGCCAAGTCTGAACAGGGTGTATGCTATGATAGTTCAGGAAGAACGAGTTCGTAATATAACTCGTGGAAAGGAGCAACGAAGTGAGCACATGGAATTTGCTGTCCAAATGGGATCAACTTTAAAGGGACGAACTGAAAATAAAGACAAATCGTTGATGTGCAAAAATTGTGATAAGCCGGGCCACAATGCTGAATCATGTTTCAGTTGATTGGTTATCTAGATTGGTGGGGTGATAGGCCATAAGGTAACAGACATGGACTAGGACGAGGTCAATGGGGATCAAAACAGTTTACTGCCTCAAGTAATGGAGGAAGTAGTAGACTAATTCGAGCCAATGCAGCAACTGTGATAGCACAGGAAAGCAAGATAGAAGGAAAACCAACTCAGGCAGACAAAGTAGGATTGGGCGGACTAAGTGGCGAGTAATGGAACACATTGCTTACTGTAACGGCTGGATCTACTGGAATCCGGGTCTTGGCCCATTGTCACAGTAGTCCACCCGCCGTCTCACTGAGACCAATGGGCTGCCGGGGTCCATGGCCCAATACCTCCAACCCATCACTGTAATCGCACTCAAGGTGTTTGCCACAGTAGGTTCTTGGAGGCAGGGATCGAACCCTCAACCTCCCTTTAGCCTCAGTAAGAGACTACCAGTTGTACCATGGTACAACTGGTAGTCTCTTGCTGAGGCTAAAGGGAGGTTGAGGGTTCGATCCCTGCCTCCAAGAACCTACTGTGGCAAACACCTTGAGTGCGATTACAGTGATGGGTTGGAGGTATTGGGCCATGGACCCCGGCAGCCCATTGGTCTCAGTGAGATGGTGGATGAGCTTACTGTAGCAACGGGCCGAGACCCTAATTCCAGTAGCCCAACCATTACACTTACTCTTTTGAATGCTCAGAAGGATGGAAGTCAAGGAAGATTGAGTGGTACGTATAACACCTTAGAATGGATAATTGACACCGGAGCTTCTCATCATATGGCAGGAAGTCTTGAATTAATGAGCAATGTGAAAAGTGCTTATGTTGTCCTGATTGGATTGCCGGATGGGAAGGAAACGATGGCAGAAAAAGAAGGAACTGTGATGTTAAATAAACATTTGAAATTGAATGATGTTTTATATGTGCCCGAATTGAAGTGTAACTTGATTTCTGTATCACAACTTATTGAAGAATCAAATTGCATAGTTCAAATTTTGTGTTATACAGGACCACAATTCGAGGAAGCTGATTGGTGTGGGTGAGAAGCGTGAGGGGCTCTATTACTTCAATGGAATGGAAGACGTGAAGTACAAAAAGGCTTTGAAGGCAGCACGAAAAATATTCCTTTGAAATTTGGCATCCAAGGTTGGGTCATCCTGCTAATAAGATTATTAGTTTGTTACCAAATGTTGATGATATTGGTGATAAATGTGCTAGTTGTGAAATTTGTCTTAGAGCAAAACAGAATAAAGGAGAATTTATATCCAGTAATAAAAATGGAGCTAGTATTTTTGAAATGATTCATTGTGATTTATGGGTCATTATAGAACTCCAACTTTTTGTGGAGCATATTATTTTTTGACAATAGTTGATGATCATTCAAGAAGTATGTGGGTTTATTTGTTGCATAATAAATTTGAAGTAGGGAAAACACTTTGCAATTCCTTTGCATTGATACAAAGGCAATTTCATAGGAATGTAAAAGTAGTGCGGAGTGATAATGGGATTGAGTTTACTTGTTTGAATGATTACTTTGAGGAGAATGGCATAATACATCAAACTTTTGTGTGGGGATTCCTCAACAAAATGGAAGAGTGGAACGGAAACATCGTCACATACTTAATGTGGCACGAGCACTACACTTTCAAGCAAATATACCTATTGACTTTTAGGGAAAATATGTGTTGACAACTGCATATTTAATTAATCGGACTCCATCTATGTTGTTGAACGGAAAAATGTCTTATGAATTGTTGTTTGGTCAAGCTCCTTCATATGAAAATATTAGAGTGTTTGGATGTCTAGCTTACGCTCATAACCAACGACGAGAAGGAGATAAATTTGCCAGTCGAAGCCGCAAATGTGTCTTTGTTGGATATCCTTTTAGCAAGAAAAGATGGAGCATGTATGATATAGAAACATGTGAGTTTTTTGTTTCAAGAGATGTGATCTTTGTGGAAAATAAGTTCCCTTATATGAATACAACTAATGTTGAACAAAGGAAGACTGGTGCCAATGCAGTTGAAGATTGTTTGGATGAAGAAGAATTGGGACACTACTATAGGATGCCTGAACAAAAGAAAAATAGTAAGCAGAATCAAAATGAGATTGAGCTCAACAGTGATACACAAGATCAAGATATGATTGTGGTAAGGGGGTGTGACCGAAGCTGAACAAGATCAGCAACCTAAAGCATTATTTGGTCGTGGTCACCGAGAGAAACATGAATCTGTTTTGTTGCGAGACTTTGTCTTGCACACAGTAAAAAGAATGAGCCCCTCTATAACCTCACTTGGCCATCGGTATTCCTCAGGTAGTCCTTATCCCATTGCACAATATGTGAACTGCAATAAATTTTCTATGCATTATTGTGCTTTCTTGGCATCTATTACAACAGGTGTTGAACCTAGCTCTTATGTTGAAGCTGTAAAAGATGAAAGATCGAGAGATGCTATGAAGATGGAAATACAAGGTCTGGAAGATAATAAAACATGGACTGTAGAACCCTTGCCACTACAAGCAAGCCATAGGTTGTAAATGAGTGTTTCGAATCAAATATAATGCAAATGGAGCGATTGAACGTTACAAAGCACGATTGGCCATTCTTGGAAATAAGCAAGTTGAAGGAATTGACTTTAATGAGACATTTGCACCTGTGGCAAAAATTGTTACAGTTCGCACTTTACTTACAATAGCTGCAGCTAAAAATTGGGAACTTCATCAGATGGATGTACATAATGCGTTCTTGCATGGAGATTTGCAAGAAGAGGTGTACATGCGTATGCCTTCTGGATTTTATGCTCATAAACCAGGAATGGTATGTCGCTTGAAGAAATCCTTATATGGGTTACGACAGGCTCCTATATGTTGGTTTGCAAAACTGGTTTATGCTTTGAAGCAGTATAGTTTCAAGCAGTCATACTCTAATTACTCTCTCTTCACTCTACAACAAAGCAATATACAAATCAATGTTCTTATCTATGTTGATGATATTATTGTGGCAGGAAAGGATCACTTTGCTATTCAAATATTCAAGAAATAGTTGAGTCGATGTTTTCATATGAAGGATTTGGGATCGTTAAGGTATTTTTTGGGTATTGAAGTTGTAGGCAGTTCCGAAAGAATTTATTTGTGTCAACGAAAATGTGCGTTAGACATTATCTCAGAAGTTGGTTTGCTTGGAGCTAAACCAGTGTCTTTTTCAATCAAGCAAAATCACAATTTAGCCATGGCAAAAGGTGAATTTTTGAGTAATCCGGAGAGTTATAGACGTTTGGTGGGATGACTTATTTATCTTTCGGTTACACGGCCTGAATTATCTTATTGTGTGCATATGTTGGCTCAATTCATGCAACAACCTCGAAAAGAACATTGGGATGCAGCCTTGAGGGTAGTCCGTTACTTAAAAGGGAATCCTAGTCAAGGAATTTTATTAAGGTCACAAAGTGATTTACGTCTTTTTGCCTGGTGTGACTCTGATTAGGCGAGTTGTCCTCTGACCCATTGCTCTTTAACTGTCTGGTACATTCAGTTGGGTAGTTCACCAATTTCTTGGAAAACCAAGAAGCAACAAACTGTTTTCCGATCATCGGCCGAAGCAGAGTATCGATCTATGGCTATGACTACTTGTGAATTAAAATGGTTGCAAGGACTTTTATTGACTCTTGGTATCAATCATTTTGGTTCTGTACAATTATACTGTGATAGTCAGGTAGCCTTGGACATTGCCGCCAACCCAATGTTTCATGAGCGTACCAAACATATTGAAATCGATTGTCATTTTATTCGCGATGCGGTTCATAATAGTGTCATCCGGTCAATATATGTTCCCACCGGTTCTCATCTGGCTAACATCTTTACTAAAACGCTGGGAGGGTGCCAATTTGAGCATATTCTTTGCAAGTTGGGCATTCACAATTTGCATGCTCCAACTTGAGGGGGGGTAATAGGAAATATCTTTGAATATTAACTGTATAGTCTTGTATGGTAAGAAAATATTTTGATTATTTAGGTGGTAGTGATTTCTTTTTCTAAATAAGATAATATGTTCCTAATTAGTTCCTTTAATTCAGGGCTGTAATTATATATATATATATATATATATATATATATATATATATATATGTATGACTTTTTGATGAATACAAAGACAATTCCATTTCAAAAGCATTGTCTTTTCTTTGAATTATTTTCTCACCTCCCATATTTTCTCTCATCCCAAATAAAGGGTAAAAGATTTAATATTCCATGATAACAACAACTACAAAATAAATAAGAAACAAAATGCAATAAACATAGAAGAGGGAATCCCTTCAAAAAAAGCAACGCAGATAAACCAAATATAAAGAACAGTAATTACCTACAAAGAAGTGGGAAACTGAAAACCAAACAAAGACAGACTACAGGCACAAATCCAAGAAAAGATAAAACAATTCATCATATTAATACCAAATTCAGCACATGAAAAATAATTGGGGGAGCAAGAAAAGGAGTTTTAATAATAATAATAATAATTAAGTTTGTATTTTTCTGTTCTCCTCTCTTTCTTATGGGGATAAAAAAAATAAAAATTCATTGAAAACAACGAACCTAAATTTGTTAGCTGGGTCATGGTCAATTTTGACCGACAGTTGGGTGTTTAGATTTTTGTTTCGGCCTAATTGTTAGGGTTTCGAAGCCCAACACAGCCCATAAGTTATAATTAAGGATTCTCTTCTTCTTCTTCTTCTTCTTCTTCTTCTTCTTCTTCTTCACAATGGGTACATCATCCATTTACTTTCCAAACACAGAAGTCACAATGAAATCCAAATGTTGTTCGTGTCTTAATATATTATTTTGGAAATTTCATACCAAAGAATTTGATTCATCATAACAAAATATCATATAATTATTTAATTTCTATAACATTATATATTGACCATCATGGGTCTGCATAAAATATTGTCCTTGGTCAGTGGTTTTTGTTTGGAAAAAGAAAATCACTTTATAGCTCATGTATTTTGAGCATTTTTTTCTTAATTTGGTTTTTAAAATTTTTATTTTATCAATTCAGCCTTTTGAATTTTCATTTTCAGCCATATATAGAATCTTTGTTTAACAAAATTTTAATTTTTGTTTATAAAGTGAGAAATGCCATTAAAAAAATTAATAAAAAAAGACTTATATTGCCAATCATATAATATAATTAATTTGGCGAAAGATAATTTGATGAAAAGCCGCATAAATAATTTTGAAGAGGCAACCAGAAAAGAACTAAACCGATGAGGGGATGAAAAGGCACAGAATTTTTGTTTAAAAAAGGATGGCTGACCTGGCCAGATTTTTATGATAGAACCAAAGAAATATAGTATTCCAATGTTTAACCACCATCCCCAAAAAAAAATCCAAAACCTAATCTGCACAGTTTTTTTTTTTCAAATCTATTTCGAGAAAAATATTTATTTATCTATCTTTTCAAAACTAAAAAAATTTTAAAAAAATTCTCCACAAAACACTTTTCAACCAATGACAAATGGACTCCTAGTGTCATTAATTTATAAATTACAGTATGTCATGCATGGAAGGCTTTTCTCTGCTTAGTACGGCATAAACATATTTATTTAAATTCATTTTAAACTATATGATTCAGCAAAGAAGATAATGATCTGTTTTTATCATGATGTGTGGTAATAAAATCTTCAGCCACAAAGTCAGCCCTTAGTTTATAAATTATCTTTCATGTTTATTGTCAACTGTATATTCCCAATCAAATTCCTCTAATTACCTACCACACTTCCTATAAATTCTTCCACTTCACAACCTCAATTACAATTATCTTATATATTTCATTTAAACTGCATTAATGGGTATTTTTGTGGCACTCATCCAGTTCATAATTCTTCTACCGCAGTTTTACCTCCGTCAAATTATTAAAAAGCTCTGTAAATATTACAGAGCAAATAACAACCATCACCAAGAATGTGGAGAAGAAGAAGCAGAAGATATCAGGCCATCGCCAACAATGGTTCCTGTACCATACATGAGTGATTATGTGCCCAAGTTGATAAAGAAAAAGCTGCCAGTGATATCACTCAGCGAGATGACGGAATACGAGGATATGTCTGGAAGTTATTGTGCAATATGCTTGAATTGTATTGATAAAAGGGAGGAGATAAGATTGCTTGTGAATTGCCGACACTTGTATCACAGAGAATGCATGGATGGATGGGTGGAGCGTGGCCATGGTACCTGCCCCTTGTGTAGATTGAAGCTATTGCCTGTTGAGGATGAGGATGTAAAAGCCCAGAAAGATCCCTGGAGAGAAGAGAGAATTGTTTATCTTTTCGGCGAGGACCATGTGCATGTTAGTTTCTAACTTTCCAGCTCGCTAGTTGTTCCAGCTAAAACGATTTTCTAGTTCATAGAGGTATTATGTAGTTGTCTGTAATGCCGAATGATATTCAAATTCAAAATCTCACGTATTATTAAGCTAAAGTTTATTGATTATAATTTTTTTAATAAATTTTTTTATATTAACGAGTTGAAATTAATCATATTCATATTATATAAAATTTTAAAAGAACTACAAAATATTCACTTAAAAATTTTAAGATAATTATATATTTAGAATTTAAATTCAAATTGTTTTATTAAATTAAAAGAATTTCGTATCATTTCATCTGCATTATCCTCACTTTCTCAATATTGATATTTATGCCATTGTCTGCTTGTATTTAACTCTCGATCACGTAGGGACCATGGGATAGAAATTCAAACGGACGGTACATAATCTTAAATAAACATATTGACTTCAAATCGATCATATTCATTCTTTTTTGGTAAGAAAACAATCATATTTATTAATTTAATTTAATCCAAATAAGATTATGAAATTCATAGGAAAAATCTGTAAAAAATATTTTGAAACAATCCCGTCGGGAGATAGCCAAGTTACCAGCTAAAGTCCTTTTTGATGTCAAAATCTATCGTCTTGATGTGTTTCGAATTTCTAGCTGCCCCTAGGAAGAGAGCAAAATATTTAAATTAATTTGAATCGTATCGATAACATCGGTTTGAATTGGTCCAGGTCGGGTATTCTTAATAAAACTAAATTTAATACGTGGATCAGATAAAAAATTGTTTAATGTTTGACCTAAAAAATCATATTAACCGATCCAATTTAATATGCCATTGGTTCGGTTTAGATCAAGTTAAAAATTTTGAAATATTTTATTTGTAGTGGGGTTTGGGTCCAATTGACATTTTTGCTTGCCTCTAGCCACCAGTCAGTCCGAGTAATGGCCCACGTTATTGATAAGAATTCAGTTTTTTTTATTAGGAAATTGCTAAATAATGTCTTTTCTGGTAGAGTCCCTACTAACATATATATATTTAATAGTTGGATCCGTTAATTAACGGATTACAATATATAATTGCATAGTTAATTAGTTGCTAATGTCAACAAGTAATTAGCAAAAGTAAGAAGAAAATGATGCAAGCTAGGATGTTACATGTTTACTTAAGTAATTAAGTTATTAATCTATTCAGGAAAAAAAAATTAAACTTATAGTATATATATTTAAAGATGTGGACTCAACTTCCTGATAGAATAAAGAAAGAAAAACGAGAGATAACAACAGATGCCCCCTTGACCTTATTTACTTACTTGGACAAGTTACAGGAATTTATTCATAAAACAATTAAATAAGAAAATTATATGAATAAGTTATATATAGCTTAATGGATTATTAAAAAAATATTTTAATGAGTTTAACTTTTGAATAAAACTATGAGATTTCAGATATATGAATGGCAGTCGAATCATTTATAAAGTAATAGTAATAATAATAATAATTATTATTATTATTATTATTATTATTGAATTGATTTATAAATAAATTCTTAAATCCGATCCAAATTAACAAGACAAAATTCAGCATACATATAATATACCTATCTTGCCCTATCCAAAACGGAAATCAAAACACTTAGATTTATTCATCACTGAAAAGGAAAAAAAAATATTAAAAGGAAAACTATTAGCATTTCCTTTTCATATTACATGGTTGTGCATTTTTTTTATGGAGAGCATATATATTGAATTTGGGTACATGATTTAGTTTGAAACGTATTTCTCGTAAATAATTTCTTATATATATATATATATATATATATATATATATATATAGGATAAATTTTAGTATAAAAATTAAATGTCAATTATCACATATATTATATATGATTTAATTACTTGGCTAACTTCATTTTTATCTAGGCAATTAAACCCCTGGCCGTCGCCAATAGGAACAAAATTGGCCAAGGTTTTGATTCCGTCTTTTACACTATTAGCATGGGGTTCCATTGACTAATTTGTCACCGAAAATCAATGCCATTTCTTGCACGTTATTTGGAAGAGATTTGGCGTTTCGTCGCTATTTCCCAGCTATAGTTTCATGATCTCCTTCATTTTGCGGCACCTTATTTACCAATGATTTTTGTGGTTCAAACTAATCTCACGCTATATATTTAGCAACGGATGAGTGCCGTCTAGAATCCCATCCACCGTATGGGCTGTAATGGCTCAAATATCGGGTTATTCGTAAACTGTAGTTTTCGAGATTGATCAATATATTCGGGGTCAAAAATACACTCATGTGTGAAAAATATTTTATTTGATCATCGTAAAATATAGTTTATGAATAGTCTGAGGGTAAAATTTGGAGTGAAAATAAAGTTAAATAAGTCATCAAAAGTAAAAATTAAGAAAAAATAGGACCCAATTTAATTAAATAATTGGTTGACCATACTTTGACTAGGTTATGAAAAATAGCAAATGACATTTAAAAATTTATTCTAAGACATGGATGGACTCTAAATAATATTTAGGATTATTTGATAGTGAAAAAGAAATTTTACGGTGACACCAAAAATTGAATTATCAGTCCGATTTAAGTGAGCAGGATAGAAAATGAACTTCGATTGAGTTAAAAAATTTTGTGTAAACATATAAAAATATTTTAAGAATTATGGAATTAAATTTGGATGAAATTGAGTTTGAAAACTGAGAAAATAATTTATAGTGCATAATTAGGCCTAATTGGGTTGGACTTTGTTTGGCTCAAGCCCACCCAAATTAACCCACTATATAAGACCCAAATTATCAGAATTCTTTAGAGAGAATTCTGGTTCATCCTCTTTCCCAAATCCTCCCTCATGGCCGAACCATCTCCTTCCCATTTCTTCTCCAATTTTCTTCAATTATTACACTAAAATCAACCACCCAAAAATAATTTCAACTTCTCTAGTAGCTAATAGAAGTTTTTAATCTTCATTTGGAGGGCTAAAGTGGAAGGAAATCAAAGGAGAAAGTTTAGGATATTAATTTGAGATAAGCAAAATTTATGGTTTTAAATTAATTTAATGGTTCTAATAGATAGTTTAAGACATGTAAATAATAAATATGAAGTTTATTTGAGCTAACGAAGTAAATTAATGGTGCATTAATAAAGTAAAAATTTTGGCCATGATAGGTTCAAGAGAAGGTGAAGGTGCTTCCAAGGAAAAGGCAAAGGAAAAGGAAGCTTAGAAAGACCAAAATAAGCAATTAAGGTTAATGATTCCAAAATTTAATTATTTTTATTAATTAAGCATGATTTAGGATTATGAAATTTTAGAAAATTGTGTGTTTTGCATGTAATTGCTAATTAATGCTTAAAACATTATTAATGGATTATGAAAAGTGAGTTATAATGATTAATTTCAATTAAAAAAATTAATTAGTGGAAATTGTAAAATGTGACCTTATTATGTGAAAGATGAATATTAAGGAATAAATACATTTTAGTGTAGTATTATGATATATATGAAATAATAAATGTATTAATTATTAAAAGAAAAATTTTAATGATGAAAATTAGATATAGGCCAAAAAATGATGAATGAGAAATTAATATTGTTGAACCCTAAGAAATATTTCCGTCATTTTGATGCTAACAAATAAAATAGTAATAATGTATTTAACATACTTGTTTTCTAAGTTTATTGAATAGAATATGAAATATGATGCAAGAATGGAGAATGAAGACTAACCTTAAAAAGACAAAAATTGAAGAAATAACATTTCACACCCGTGACCTTTTATGTCATACTCATGATAAAGATTAATGTCAACTACCAAACATTTAAAGTTCACGACTATGAATGATCATATCAGTCACACCCGTGAAAGAAAGTCACGTCCATGAGAAAACATGTTAAATTTTTCCAGAGAGCTTCACGGCCAGAGTCACCATTTGGATCACTGCTTGGAAGGATGTTCACGCCCGTGAAAAAATAATGTCACGCTCGTGATCAAACACTTCAAATCCTTCCAGAATGCTTTACGGCTAGAGTTATCACTCAAGTCACGATTTGGAAGAATTTTCACGACCGTGAATGAGGAAAGAAAAACATGTCAGATGCGAAATTAAGAGTTGGTGCAACGACTATTTTCGTATTAAATGCAACCAAACAACTATAATTCACCATGAAAGTATAAATGCAAGTTATTTATGAATCCAGAAAAACAGAATAGCAAATACTTCAAATCAAAATCTTGTTGTAGCCATTTGTGTATTTACTACTTTCAAACAAACATTAATTCTCTGTAAAAAAAATCTTTTTGCTCATTATTTTTTGAGCATTATAGATTTGTAAGTGTCTCTCTTTGTAATCTATTACTCAAGTGAGTTTGAGTATATTGGGTTAAGAGTAGAACACTTATAAGAGTTATTTGTGTGAGCCATTAAAACACAAGCGATTTCTGGGTTAGGTGTGATCCATTGATAGAAACACCGTAGTTGGAAGTGAGCTTATAAAACTCCATTATAACACTTAGTGTGTTAGTGAAACTCCCAATTGAGATTGGGGAGAGGAGTATGATTCGTTAACACCCGAACCTCTATAAAATTTTCTGTGTGATATCTCCCTATCCCTACTCTACTTAACTTTTCTTTTCGCACTTAAAAGTTAATAATTTTTAATATTCAATTCAACCCCTTTTCTTGGTTCAATTTCTGGACAACAAATATTTTATTTGCTAATTAAATGAAAATTTAGTCATGAAAATATGATTGTACATGTGTAGAAATTTATTGAATATTTTTCTATTTATTGATGATATTATGTATGAAATGAAAAATAATAAATAAAATGTATTTAGTGAGTTTATAACTTAATTGATTATTCATAATAAAATATTGAGATATTAGAATGAAAAATGTGAAAAATTTTGGTAGTGATAAAATTGTTATGAAAGAATAAAATATTAATTGATTAATAATGTGAAAAATAAAAATATTGAAATTTATGAATTTAATAGAAATTGAATTAAATAAATAAAATAATGTCTTTAGTTATTTTTTTGATAGTTAAATATGGTCTAGAATATAATTGGCTAGCCATAGGGAATACTATTATCGCGGTGCGGGTTATGGCGACTCACTTGTATAAGCCAATGACGGTCTACTACAGTGATAGTGATTCAGTAAACAATGTATCGTGCAATGCTCAGATGATCTTTCGGGATTACTATTCAGTGTAGTAGACTTTTGGATCTATGTCTTATGTATCTGGTCCGAAAATTTTCTATCGGATGGAAAGTAGAGGCAAATGTGAATAAAAGTAGTAATAATAATAAATGTGAAAAAAATGATAAAAATGAATAAAGTGAAAAATATGATAAAAATAATAAAAATGATAAAAATGATATAAGTGATAAATTTGATAAATATGATAAAAGTGATGATTGTAACAAAAGAAAAAAAATAGTAAAATTGAATAATGAAAAATAAGTGAAGATAAATATTAAATTTTGTAGTAAAAAGAAATAAAAAGAAATAAAAAAAGAAAAAAGAAATGAAAAATAAAAATTATTAGTGGCAAAAGTGAAATTAATATATAGTTAGCGGCATAATTGTAAATAAATGGAATTTAAGAATTAAAGTGAAATTTAAGCTAATTAAATAAATAATTGAAATAAATAAATAAATAAGAAAAGAATGGATAATTAAAGAAATAAAGTAAAAACGGACCAAATTGAAAGAAATTGAAAGTTCAGAAATAAAGAGAAATAAAGATATTAAATATTGAATTAAGAGTAATTAAAAATAAAGTATTGATAAAAAAGAATTATATATTAAAGAGAAAATTTGAATAGTATATTAAAAATATTATTGTATGTATAATTGTATGAAAATATAGTTAGTGAAAATTTTTAGATTAGTAATCACTACTGAGCATATTAATGCTCAGCACGTAGTTATTTGACTACATACAGGTAGTAGCAGGATAAGTACGAGTAAGTACACAGATTTTGGGAGCAGACAGAAGAACAAAATAGTAATAGGATATCACTAATAATGACATGTATATATATGTATACATATGAAGTTGTAAGAATGAATATTGTACATATTATGATACATGACATTTGTAAATTATTATATGTGTGAATAATAGAATGATGATTTGTTGATGAATATAAAATAATTTTATATTATATGTGTGTTGTTGTGCCCAAAAATGGGCTGTGAATTGTTTGCTTTGCAGATAGGTTAGTTAGTTTATAGCCGTTATGCTGCCAAAATTTTTAAAAAAATAAAAAAGATTAATTAAGTGTTGACAATATTATTGTTATTAAATTAAAATTTTTTTAACACATTTCGGCTATAATCGTAGTTACCTACGTAACATACGTATAGATTGATTGATACAGGAGTGTCACATGAGTATTTAATAAAATATTTACAGAATATATAAAATATTAGAAAAACATATAAATTTCAATTTGTGGGCTGGTTTGATTCATGTAAATAAATCAAATCATATTACACAAACGACCTGTTAAAAAAAATTTCAATTACATCACGCTCCATCATCTATATCCTAACTCAAAGAACTCCTCCCAGAGTGTGTGCTTAAAATGAGACCATAGTTGCTTATCATGATATTTAATTACATATAATCAATCTCCTTGATTTAAAACATTAATCGTTATTAGAAATTTATTGGCCATATGCCTCATTTGCTTACAATTAATGTATGTGATAGGGGGAATATATTTTCTTTTCAAAAGGATGTATAGAGTGGAGAGCACCCAACTTTGAAAGTTTTTATATGCTAGAAAGTGATAGCTTCTAAGTAATAAATTTTCCAACAAAGAGCAGATTCTTTATAGGAGTAACATAGAAGCTTAAGTTTTGATCCTCAAGGGATCCAATACCATCACTCCCCCCACACATTACTTTGCGAGTTGATTAATAATTTAATGCGAAAATCTGATTCCTCATGCAAATATCCACATTTTATTTTTAAGAACCCAGCTTCAGTCCCCAATTGATACAACTAAAGATATATCTGGTTATTAATTTTAGATGATTTATTACAGAAATTTACTGTCAATTAATTATTTGTTATAATGGGTGGGTAAAAGGAAAATTTATAAATTCCAAATTAATAAATTTCCCAGCAAGATTGACCATTTAAAGTAAATAAATAACAGTAATAACTACATTGATTTTTTACTTTTCATCTATATATGGTCCATTTATATATATATGAAAAGGCTTCAAATTCTCTAAAAATATATGAAGATTTTTTTCTTATCCTCAAACTTACAAAAAGAATTCAATTCCATATTACATGTAGAAAGGTTAATAATTATGGGAATGGTTTTTCTCGGACTCGTTCAGCGTAGTAATTCAAAAAAAGGTAATAATGACATACATATCAAACCTTAATTAATTGACTAATTCCCTTAATATGGTGCTTAAATTTGTAAAATCCTCACTGGGATATATACAAGGATCTAACATGCCCATTTTGGATAGTTAAGACAAATGGTGCTCAACTGTCATGCATGAAAAGCCACGAGTCTTCACCCGATTTTCACTTGTTTAAAACTCAACCCAAAATGATGACATCTGGCTGGCGGGATTGTTAAGGGCTTCTGCCCCTTATGAAGCCTATCTCAGCTGATCTCGGTTTCGAGATCCGTTATCCTTATATATATATATATAAAATCCCTTCCCCTGCGATGTACCACTAAAAAAAAAAATCAAGTGAAAAAATAAAAATTACTATTATTTTATTTATCAATTTATTCTGTATAAAAAGGTCAAAACAAACAAATTAAAGGCCATTTTTTTCTGGGTAAGAAAGTAGAGGTAGAAGAATATGATTATCAGTCTCTTCATTTATTGTTGCTGTTCATAATTCTGCATGTAAGCAGTTGAACTGATTTTGATCTTACTTTCACTTAACATATACAAATTAAAGCTGAAACTACAATACAATGTAAAAGTACATTGAAATTCATATAAAACTTTTTTTTAAAAAAAAAAAGATAAAAGAAACTTACAGCCTTGCGATCTTGCTTTTAGCATATATGATTAATTTCAGATATCAACTTTACACTGTGGAGAGCCAAGCAAAGGCACTTGCCCGACTAAGCCCTTCTTCAAACCCAACCAAATATCACACTTCATATAAACCCCATACCGCCCTGTTCTTATAGCCCCAGCCTTCCACCTCAGCCTCCCCAGCAACACCACCCTCAAAGCCGCCACCCCATAAATCTCGTCCATCACTAACCCGTTCGCCACCTCCACCGACACCGGCACATGGGTCCCTCCCAGCACCGGCGACAGAGCTACCGTGCTCTTGGTGTCGTGATATAGCGGGGGCAAAACCAGCGGGGAAGTTATGGCTTGGTTCCTATACGAAACATAAACTGAGAGTCTATCGTACATGATAGAGACTCTCTTGTTGGGGTTTCTAATGACGAGAGTGAACTGCATGGTGGTGGAGATGAAGGGTGGGGAAGTGTTAAGATCGTAAATGGCAGGATTGACAACAGTGAACTGAGGTTTCTGGGGTCGGTAAATTAACCAGAGAATGAGAAGCGTGAGACCAGCTAAGAGAAGGAAGATGGTGATGAATGTAAAGAGAGTGCGGCGGAAATTTCTAGGTGGATACGGTGTCATAGCCATATGCTTGTGATGGGAAGGGCGCCGGTTTTCGTCGGTCGGTTGGTTTTCTTCTTCAGCCATGAGAGAAAGGATATATAAAATATTATATATACTAATGACAATGGAAGATGATGGATGCAGGAGAAATTAAAAGAGGTTAGGTTAGAGAAAAGCAGAGGTGTGTGGTGGTGAAGGAGAAGAATTTGTGGGACAAATTGAACACAAAAGGAAGAAGAAAGGGGAGCTGAGTTGCCTCACTTGTAAACTAAAAACAAAAACAGAAAGTGATCTTCTTAAAATTTTATATACATAGGTGGATAAATGGTTTGCTTTCTCTTTTAAAATTCTGCTTGGTTTGTTTTTCAACTTCGTTTCTATTTGCTTTTTCCTGTTTTCTAGTTTCTAGTGGGAAATCAAAAGCGTGGTAAAGGACAAAACTAAAAAGAGATGAGGAATGTAAAGAGAGATGACATATATGCATTTAGATTAGAAAAGCATAAAAGGTTAGTTCCATTGATAATAATACATTGAGCAATAAGCAATTCATTCTGTTATTTAATAAATTTATAAAATGACAAAGTTGTGTGAGAGGCAATAGTGACTTCCAATATCATATTTAGATATAAAGGAGATATAACACTATAGTCTCCCCTCCCATGTTAATTGTTGTAGGATAGAATTTAAAGGCTCAAAAATTCAAATACTATCAATACCAATAACATATTAACATATATTACAAGTAGAGTATAAAACTATTTAAGCATACTAAATTAATATTCAAATTACACTATATTTTTTATTCAATATTACTTCTGTTATACTATACTTTGTTAAAGTTACAAGAAAAAAATAAATTGACTACTTATAGCTAATTATAAGGTTAAATATACTTTTTCTGTCAAAAAAAAAATTTTATCTTTATTTTTATATAAATAATTAAAATGATATATTCTATTCATTATCTATATATATATATATATATATATATATATATATATATATATATATATATATTATTTTATGTTAAATGTTCTCTTTATTTAGAGATACAATCTTTAAAGCTGACAAGAACATATAAAAAAACAAATATAAATATTTAGATTTAAGATATTTATCTCTCGACCTAATACAAAATTATAATTTATGGTAATAATAAAATTTTGGTATAAGAAATAATAATCATTTAAAAATTTAACACGATAAAATCAAAATTTAAAAATACAAGATAATTAAGAGTCTCATAATAAAATTTGCGAAATAAATCACCAAAGAAAAAACTCTCCCATATGCTTTTTTTTTTTCCATGTTTTTGTTGATGCATAATATATAGAGAAAGGCAGCGAGCAGTAGCTAGTGACAGAGCCCTTCACCACCGACATATACATGGATAAGGATGGATGATGATATTAATTAATTATTTGCAGTGGTGGTTTCTGCATGGAGAAATTTAGGTGGCTGCCTTCTGCTTTTACTACATGTTGCTTATTTATTTGGTGTTCCATCATCTATTGCCCCCTTCGGCTTTCTGTATTAGAAAAGCGTTTATATATATATATATAAATCGGACTTAGTGATCCGACGGTACCGAGTGGAAGGACCGTTACAGCACCGTCGGATCACTAAGGCCGACTTTCGTTCCTGCCCGTCGATGTGAACTCTTGGAGAAGATTAGCCTGTTATTCCTAGAGTAATTTTGAGTAAATTTTATACGTTAAACGCCAGCCCTTCCACTCAGCATCGTTGGATCACTAAAGCCAATTTTCGTCCCTGCTCGACGGGTGGATCTCCTAGTATATATATATATATATATATATAATTTTTTTAACTTTAAAAAAATAGATACATTAATATTTTTTTAAAAATTAATTTATAAAAAATTAAAAATTATTGATTAATTAAATAAAAAAAATTAAATCTATTTTTTATTTTAAAACCAATACTTATCTCAAAACACTTCCTAAATATTTTGACCACTTTCTTTTTTCTTTATAAACACATGTCATACGTCACAAAATAATATTTCCTTCGTCCGTAAGGAGCTCCAACTACTCAATTATAAACAAATAATTATTTAAATATAATAAATTTATAATATATTAAATTAAAATACAAAGTGGACAAGACTCGTAAACTCTAATTCATGAGATAGAACAAATATAATCATTTTAAGAGCATGCATGCAATCTCCACCGTTCTCTCTTTGAACTTCTCAACTGTTTTCTTCTTCCCTGAGATATGCATACCTAGCTTGGGTGCACCTGTTAATAGACCGGCCGATACCTCTAAATCTCTAATTCCATCTTTATAGGCTTTTTTTTGTCTTTACTAATCTAACTCCATAAAGAGGATGGGTCTACTGATATTTATCCTCCTCCTTTTCTTAGGTGTTAAGAGTATAACGTGTATTTCTAATCTTCTATTTCACAGAAAGAAAATGCCCTCTACAGAAAGGGCACGACAATAAAAGACTTGTAGATTCAAAGTGAAAGAGGCAGGGAGTAGCAATCATCTGTTACAAGATTCCAAACTAACAGAAAGTCTGAAAGAATCAACCCAACTGGAATCTATCAACTCAAACAAATTATCCATACATCAATAAACCCTCCTAAAAGCTATCAGTCAGTCATCTATCGAGCAAGCAAACAAAATGAACCAGAGTAGAACATGACTCAAAAACAACCTCGCCAGATAATTACAAGGTTACCTTCTTTCGGTAGACCCAAAAGAACAGTTCTAGCCCTAAACGACCACCGTAAAGAAGCTCGCAAACATGTTTAGATTTTTCATCATGATCATTCCGTTATCATTTACAGAGACTAGACAGGTGGACTGATGGATTTCTTAGTCAATCATTAGCATCCGCAATTGGGGCATCATTTAGCACTTGACGAACAAATTGGCCTTTCACCCGGGGACGCAGCTCTGCTAGTCTTTTCCGGCTTTGGTATCGAACCTGCACAAAAATGCGGGTATCAAAATTTTGGAAAACTTGGTCATAATATGATTTCATTATTCTCAGCAGGGGCAATCAAACATTGACCATCATTCTAATGAGCTGGTGAAGACCATTTTTTTGATACGCCTCACGAAATCTGTTGTCTAATTTTTTAGATAGATTTTCCTGATAACCAAGCAGCAACATGCTATTTGGTTCAGAAAGACTTACAGGCATAAATGATTTCATGATAAAATATCATAGCAACATGATATAAGTGCATCGGCATAAAACAAATATTTTATAAAATGTATGCACCCTTTTGCACATACAAAATGCAAAAGAAATGACAATTATACCTTTTTTTCATAACATCGATCTTTTCTCTTTAATCGGAACTTTGTCAAAGCGGCTTCTCTTTGGCTGGAGCGATGGGATTCCATCCCTCTGGAACCACCTTGAAAGAAAAAACTACCATCATTTGAGCTATCTGGGACAATAGCATTCTCAGATTTCGCAGCAAAAGTAGCATTTCCATCACTTCTACTGCTAAAGCTTCCATATGCACTGCTGTTATTGTGATCTGCAACACTGTTACACATGCTACTGCCCGTACTCTGACCAGCAGCAGGTGAACCATTTCTCAGTTTCTCAACTTCCACAGTATTCTGCTGATGCATATTTTGGTCCACAGAATTTATAGCAGTTTCACCAGATTGCCTATGGTTTGGTTCATGGTCATAAATTTCAGGATTTGAATGAACTGAGGTACTACTAGGAAATGGTGATTGTTCTCGCTGGCCGTCCAGTTTGGGATTCCATGCTTGTGGTAAACCTGTTTGTGTATAATATACAGGGGGAAAAACATGGCCATATCCATTACAAATATTGTCAACCCTTACTCCAGAGACAGGAATCAGCTTTTGGGGATTTGGATATGCTACTTCAGCTTGCCCAGATTGGCTAATGACCAAAGTGGTGACAATTTCTTGACTGCAATTCTGATTGGCACCAGGTCGTTGAGAAACACCGTTAATATTACAAACTTGATTGGATAACTGCCTAGGAGACTTACTAGCATCATCCTTGAACTCGGTGCGGTTACTGGTTGATGTCGGGAAAAGAGGTTGCAATGTCTTACTGCTATACCTGTAGAGATAAACCACAAATTGATCAGAAACTCAGAAGAACACGATAACATAGAATGTTTTACCAGTATAAAACAGATCACATTCCAAATTAAATGTTCTGGGAGGAAGTAGATCATATATAAAATTTGCACCAACTAAAGAAACTCAAAAGTTAATTCTTGATTCTTCTTAGTCAGGCACAATTTAAAATGTATACAGAATGCACTCTGGATCACCAATCATTGAGATTGTGAGGCATTTATGCGATTCTGGTGGCTGTAAATGTGGAGAGTACCACTCGATAATCTGTCACCATCTATACTAAACCAGTCACCTCTACCATCAAATCCACCTTACCCCAACACTATTACTGTTTCCTTAATATTATCTGCATGCCTAATTTCTTATCCTCAGAAGAAAATAATTATCAATTAAACACCTAATAGAAGTTAATTTTGCATGATAACAAAAACAAAAATTGTAACACCCAAATATAAAAAGAAACAAAAAGGTCAGAAAATAAAAAGAGGAGAAATTGGAAGAATACAGACAACAGTTCTTGCTTCCAAACTTTGTAAGGAAAAGTTCATGCCAATTTCCAAGTATCATCAAATTTTCAGCATCTTGAGTGTCACTACAACAAACTCACCATGAAAAAGCTGAGGCATTAGAATGGTTTAGTGCATGCCCTTGCTCAACTCCTTGATTCTTTGAATTATTGGGAAAGTATCTATTCAGAGAAAGTTCTAGTTGTGGAGTGCATTCAGACTTGTTTGAACCATCATGCACAGTCATGTGTCCATATGTGTGCTTTGGGCCACTATCAAATGTGCCAATCAAATCAATAGCTCCACCAGAAGATTCAACAAGTTCATCATTGTGGCTGTGCGAGGTGTTAACATTTCCCCTATTATTTTCTGGCTTTGCAATTTCATCTTGAATCATTATCTTACTGCAAGGAATTTCTTCTCCCAGTTCCAGAGAAGTTGGATTATAAGCCTCATTTTGTGATGCATCCACTGATCCCAATCTGGTTGACCAATCTGCAATAAATACCGTTCAAGATGCCCTGTTATTAAGTGGCAGTGGAAATAAAAGAATTTATTCCATCTAATCAAAGAATGTGTAAAAGAAACATAGGAACATATACCTCCAGTGTTTCTCTTGTGGATAATTGACCTCTTGTCCAATGTCACACATTCTTTGTGTTTCTCTTTCTGTGTATTACTCAGATTTGAAGCACTCCTAAGCCTCTGTGAAAGACCCTGCATATTTTGCATGTGAATACTCTCAGCTCCCAAGTAAGATATCGCACAGGATGTGGCAAAGCTTGCAGTCTCTATGTGAAATTTTATGAAGCCAGCCTAATCTGGAAAAAGAAATTTTCCTTGCTATATAAGTGGCTTCATTCGTACATTTTATCATGGATCCTTAATGCATCTATAACTGGCTGACTTAAATGTAGATTGTGCAATCAATAAGCCAAAAAGGTAATGAGGAAAAGAATAGAAGATAATGATTAATTCACCGCAGGTTAAGGAATATTTAATTAATTTCTTTCTTGTCCGTATGACATTCAGTTGAGACAGGCATTTAGGAAATTGATTGGCAAACCAGCACCTATTAAAAAAGATTTTACATCTAGAGATTTTTTATAATCTTACAAGAGATAGTGATACTCACATGAGAATCACTCCCTCCATCACTGCATTCCTTTCTTTTATGAGAAGAAGTTGCACAGTCACTTGAGCGATCGCTTGCTGAATTGTTTTGAGCTTCAATTTTCTGCCGTGCATCAGGTGAATCTTGAAGAATATGTCCGGCATTTAGCTGAAAATGAATTTAAGAATACTTGATTAGTATGAATTTGAACCAAGAAAAAGGCTAAAATTAATAAATGCACAAAGACAAACTGAAAAATAAAACCTACAGTTTGCCTTCTCCAAACATGCTGCCACAGGTTCCTCAGCTCATTTCTCCTAACAGGCTTAATAAGAAAATCAGCTGCACCTTTTAACATGCACTTCAAAACCATGCTAATTGAATCATGTGAAGACATCACTGTATAGAAACAAGTAAAAACAAATTCAAACATGTTAAGTTCCTCCTAAAAACTCAACATTGTGAAGGTAATAAAAACAATTTGTTTGCAACAACATACTTATGACAGGAATGTTTTTGCAAACTTCATGCTCCATGACCAGTGTAAGCAGTGAATATCCTGATATTGATGGCAACTCTACTTCTGTTAATATGAGATCTATGTTATGGGGTCTACCCATTAAGGTCTCCCATGCCATTAATCCATCAGGAACAGCAGCAACTGCTAGCAGATAGAAAAAAAGGAATACATATAAGCATGGGAAACTTATAAAAAAAATTAGGAACAAGATTCAGACCATGAAATAAACATGAAACGCAAAACCCTCTACTTCTTTGATCAGCAAAATAAATATAAAGGAATCCTAATAACCAAGTAACGAGCTAGGAGTGTAGTGGCAGAGATTGTGTATGAAGATGAGAAGCCAACAGGTGAAAATACATGCTTGCCAAGTACCAACTTCCCACATATTTATAAAGTTGGTCACTTTGCTGTTCTTATATCTAGCAGACCACCAGTAACAGATAAAAAAGAAACAAAAATATAAACCAGTCAATGGAAATTCTGTTACATATACCTAATTGATGATTTGTACACACTTTGGAGACTTCAAAACACTCAAACATACTTTTTAGTCAAAAATAGGAATAACAAAATCTTATTTGAACCAAGTATGCATACCTTAATACAAAATTAACATACTAAAGACTTGAATTCAACTCCACCGATGACACTTGGAGGAAACAATAAGTGTAAAACTAAATATTTAAATAAAGCAGATCAACGACCAAAAATCAGCACAATTACTGGGCATGATGATATGCAGACATAATGTAACTACAAATGTCCTGCTTCATGGTTGCACCCACAATAATGATGAAATTCCTATACTAATAACCCCGTTATATGCACCAAAAGAAAATCTGAACACCAAGGGATCCCCTATACTTTAGGTAATTAATTTGGACATTACAAAAACTAGAAGCTCATAAAAATAACTGTTAATATAATTCTGTTGTGCATAACCAAAATAAACCCTGCAAAAAAGGTCAGCGAAAAACACAATTTTATTATTTATATACACAATATGTATCTTCATACAATTTCACATAAACGTTGCCTAAGGGCGATGGTAAAAAAATAATAATGCAAATAGTCGGACGCACCAAAATAATCAAGTTCTGCGCCATCAACGCCCACCAAAAAAAAAATTGCTTGAGAAAATAATTATTTACATAAATAATAAACGTAATTTTGCAAAAAATTGAAAATTTTTTTTCTTAAAAAAATCCCTTGCAAATAAGCAAAAATATTAACATTTCCCTAAATGAAAGGAAATAAAATCCAAAGCAAGGTATAAAGCAGGGTCTCTTAAAGAACTATGAAGACGTGCATCAATTTTAAACCAAAAGGAAGAGCAAAGATATGTAGCTAGAAGTTGAAGAAATTAACCTCTGTAACTGCATTTTCGAAGAAGCGCAGCGATAATCTGACGCGTACAATCATCAGCTTCGACTAATAGAACTCTAAGCACCGTCCTCGGAAGAAACTTCTCCCATTGAACCACCTCCGGTGAGTCATCCTTCTTCTCTGTTTCATTCCTTTTCTCTTTCTTCTCCGCCTCCTCCTCCGAACCCACCACGACATCCACCTCCATCCCACCTCCACTGCTGACTACCACCTCACCCATTTTCGAACACCCTAATATCGATAACAACAGAACAAAAACACGGATCACAGAGAAAATTATAAACAAACCCCGATTTTGTAAAATTGGAAGTAAATTACACACTAGCAGCAGTATAAGCAAGCAGAGATATGTGCGATTAAAGAGAAATTAACCTCATCCTTAACAGGATTAATATATTTATATATATATACTATCTGAAAGTCCGGTGAAACTAGAGTATGAAAGACAGAGAGAGAGAGAGAGAGAGAGAGAGAGAGAGAGAGCAAAACAACTTCAGAATTGATATCCAACTTTCGCTTACTCCCGCGGGAAGCGCGAAAAATATCTTCACCTACAGAGAGAAGACTTTTTGTGAGAGGCGAGATTTTCTCTCTCTACCCATCGGAGGTCGAAAAAAGGTTAGCTGGAGATGACGTGGCAGAATATGGGCCACTGTTTTTGATTTTTCTTGTAAAGGATTTTTCAGGTGTGATGTGGTGGTGATGGTCTATGTTGTGGCTCCCATCGACAGGACACGTGTTGGGTTATTTTGAGTTGTTCGAGTGGATATTTTGTGAGGTCTTCCACGCTGGCTTTGTGAGGCCACAACTTGAGATCTCATGGTTGGGAAACTGACACGTGGAGAGTTAAAGAGAATCTTCGTTTTTGTGGCTTTTAAAACTCCGTTTAGCTTTGGCACCGTAGCGTCGTATTCAATGTTTCATTGCTCTACTTTAATATTCTTGCTTTACTTTTTGATTTGCTTAAAGGAAGCAAGTGTCTTGATTTTGACTTTAGAATTTAGATCCTTTTTTACTTTCAGAAAATTAATAAACACAAAAAATTGTGATTTTTATGTTCTCTGCGTGATAAATTATGCATAATTTTTTTTGAAAATATCCTTCCTAAAATAATTTTTTTATTTTTATTGGATTTTGAATGGATTTAGACCGTCTATATAAATTTGATCCAATCCAAATCCATTTATTTTAATATAAATATGAGTTTTTGACTTAATATAAAACTGCTCCCATAACTAAAAAATTTTTTTAAAAAAAATTAATTTCAACTTTTTCACAATTTTTCAATTTGAAATGGATCAAAAGCATTTGCACTGTAAATTTAAATCCAATTTTAGCAATCGAATCTATCTAAAATATTAAAAATGTATTATAGACGCTCAATAAGTAAATTTTTACTGTCTAAAAAATCTAACAATATCTTTTAAGAGATTTTTTCTCGTATAATTTTTTTCTAATGCCAATATACTTTTTGTCAAAAGATATATATATATATATATATATATATATATATATATATTCTCTCTTGAGATTTTAATGTTCATGCTGAAATAATTTTATATTTCAATAGTTTTGTAGAAGAATTTTTTTCCCTTCTCATATTAGATATATAGTCATTCGAATCTGATTATTAGTATTGGATAGTTATATATAGAAGAAAAATATGACATTGGAAGAATTTGAATTGGAGAATTTCACTCACTCTCAATAAGAGTTTATTATCAAATTAAAGTCTAATTTACTGTATTATTATTGCATTTGCAGAACAAAACATCCACAAAATCTTCGTTCTTAAACCATTTTAGGGGTCAGGTCAGGTGGTCATGTCAAATAAAGAAACTGAAAAAATTGGAGAAAATGAAAAAGGCACATGGGCAGCATGATGGAAACTCCATCAAAGAAGACCCAACACGTAGATTACTGACTTAGTGTATTGGTTTGGTGGGAGTGGGGGAGAATTAGAGCCATCCATTAGTTTTAATGGTGGATATTATTCTTTGTTATTATACGTGACACGTAATCATCCATGTTATTGTGTTCATTAATTTTGTATTATAATAATGTTGAGGGTGAATTGCATAAAAATTCTTATATTTTTAATTTTGTATTAAAATAATTTTTTTAATTTTTAAATATACATAATTTTAATTTTATATTAAATATAGAAGAAATTTTAATTTGATATCACAGTGAAATGACATTCTAAATTTAATTTTTAATTTGATATAACAATGAAATAACATTTTATATTTATTTTTTATTGGCACGGGAGATATATGTTAATAAATTTAAAAAACATCTATATTTATACAAAACTAGTTTAAAATTCAAAATGAACTAAATTTTCGTAGTTATATTTAGATTTGCATAGAACTAACCATCAAAAAATATAACTCAAAAATATAAAAATATAAAAATAATATAGATATATATAAATATAAATATATCTATTTATAACTAATTGTATGTGGGTTAAATCTATATACGCACAACTAGATGAGTACAAGAAATTGTTTACTTAACTAGATTAACGCAAATCTATTTTTTTAAAAAAAATTAAAATGTCACACACACATCAGTAGTGTTAAATAAAAAAAATAGATTTGAAATTTTGTATTAGTGCCAAACTAAATTAAATCAAGTAAGATTATTTTGATACATAACGAAAGTACATTTTTGTGATGAAAAATGCCCTAATATTAATAATAAGATGGGTGTTTTACAGTTGACGCGATCTGATGATGTACATTCTATATTTATTTTATATTTTATATATTATTCTTATTATATAATAAAAACGCATAAATATTTTTTTATATTTATCAATTAATAATATGCTATATATATAACAAATTATGCAATTTAAAGATATTTTGTATTAAATTGTAAAAGAAAGAGACTTAATATAGAAATATAAATTCAAATATATATATCAAAATATTATAATCCAAACACAAAATAAATACCGTATAACAATATGGAAATCATCAAAAACTTATGGAAAATAAATAAATAAATTTGCAAAAACCCACTGAGATAATAATGAAGAGAAAATTGAACTGGGCGGAATAGTTCATAATTGGTCTGGGCCCAATGTTAGCCCACTAATCATCTAAGAATTACTTCGTTATTTAATCGCAAATTATATAATGCATCCTCCGTTTATTATATAACATTTATTTATTAAAATATATATATATAAAAATAAAGATAAAATTGCATTAGGTCCAATATGAACCATCGGTTTCCCTCACCAGCCAGAATCTAGCTTGCTGCCACATCGAATCATGCAAAAAGAATGCAACCGCCCTTCTTTCCTTCCTCCAGAACAGCAATAACTTCCCTTCGATCCATCATCTTCTCGCCAAAGCAGCAATCGCTCTTCTTTAACTCCTTATCAGCCCATCAACGTCATCATCAGCAGCAGCAACAAGGCGAAGAACAAAAGCCACAGAAACTAAAAGAACCTTCAAATTCTATTTACGTCTTCAAATCCCCAATTGGCTCCCCATCTCGAGTCCAAAAACTGGTAGCTTCTCAATCAGAACCTCTTCTTGCCAAATAAATCTTCGATTATGCTTCTCAACAGCCTAACTTTCAGCATTCTTACTCTTCATATGTCATCCTTATTCTTAAACTCGGTCGATCCAAATACTTCTCTTTCATTGATGATCTTCTCGTTGATTTGAAATCCGAACAGTACCCTATAACTCCCACTCTGTTCTTTTACTTAATCAAGATCTATGGCGAGGCCGATCTGCCAGGTAAGGGCTTGAATTTAATTGCAACCCTTTGCCCAAGCAGTTAAAACTGCATTCTTGAATTTCTTGTTTCTCGCCGCAACTATGTTAAGCCTGCTTTGGATCTTTTCAATAATGCTCACAGACATGGTGTTTCACCCAACAGTAAATCTTACAACATTTTTATTGTGGCAATTTGTTTTGGTGGGGAAATTAGTATTGTGTACAAGTTGTTCAATCAAATGTTTAAGAGAGATATGTTACCGGATGTTGAGTCATATCGAATTTTGATGCAGGGATTGTGTAGAAGGGTCAGGTTAACGGGGCAGCTGATTTGTTGGAGGATATGTTGAATAAAGGTTATATGCCTGATTCTGAGTTATACTCCGTTGTTGAATAGTTTGTGCAGGAAAAAGAAGCTTAGGGAGGCGTATAAGCTTCTTTGTAGAATGAAAGTTAAAGGGTGCAATCCTGATATTTTTCATTATAGTACGGTTATATTGGGATTCTGCAGAGAAGGGCGTGCAATGGATTCTTGTAAGGTTCTTTCAGATATGGAGTCCAATGGATGCTTGCCGAATTTGGTATCTTATAGGACTTGGGTTGCTGGGTTATGCGATCAAGGAATGAATTATGAGGCAAAGACCTATTTGGAGGAAATGATATCGAAGGGGTTTTCTCCACATTTTTCAGTTTCTCATACTTTAATAAAAGAGTTCTGTGATTTCGGTGAGATTGAAGAAACTTGTGAATTGGTGGGGAAATTGCTGAAGCACGGAGAAGTTCCTCATACAGATACTTGGATGATTCTGGTACCTAAGATATGTGAAGTAGATGACTTAGGGTTGAGGAAATTCTGGACAAGGCCATGAAGGTAGAAATAAAGGGTGACACCAGAATCGTTGATGCGGGTGTTGTTTTGGAGTAGTTGATTAAGAAGATACAAATTGAATGGCGAGTTTGAATGATCTTTTGTCATATTGCTAACTAGTTTGTTTCACCCTTTGAGGGAAAGATTTTGCAAAATTTACTTCCAGGTTTGAGCTTAGGAATCATATTAATTTTATCTGTGAGTTTTATTCTGGCAAAAAAAGATAGTGTTGCTTCTTCAAGGTGAATTACTTCACAAGAAATTGTAGTCTGATTAATGGTTAGACTACAGGTACTTCAGAAATCTCACGAAATGCTAAGAACCTGGTGCCATTAGAGCCAAGGACCAGTGGCAGTTTCTTTTGCTGCTTCACAGAAAGCTTGTATTCACGTGAAGAAAACTCACGGTAATAACTCATTGTTCTAAATAGAGATACTGAGAATCACTGTGGTTCATGTGAATGATAAGAATGGCTATTTTGGCCACGTGAACTCTTAGCACTATTATTCAAGTTTGGACGGTTCGGTTATCTCCGCTCATGCGTTATGATGGTGGATTGGCATACATTTACTGGAGTAAGAGTGAGGATATAATGTTTTCATAATGTTTATTAACGTTTTCATAAACAATAGAATAAAATTAGTTCAGGATATCTTTAGCACATTCCTTGACGGGATTAGGGTCGTCACTGGATTTAGGGAAACTTTGTTTTATTCTGTATAAGTAGTTGTAAAGTCTTTTCAACATCTCTTTGTTTATACACGAAAAAGTTTTCATGGGAATGGAAATGTTTAAATTGAAACAGAAACATCCTTAATTATGAGAATTGGGATAATCACAATTACACACACACAGTATGTCTATATCTTCGTGTTAAGAAAGAGTATTAATTCCTTTATATAAGAGCACTAGAACTCATTAGAAAAAATAAATTACATTATTGTCTCAATAATACTAATTGCTCAAATCTGTCAAAACAATTCCCCCCAATCCGCAACCTACTCCAACAGAGGTGCTGGGTTCGCCTGCGGCTGCCGTGAGGGAACTTGAAAAATGTGAGGAAGTGAAACGGCAAATTCTTTAACATCCAGCGACTACCTTAATTCTGTAATTAAATAGGCTACAACAAACATCTCCACCTGGGGATTATTAACATCCAGTGACTACTTTAATTCGACATTGTTTCACTATTTATACATTTGGGGAGTTGAAGGGGGACAGGGTACTAGGGTGCAATTTTGAAATCTATTTGGAGCTCGAACTACCCAAAAAGATGGTGGTTCCCAACTCTATGAAGTTGCCATTTGCGAGCTCCTAGCGTGGCCTGAGACAATGTGGTCTATAACCTACTTTTTGCCACGCAAGTGGACTGTAAACAAGACATGTCAAAACCCTTATCCTAGTCGAGTTTCCAACAGCATGCTAAATTGGCACCAATAGCACACCTGAGAGTTTCTGTCCAATTCAAAATAACAGATAGCGACTTGCAACTGTTACCTTGTCCTGATAGAAAAATTCAGAAATGATAAAACTATTCGATTCACTGAGCTATAAATTTTTTTACAAATCTGCGAACCCATGTGGAATATCAGCATATCCTTCTACTAACATGACTCAAATGCTAAAAAAATATAGAGGATGCAAGTAGATGTATAAATGAGTCAAGCTCTTTAAGATTGACTCGTAAATATTTGAATTCAATTCGGAATTAATTGAGTCGATCTCGTGTATCACAATAACTGATTTGTAAAATTTGCAAGTTTAATTGAGTAGTTTTTTTTATTATTTATTAAATTATTTTTATACATTGAGTTAACTCAAGTTGATTTCGAGTCTAATATATTATTTATTAAAATTTTTAGTTGATTCGAGATTTGTTGAGTCGAACTCGAATAGCTTGAATATTTTTCGAGTCGAGTTTTGAACAATTAAAAATAAACTCGATGTAGTTTGAGTCGAGTTTGACCCTGACACTGTATTGACTCGACTCGACTTAATTACACCCTAGAAGCAGGCAATATGCCATATCCTTTGCACATACTAATGAAGTAATTATCTAGTTATTAGTTAAAATGTTAACTAGGCCTTCATTGATATCATCTCTATCCATCCATCCATCCATCCATTTCCATTTCGTTATTCTTATGTGATACATGGTCATGAACAGAGACCTCCAAGACAAAACTAAATTAGAAATTAAGCTCCTGTAACAGGATAATAACATAACATGCAAATTTGCATTTTACATATGGTATCAAGCTTGTTGAAACTCTAATGAAATCAAACAAAATCTTCTATAGTTTTCTCACTGATATTTTTTTGAAATGTAAAATAGTTTCATAAAACTTGTAAGGGTACCTGAATGCAGCGCACGATACACAATTTTTAATATGTGGCGATGGAGATGAGAAAGCAAGTCTTCTACCTAAGAATTTGGATCGAAGAGAATTTTTTGAGCTCTCATATTTCAAATAGAAAAGGAATCACTCCATTAAAAGTATACAGAAAGCAAAATTTCAGTTTAAGCTCAGTCATCTCTCTCAACACCTTTTCTAACAACTAATATGCGACCCCGAAAATCCTGCAAAAGAGATTTCAATAAGGAACATGCCACGTAAAAAGAATTAAATAGGCTGAGATTAAAAATGTGATGGTAATGGACTCAACCTTTCCATTCAAAGAAAGTGCAGCATCGCGCTCTGCAGGAGACCAAAAGGACAGAAAGGCATAGGCACGATTCTTCCCAGCCTTACGGTCATACAGCACTCTTGCACTTACTACAGTTCCAAACTGGCTAAATTGATTCCTCAACTCCTCAGGTTTTACAGTCCAGGCAAG
Organism: Triadica sebifera; assembly: GCA_023653625.1. Taxonomy (NCBI): domain Eukaryota; kingdom Viridiplantae; phylum Streptophyta; class Magnoliopsida; order Malpighiales; family Euphorbiaceae; genus Triadica; species Triadica sebifera. The sequence goes on from CM042900.1 coordinate 30,104,326, forward strand.
ATTGCCAATGTATATCTTATATGGACTTTCATAAATAAGATTTTTTGTGGGTGCTGAGCTTAATGCTTCAGGGTTTCTCCGACTAGAACTCATATCAATGGAAAATTTAACCCGCATTTCCCGGCCACCAACATCCTATAAAGAACAAATCTTTTATTAAATTTCAGGCAGAATGCTACAACAAGACACAAAATGACAAGAGATAGCTAGTTTGACACTCAACAGATCCATCCAGTGCAGCTATAGCATTTTTTGCCAAGGTTATAGAATCCATTGTGACATAACCACATCCTCGACTAACACCAGTATCAGGGTTCCGAGATACCTGCCAGAAATTAAGTTACCAAGCAATGGGAATTCAGTAAAGACCCAACTGTCCAACACAAATAAGTTCCTAAGTTTCTAGTTGCAGTTGAATCATAAAAATCTAATCCTGACATCTCCATTAAACTAGAATACCGGCTGAGCTTCAATTTTTTCCCTTTTTAGCGGAAAACAGAAAGTTCTATTGACAAAAAGAGAGGACACAAGTTAGTGTACCTCAACCGAAAGAACAGTGCCAAAGGGCTTGAACATATCTACAAGCTCTGAAATGTCACAACTTCTTGGAAGATTACAAACGTATAGTTCACATGGTCTTGGCTGCTTCTTCCATTGACGGCCCAAATCGTCGTCGTCGCTTTCATTCGCATTTTCCTCCCTGTCAATCTCTTCCGCAGCCACCGATTCCTCGTCTACAACGGCTAATAAAGTGAAAAACCTCCTCCCTTTATTAGCTGAGCACTGCAGAGGAGACGACGAAGAAAGAAGAGAAATTTCACGAGAGTGAGGCTGGAGCAAGCAAGAAAATTTTGGGCACAGAAATTGAACTGATGGATGCAACGGCAACGAAGCAAACCATGGATTTCTGACAGATGAAAGAAGGGAAGGTACTAAGCGAGTGGTGGCCATTGAAGTGGAAGAGGTTCTACATGGGAAGAGGATAATGTTTTTACTCTATAGCCCGTATAGCGAAAATAATTTATTTTGAGATCGGGTCGAATATGGTAAACGGTCCGGACTTCTATATAACCAAGTCAGGGCCCATGGTCCATCGGGCGACAATCTTCTTATCCTTCATCTTCTTCTTCCTTACAGATCGAAATTCTCTGTGGATTCGCATGCAGAGTCCCACTATTCACTAGCAGAGAAGTGAAAATGCCATCAACGCTCAACGGATCAGTCCATAAATCTCAAGAAGAGGATGAATCCACAGTATCCTCACCCACTCTTTCCTCCTCTATAAAATTTGGCACGCCGGAGGCTTTGGACCACGTGCGCAACCTCACCGACGTCGGAGCCATGACGCGCCTGCTCCATGAGTGCATTGCATACCAGCGGGCTCTTGATCTTGACCTCGACAATCTCCTTGCCCAACGGACTGATCTCGATAAGCACCTCCTCCATCTACAGAAATCAGCGGAAGTGCTCGACATCGTGAAGGCGGATTCCGACCATATGCTTTCCAATGTTCGTTCCACCAGTGACCTCGCCGACCACGTTAGCGCCAAGGTTCGGGAACTTGACCTTGCGCAATCGCGTGTTAACACCACGCTTCTACGCATTGATGCAATTGTGGAAAGAGGGAATTGCATTGAGGGAGTGAAAAAGGCTCTCGAAGCGGAGGATTACGAGTCCGCCGCGAATTATGTGCAGACTTTTCTGCAGATTGATGCGAAATACAAGGATTCTGGATCGGACCAGAGAGATCAGTTGTTAGCCTCGAAGAAGCAGCTAGAAGGGATAGTGAGGAAACGGCTTTCAGCTGCTGTGGATCAGAGGGATCATCCAACAATTCTGCGATTTATTAGGTTGTATTCGCCTCTAGGATTGGAAGAGGAGGGATTGCAGGTGTACGTGGGGTACTTGAAGAAAGTGATCTCAATGAGATCTAGGCTTGAGTTTGATCATTTAGTGGAGTTGATGGAGCAGAGTCATAGTCAGAATCAGGTTAATTTTATCGCCTGTTTAACAAATTTGTTTAAAGACATTGTGTTGGCAATTGAAGAAAATGATGAAATCCTGAGGAGTCTTTGTGGTGAGGACGCAATTGTTTATGCCATCTGTGAGTTGCAAGAGGAGTGTGATTCCAGGGGTTCTTTGATTTTGAAGAAATATATGGAGTTCAGAAAATTGGCTAAACTGTCGTCTGAGATTAATGCCCAAAACAAGAATCTGCTTGCTGTTGGAGCGCAAGAAGGTCCTGATCCAAGAGAGGTTGAGTTATATTTAGAAGAGCTACTGTCGCTAATGCAATTAGGTGAGGACTACACTGAATTTATGGTTTCAAAAATCAAAGGCTTGAGTTCTATCGATCCAGAATTAGTTCCAAGAGCCACTAAATCATTTAGAAGTGGAAATTTTAGCAAAGTAGTTCAAGATATCACTGGGTTTTATGTGATTTTGGAGGGATTCTTTATGGTTGAAAATGTAAGAAAAGCTATCAGGATTGATGAGCATGTCTCTGATAGCCTTACCACTTCAATGGTAGACGACGTGTTTTATGTTTTGCAGAGTTGCTTGAGAAGGGCAATATCCACTTCAAATATTAGTTCTGTAATTGCAGTTTTGAGTGGTACAAGTAGTTTGTTGAGTAATGAATACCATGAAGCTTTGCAACAAAAAATAAGAGAACCAAACCTTGGTGCAAAACTGTTTTTGGGTGGTGTTGGTGTGCAAAAGACTGGAACAGAGATTGCAACTGCATTGAATAATATGGATGTGAGCAGTGAGTATGTGCTGAAGCTAAAACATGAAATTGAAGAGCAATGTGCAGAGGTGAGTGATAATTCTTGCTATTCAACAGCAATAACTCCATTTTTAATGGCTTTTTAACTTATTTTTGCTGTCTTTTTAGGTTTGATGACATAATAAGGTAGATTAAGTTTGTTATATGCTAATGTTTATTAGAATCATGTGAGAGTATGACTATTTGCATACACATGCATTTCATTCTCTCCGATTCTCACAATCTCTGGCTTATAAAATCATATAATATAGCCATAAGAGTGACAAACAAAGATGAGTGATTTTTCTTATAACAGTGCTCAGCAGATTGGAAGAATATGCTCTAATCACTGCCTGTCTTTGTATTTGCTAGTAGTCACTGTTTGTATTTGCTGGTAGTTCACTGTTTGTCAAACAAGTTGTTGATGAAGCCTTTTGTGATAAATGCATACATTATCATATGACACTGTTGCATATTTATTTCCATTTCTTTTCTTTCCTCTCAAGTATTATGCTTCTTAAGAACAGCTATATAGGAGAAACTCCCTACTCCTTGGTTGCTTAATCTTAAATGACTCATAAAAGAAATATTTGGGCCATATACATGGGATTGTTTCTATAAGTTTGTGGTGGAAATTGTTGTCTTTGGTTTCCTAAAGAAACTCATCAGGTCAGTTACTAGTGTTACATGATAGAATGAGAGTATAAAATAAGGGTGGGCTAAGTGAGCTATCAGCTTATCAGTTTAGGTCAGGATCAGCTAAAACTTAAAGCCTAAAGTTGCATTTGCAATTGCATGAAGGTCATTACCACTTTATGGGCCTTTCCTAGCTTGGCTATGGGAGGGCCAAACAGGATACAGGATATTAAAGATTTGATTTGGTAGTTCTAGGCCATGATTACTTGAGGCTTTTGTCAGTGTTCTTAAATATATCAGAATCGGCTTACCTTGTTGTATTTTTGTTAGAATTTCTTAAAGAGTTGAATCTTGGATGTGCTGGGGTTTATGGTTCTCATCAAAAGGCTTCACCTTCAGTGCTTAGTATGAGCTATCTATCATGGGCACCAGTTAGGCTGGGCTAGCTATTAGATAAATTGTGCTTGTATCTTCACCTTCACATTTCGATTCAAAAAAGGCAGTGGAAGGGTGTATGGAATTATCAGGACAACTTGTTAGCTGGCCTATACTCGAATGTTATAGATTGGCATTTAAACCGTAATCTTTAGAATATTGCATAGTTCTAACTCCTGACCTGGCTGTATTTGTCGCTGTAAGTTTATTTTATGACCTTCTTTGATTTGAAAGATTTTTTCAGTGAGCGGTTTTACACTCTTACGTTGAAGAACTTGTTCAAAATGTTTTCTGCTACAGACTGTTTTTAAGACAAACTCAGTTTAACAGGATGCAGTCCGATCCTCATCTCTTCAATTTGTAGACATAATCCATATAGTGGAACTTAATGATGTGCACTCTATTGTATCTAAAATGACTTGTTTAATTCTATTTCAGATTTATCTGCAGGATTCTTTTGATGACTTTAATTTCAGTAAAGGCTAGTTTATTATTTTATTTTACCCTATGTATGGATTCAATGCTGAATTGCTGAATTGCTGATATGCAATGTGTGTCTGTCATGTAGGCATCATCCCATATGTTATTGGATCAAGTGATTATATTTTCCAATCTTTTTTATATTGCATATGTTGCCTGGGTTTTGAAGGGGATTCAACAAATTAAATTTGGCCCAACCAACTTGAATTTTCTTGACATGTTTACTGAGCTTGCTTCTGTATTTCTTTTGTTAATTTTGATGCTATCTGTAGTTCTCATTTGGTTTTCTACTCTTCTGCTTGTCATAATCCTTTCAATATATAGGAATTTAACAGGTAACAATAATTTTTTACAGGTATTTCCTGCACCGGCAGATAGAGAAAAGGTGAAATCTTGTTTGTCTGAGTTAGGTGATATGAGCAATATCTTCAAGCAAGCCCTGAATGCTGGAATGGAACAACTTGTAGCAACTGTGACACCTCGAATCCGTCCAGTGTTAGACAGTGTTGCAACCATCAGCTATGAGTTATCTGAGGCAGAATATGCAGATAATGAGGTGAATGACCCATGGGTCCAGAGGCTTCTCCATGCTGTTGAGACAAATGTTTCGTGGCTCCAGCCACTAATGACTGCCAACAACTATGATTCATTTGTACATTTAGTCATTGACTTCATTGTGAAGAGGCTTGAAGTAATAATGATGCAGAAAAGGTTTAGTCAGCTTGGAGGCCTTCAACTTGACAGAGATATAAGGGCTCTGGTGAGCCATTTCTCGAGCATAACTCAGAGAACTGTTAGAGACAAGTTTGCCCGCCTTACTCAAATGGCAACCATCCTCAACTTGGAGAAAGTGTCTGAGATTCTGGATTTCTGGGGTGAGAATTCTGGACCTATGACCTGGAGACTAACCCCTGCTGAGGTTAGGCGAGTGCTGGGTCTCAGGGTTGATTTTAAGCCTGAAGTAGTTGCTGCTTTGAAGTTGTAATTCAAAAATTTGCTCATTTTCTTTAACTACTGGGCCGATGAAGAATCAAATCCGGGGGTTGTCCTCCTACAGAATCTTGTGTTGGGTACTAGGACATGGTTACCGTATTCTTTAATTGTTTGCTTTTGATACATACTAAAATGAAAAAACTTGTCGGGTTCTTTCTGTGCTATATTTTCTCTAGTAAGTTTGATTTTTTATACTCTTATGAACCTCAAAAAACATCAAGTCTGAAGCACACATTGATTATGAGACAAATAGGGAATTTTGGTTGTACAAATTTGAAAGAAATTTTTATTGTTGTATCTCTCTGTCCGCGTAGTGCTATTGTTTTGTATTATTCCTCTATGATTATCTAATAATGTGCATCACAATCAAGATAATTATGCTCAGTAGTTTATTTTTTGTGTTCTCAGCCCGACAGATAAGTTCGCGGGCAAAGTGAATTTTGGTCGTTTTAGTAGTTCCTCATGCAATAAAATTTTCTGAATTTCCACATCAGATGGGCAGCCGGACTATGATGTGATGTAACTATACCTGAGCATCTTTAATTCTCATATCAGCTAGAATTCGGTTTGCAGGATATGGGAAGAATCCTTATTCGTAGTCAGATTCATAAGGCAAAAACAGAGAGGTTTTGATGTCTCTCGACTCCTTAATGCTTTGAATTAAATATTGAATAAATATCATATCCAAGAGAATGGAGGGCCAAAATTTTAATGGCTGCGGGGATCAAATGTAAAATTATAAAGAGATTCATTCGATATTTAATTCAACATCCAACAATAGAAATGATATTCAGAAAAGCCAGTTAGTTATCTATTCGTAGAAACGCAAAAACTTTAATTCAAGCATTTCCAAAACTTGAAACTGTGAGCCATTTGAGGTTTTGATTCGAAACACAACTCCAATGAACAAAGATAAGTAATGGAGAGCAATTCCAAAATTTAAAGAGAAAGGCAACTAAGTAATGTATACTGCATACATGAGCATTACATTTAAGGGCACAAGAGATTGCTAGCAATAATTTATATGGATCAATTCTGACCAACTAAAAGACACAAGTAGAGGTGATGAATGTCCCAACTTTGAAGCCTAGACATGAGCAGTTCCTTGGGTAAATTTAGGATCCTCGCATCTGTACCTCCCATCAGGTCCAATTCCAAAACCTTTAGGATCAGCAAATACGTTCTCAAGAAGTTGGCTGCGAGGCGGAAGAGGGCTTTCATCTGCAAACTCAACAGCATCCTCAACCACTTCATCTATCTTCTTCTCAATGGCCTTCAATTCTGCCTCACTAGCTAGGCTGTTCTCAATGATATACTTCTTCAAGGAGGTGATGGGATCTCTTGCAGCGTAGTGAGCCTTCTCGGCTGCCATAAGAAACCAACCAACTTTAAGGGAACAACATTATGAACCTCAGGAAAGATAATAAGAAATTAAAATGTAAGGTTTCCTGTAATTTGGCGTATAATTTTCGTGATGCTCTACCGACAAATTTAAGATATTAAATGCGAACATTAGACAGGATAAATGGAGTGTCCAGTCACTTCATGGATATTTTATTTCGGTCATAATATCATACTGTGAATGCCAAAATATCAACTTCACTTTCAAAGACCAGTAAATGAATTCTGATTAAAAAGGATATGACATCATCACGTAAATAAAAATCACTGATATTTGAAGTACTTCGTTGGAGTCCACCCAATAAAAAGAGAGGAGAGGGAAATGTATAAAAGGTTGGTGCTTAAATTCCTATCTTGAAATGTATACATATACACTAGCTGTGTTCAATGATGAATAATGTGGCACATTGATTCAACTAAATTTCAGGAAACCTATAGATAACATGAAAAACTAAAAGAATTCAACTTTTCAATCATAGAGGTACAGCTTTATCAAAAGTACGTTTAATAAAGCTTCAAAATTGAATAAAAAAAATATAAGGAAAGGTGAGTGAGTTCAAGTTTCAACAAGGGACTACAATCATGCAGAGGTTGGTGTCCGGAACAGCTAAGGTAAATAAAATTCTAAACGCATTAATCAATAACATAGAAAGAATATAGATAACCAAATTAATCAAATGTTCACCAGGGTCACGAAGCTCATCAGGATCAGCCAATGAGTGTCCTCTAAACCTGTAAGTCTCACATTCCACCAATGTTGGTCCGTCTCCCCTCCTAGCCCTTCCAATGGCTTCCTTAGCAACCTCTCTCACCTTCAAAACATCCATTCCATCAACATGGACACCTGGCATCCCGAAGGCTGGACCCTTCTTCCAAATCTGTGGATCCGACGTTGCCCTCAAGTGTGACATTCCAATTGCCCACAAGTTATTCTCTACAACAAACACAATGGGCAACTTCCACAAAGCCGCCATGTTCAAACACTCAAAAAACTGGCCATTATTGCAAGTTCCATCTCCAAAAAAGGCCAATGTCACATCCTCATATTCAGTCTCCTTCAAAACCTCCCTTTTGTACTTTGAGGTAAAAGCAGCACCAGTTGCCACTGGAATTCCCTCACCAATAAAAGCAAAACCACCAAGCATATTGTGCTCCTTCGAGAACATGTGCATGGAACCACCTTGGCCACGACAACAGCCAGTTGTCTTGCCAAAGAGCTCGCTCATTACAGCACGAGCTGGGACCCCCTTACTCAATGCGTGCACATGATCACGATAAGTGCTGACAACAGAATCATCCTTCTTCAAAAGCTTGATGAACCCAGTTGACACAGCCTCTTGGCCATTGTAGAGATGAACAAAACCAAACATTTTTCCCCTGTAATACATCTGGGCACACATGTCCTCAAAAGCTCTGCCCAACACCATATCCTCATATAGCTCCAACCCTTCTTCTTTTGTGATCAACTAATTTCACAAACAAGTAAATAATTAAAAACAACGTTCTTAATCTCTGTTCGGTTCATTAAAAAAAAAAAGCAACTTTAAGGTAATTATTACATAATTACAGCCACCCTGAAGCACTGGAAAAGACAAGGCAGGTGTAATTACTGATTTTACCAATATGGATATGGAAAAGAAGATAAAAGTTCGACCCAAAATTCAAAGTTTGTACCTTGGTTCCATTTAATCGCAAAAACTAAGAGAAATTTAAAGCAAGTGGTTTCAATTAAGCTTAATAAGGAAGAAAAGCCATCTTTTCCAGCTCCCAAATGCAAAACAAAACTACAAACTTTCAAGCAAGAAACCAAACAATTGACAAAGCAGATTAGATCAAAAAATGAAATCAAAATAGACATTAAAGAATTGAATACCAGATTAGAGGTGGATTTGAGCTTCTTTTCCTGAACGGCTTCGGACACAGCAACCACGTCAGATCGACGGTGAGAATTGACGGGATTCAATTTGGGAACAGAATTGAAGAGAAGATTGCGAGGAGATCCCAGAAAAGAAGAAGTGGTTTTAAGAGGATAAAAAAGAGGCCGATGCTTATCGTGAGATCTGGAAGTGGAACCAGAGAGAGGCAAAGGCTGCATGAACTTAGGGGCAGAAAAAGCTGAAGCCATTGAGCTTTCTCAATTACCTAAGCTAGAAAAGAAAGGGAGAAAATGGGATTTGCGGAAAAGGAAGTGAAGGAAAGAGGAGGAGAAGAAGGAGAGTATAAGAGAAGAGATGGCGGAGGAAACGAGGGAAGAGTTCGTGGAAGTAACCGTCTAATTGATTGATTATGAAAACAGAAGAGAGGCCACCCAACTCTCAACTGCACCAGTTGAAGTAACACTTGGCTTGGCTTTGTGTCGTGGATTCAGTTAACATGTGTGAGTCTTGTTCTTCCTGTATTTCCCCTTGGCCTTTTGCTTTGTATTTGGTGGATGCATGGATGCATCTTTCTTTCATATCCAAAATCTTTGAGAAAAAAAAAACAATTATTTTTCAAATAAACTCTTGAAGTAAATTTTTTTTAATAAAAAATTTCATCCCTAATATTCACAACTATTCCATTCCGCCTTCATTATTTGATTTTCATTCAAAATTAGATGAAAAATCGTGAGAAAATGGTCCAATGAAATACAGAAATTTAATTACGAAAAATCAAAAAGTACAAACATCGAATTGTCTATTTTATCTTTTGAAAATTAGTATTCATATATATCATATACTATTAAATGCCAAAAAGATATTGTGTCTAATATAAAAAAAAAAACTAAACAAATCGATTTTGTATTAAAAATAAATAAATCGATTTAATAGAAGGATAAACATTACACCAATAATTGGAAAATGAAAATAATAAAAGAAAAAAAAACCCTGAAATAACTTAATTCATGAGAATCCTAATTTTTAATTAGAGAATTTGAAAGGAGGATGTTAATTACTCAGTCCCATTTTCCATATTTTTAGTGATGGATGGTTGGTTGGTCTCCCTTGAGAGAAGAGACAGCAATTCTGATAGCTTAAGATATCAATTAAGTTTGTTGGTTTTATGGCACAAAATAGCATGCAATTCAATCTCTAGAATTTTATTCCAAAAATAAGTTTTTTTTTTTTTTTCCCACCCCCCCCCCCCCCCCTCTTTCCTTTTTTCTCTAATGATTAAGGTGTCCTTTTCTACTAATAGCGCTTTTTCCATGGAATAATGATATGATATAAAATAAATTAATGCAAGTGAGTATCTGGGTCCGTAGCTCAGTGGTAGAGCATTTGACTGCAGATCAAGAGGTCACCGGTTCGAACCCGGTTGGGCCCTTTTTGCCAAATTACTTTTTGATTTTTTCCTTTTCCATTGTACTATTCATCTACAGCCTTTATCTACCTTTTTTTTTTCAAGTAGGAATTAGAGTAATCAGAAAAAACAATAAAATATTACTCCATGATAACTTTTTTTCCCTTTTTCCATTGCACTATTCATCCACAGCCTTTATCTACCTTTTTTTTTCAAGTAGGAATTAGAGTAATCAGAGAAAACAATAAAATATTACTCCATGATAACTTTTTCTTTTTCTTATTTTTTAATATTTTTCGCAATAAATTTTTATTAGAAATTATTGCTTAATTCTAGAAAATAATTACAAATTTATTTTGAAAATGTTTAAGTTGTAAATGGAACTAATGCAATTTGGAGTTCGAATTTTGATTACGTCAAGGAAAAATTAACATTGATTTTGAAGAACTCAATTTGCATATACTCACTTTGAAAATTAGATGATGGTAATATACTAATTCTATATTATGGTATATGGCTATAACTTGGAAAATGCCATGTTAACCAGATTATATACATTGTTCAAGTTGTAAATTGTACTAACGCACTTCCCAAATTCTAAAATTAATGTTTACTTTTAGTTTGAAATTTGAATCATTACGTCTGCTCACTGTGAAGATTGGATGATAAATTATTAGTGCTATATTTTTTTATAAATGGTTATCACTCGTCTCTTAAAAATGGTTATCACTTGTCACTTAAAAACAAGGGCACAGAAAGAAAGAGGGAAAGTATTTTTAAATACATGGCACACGTAAATTTAAATAACCATTATGGCATTATGACATGATTTCAATGGATACTTTGTTTATAATCATCCTTGAATGTTTGGACTTGAAAAAATCTGTTCTCGGGGCCAAAACTAATTTTCCTCGCACTAAACAGGCAGAGCAACAATGTTGAACATTATGGCAAAACGAGTTATCACAAAATTGCTCCTTGATTTGGTTCAAACAAAAAGAAAGTGACAACAATACATTAGATGACAAGAACAATACTTAAGAAGCAATCATTAACTAGGATAATAAATACTTGTTCAGCAGCGAGCTGCGTTCTTTATTTAACACATCCTAGTCCCATCCTCTAAAAAAGCATCAGGAGCATAAAAACTTCATACAACGTAACAAGGCAATGGGCAGGTTCCTAACTAGAAACTGATAGTGGTGTAACTAACGTTATTGTGGAAGAACGGCCATTCACATACAGCCCCTTTGATCAATTCCGCTGTAACTCATATTCCATCCTCGACTAACTTTATCAGAGATATTAGAGCCGCCCTGCTCCAGTGCAATAGCGCCAAATGTAATAACACGAACACATAGATGCAGCGGTTCTAAAGACGGCACACATTCAAGTTTATGAAATAGAATATTTGCTACTACGGGCTCTAAGATGCACCCTAGTGATAACATTGTTTTGAACACATAGAAACAAAAACTGACATTATATTGACACCAAGCATTACCCAGATTCCACGTCTATATATAAGGCTTGAAAGTGGGAAATTTTAAATCCATTGCACAATTAAGACAACAATTCATAACTGAAAAACGAGGAAATTGAGACTCATCTGAAATACTAATATATATCTAGAATCTGAAGCATATGATGTTCAAAACCATTCTTTACGAGTCTACATCCATAACAAAAAAAAATATATTTTTAATGGTAAACACAATTGTAAAAAGATCCAAAAATAAACTACTGTCAAACTATCAAGACCTCCATAGGACTTATGCACAATGGAAGGAGCTCTAATCAAACAAGCTAAATCCCATGTCCTCATCACTCTCTTCTTGAGGCTCTTCCTGTAAAATCATCCAATATGACAATTAGAAATTCCAACCAATAAAAACACTTAAAACCATAATGCCCATGTAACAAAAATACAAGAATATAATACAATTACCTTCTTCTTCTCCTCAGGTGGAGGAGCAGCTGCAGCACCAGCAGCAGCCGGAGCAGCAACAGCTACTGGAGCAGCACCACCACCACCAGACCCAACATTCATTATGAGATCTTCAATGTTACACTTCTCCGCAAGCTTCGCAAACAAGCTTGGCCAGTAGGACTCGACTGTCACATTGGCTGCTTTGACCAATTGTGCAATTTTATCTGCCTATTGACAAGGTCAAAGAAAAACCAATTCTCCACAAAGAATATAATACCTATCTCTCTTAGGAAATCAACTTAACTGCTAAATAAGTGTTTTATTAAACATAAGTAAAAACAATTTTAATATTTCACTCTATTTATCAGTGATCAGAAAAAAAATCAAGAAATACTATAGAAACTAAAAACTACGTACACAAACAAAAAATAAAATAAAAATCTATAGAAATTCCTCGTGCAGTTTAAAATAAAAAACTTCACAATATAAATCTTTAAACCACTAATCAATAAACCAATTGTGAAAATAAATTAAATAGCAAGGACGTGTTGAAGGATACAGTGATGGGAATACCATCATCATAGAGAATCAAAGCAGCGTAAGTACAAGCAAGTTCGCTGGCCGACATCCTTTAATCTGCATAACGTCGGATACAGAAAAAAATAAATTAATAACAAAGAATTCCAATGACTATAGGTTCCTAACAACGAAGGAAATAGGAATAATAGCAGCCATTAAAAAACCAAAAAATTGAGCGAAATTAATCGAATGTAAGTAAAGAAAGGGATTAAGAAACGGAGAAGGTGAGTTACCTTGATTTTGGGCAAGTGAGATCTTGAGCGGAAGACGTCTTCTGCACTTGGCTGCGCCGCTGCAAAGGGATGTACTCTAGGGCTTGCGACGAGTTGCCAAAATAGAGGGTTTTAAATATTCAGAGATATGGGCTTCTAGAACATTTAAGGGCCTATCTGGGTCTCCGGCCCATTATTCATAACCGAATGGGGTGAAGACGTCACAATACGATACCATAATATAGGTTCTACGATTTCTTTTATTATTTTTATTTTGTATATTTATGTCCTGCTAGCCAAGTTTTGATTATTTTTTGTATTTAAGATTGTGAACACAAAAATTTAATAACTTGTGACTTGTGAGCACTAAGAATTAAACATTATCTGCTTATTGATTGGTATATGAAAGAGAAAATAGCTATTGGGTAATCAAATCACAGGAAAATTGAGGGAGAATGACTGCATAAACTTCTACAAGAAAATTTATAGGAGAGATTTTTATACTTAAATGCAAGTCAAAAATGCTATATCTCAAACCAAAATTTTACTTTGTACAACAAAATGGACAAAATGAACGGGATCTTCCTTATTTGCGCAAGGAATGGCACATTCAATCAGCCAAAAAGAATCGGTATATGTACGAGTGGACACATAATAAGATAACAAACTTCATATGAGAACAGCTGCTCAGCATTTGCCATTCAATCGCCCAAGATGAATCAGCATATATTACATAAGCTAACAAACTTCATATGAGAACAGCTGCTCCAAAATAAAGTACTAAAAACTAAATAAGCCGCTTAAATGTCTCAAAATGAACATCAACGTTAGGCTTGCTGCAACATACAGAATCTACCAGAGAGCTCCATACATTACATTCTGGTGCATAACCCCGACTAATCATCTCCTCTAACCACATAGTAGCTTCAAATTGCCTGCCAATCAAGCAAAGGCCTCGTATAAGCATGTCATAAATGTTAACAGGGGGCTGATATGATTTTATTAACATCTCCTCCAAAACCCGGCTTGCTTCAACAAATTGACCATCTTGACACAGCCCATGCACTAAGATGTAATAACTTTTGTCATTGGCAACACAACCCACCTTCTTGGCCATCTTCTTCAAAAACTCAACAGCAGTTCCTGAATTCCCGGCATTGCATAGGCCTTTCAATAAAACATTGTACAATGTTACATTTGGAACACAATTTGCCTCCACCATCTCCACTTCAATTACATTAACTGCTTCACGAATTCTCCCTTCCTTGCATAATGCTGCCACCTTAGCCTCATAAGTTAAAAGAGATGGCTTAAAGCCTCTGTCCCGTGTATCAGCAAGCACTTTATCAGCTTGATTTATCTTACCTTCACTGTAAAGGTCCACAGCCATAGCCGTATAACTGTCCAAGCTAGGAATTGTGCCTCTGATTAGAGCTTCATTAATCAAACGCTTTGTGGCTTTTATATCTTTGTCACTATTGCATTGACTGAGATCAATATGATGGTGACATCGTTTAGGGGCCTTCAAACCCTTCCTTAAAATCTTACCAAGAACTTCTAAAGCTTGTTCAACCAGTCCATTATCACATAATGCATCCAAAAGGATTCTATATATCACAATATCCTTGCCACTACCCTTTTGAGAAATCCTCCAAAACATTGAATATAATAAATGGATGGCCTCATTCAGTCTTCTATCTTCACATAAACCTTTCATAAGAATTCGGTAACTATCCCTATCAGGGTAGCAACCCTGATAACTCATCTCTTGGAATACTTGAGATGCAAGGTCAGAGCGGTTATGTTGACAAAGAACACCCATAAGCAAGTTCAGTGAACAAACACGAGATTTCACTTCCCAGACATGTGAATTTTCCAAGAAAAGACGATGGGCTGCTTCAAGCTTAGATTCTTTCACCATTATTTGCAAAAGGGTATTAAAAGATTCAGTCCAATTTACACAATTGAACTGTGGAATGTTGTTGAAAAGAGAAATGGCTTCATTCAGAAGGCCAGCTCTTGCGTAAGTCTTGATTGCAGTTGCAAAGACTGAATCTTTGCACTCACAGGAATCCTCTCTCATCTGCTCAATAACCTCCTCCATCTCAGTGATTCGACTTGACCTTCCAAGGATGCCAATCATAGTGGCATATACCAGACCATTATGATAATAGTTGGGGTATTTGTCTTTTGCTCCCTTAAAAATCTGAAGAGCTTTTAACGGATTTTTTTGGTTCCTTATGATTTGAGAGAGATGAGTTGGTGTTAGAATCCTTGGCCATCTTACACTCATAGTTGTGGAAACAACTAACTTTGTACCTAGAGCAATCTGGAAATCAAAGATAAAGTATTATCAATCAATCCATTGCATAGATATTTGACAAGAAAAAGATAAAAGTTTGGAGTTATAGCAGGGGGAAAAAAAGGAAAGCCAAAAGAAAAGGCGGATATCCAAACAAGTATCATCGAATTACAAATGTTAAGAAACTAAAAAATGCATGGTAACTGAGAAATTCGGTTACACATCATTTAATGTGCACTATTAAAAATACGCAATTACCGTAGAGACTCCTAAATTAATATCAATCGAACTTGTTTTAGAAAATTCAATTACTTTAGCCAACAAATCATTTAGTAATGTATTGTACAGGCCCCATGAAAATTCTGAAATAAAATATGAGGTTGGGATGCATCATGCACTGATTCTGATTAGATGAAGAGGTACAGATGTGTGATTCTATTTTGGTCAGGCAAAAGAGCAGCATCTTGCAATCAAACAACCAGTACAATGAAGGTACAACAAAACAAAAATTGAAGCCCCCAAAAAAAAATAATAAAATACCAAGTAGCCGCAAAGCGAACCAGTAGCGACGATGATAGCCGAAGTTGAGACGAGAATTCAAAACATTTCACTATGTCGTATAACCGAAGAAAGGAAAATAGGCAATTCCGGTCCTGTTTTTCCCTTGTACTCGGTTTTCCGCTTGGGCTTGCTGTTTGTCGTTTAGCAGCTTTACCTTCCAGGTCAACTGGAAAGAATTGAAAAAAGCAAATCAACAATGTAAAACAATGTCTTTTTTTCAGGTTAATTTCCCAAATAAATAACACTCAAAAAATAAATTTCTAAGACTGAAGAGTGAGGACATAGCATTTGTAAATTTTGAAATTGCAAATATTTGCAATTTGTACATTTATGAGACAGAGAACGGGTTTTATTTTTTAAAAGAAACAGGCTAAAAAAACAAAAGCATGAATTAAGTCGGCATCACAAGCGGGATGTCCACGAGCTTATACTAAAACAGTAAAACTTGAAGAAAATGGGAATCTGTTCCATCTGTTAATAATTTATCAAGACAGAATTGAAATTTGAAGGTGATAAACACAGATAGAAAATAACCCTTTCGCGCGGACTGCGTCACTGAAGGAATTAAAATTCAAACCAAGGTAACGCAGTCAAACTTACTTTTCGCATTGACTGAGCCACTGAAGGAGATCGCTGCTGGTGCTTGGCGTGGCGTGGGCAGGCGACGTTGCTGCAGGTGCTGGGCGCGGCATGGGGAGACGTCTGTCGGCGGCGCAGTCACCCGCTGCTGGATGTACGGCGGAGAAACATAATCAAATTAAAAAAGAAGAAAAGCAACGAATCTAGACAGGGTGAAAGGAGACGCAGAAGATCAGAGCAGAATTGAAAGAGATGAGGGTTTAATTTTGATTGCCTCTGTTTTCACGAAAACGGCGTCGTTTTTTGTGCCTGAAAAACTAATAGCATTTGGAGTTTTAAACGAAACGACGCAGTGTGAAAGGTCAAATATCAAAGGACGTCGTTTCGCTTGTGAAATGCCATAATAAACATTTGCGGAAGCATAATTTGCGTTGCGCCATCTTCATCGTTTCACGCTCTAGGGATTCTTGGTCAAATTAGGTGGCTCTCTTTCTCAGGTGCGCTCTTTTTCTCTGTCTGTGTGTGTACGTGTCTTCACATATTGGCGTGTACTCGTGATTGTGTATCTGGTTATGTTATTGATGTGTTTGTGTTTATCTTTTTCATTTTATCTTGAATTTCAGAATGGTGCTTTAGTATTTGAATTTAATGATTTTTTTCCCTTTTGGTGTGTGTGGAATAAATCTAACTTACCTTCTGGAACGTCGAAATTTCTTTCTATTGTTTGTTTTTGCTATCTTTTTTACTAAGCAAAATTGTTGCAGAATCTGGTCTTGAGATTTTGAATAGAGCTCATTTAGATTTAGTAGCAAAACTGGGTGGGAAGATCGGAGATAGTTGGGATCTAGATGGAACCTTTTTCATCTACAAGTAATTAAGGGTCACAGATTAAGCACAGGCTTCAATAGAATTCTGTTGTTAGGGTTCTGGGGTAAAGATTTTGTTTAGGCAGTATTTTATTTATGCCAGGAGTCCTATATTTCCTAGTTAGGATTAATATTTAGTTTCCTAGTTAGAAAAAATTTAATTTCCTCGGCAGTATTTTACTATTGGCCTGTAACCTCTATTTAAGAGGCATAATTCTTCTCAATAAAAAAACTCAGAATTTCCAGCATAGTCTAAGAGAGAGGCAGCTCTCTCTAATGAGTTCCAAGGCCGCAACTTCTTTTAATTAGTTGCATAAAATCGCGACATCGGGTGACACAATCCAGGGTTCATAACATCTTTCAAATGTGTGATATCAATTACTAATGTAAAAAAAGGCTTGATTTCTAAACTACTGTTGTAAACAAGGGTTGAATAATGAATATACATCAAGTTTCTTAGTTTTATTTGGGCATGGAATATAAATAGAGTTTCGAAATGCATGTCCTGGCTTTTGAACGTTCTATACTAGTAGGTTTTCGGTGGTTTGTGATGAGGGAGAATCATATAGAATGCTTGTGTATTTGAGTCTACAATTTATGGAAGAAAACAATTGAATTGCTAAAGCTTGCATTAGAAGTCGCATATTAAGAGGAAGTTGTAATGTAGGAAGATGTGCTCAGGCAAGTTGAGTGAATAGTGATAAAAACTAGTTCCAAGTTTCATTGCCAACTCATTGTTGTAGAATAATATAGCTGCCTTTTATGATTTAAGTGTTTGGGACATCTTTTCAATCATCCCTATCATCAATACCATTTTCAGACTTCCCTTCTGAAAGTTTGAATTATAACTAATCAGATCATTTAATAAAGGCTTGTGGTATTGATAGAAAAGGTGATTCTTAGGTTAGAAAGGTGCAGCGAAGGAGATTTTTGAATTGTTCTGATGTGTAGTAGTGGGCTCTTTGCTTGATTCTTTCCAAATGTTTGCAGTTTAATGCTGCTGGGGAAGTGTAGAATGGACTGGCTATTAATGGATGAGTTGTGGAACCAAGAGCCTGTAATCTAGATAAAGATCCTAATTAATGCAATCTAAGAACTGCAGATATTTGCAAACTTTCTGTCCACGTGAAGTGGCAGAAACAGAAATCCTCTGAAGTTGGCTGAAAAATATTTTTTCTAAGATGATTTTTAAATAAGCTGACCATAGATTTACTTTTTGTATGTTTCACTTTAATATATATACTTATGCTCTTAGAAGGTGATTTTATTTTAAAGCAAAGAATGTGTTAGTTTCTATTTTTTGTTATCTGCTAATCTGTGATTCTTGCTATTATTCAATTAAATATCTATGAGTAAAGTTATGTCATATCTTCAGCCAGAAATAAGGTTCACCCTAAATCCAGAATCGCAATACATTGATAGAAATGCCTTCCAAGTTGGAACAGTACAAAATTTTATCTGTCCAAATTGAAGGATATACTTACTTCATTACCAAGAGGATCATAGAAAATAATGTGCAGCAAGGCACGTCCTCAACATAAATATTGTGGTCTCTCACTTCTTACATGGGTGATTTGGCACTATTTTCCATTAACATGAACCAACTTTGCCGTTTAACATACCTTTTAGAATCTACAAAGGAAGAAATTTTTGGTTTGAGTCTCCTATATATCTACGAATATGGTGGGATTTATACGGAGGGGGTTGACTCCCCATATTGTAGACCATGACCCATTTGACCTCCTAATGAATCCAAAGATGAAAAAGTGACAAGTGCATTGCTTTGAGCTAGCATGTTACTTTTGATGGGATTATGAAATTTACTAATAGATTTGATGTTTGATTCTGGATATGTTGATTCATACCATGCTAATTCTAAGCCCTGTCTTTTGAGTGCTTGTAGAAACTATTTGATATCACATGAAACATGATACTATGATGTATGAGTAAAATTTAGTTGGCACAGTTTTTTTACATTCGAAGATTTTGTCCATTCTTTCAAGTGTTTTAGGAGTAATGCATCTATATAGGAGATAGGATTGTTCTTCTTCTAAAATTTTGTTGCTTATTTGTCAGCTTTCTATCAGATCATTTGCATCAATTAGAGAAGTAAAATTACTCTATAGATAGAACTGCAGCCACTGAAAGAGTGAGAGACAGAGATGGGCAGGGAAATTGGCAGGCAAGTTAGGGGGAGGGGTAGACAAAGGGATGAATCGATGTTGACCCGAATGATTAATGCTGTCTTTGCATTTGTAAAATATGCAGAATTTGAGATATTCTTTCTTTTCTTCTTTCTCATCGCATTTTTCCTCTTCAAAAATCTCATATCGAGGCCCGAGTACAACCAAATTCTTGTGAGGAAACCTGGTGGTCTTGACTTCTGGGCTTATTAGAAAGCATTGTAATAATGGTTTTCTGCCAACTTTCTTCTGCTTGTAGAATTTATTGGTTACTACACCATCTACTTTTTTGTGAAATATGTGAAGTTGTCATACAATAATCATTAAAGAATATGAACAAAGACCTCTTTCTCCTCGAATTCTGATGTGGTGGCATGAAAAAACTGTGAGATGTCATGTAATGCTGATTTTGAAGAAGTTCGTTTCCCTTTTTCCTTGTACTGGTTATGTAAGCTGATTTTGAAAACAGCTTGTTTTATAGTGACTTTTGGGACCAACAACAATATGATTTAGCGGAAATGTGGCTTTTTTTTTTCTAGAGGTTGGCTTTTTTTTTTTTCTGGATATAATTGGTGGCTGATATATGAATATTGGATTTCTTGAATGCCATAGCTCAAGTCCTTGGGTGATGACCGTGATATAATGATCGCTGATTGTCATAGAATATATGGGTATCTTTCACAATTTAAACCTGCTAAAAACCTGAATTCGAAGTTGAATTTGTCTTAGAGAAATATTGAAAACGATCATTTCTCACCACAAGTTCTTCAAACAAAGATGGAAAAAATACAATATAATGAAAAATAGATATAATGTAAAAATTGGAAAGATTTTCTTATTGCTTGCATTCCATCTAGTTCATAACTTCATATCAAAGGCCAGGACCCCACCCCTCAAAATTGCACAAGCTAGATGATACAGCATCTTCAACGAATATCTGACTTTATGCTATATTGGTTCTCAGAAAGAGTTGATGGTGCTTTTATTCTCCAAAAGTCAATAAACTCCTTAGAATTCTATGTCAATATCCTTATTGTATTTCTCAATCCAGTTATATTAGTATCTTTAAGTACTCTCGGACACAACTTATTAAACCAAGAAACAGCCTGTTTGGAAGAAAGGAAAATGGAATGGAAAGAAAATAATATATAGGTGTCACGAAGTTTGCTTTGTTTGGGAAACAACAGGAAATAGGAAAGGGAAGGAAAATATTAATTACTTCCCTCCCGGCTCCACACATTTTCAAGATCTCCAATTTAGAGTAAGAATTGCCGATTGAAGTATCAATTCGTCCCTCAATTTTATATATATATATATATATATATTTACAGCAATCTATTTGTTTTAAAAAAAAATTCTAATCAAATTAGCACAACTTTTTTTTATGCAGCTATGTTGTGGTTATTTCAAATTTAAATCCCTTTTTTTTTCCAAAATGTATTTTTCACGCAATTTTATATTAGCATATTATATCAGGCGTAAGCTCTATTTTCAGCGGCTTCATTAGGCATGTTAACTGTTAAAGCAATACTGTTTTTCATTTGTATTGTAAAACTGCAGAAATTGACATGTCACATTTAGCACTGCAGATAATTTGGGGCCACCTCAACACATTGCACTTTATCCCATCTATTCATTATCAATCTTCGCCAATTACTTGGCTCCGTTTCCCAGAGCTTGCAATATGGACTCATGTCCTTGGATCAAATCTTCCTGATAAAGATTTGGTTCTTGGTTTTGATCTATATTTCAAATTAAATAAACTTTCTATTTTACCCACTGGAGTTTGTTTTAAAAATCACCTATTACCTTTCACCACCATTCCCTCTCTTTTTACCTTACAGTCTTCTCAAGTTTATCCTTCACTCTCACCAGAACTGGAAAAAAAACTTAAAGAATTTTGTTGTGCTTTCTCTCACACAGAATTTGCACAGAAACATTCTTCACCATTGTGGACTAGACCAGAGTTTTTCATAACTCTCCCATTTAAGAACTCTGAAGACATCAACCCAACAAAAGCTACTCATCCAGGAATGTCACCAGATGATATGAAGATGGCAGTACAAGAATGTTCGCAGTTAGTGGCAGAAGGACTTATTCAGTTGACAAAGTCCAATTGGGCGTGTCAGGCATTCTACGTCAACAAAAGGTCAGAACAAGTCAGAGGAAAGAAAAGACTAGTTATTGACTACAAGCCATTAAATCACTTTCTCAAAGATGATAAGTATCCTTTGCCAAGGATAGATTCTATGTTTCCTTTCATGGCCTCTGCAAAGATTTTTTCAAAGTTCGATCTTAAGGCAGGATTTTGGCAACTAGATATCATACCAGAAGACAGATACAAGACAACATTCTGTATACCGAATCACCACTGTGAATGGACTGTTATGCCATTCGGCCTCAAAGTGGCGCCTTCTCTATTTCAGAAAGCTATGATAAAAATTTATGAACCTTTGTTGCACACGGCCCTAATCTACATAGATGATATCTTGCTGTTCAGCCCAGATATTGATTCTCATCATGAAACAGTCAAGAAGTTTATTGAGCTTACAAAAGCCCATGGAGTTATGTTGAGCCCAACAAAGATTATGAATTATCAAGACTGACTCAGGAATGAGAATTACATTCTCTGCAGACATGAATCAAAAAACAAGGTATGACTATCCCTATAGGCACACTCTTTGGCCACTGGTGGGACTGTCCTATTATGATTTCCGACTCAGGAAAACTTTGAATGAATTTCATGGACTACTGGCTTTACTTGACGGATCGAGAAAAATCTCTAACAGTTGCTACAGCTAACTTAATAGATCAGAGGAAGAGTGTTTTACACAAACATTTTCTTTATTGCAACACTTAGAGGTTTTCAAACCTATTTACAACCCTTTTTTCAAACGTACCTCCTCTTCTGAAGGGAAGAGATACTTATACTACTGAAGACAGTGGAATCTGACATCACTGCTTACATCACAATATTCTTAATAATACACCCCGTGATAACAAACAGTATGTTACATGACATAAAGTAAACAAACAGTAAAGCACACTAATTAAAGCATACAATCACATCACACTATTTTACAATGCGACAAAGTGAGTGGGAAACATAATAATTCTTCAGTGCTTTCTGATAGGCTCATGTGATGGGGACATATTTTGATCTTCCAGATCTGGATCTGAATCTGACCAATTGTCTGTGAAATGAGGCCACTTGTGTGAGTCATAGCCTCTTGATTGAAATGGTTCTGGTGGGGGATCCCAAAATTCTGGTTGATTATGTGCCATGTTGATGTCCACATCTTCATTTGTGTTGAACATGGATCTGGGCCTTTGAATCGGACTGGGCCGTGGAATTGGATTTGGTGCAGAGCTTAATCCTGGTGGATCCTGTGATCTTAAGATTGTAACATCTCTTTCTTGTGGTATGAAAGAGTCTTCTTCCTGAGAGTCTGGCTCTGTGTATTGGTCTTCATCCTCTTGTCTCAATTTTGGCTTTCTGAGAGGGGGCCATGGAAACATCTTTAGTCCTTTGCATGGATCAGGTCTTATAGCTGTAAAGCTAATAGGTGGAAGATGATGATAATCGTTGTCCTGTTTGAGTCTCCTCAGAAGTGATGATTTAACTTCCTCTAGACTTGCTAGGTCTTTGTGAAAATCACATCTCCATAACTGACATCTGGCCAAGGCTACAATTGTCTGAGTTCCCATAATTGTAGTATAGGATCTATGGAAGATGAAAATTCCTGTGAGATCTTGTGAAGGCCTGTTTGGACTTGAATTCTGTTTGATAAGATCAATGAGTAACCTTTTCCAATAACTGAGAGGTTGAAACCAAGTTAAGAATTTAACTTGAGCTGATTGAGCATTTTCCTGTTTGTGAAGAAACATAGACATTTCAACAATATTCATCTGGACTGCATGATAATATAGTGTCGATTGACACCATAAATACCAAAGTTGTTCCGGATGCATAAAGTCTGGAGTGAGACGGTAAACAATAATCCAAGGAAATTCTGCTGGACAATAAATAATCTTTTTTGGCGGTCCGAGCTTATCCTGAAATAAGATCATGTAAGTAAAAAGCATGTTCTGGGCAAAACTTCTTATCATTTTGAGATTTGTCTTTGGACAGTTGGGAGGAAAATCTGAAAGTGTTTGAGGTGGAGATGGAGTGCTTGAACTAGCCATATAGATCAATGAGATTTCTGATGAAGAAGAAATGAGATCAACTGATGGTGGAGGTCTGGATAAGAAGTCTGGAATCAAGTTCTTATCTCCTTTTATATGCTGAACCATTCTTTCCAGCGTAAAAGCTGTGGGTGTGGAATAGTCTTTTGTCTGAAATCAAGCATACGTGGAAAAGATGAACAATCCATAACCACTGTGAAGTGGTATCCAATCAGATGAAATTCAAATTTCTTTATCCCATATTTCACTGCTAGTATCTCCTTAAAGGTTGAGTGATAGTGCAATTCACTATTCTTGAAGTGACCACTGGCGTATCCACATACTTCTTTCTGTTCTCCATTTATTTCAAACAGTACTGCACCCCAATGTTCATCAGACGCATCTGTCTGAAGCAATCTCTTGCCTGTTGAGGGAATCTGCAAGTGGGGTAACGTCTGAGTCATTGATTTGATTTGTTGTACTGCTTTGGAGTGAATGGCCGACCAAGGCGGTGGTTCTTTTTTCAGAAGCTGATAGAGAGGTTTCACCAGCTTACTGTAGTTCTGAATGAACTGCCTGATGTAATTGGCAATCCCAAGGAATTGATGTACCTGTTTTACCGAGAAGTTGACATCTGGGAATTTCAACAGTTCCTGGGCTAAATGAGGCTGAGGCTTGTACATGCCATTACAAAATTGCATCCCAAGGAAATCAATTGTCTTTTGGGCCAGCTGCATCTTTGTTGGGCTCAACATAACTCCATGGGCTTTTGTAAGCTCAATAAACTTCTTGACTGTTTCATGATGAGAATCAATATCTGGGCTGAACAGCAAGATGTCATCTATGTAGATTAGGGTCGTGTGCAACAAAGGTTCATAAATTTTTATCATAGCTTTCTGAAATAGAGAAGGCGCCACTTTGAGGCCGAATGGCATAACAGTCCATTCATAGTGGTGATTCGGTACACAGAATGCTGTCTTGTATCTGTCTTCTGGTATGATACCTAGTTGCCAAAATCCTGCCTTAAGATCGAACTTTGAAAAAATCTTTGCAGAGGCCATGAAAGGAAACATAGAATCTATCCTTGGTAAAGGATACTTATCATCTTTGAGAAAGTGATTTAATGGCTTGTAGTCAATAACTAGTCTTTTCTTTCCTCTGACTTGTTCTGACCTTTTGTTGACGTAGAATGTCTGACACGCCCAATTGGACTTTGTCAACTGAATAAGTCCTTCTGCCATTAACTACGAACATTCTTGTACTGCCATCTTCATATCATCTGGTGACATTCCTGGATGAGTAGCTTTTGTTGGGTTGATGTCTTCAGAGTTCTTAAATGGGAGAGTTATGAAAAACTCTGGTCTAGTCCACAATGGTGAAGAATGTTTCTGTGCAAATTTTGTGTGAGAGAAAGCACAACAAAATTCTTTAAGCTCTTTTTCCAATTCTGGTGAGAGTGAAGGATAAACTTGAGAAGGCTGTAAGGTAAAAAGAGAGGGAATGGTGGTGAAAGGTAATAGGTGATTTTTAAAACGAACTCCAGTGGGTAAAATAGAAAGTTTATTTAATTTGAAATATAGATCAAAACCAAGAACCAAATCTTTATCAGGAAGATTTGATCCAAGGACATGAGTCCATATTGCAAGCTCTGGGAAAATCTGTAACTTAATGGGATTTCTGGTTTTCAAGGTGGTAGTAAAAAATTTTCCATCAGCTGCTTGGAAATGCTTATCATAGTTGATCCAATACCTTTCTGGTAGAATGGCTGGATTCATCATTGATCTGTGAGCTCCTGTGTCAATGAGTGCAATGATTTTGACTGGTTTTGCATATTTGTGGGGAAAAATAGTTACTGGGATCAATGGTATTGGGTGAAGGGTTTGAGTAAAATAAACTGTTGGTGAGTTAGACCAAGCTAAGGTGAGTTCTGTGGTAGGTGACTTGTCAGGTGGCTTATCTAGGATAAGAGGGAACGGTTCTATGGTAAAGACTGGTGGAATGAAATGATCTGGGAAGATAGAATTTCTTACGGGAATTTCTCCAAGATAATCTTCATCAATCTCAGAATCATAGTCTGAGAATTCTGCTGCGAACAGCGCTCTTGCATCAACTTCATCATCCAGTGAGAATAAGGATTCAATATCTGCATCATCAAGATCTACCTGTGTAACTTGGTGGATCTTCTGGATAATCTTTGCTGCTTTCTTTGGTTTATTAGGACAATTCTTTGCAAAATGTCCTCTCTTGCCGCACACGTAACATTTATCACTCCTTTTGAATCTGCCTTTTCTCTGTTTAAAGAATTTAAACTTCTTTCGCCTGTGTTTCCTTGATTTATCATCAGGAGGTCTCCATTTGTGAAATCTTTTTGACTTTCTAGGAGAGCAAGCACATTTCTTGTCTTTGCATTTGATCTGAAGGTCTGGTCTCTTACACGCAGATTTCCATGAAGAGTCATTTTCAAAGATCATGAGTTCTTTGACCATTTTCTTCTGTGCACATATCTTATCAACTGCTAACAGGATTCTCTGATAGATTTCTCCAAGACTTAATGAGTTTAAGTCAATGTTCTTCTCACGGAGCTGAAACTGAATATGACTTGAGATACTTTCTGGAAATGACATTAGGAATGCTTGCTTTAAATTGGCATCATTTGTTCCTCCAAGCAAGTAGAATCTTTTTGTCATTCTCTGGTAATGTTTATCAAGATCTTTTCTGAGTAATGAGCAACATTTCATCTTGAAGTATTCATCTCGTGCCATATCATCATATTCTGCAGTACTCCCTACAAACTCTTGGTGAAGAGTAGTCAATATCTCTGCAATTGACTGAGCATGATAAAAGCGTAACATTTCTACTTGTGGAAGTCTGACAAACCAATCTCTAAGAGTTCCAGTGAATCTGGAAGTGAACTCTAGGATTATTGCTAGGAATCTTGCATTCGGTCTTCTCTGTTGAAGTTCTATCCAAACATAGAATTCTTGTATCCTATCTCTCCATTGATGTGGAGGGATATCATCAAATGTGAACCAGGGACCATTTGAAGGTATGGGTGGAACTTGTGGATTTGTTCCTTGTGGAATACTGGTATTCATTTCTTCCTCAGGTTCTTCAGTTGTGTATTCAGGCTGTTGGCGGGTTGTACCGTTCTGTTGGGAAGAGGCTGGATCTGCCATAAATTGAATTGGAGGCATATACTTTGGATCTGGATCATCGTCTGAAAATTCAATTTCTGACTCTGAGCTTTCAGAAGTAAGGCATGGTACTTCTGGATTTGGACTTTCAAGCTGTGGCAAAGTATGAAGGGCTTGTTGTTCAAGGAAAGAAGTAATAACATTGGGCTTGGATTCTTGGGCCATATGGGAATGAGCAATTTCTTTTTGTTTCTGTGGTGAAGGAGTTATAGGAATGGGTTCTGTTGTAACAGTAGGAATAGGTTCATTTATAACCAAGGGCTTTTGGACAGAAACAGTACTGGGCTTAGGTTTAGGAGTTAGTTTTGGGCCAAGATTTAGGTCTTCCATTAACTGTCTATGGAATAGTTCTGATTTCAGACCAAATCTTTCCAGTTCTGCCTGAGATGAACGATGAACAGGAGGTGGTGTATACAAAGGTTGGTGAGAAACAGGAGGGTAATGGGAAGTGAATAAACCCAGAGGATCAGATGAAGTAGATCTGAGATAATCTTGCCTTATTTCTTGTTTCAATGCCTCAATTTCTTTTTCCAGCTTCTGCAGCTTAACTGCTTTTGCATTAAAGGTTGCATCATACATGCGTGTTGTGATCATTGCCATCAATTCTCTGTTTAAGTCAGTCTGCTGTTGTTCAAGCTTTCTCAACAGCTTGTTTAATGCTTCGAAGTGAGATGTATGTGATTGATCCAGAACAGAAACTTTGTTTGCAACATTATCAACTTTTGTTTCTATCCTTTGAAGCACTTTGTTCTGTACCTGTGCATTCTGAGTTTGCCAGTTTAGAACTGATTCAGTAACAGTAATAGGCCTGGTTGTTCCTTCAGGTGTCACCGTTGTAGGTTTGACAAAAGGTGTTGTCCTGACCTGTGAGACAGGATCTACATGGTCTTGTAGAGAAGGAAATTCTGTTTCATACAAAGAGGGCGAAGGTGTTTGGTACATAGCAATCGTTGGAATTGGCTTAGGTGTAGGTGAATAGATCTTTGGTTCATGGTCAAGTTTATAACATGGAAGTGATTTAGGTTTTGGTGGTTTAGGAGGATCAGAATGATCATCCCATGAAGGTAATGATGGTGGTAATGGAGTTTTATAGTGAGATGGTGGGGAATATTAAACCAAGTAATCATACTTACCCGATGGTTCTCCCAATAGACCAATAGAAGTATCTCCATCCTCGTATCTGTCATGAAGTTGTTTTTCAGAACATTTATTTTTCCTTTTAGGTTTTCTTGCCTTTCTGTTCCAGTCCTCTGTCTCTTCTGCTATGCGATCTGCATAACAATCATCACAATCACATATGTCGAAGTAATTGTGATTACCGTTATGAGATTTATAAATTGGTTGTGCAGAGTTTGAAAAAGCAAGTATGAGAATGTTCTCTTGTGGGTAGACAGATTGCATCATGAATTGAGTAGAAAACTCTACTGGTGCACTAGGTTGTATATCATTCTCCTCAGGAGAGAAGAACTGTGTCTCAACAGTGTCATCCTTGTGCTTAATAAACAAAGGTTTTGTAGAACTGACTGGCTGATTTTTTTTGTGAAGAAGCTCATAGTTAGTCAACCATGAGTGAGGGAAAATCTGAAGTAGATCTTCCTTGTTCAGTTGTTTAGGAATCTGAACGACTTGTGGGACCTGAGTTGAATCCACAGTAATACTCAGGGCATCAGAAGATGCTGGTATGCAAAGGTCCATTGCATGATTCTGGACTCTGTAAATCATCTGGTAGTATAAAGTAGCGATGTCTGTTGTTGCTACGTTTTTTACTCCAGTGATTTGTACCTGTACTTTCAGAGTGGTAAAAGTATGAGGATCCTACAACCTCATGTTGAAATTGGGGTAGAAAGTACACAAGACTGTGCCAGCGTTCAATGTAGTCTGTATTGTACCAATTACTGCATGTTGGTATTCCAAGAATCTGGTGTCAAGTAGTGCTATACGAGCCACTACTGGTAGTCCCTTTCTTCCATGGTATGTAAGAGCAAGCCTGATAGCTCCAAAGTGGATATGAGAATACCCATGATTTCTCCATTGATGAAGAAACTTAGGAGGTATTTCCAAGGTGATGAACTGCTCCTCTCCAGTTCCTTGAATAGGACACTGGTCAAAAGTAGAAGACTGCACATATTCTTTTACAGATGAGGGTTTTTGGCGAATGAGGGATTTTATGGAAGAAGTGAAAGTGGATTTACTTTTCTGGAAGGTGTTATATGGATTAAGGAAAGGAAGGTTGGTTTCCTTAACTTTCTGATGTTCAGGAAGGAAAGTAAGTTCATAAAGATGACTAAGAGATTTGGAAGTAGAAGAAGAAGGTTGAAGAGATAAAGAAGAAGAAGAAGATGAACGACTTATCTTTGAGAGATCTGTCTTGCAGTTCTTTGATTGGATTATATATATATATATATATATATATATATATATATATATATATATATATATATATATATATATATATATGAAGAAATTTCATTAAATTTTTCTAAAAATTTTCAAATTACAATTATAAACAAATTTTTAAAAACTAACAATTTATTTCATGCCATTGGAGATAATACATATTCATTTGATATAATAAATTTTAAACATTACATTACAATATACTACATGATTTTTCTATATTTTAAATGTTTTTGTGTGAATTTTTTAAAATTTCTTATTAAAATATACTATATTCAAGTTTTAGCCTTTATGATTATTATTTCAAACAATATTTTTATTAAATGATAAAAAAATACACGGTTAATTTTTTAAAAATTTATTTACAACTGTAATTTATTAAAATATCAAAAAAATTTCTGTAAATTGTTATATATATAAATATTTTTTTAACAAACACTTATCAGTCAATAACATTAGAAAACAATCAAGAATTATCAACAAATCTAGAATTCCATAATTCACTGATTTCTTATTATGTAAGAAGATAGTGTTAGGCTCTGTTTAGTAAAATTAGCTGATAATCTAGTTATCGCTAATCTAGTAACTGAAAATATGATAGTTGATAATTTAGTTGATTGAATAAAAATGTTTAGTAAAACTAATTGAAAAATGTAAAATGACATTTATATTAATCAAAAACTTAATATAAAATATAATTAAATACATAATATAAACAAATTATATAATATATATGTGCATATTAATTATAATATAAAAATTATATTAAATATCTCATCCCAATTTAATAAATATATCTTCCCTTATCATATAATATCCATATTAAATAATTTAATAATTATATTATATATAATTATCCAACGGTGATTAAGGGGTATAATCTTTCATTTGACGAAAAAAATAAGAATACAATGAAAAACAAAAATTATAATCTACTAATTTATAAGTTGAACACTAATTCTTTTTTTTTAGAAAATATTATAATCTAATTTTTATTTTTCAAATAATGTATTTTACCAAACAAATATTATTAGTCAAAATAGCTTAAATTTATAGTCAAACTAGATTATAATATAGTTTTGTATTGTCAAACACACCCTTAACTAGATATATATATAAAAAAATATTGATTTTGAGTAATATTTTTTTTCTTTTTTTTCTGAAAATATATGGATAAATGTTCGTCTTATCATATAACGACATTTTATCATTGGCTCAAAATTTCCGATCATGATTAGGATTGTGAAATCATGGTACATGTTAGATATTTTCACACCGCTATAAATAAAAATGTGGAACGAGACACATTGATACGACAGAAATTTACTAATTGCACAACTAACAGAAAATGAGGTAGCTCATAGCTTCTCATGGCAATATGATCATGAATCCATTTGCATTTGCTTAGTTTTATGGCAAGATTGAGCTCAATTTTTAGGCCGTCATATATCAAACTTTTAAAATTCTTTTTTTTTTTTTTCCTGTTCCGGTTCTGGCGAGACAACTAATGGGACATTTGCATAATGTCTTAAAGAGGTGTTTGTTGCATTTAAAAACGACGTTCTTAAACAATCCTCGATAACAGAGGTTTCACGTCACCCCAAATTTTTAATAATACCATATCTTTTATCCATTCTTCATTCAAGGTGGAAAAAAGAAATTTTTGAATAGCTCTCCTGGCTAATATTATATTTTCAGTGCTAGTTTAAAAAAAAATTAAAATGAGCTCATCACATGAAGATTATTGTAACTGTGAATATTTACATATACAATTGTAAAAGTACACAAATAAGTTATCATTACAGAAAATCTATTTCCCAACACTTAATTTATCTCTTATAAATTAAGCTAATGATGAAATATCACATAAAAAAACATAAAAAGTAATTTACTTATACGACAGTTTCTGTTAATGTAGTGTATGGAGGAATATATATATATATATATATATATATATATATAGGATCTGGCAAATATATATTGTCTATTAATTAGATTCCAAAAGAGAGACATAACTGGCCAAGCAGTATATATATATATATATAGAGAGAGAGAGAGAGAGA
The DNA here is from genome assembly GCA_023653625.1 of Triadica sebifera. Taxonomy (NCBI): domain Eukaryota; kingdom Viridiplantae; phylum Streptophyta; class Magnoliopsida; order Malpighiales; family Euphorbiaceae; genus Triadica; species Triadica sebifera. The sequence continues at coordinate 30,135,353 of CM042900.1, forward strand.
GAATTCTTTTCTTTAGCGTATTAATCAAATTAAGACATGTTTGGCCTCAATTCATTAAGGTTAAGAAGATCTTCATTATCGATCCATCAAAGTTCATTTTCATTCCATTTTGTATGTGTGTAGGTGTTTAGTTGTATTATGTGGATATACATGCATGTTAATCAATTGTTAAGATGTAAATTGGGAGTTAATTGGGTTTGATTGTGAGAGTTAATTAATTAATTGAAGGCAATACCAGGCAACATATAACGAAGAGTATATATTGCTAATATAGTTTTGTACTGAATATGTACCTTTTAAGCAATATCATAGTGGAAGGAAAAAAAATCCATATTACAAGAGATTCTAACAAAGCAATTAAATTAATTTTGTATTATATTGCCAAAAACTATAATTTTTATGTATTACTGAAAGATGGGTTTTTTCCCTTTTTGGGATTTTCGACAAAATATTTTTTATTTTATGGTGAATAATTTATAAATTCCAGGTGTTTTAGCCAAAAAAAAAAATTCATTTTAGGGTGAAATTTGGTGTCGTGAAGAGGGTCTATTTGCTTTCCTAGTGAGCGGACATTGGCTATCCACCCTTCAATAAGTGGACAACGTGCTATCCACCAATTTACCAAGTTAAGCCTTGTGTGTCCCGATTCAGAGGAGTGTCAATAGATTTTTATGAAATTTGCTTTTAGTTTACCCAAAGTTTGAGGGAAAAGAAAAAATTCAGCCACCATTTTTTTTTTGGAAAAAAGCCCCTGAAAGATATAGTTCTTGACTCTCTTTCATTATAAATACGAGTAAAGAGTAAACGAAAAATCCAAACTCTAGCATAGTATGTTTGTAATTTTGATTATGATGTTATCAATAATTGTAATAATCCATACGTGACTCTATCAACAATAATAAAGAAAAGAAAAATCTCATATTTTTATTTATTTTGATAATAAAAGCAATATGAAAGATTAAACAAGGGGGAATTTTTTTTTTTTTGGGAAGCAAAAGGGAAAGCGTTTTAGATGTGTTGGAAAGGATAAATTAATATAATTATTGAAAAGTCTCTTGCAATTCTTGAAAGTTATCCACCTCTCTGCCTTCTAGAAGAATGAATACATGTCCCCAGCTGGAGTTGGAAATTTTATGTTGTGAAATATGTTTTAATAGGATAATAAACTATTAATTCACTAATCAAAATATAAATTAATTTATTAATAAAAAATTGTGTTATTTTCTAATTTAGTTGCAGCACAATAGATTATATGATATTGTAAAAAGAAAAAAAAAAGTACTAACTTTACAATGTGCAGGGTGAAGCGTAGTTGATGAATAATTTTTATTAGATATTTTAATTTTGTAATTTTGGTGGATTATATATATATATAAGTAATTTAATTAAGTAGTTGATTTGTCATAATGTTTTTCTTTTTGATTAAAATATTTAAATCGAAATTATAATTTGTAACCCCATATTCTGAAAATAATAAATGAAAAATCATTAATCATAATATTATGTTCATTATATCAACAATGAATTGTTCAAACATTTATCATATAATAATGGGTAAGAACAATATTATTTTCCTTTTTTTTATCAAAAGCTAAGTACTATTATTTTCAATTTTTTATTTAATTTTTTTCAACACTGTTAATTAAAAATGTCTTTGAAAAAAATTAATAAAAAAAATAGGAGGATAAAATTGTATAATTGACACTCATAATGTTTATTTCCACCCTTTCTTCTACCTTTACCAAACGAGAGAGAATAAATCTAACTCTAATCTCTTATTTTCCTCGTATCCAAATAAACAAAAGGAATAGAGGTGGATATCGGTCGGTTCGATCAATAAAGTTAAATCCGGATCATGCTTACCCCTAAAGAGGAAAAATTAACTCTTTCTATCTCCCCTCTATTCATTTTCTTTCCCCCTCAGTTGTTTCCCAAACAGAGTCTTAAATTTGGATTATGCAGCACAGTGATGTTGTTTGATATGGATGTAATTATTATTTGTTTTCAGAAGAAACTTCTCCCCACACTTTGACATGGAGTTCCACCAATCACAGCCATGTGATGCAGACCCGCATGCCTTACTTTGAAACAGAAAAAGCAACCCACCATCCCCCATTTTCACATTGAATTCCCTTGGATTCCAAACAAAATAAAATTTTCATCATCCAAAAGAAGGATTTTGAAAAAGCAACTGAAAGTAAAAAGATGAAAGTTGAAAGATACTTCTTTTTCTCCAACTAATTAGTCTTCAAATCCTATCATTAATTAAAATAAAAGTATTAATCATAAATAATGAAAAAACTAAAAAATTACAAGTTAATGGATGAGGTATCCCAGCTCACCCTTTTTTCCCTACTTGACCAATTTTGGGTTCAAAGATATAAAAGCAATCTTTTAACCCGAAATATAAACAAGAGTATATATATATATATATATATATATATATATATATATATATATATATATATATATATATATATATATATATCATCGGATGCTCTCTGCTTCCAAATATGTGAGGTAGAATCCAAAGCCAATATTGGTTTCCACCTTAAGCTAATACATGAAACGAATATGATTTTTTTCTCCCCCAATTCTAATTACTACTTAATTATAACTCCCCATTTTCCTAATTAATCAAGCATGTATAATGATGAAATTGAACTGTTGGGGAATGAATGGAGTTAGCGGGAGTGAGCTCTGCATCTCAAATGCCTGTTTTTGCCATGAATGGAAAAATCTGATATTTCAATTCTTCAATCCATATGCTGCTCGTTATGCTAGCTGATCAGACAGCATTGATTCTCTTAGAATGTTTTCCTTATTCATTTCTTCCATTTTGATCTCGACCCTTTTCGCCATTCGTCCATATATTGTTAGTCTTGTAAAAAAGACAGCTAATTTTGCTATACTTATTAGCTTAGGTTGATGAATTCTGTTCAGAACCAACTGGTCCTCCTGCTACCACCCCTATTGTGGCAGTTGTGGTGGTTGCTACTGGTGTCGCAGTCATTGGAGCTGTAGTCATTGTTGTTGCACCTATTGCAATTAATATTTTAGTATAGCATATAATGCATTATTGAATAGAATAGATGGTATTTATGAATTTGAATAATTGATTAAAAAAAATCACCTGTGGTAGAAGTAGCCATTGACACTGAAGAAGGAAGCGACAGAATTCCTGTAGAACCATAGTTTTGAGGTAAATATGGATACTGTACCATTTGAGGATACTGAACACCATAACCATGAGCTTGACTATTCTGTGCATAATGGGAATAAATTGGGTAATAATTATGAAACATCCCTGGAGTTCCTGATGACCCAGTTGAATAATAAGGTGAAAATTGCTGACTTCCATATACCCCATAATAATTCTGCAACAAAGAAATTCAGATAAGTATATATTGCAATTGGCTAAGCAAACGCAAAAATATATTATGATGACTATACTGACCAGAGGGTAAATGGTGTCTTGAGAATATCCAGTGTACCTGTTAGTTGACCAAAAAGAAAGGGGAATTTAAGAATCAACAAAGAATTGAATTTGTACGTTAAAGGGACGAGGGTGATTACCGATTAGAAGGAAATAAAGAAAAGGAAAGACTTTTGAGTAAAAACTGTTTATCTGTTTTGAGCTTACCCATAAGCTGAATAAGGAAATGTGTACTGGCCAGTGGGTTGATGGATGTATGAGGATGAAGAACCATGATAAGCAGGTGGAGTCACCAATCCAGGTGCTGGTCTAAACCGTCCTGCTCCTGCAAATTTTAACTTCAACATTTGTCTCATCGTGCATTGTTAAGAGTTTGTTAAGATCACTTGTTCCAGTTTGCTGGAACAAGTTACACATATTTTTTGGAATTGAAAAAAAAAATATATGATTTGATTAAATCCATTAACAAAATATGAACACATTAGATTGTTTATTGTTGAATAACGTAGCTGAATATATATTCACTTGAAATCATTAACTTCTGAATAAAATAGAAAAGGAGATAATGGACCATGTTGGGGAGTAGGTGGGCGAGTCTTGTGTGCACCAAGAGATGCAAGATTGCAATTTGCCCTTCTTCCATCAATAACTGGAGATGGGTTTTGACAAGCTCTAATGGCTGCCTCAGGATCCTTAAATGTAACCTATATAACAACAACAACAACAACAAAAAAGACCCATTTTCAAAATCAAATTAATAATCAGGAATAAAAAAATGATGTCTTCACAAAAAAAAGGGGGGGGGGGGGGTTGGGAGATGATGGATCAAAGGAAAATAAGGGCTTACGAAGCCATAACCCTTGGATCTCCCAGTGTTCTTATCTGTAATAACAACAGCCTCTAAGATCTCACCAAACTGCTCAAAATAACGCCTCATGGTGTCTCTTTGAGTCTCCCAAGCCAGCCCACCAACAAAAATTTTCGTAAAAGTTGTGTCATTGTAACGCCCTCCAGGATTGTTGCCACCCATCATCTGAAATTGCCTTTGTTGAGACATTTAATTGTTTCCCAAATGTAACACCAAAAGAAACGATCCAAAAAGCCCAAATAAAACAACAAACAACAAAAGAAGAAGAAGAAGAAGAGGAAGAAGAAGAAGAAGGAGAAAGAGAGAATGGAAAGACAAGCACTCTTCCCTATCCCTTCCAAAAGAGAACAAAATTATAGAGAGGAAAAAAAGATAGTAAATAAAGCTTGAAAAGAATCGTTTGTTATTTTGTTGATCACATCAATCAAAAACTAGACACTACTCCTTTTTCTATCTCGAACGCTCGTGTGCGTTTGTTTTTCTTCTTGTTCTTGTTTTTCTAGTTGTTGTTTTTGTAATATGTTATAACTGACCCTTTTTTCACACCCACAACTCCTCAGATTCCTCAACAACGATACCCCTAACGAGAAAATCATTACTGTTAGGGGTATGACAAATAATATCAAGAGACGAATTAAAAAGAAAAGAAAATTATATATCTTTATGTGTACACAAATATATAGCGCACACTCGCACAAGAGAGAAAAATGACAGAAGAAGAAGAAAAAGAAGAAGAAGAAGAAGAAGGGGGGGGGGGGAAAGGAAGAAGAAAAGCTGCTAGTGGGCACCCACGAAAACAGTAAGCAAGGTTGTCCAATGAAATTTGGAGGAGGAAAGACTGTACCTTTTTCGCTGTATCTGCACTTCTGCTCTCAATATTATACATATCGATATTATACTACATGTAAAAAAAGTAATTAATTAATTAATTAATTATATGAATTGTTTTTGTGGTGTGGGTCTGCACAAACATCTGCTTCGCTGTACTCAACCTTCCATTTTCCTCCTCTCTCTCTCTGTTTTTATGGTAGTTGTGGGTCTTTGAGATATGATACCTTCTTCACCCTTCTCTATCTCTCTCTAAAATAAAAGGAGCTCGATTCCTGTTGGGTTCCGTTCAACTCCCTCTCTGCAGTTTGCAGCTATTCTTTTAACCGAAAAAGTACAGGTAATGGGGGGGTTCTGTTTGGTTCGCCTAAACTTTCTGGCACCACCTTCTATATATATCTATGTTTTATTATTAAAAAAAAAAACATACAACAAAATAATCCTTTTATATATAAGTTTTTTTTTTGGTGAGGAACAAATCCCTATAAGTTTAACACAACCCCATTCAGAGCACTTCTCCTATGCTGGTTTTTATCCACACCCCCCCCCCCAAAAAAAAATAAAAAAAACTAATAACCCTTCAGAGAGAACAAATTAACAGCAGTCATTAAAAATCAATCACTATACCCTAAATTTCTCAAATTATAACAAAAAGGGTACATCCCATTTATGGCTCAGGAGTATTTCACTATCATACATAACCATCATTTAATTAGGGTATGTAATATAATCTAATCTAATCTTGAACTAAAGCCCAGCTGTAATTACTTGGAGCTTGAACGTTACATAAAATAACATAGCCCACTAGCTAGGGACAAAGGACAACATTGTCTTTGTAACGAAATACTGGCCAGGTGGCGGTGTGCTGTGTGCATGAATTGGATTGGATGGTGATGACTGATAATGTAAGAAGAACCAAGGCCACCACCACCTTTTAGTGTTTTAATCCTAAATCAATCAGAATAAATTAAACGAGGGCATAAAAATAGTAATAAACAAATAATTAATGGTATAATTAAATTAGGTGGGAATAAACACCAGTAGCAAGCGTAGTAAGCGGCGTCTATAACGGTCAAACGGGGCACATACGGAGAGAAAGAGAGAGAGTGTGTGTGTGTGTGTAATTACTAATTAGATCTCCACAAAACATAAATCATATAATTAAGACTCTGAAACAGAATCATGGCTGTCGCTACCACACCAAACGGCCATGGACTGTCCTAGAGATCGGTCAAACCTCTTCCCTTTATATATATATATATATATTTTTTTTTTTTTTTTTTTTTAATTCCTTGTAAATTTCTTCTTTTTTTGAGCACTCTTTTGTCGGCTCTAATGGCGGCGGCTATCTGCGCTGGGGCTTAGAGTTGGAGGAAAAAGAAACGGAAAATCTGTGTTTTATTTTTATAGTGCCTGCATTTAATATGTACAAATGTACAGATGTGGAGCACCAGCATGAATCCACTTGGTAGGAAAATAAACCAAAGCTGAGACTGAGATGTTCAATCTTTGAAACAAAATGATTGACAGTGACAGCAGATCCTAACCTGTAATTTTTAAGGAAATTCTGTATAATTATGAAATTGCAGCTTCAAGGTAAATGACTTAATAACATAAAATTACCCACATTAATTTTTCCTCATTATAATTAAGATTACATTAGTATGAAACTATAGAAAAATATACTAAATAGCCAAAAGATGATGATGCCTGGAATAGTTATGACAGTTGTAATTTTAACTTATGTATTAATTATTTTTTAGATTAATCGTGTATAGACCACTCATGCCCTATAATTACACATGATCCACAATAATTGTTCTCAGCATCTTCCCTTTAAAAAACCAACATCAGCCTGTCGTTCATGTCCAAATCAGTTTCCCTAATATGCAGTATTTGAGTAAATTGTTGATTCTCAAAATTTAAAAGTGATTCGTATTAAAGTACGAATTTGAAATGTCCAGTAAAAAATTCTTACAATTATATCTCACTTCATAAAATTTTAAACTTTTTCTATATCAACTATTAATTAAAGTCATACTCTTGCATATTCTATTTTAGCAATTAGGTAAAATTTTAAGGTGATTCCAACTTTTTTTTTAATTTTTTTGCTCGTTATCGATTAATTATTGTCAAATATTTATTAATTATTTAATTTTTTTATTTTTAGCTATAGTTTTTTTCTTCACTATCGGTATCTTCAATTCTCTTCTTTTATTTTTTTTTAAATAATGATCTCTTCTTTTAGACGTTTACTATTAGTCTTATTATACATAAATTGATTATGAAAACTCTAACTCTTCTCTCGCGTACTACTATTATACATCAATTGATTATGAAAAGTCTAACTCCGCCCCAATATGATTGCTTATGAGACAGGCATTACAAAAATTAATTACCACATGTTCCGTAGCCCGTAGGTGGTCGTGTATTCCGAGAGAGGAAATCAAAAGCCTAATGAATCATATGTACACACAAAAATTATTTTCAAGTAGGTATAATCAACCTGCCAATCCCATACCTCCATCATAAAAAGAAAACATGACCTCTTCCTCTTTAACATTATTTTATATCTCTTGCGTTTCTAACTTTAATCATTGAATTGGGTGGAGTCCATTTGTAGTAGGGTTGTGAATAATGTATAGAGCATTGGTGTAATAATTAATGAAGGAGAGGTGTGTGTATATTCAGTGCTAGGAGTCAGCATGGGACAGTGCCAATTGGAATTTTAAATAAAATCTTTTGAATTAAAAAAAATGCTCATTAAGGCAGGATTTTTAATTAAAAAAAATTATGATCAGCAGGAGTTATGAGAGCCTTCTCCATTAACATTTTGGGAACATTTTCTTCTGTAATAACAGTGATATGCTTTCCTTTTACATGACCACCATCACATGGTTGACCACACAAAGCAGTCAAATTAATATGTTTCATTTGAATTTTTGAATTGATTATAAACGAATTAATCCATCCACTAACTATTTAGGTATCAATTTAAAAAAAATCATTAGAAATTGATCGTCAACCTTAACTAACCTGAGCACAATTCTGAGTTCAAAAATATCTCATATCTCTAATTCGAATTTAATACTATTTAGTTATTAATTCATGAATATATTTATATATAAATTTGCGAACATGTTGGTTTAAAACACACGTTTATTATTAAATTAATTTTACTAATATCTTATTATATATTTATAATTTATTTCTTCAAAAAATACATTAAATCAATTAGTATTTTTTTTATAAAAACAACATTAATTATCGAGTTTGAATTCGAACTCGTTTATATGATTATCGAATTCGATTTCAAAACAAATTTGTTAAACATATTAAACAAGTATTTAACGAATTTAACTTGAATTGCTCCTAAATCTAATAATGATTTTAATATGAACCGAACTCGAACATAAATATTAAAATTTGAATCAAACTCGAACTTATTAAAAAATTTGATGAGCCGAGTCTAAACTCCTTATTATTTAGCTCAGATTTATTCATTTACAACTCTAGATCTATATAATTTATGTAGTGATCATAACTCTTATACCTTTCGAGTTCTATTAACACCATATCTACTGCTTGTCAATTAAAATTATTTAAAAGTAATACAATAAGTAAATTTAACTGTTTATATAATTATTTTTTTGAAAAGTTGAGACATGTAATTAATGTTTTTTTATTAAGTGCAGAGGTTTATGAATATATATTAAACCAAAATTAAATGCAGAGGACAATTTTTATATAGTTTTATGAATATATCCATAAACCGATTCCAGTTATATATATATATATATATATATATATATATATATATATAGTATTTATTATTTTATATATATATAATGAATCATAATTGAATTAATTTATAATTTTGTTTTTAAAAAATCAATGTATAGAATAGTTTGCGTAATTAGCCATACAGTTCGTGAACATTCAAATCTCATCATTGACGATTGCTGATATTTATATCACATCAAGTATTGATTGCTCCATGCTCGCTTATCCCATTAAAATCGATCCAACCATTTACTTAATTATTAGAACCCCATGTTATTACAGTACTTAGTAAAAAATTTACTCAAAGGGTGAAAACTATATGTTCAATATTAAATAAAATTATGGTAAGAGGTAAATTTAAAGCATGATATAAAATTTGAATTTCATGGAAGAGAGTTTGGTGATAATGCCCGTTTGCCCACACCCATAGTACTGATTGCTTCTGTACCGTAAAAGGGACTACATAAGCTGTTCTTATGCACGTTGACTCCCAAAAGTAAATTAAATTAACTGGATCTAATAAGAATATGGCACCGGCTATAAGACTTTCACATGATTCATCTATATGTAGTGATTATCATAATGAATTTAACTATGAAAAAAGTTTTTATAGTTTATACACTTTTGTATTACCTCTTCTTTTTACTGCCGTATTTATGTTAATGTACTTTCCAATGATATGTAAGCAAGTTATTTCAGACCCTTTATAGAAAATAATTATAGATAATAATTTATAGATATAAAGAATCTAAATTAAGAGATCAAATATTGTATCAGACTACTTGTCTTTTTGTAGTTGGATCTCCAAGTTTTTGGAATGCTCCAATTGAGAAATCTAAACCGGAATTGGTCATTTTTCATGTCTAGTGTTTTTGGTTGGACAAAACCGATTTTTAGTATAAGCTTTTTTCATGTATATCTTGTTGAAAAGAAATCTCACATTAGAAGTTTAAGAGATAGGAGAATAACTTATAATTGTAGTGCAACTAATTTTAAATTTATTTAAGTTATTTTGAACCAATCATAAATCAACAATTATCAAGTCTAACCGTTTAAATCCATCTAATTTTAATATGCCTTATTTGAAAATAACTTAAATGAAACCAAATATATGAACTTTAATCTTGAAAGTATTAATCAAGTTGTAGGTTATATATATATATATATAAGATATGCATCAATTTTACTAATTTAGTAATTTTATGATTAGAAAACTCAATTTTTTATACGAAATTATATTTTGAATTTTTATTATCCAAACATATCACATAAAACTATTAAAAAATGTTAGCTATCATTTTTTTTTCTAGATAAATACCAATTTTTTATATCTTAATTAACTGCACAAAGTTTTTTTGAAAGACTCATATGGTAAAAAGAATGATATTATATGTCATTAAAATAAAAAAGAAATTAATGAAAAGGTAAAAAGCATAAGATATAATAATTCCAATATATTATATACTCTTTATTTTTCTGGAAATTCATAACGATGACGTGGCATTTTGGAGTGGACTTCGGATTTTGAATGAAAATTTAAAACAAGCATTAAATGCAATACTCTTTTTAATATTTATTGACAAAAGAATACTATATTTGATCAAGTTATATATATATATATATATATTCACTGGTTCATAATTATATCATTGGATGAAAAGGTATTGAAAGGAAAAAAGAAAATTTTTATTTTTTAAATAAAAAAGATATTATATATATAAATATATATATATATATATAGACTAAATTTTATCTTTTAGAAAGGAAAAAAAAAATATATATATATAGAGAGAGAGAGAGAGAGAGAGAGAGAGAGAGAGGCTAAGCTCCGTGGTGAGAAGCAAAATAAGCCGAGCTGAGGGGGAAAGAGAAAAAAAAAAAGGAAAAAGAAAAGGTAAAATGAGGAGGGTGTCGTACTATCCACATGAAGGCTGCAAATCCAGGCAGGCAGAGGCAGCTCTCAGAATTTGCACATGCCCTTTGCCAGTCCTTTCCATTTTTCTTTCAATTTTCCTTTTTCTTAAATCAGATATATATATATATATATATATATATATATATATAAATGATAAATTTTATTTATCTACAAGTCAATCTATCATTAATTTTAGTTGGAGAAAATTATTATTTACCATTGAATTTAATTTACTGTACTAATATTTATGAGGTTCAAAATTATAAAATTTGTCTATTTATTATATTATATGTTATAAAAATATTAGATTCTAATGAAATGACAATAAAATTATTATTTATTTTTTAAAATTTAAATAATTATATTAATACCTCTGTAAATTTAATTTATTTTATTAAAATTTTCTTAAAATTTGATATATTATTTTATAAAATTTAATATTAATATTACATAATTTAACAGATATAAAATATAATAGACTAATGGTATAAAATTTGAACTTCCTGGGTAAATAAAAATATCTCCTTTTAGTTAATGATTATCTTTCCAAATTTAGAGTGGGTGGTCGGACCTGCACGTGATCAATCAAGGGATCTTCTTTCTTTCTTTTATTTTAACGTGGCCAGTTATGTTCCTTTGGACTTGCATAATTTAACCAGGTTTTTCAGAAATCTGAGTTAATTCAGGTCCATTTTTATTTTTATGAATAATTTTATTAGTATTTTGAAATAAATTTGAATATTAATATTTAAATTTATTATGAATTATGATAGATTTTGGATAGAGAGTCTTGATATCTCTATCCAAATTTGATTACATATAATATATAAATATAATTAATAATATATTTTTTATTGTTTTTATAAGTTATTGAATTACAAATATAAGATTTGAAATATAATTATTCTATCATAATTAACAATATTTAATTTTAATATTGTTATTTTTAAATAATTTGATATATATTTTAATTTAGATGTATTGAATTAAATTTTATGTTTTATTTTGTTTGTTTTATTTGATTTAGTAGTAATTTATGGTGAATTGTTTGTATATTTTAAAATTTTAATTGTTTAATTAATTTAAATTTTATTTTTAAATTTTTTTAATAATAAATAAATAATTATATACGTTTGAGTATTGATCACATAATATTAATTAGTTGTAGGATGGATATATATATTAATATTATAATTTTAATTGAATTTAGGATACTTAATCGAATTGAGAAATGAGTATAACACTTTCGCATATACCCTGTACGTTACCACTACAGTTCTAGTTCCAGGTTGTACTTATAATTGCCTGTGTAATGTATCCTACGTGTGTAAGATTATAATGTAATAACATAACTTTATTATAATATTTGTTTCAGGAAATATTTGGCTTTGAATTTAAAAAAAATTCGATTTTAACTTTTAAATTTTTAATGCAAACATGTTAACATTAATTAGTTGAGAGTTTATTGAAAGGATTTTTTTAAAAAATTTTACACTAAATTTTCATAAATTAATCTAATCATGTTCTCTTATGCATTTAAAATAGTAATTGCATCACATACATGTCAAAACAATTGTGTCTATTACTAATTTATAATTGTTCAATTAAGTAAATTATTAATTTTTAAAATTTATTTTATGCCAAAAGAACCCCAGCAAAGTAGCTGTTTTATATCAATTGTGTTCAGCTGAGTTAGTATGTTTATTGATGCGTGGTTACTGGCTACAATGTGTATATTTCCTTCTTCCACTCTGTAGACAATTGCAGAGGAGATTTTCAATAAGCACCTATTACTATTTTCTCACTGCTTCAACGTCACAAATGAAATTAAAATTTGCATTTATAATTTGGGTTTGATTCTTGAGTATAGAAATATCAGTGAATAATAATACACCAACAACTAATAACTCTTAAAAAATGAAAAATAAAAAAAATATTAAGAACATGATGAAAGTAATTGTTATTAGTTAGAGGATTATACAGAACATGGTAATCAATCATGTACTCTCTTCCAATTTTCCAAAATAAGGTAAACCATGTTTCTTGTAATATTTTTAAAAGTGAAATTAAGAAGCCCAATGTCCTTATGCATTATATATTATTAATTTAAATGATGAAATATTTTATTTTTTTTAAAAAAATATATATAATAAAAAAAGTTAAAAATACTCTTATATTCGTAAAAGATGTTGAGTTTCTAATATAATATGAAATTTGATCTATGATATAATAATTGTCTTATTGGTTCTTTGATTCAATCAATTGAACGTTTCACAAGCCCATTACCTTGACCTTAATGGGCCAGATTTATGCTCACTAAATAGAAAAAAACTAGGTAAAAAAGAAAAAAAAAAGAGAAATAGTAAATTCGAAAATTAAAAAGAGTAAAAAACTAAAAAAAAGTGGAAAAGTGTTTTTTTTAAATTAAAAAAAGATATAGGATAGGATGTAATTTCCTCAATTATAAATTGGAAAAATCTATAAAATTAGAAAAACATACTAATAATTACATTTAAAAATTCTTTCAAAAATATCAAAATTAACTTTTAAAATTTTAAATCTACTAAAATTTTGTGAGACAAATTGAAAGATGATAAAATAATAAAACTAAAAAACACTTTAATAAAAATAATAAAAAAATTATAGATATTTTCTTCTTATAAATTAGTTGAGGAAATTATATTCTATATATTTTTTTATAAAAAAAAGACATTTTTATTTCATTTATTTTGTTACTTTTTACTTTTTACTTTTTAATTTTAATTTTTTAATTTTTTACCTTTATTTTTTAATTTTATGTTTTTATTTTGAATGAAAACAAATATATAAATAAAATTTGGATTAAAAAAATAGTTTTGAAAGTGAATATTTTTTAAGATAAAGAGCTTTGTAATTTTTTACCTTACAGCCCATTTTTGCATGTAATACCTAACCACGAAGCCCATCTGGCTGTATTTGATCCCTGTCGACTTTCAGGCCCAGGACTGAAGCGTATCACAGTCATAGGAGCAGAATTCGTCGTCTCAGCGGGTTCGATTGAGCTTAAACAGAGTACTGATGAGCGACCGGGACAAAATCAAAATCCGTAGTTAGGATAGAAAATAATATTTTATTTTCTGAGAGCATTGCTGAGTTTATTGGCGTTTTTGATGACGACGGCATAGATGCATCGTATTGGGCGTTTTATTCAAGGTGCAGCCTCCTCTTCTTCTCCGCATACTTGCTTTTATCATATACAATTTTTTTTTAAATAATTGGTTCGAAGTAAAACTGAATTATAAGAAATATAATCTCAGGTGCCGGAGTAAGATTCAGCGGGCATGCACCAGCTGCCGCTGGAGAGCTGTGCTTGTTGCGGTAAATGAATGCTCCTCCACTTGTTTGTTTGCTTTATTTATCATTTGTTCTTGATAGGGGATTTTGCCCCTCGATATACTCTATTTGAGAGGTTTGCATAGCTTGCTTTATATTGTTATGGACAAGTTATGGACTTTGCGTTCATAATTTGAATGCAGTGCTAGTTTATCAATTTTAATGGCGCGCTGTACATTTTCAACTCAGAAGGTAAGCAACTTCTATGCTTTCAAGAGGTTCTTTTTTGGCCGATTTCTGTATTCATCTTCAGAACAATTATAAGTTTGATAGTTGGGATTGTATTTTTAATGCTATACAAAAAATATGCTGCTCCCGGTTTCATAATTGTACAGATAAATAGTAATAACTGCCTATTTGTAACATGAAATATAATTTCAAAGTAATTTTGTTGGAGTATCTGTTGCTAATGTGTAAACATTTTAACTGATTTCTACTTGAGATTTTCCTTCTCTTCTTTTAACTTTCCTTTTCTTTTTTTTTTTTTTGAAAAAAAAAAAGAAATAGGTGAGCTAGTATTGTGTTTGAACCCATTGTGCACTATGATCCAAGCACTAGAACATATTTCTTTAGAAAGATTTCAGTTATCATTTTCCTCTTTTAGATAATATGCATATCTTATATAAGGTCTGCTTGCAAGAATGCTTTCTTATTAATATGCTACTCATGTGTCCACATGACTGAATTCCTTATTATCAACTTTGTCAGGTGTCAATTTTTTAACGATGAATTTGACTGGCAGGATGCAAGTGAAAACATTTCGCATGAAGAAACTGTGATATTTGTTTTAGGTAAGCCTTCTATCACGTTCCGAGTATTCTATAGGATGCTGTTGAGGGGATAGCTTTCTCTGAAGCATTAACAATGTTAACAATGAGATTATTATTTTGTTCATCAAAGTTCATGTGCAGTAAATGCTAGGTTCTTTGGGAAATAATAACCAATCTTGATTTGTTCTTTTTCATGTGTTTTTAACTTGGGCCAGGATAACATATGCATTATTTTAGAAGTGTTTATGGTGGAAGTCCTTCTTACTTTTGTCGTTTGTAATGATAAGGATTTAGTTGATTATGCTTATGCTGGAAAAGGGAATACTTCTCATATATGTTCTTTAAGTGCTTTTTTGCAAATTCATGGTAATGAAAATGGCTTTTAAAGGTGCTTGTAATCTATCATGTATAAATGAAATTTTAAATGCTGAGGAACGTGGCATTCTCACTTAGTTCTGTGCGAATATACACCCACAAAAGGATATAGTTGTATGGACACATTATCCTTTATTATTATTATTATTATTATTATTATGTTTTTTTCAATTTTCCTTTTTAATGTTCCTTATGTCAACAAGCATCTTGCAGTCTTCAATTGTAAATAGACTGTAAACTGAATCACAGTGTGGGTGCACTCCTATTATCATGTCCTTTCTGGTAGTTATGCACTCATCCTGAGGCAATAAAAAAGTTAAAGAGGAAGAAGTGAAAAGGAATTGAAAAGGGTCTAAAAAGGGGAAAGAAAAGCCAAGAAAAAAAATATTACTCCACTGTTTTTATTTTTTCATAACTACATGATTTGGGATTCTCCTCTATCGTTCTTGTGTATGCACAAATGTCCACTGCTTGAGTTTTGTTTGCTGCTCCCATATATGCAAATTTCATAATCTTGGTTCTGCTTTGATAGGGGGTCCAGGTAGTGGAAAGGGCACCCAATGTCCCAAAATTGTTGAACATTTTGGGTTTACACATCTTTGTGCTGGTGACCTTCTTCAAGCAGAAGTTGTCTCTGGATCTGAAAATGGGTTGGCATCATGAATTTTTTTTATCCTTTGAACATTACTTCATTATCATCCTCCTCATAATTATTTTTTGATGTCATTACAATGCTGGCCTTAAAGTTTTGGCTGCATGTTTTGTGAAAGTTGCTCAATTTTTACCGATTTGTGTTCTCAACAAATTTGTTGTTATCATTACTGTGATAGTAAAATGATCCAGAACTTCAAGAAAGAAGGAAAAATTGTTCCTTCAGAGGTAACAGTGAAGCTTCTGCAACAGGCGATGGAGAAATCTGAAAACAAGAAGTTTATCATTGATGGGTTCCCACGCAATGAAGAAAATCGTACTGCTTTTGAGAACACTGTAAAGCTTGTCATTTCATGATGTCAACAATTTGAAATCTGTTAGATCTGATTTCTGCAGCTGTCTGTTCCTAATTTCTGTCGTCTCTCGTTTTGCAGATGAATATTGAACCTGAGTTTGTGATATTCTTTGATTGCCCTCAAGAGGAGTTGATAAAACGCATTCTAAATAGGAACCAGGTTAGTAATTTGAACTGTTTCGTAAGTGGATTTTCACTTCTAATGCATTTCTTTATGATCTAATTTTACTTTTGAAGGGAAGGGAGGATGATAACACAGATACCATACGAAAGCGACTTAAAGTTTATTTTGAATCAACCCTCCCAGTAATCAACTACTATGGCTTGAGGAGGAAGGTTCACAGGGTAAATTTTATTGTCAGAAACTTGCTACGTGTTTCTTTTAACCAACGTAGCGTCAAATTGGTGGTCCATAAGCTATTATTTGCTCAGAACAGTATAAGTATTATTTTATTTAGGTATTTTTATATGCTGAAGGCACTATCTGTAAAACCCATCTGGTGTCTTATTTTTCCTTCAACTGGTTTTTGGTGCCTTAGATTGATGCTAAAAGATCTATCGATGAGATATTCGAGGATGTCAAGACAATCTTCTCCAAGCACAAACCAAGAGGTACTGTGGATTATTCGAAAGAATGACACATCCTACAATTTGCTCAGTTGTATGATTATCTGTTGGATGCATTTGTTGTCCTTTAGCTGTCTACTTATGAAAGCACATGGAAAGAAATATTATAAGAATTGTTTATATGTATGAAATGTTGAAACGCAATGCAGTCAGTGAAAAATTGCTACCAGCCAGTTTATAGCTCTTTATTGATGATCCAGAAGCAACCAAATACTTATGGTGAATTTAACCTCATTATTAACATAAACAATGGACAAATAGTTCTTTCAGAATGATCTAGGACCAGATAAAGCTGAATACTCTATGTTTTAGATCGGAGAATATTTGAAGCCACCACATCAAAAATTAACATGACGTGCATTTGCTAACAATTGAAATTTAAGTAGCATAATCTTAACTTGAATACTTAAAATTGAAAGCCAGGTATAGTTATGATTTTTTCAATCGATTCAATGTTTGTTCAATTACTCTTTTACCTGCAAATGCAATATAGGCGTTAGGTTCAGCAATAATGATATCCTCCACTACCAAAGTGTTTCAAAGAAGGGTTATCCTGCCCGATTTTTATTTGCACATATAAAACAAATGTCCCAATATCGAGTATTTTTTTTCTTCGAAACCCAAAATCTGCTGAATCACTCATGTTATGCTCTTCTACATCCTAGGTCTTCCCGTTCCTTCATCTAGCTTATGTTGGAATGTCAAATTTTCAGGTTTTATTTGTAGTCTCTATTCTTTGGTAATCAAAACCCAAAGATCTATTTTGAGGACGGACTGTAAATTCGTTGGCAATATATCTAAGCTGGTTCAAATTTTTGGTTTGGAAAAAAAAATAGATTCCCTATTTTTATACCACATATTCTATTTAAACACCAAGAAATTGAGGATCCTTGATGTTTTACTTATTTTTTTCTCGCACAAATTTTGGAATAGTTGACCGCCTCTCTTTTTGATTGTGTTGCACTGCATATTCATGCATATTAGGCTGTATTTTTGGATATGGGACTATGGACCCCGAGGCTCGAAAGAACTTGGGGCCGCGGCTCCTGGAACTGCAGGTATTTATTTTGGTAATAGACAGGGGCGTTGTATCAATTTCTTTGATGTTTCGCTTGGAAGCACTGAATGCAACTCTGCTTTGCTTTTATCAGATTCCTGAAGTAATCCCTCAGTTTTATTATTATTATTATTATTATTATTATTATTATTATTATTATTATCTAAGAAATAAACCCTTAATTAGAAGGGCAGAATAGTTGGAAATCCCATATATATAAGTGCATCAAATATTTTTGAGGAATATGCAAAATCAAATAGGAGGGTTTGGTGAGATGCGAAATGTTGGATAATATTTGTATTATTGAGGGGGATTATTATAATAATTCGTTAACGTAAATACTTAGGTTTATCTGGTTTGATTTGCGTCAACAAGGAATCTAACCAGCTTTGACTAGTCATAGCAGGATAATTTATAATGTATGTAAACTTGATGATCCAAACAATTAAAATATATTCTTTAAGTTCTGATTAATTTAAACAGAGTCAGATGGTTTGGTTTACCGAAGTGGTTTAACCAAACCGCGTGCCCATGCATAAATGGATTTAAGTAAAAGTCCAATAATAGAGCATTTACACTGATTTTTTATTTAAGATATACTTTTTATTTTATTTTTAAAATTTAGAGTATAAAATGAGTTTTATTTTCTATATTTAAATAGTTAAATTTTACTTTCTATTTCTAATTATAATTAATATATTTTCATGCATGTTTTATTTTTTTATTGATATATTTTTCTAAAAATATTTCTAAGTTATTTATTTTTTAATAAATATTAATTTGTACAAAATAAAGTAAAATAAAAAATAAAGTATATCTCGTATTTGTAAAAAAAAACTTATTTTTAATATTTAAAAATATTATTTATTCTTAAAAAAAATGATTAAAAAAATATGGTTGAAGATGGTGTTTAGGTGGCTGTGCACCCTGCAGCTTCTGGCTTCTGGCTTCTCGCACCCAACTTGGTATTCTCTCTCTCATGGCTTTCGAGTTTCTACGTTCTTTCCAACGCCACTCTGCTTCTCACGCTCTCTCTAATGAATACTATAGAGTTTTGTTGTCTAAATTTTAGAAAAAGATATTTGACGTCCTCTTCCGACATTATACCTTCACTTTCTTCCAGGCCACAAAACAAAAATATATCAGCATTCCTCATTAGCTTATCCAGTAATGTATTAACGAACTGAATCAAATTTGAATTTTATTTATATTTAATTTATTCGGTTTATTCAGTTCATTTATATATAAAAATTTTAATTTATTCAGTTTGATTGAAAATATTAAAAAAAAATAATCTATCGAATTTTTTATATACATATATTTTTTTTATAGTGATTGCTTCAAATTTTTAGATTAAAAAAAAGAAATTGTAATTTATAATAATTAATTTTGATTTATATAGTTGATAATGATAATCTATTTTAATTTAACTAATTTTAATTTATGATAATTAATAAATTTATAATAATTGATTTTAATTTAAAAAATTGTGAAAATTAATTTTAGTTTATGTTAATTTATAAAATTATAGTAATTTATTTTAATTTATGATAATTATGATAGTTGATAAAATCATGAATTATAACAATTTATCATATTTTATATTATTTTATTTTAATTTATGAGAATTGAAAAATTACGTTAATTGGTTGTAATTTATATAAAGAAATTCATAATGTTATAATAATTTATTTTAATTTATGTTAATTAATAAGGTTGTTATAATTGATTTTAATATATTATAATTGATAAAATAGAATAATAATTATAATTTACAATAATTAATTATTTATTTTATATAATTGATTAATTTAAGTTAATTCATTTGTTCCAAGGACTGAATTGTTGGCAAATAACCTTTCTTCGGTTGCTGTTACCAATGATGAGTATGTTGTTCCTGCTGAATCAGTCGTTACCCGACATAGCACCAGAAATAGAAAACCACCAAGCTGGTTGAATGACCACAAATAATGTCACTCTTATTACTTCTCTTATTTGCCCACCCAATCCTTTTGTTCATACCCCACCAACCTTTCTTTATACTACCACTTCAAATCTCAAATTTGCATATATGAGTTTTCTGGCTAACATATCAGTTGTGCAGGAACCTAATTCTAATTTTCCGGCGAAGATACATTTTGAGTGGGTTAGAGTCATGCAAAATGAACTTGAGGCCCTCGAAACCTGGGAATTGACTTCTTTACTTCCTTAGAGAGAAACACATGGCTTTTCTCCAGTTGATAGATTTAAGACCCGATTGGTGGCAAGGATTTAATCAGGTGGAGGGAATCGACTATCCAGATAGCTTTTCTCCAAAAGTGGTGATAGTAAGAATTTTTTTGGCCATTGCAGTTGCATATTCTAAGCCTCTTCATCTACTAGATATCAACAACGCATTCTTGTATGGTTTTATCGAGAAATAATTTTATATGTCACCTGCTGAAGGATATTTTAAAGCTTTTGAATGTCAAGTTTGCAAGCTCAAGAGAAGTCTTTATGGCCTTAAATAGATTTCACCATAGGGGAACACTGAGTCCATTTGCAATAGTTTGGTATTGTTCAATCCAAACATGATCATCATTTCCTTCCTTATGATAACAACTCACTATTTTTGGCCTTCCTAGTTTAAGTTGACGATGTACTCATCACCAGTACATCCGATGATACAATTTTGCAGGTCAATTTGGACAAGAAATTCAATATCAAAGATCTAGGGTATGAAAAGTACTATCTCGGCTTAGATATTGCTATATCAGTACATGGCACTTATGTTAATCAACCAAAATATGCTTTGGATCTTATTGAAGATGCTAGTTTATTGGTAGCAAAACCAGCTCATACACCTATGCAAAAGGGAGTACAGCTTACAGTTGATTTGAGGGAACTACTTGCTGATCTTCAACCTTATAGGTGGCTTATTGGACTGCTGTTATACCTCAATTTCATTCGACCCGACATCACTTTTGTGGTACAACAGTTAAGTCAGTTTGTTCTAGTTCCAACTAATGTACATCGGTAGCACGCTCTTCATGTTCTCAAATATCTGAAAGGTTGTCAGTCCTCAGACCTTTTTTTTCCATCCGACAATGCTTTTAGGCTGGAAGCTTTTTGTGACGCTGATTGGGCACCTTGCTATGATTTTAGGAGATTTATTAATGGCTATTGCATATTTCTGGGTTCTTCTCCTATTTCTTGGAAAACAAAGAAACAACCCATTGTGTCTAAACCATCTGCTGAAGTATTGTATAGAAGTATGGCTAATTGTGATTGTGGATTGCAATAGATCACCTATATTTCGTAAGACTTTGGTGTTCCCATTGAGCTTCCTATCCTATTAAGGCGTGATAATACAACTACCTGACATATAGCAGCAAATCCGGTGTTTCATGAGAAAATGAAACACTTGGATATTGACTGCCACATTATCTGAGATAGCTCAAACAAGGCTTTATCTCCACACGACATCTCAGTTCTCAGCTGCAATTGGCAGACATGTCTACCAAAGCTTTGGCTGCACTTCTGTTTCCAAAGTTTTTTTGTCAAGTTGGGGCTGCTGGATCTCCACCACTCTCCAATTTGAAGGGAGATGTTAACTATTCTAATTATTATAGTTTTTTTGTTAGTTTGTTAGACTTAGTTAGCTGAGCTGACACTTATTAGAAAGACTTTCATGTGTTTGTGAGTTAGTATATATAGGACGCAATAGCTGTTTTTAGATGAATGAATTTTGCAGAATATTTCCCATTTTCTCTGAGCTTTGTTCTTAAGTTGTCTTGGCTGTTTTATTATTTAAATAATAAAGTGAATTGAGGACAACTAAGGCATGATTAAAAAAAAAAAATGCTTCCATATATTGTGCAATCCAAATTTAAAAACTAAGTGAAAAGATCTAATTGAGAACATGAGGACTGCAAACTTTGGCTATAAATCTACAAATTAATTAGTAATATATGAATTGCCATTACACAAAAAGTACACATTTGTGCATAGCAAATAATAAAAAAGAAACAGTTGTCCATAAAGGACACTTGCATGAAATTGTTGCTTGAGTATGTGGTTTTGATAAAAATGAAATTCAAATATAATTAATAATAAACTCTCTTATTTTTATATATAAAATAATGATGTTTATTTTGGAGCTGATTGGATGGTTAATTTGGGCAGCTATATGTCTCTTGATCTACAATTGATGCTTCAAGATATTTTAGCTTTTTTTTTTTTTTACCTATAGCAATTAATTCTTATTTTGAAAAGACAAAATCATTCTTTTACATCACAGTTTGTTGATTATTAATTAATTTGGTAAGAATTTTTGGTAGCTGTAGGGAAATCATAAATCGATTAAAAATAAATGCAATTATTCTATTATTTAGTCATGCTCGCATATTGACAATTTCGAGGAGAAAAAAAATTTGTGTGAAGTAAGTAAAGAAAGAAAAAAGAGATCTTAAAAGTTCGAGGATATATTCTACTAAATAAAAATATTATTTACACAAATTTATTTAAAGAATTGAATTTAAATAATTTTTTTGTATTTCAATAGTTTTGATAGATATGTTAATCACAATAAGATATTAAAGTCGCTATTAATTCTTTTGTTTAGCCTAAAGTGAAATGTTACCAATACATTT
The DNA here is from genome assembly GCA_023653625.1 of Triadica sebifera. NCBI lineage: Eukaryota > Viridiplantae > Streptophyta > Magnoliopsida > Malpighiales > Euphorbiaceae > Triadica > Triadica sebifera. The sequence continues at coordinate 30,158,021 of CM042900.1, forward strand.
TGGATACTTACTTTATAATTGGTTAATATTATCAAAATTTTAATTCATAAAATTAACTACTTTATTTAATAAATCAAACTTGATAATATAAATCAATTACAGAGTAAGTGTCCAAAAAACATATTGGTAGCATTTCTATAGGCTAAAATGGCAATTAATTAGATTTTTTTAGGATCAAGTAGTTGTTAATTTGATATATGGAACAAACCAAATGAATCACATCTGTTATATATGTGAAAATATCTTTTTTCTCATATGGTAATGTTGTAATTAGTTTGGTTTAAGAAAAAATCTAGACAATAATTTTTCTTAATATATATTAAGAATTCGATCAGAAAAAATTAAAAATTCTCATATAATATAGCATTATTTAAGAGAGCAAATGAAAAAAATCTAACAATTAATTCAATTATAACATATTACGTGTGAAATATAATCATTATTTTATATACATAAAAAATTATAATTAGATTGATTCATAAGTTTATGTATGAATTCAATTTAAATAAGTACTTTTTAGACTCTATCATCCCTCAATTTAATTATAGCCTTATATCTAGTAAAAAATCCATCCGTTAGAGGAAATTTTTTACTTATGATCTATAACACTATTCATATAAGCATGGTGCCCAGCCCCGATGGCATCATGGTAAGCTGCCGATAAAAAAAATGATTTCAATATTTTGAATTATTTAAAGTGTAAAAACTTAACCCTTACTTTTATTTTAATTATTATTTTGCTTATTAACTTGATCAATACATGGGTGTTTAATTAAATCAAATTTAAGTATGCGTATATGGTTATAGAAAATAGTAGGATTAATCCAAAATACATGATTTTTAACATTAATTAATTGTGCATGAGAAAATCATGTTTTGAATGGCATAATACATTTATGAAATAAAAAAAAATTGATATATAGAAAAAAATGGCATATAATTATTAGAAAGTGTGAATATGAAGGCATAACAAAATGATTATGAAATTCTTGTGAACTTTGTTTATTTATTTTTTAACAAAAAAAAAAGAGGAAAAAAACGAATATGAGACAATGCAGAGAGACTTGAGCACTAAGTAAAAAACCTAATTAAATTTGGCCACTTCATAAGCAAAATGCGCAAAACCATAATGTGTCCGCCAACTCCAATTTCTTTTTTCCTCTGTTGAATTTTGCGTGTGAAAATGCGTTGTCTCCCACGCTAGCCAACATTCTGCATTACTACCATTATATATATACGCACTCTGACTCTGTTACTTTCTTTTTTATTCTCTAAGTTTCCATCAAATTCAAACTTATAATTCTAGCTTTAAGATTATTAATTATTTATTAAATTATATTTCATTATTTTTCTCATCTATAAGACATAGACTAGAATTTTGAATTCCCATTAATATAAATACAGATTCAATATTACGGGACAAGACTTACATTTGAATAAGTCAATAATTTATTTATTTTTATGTATTATCAACTAATTTTCATAAATTTCACGGTTTTAAATAATCATGCTTGAGCTAACTATTGCCTATTACGAGATAAAGATCTCTCAATACATATTTTATCCATACACAAAACTTCAACTTGACATTATTTAAAAACTATTTGAACCAATTATGCGTTGGTAAGTCAATAATTTATTATTTACATATTATATTAGTATATTACTATCATAAGACATAATATTATATTACTTCTATTTTTGTTTATGAATGCACATATATAGCTCGCTCCTGTATGCGAGAAATCTTCCATGTTTCACTTCAAAAAGGCTGCAAAAGAGTGGGGGGATTCAACGGCACCACCCTGCGTGACACGTGGAATAATTTATTTCAGTGGAAAAGCCTCGTACCTCTCGTTTAGAACAAGGTGGCCAACCCCACTATCACCACACCAAGGTCCCTAGTGTCAATTTGTCTCTAGATCTCCATGGATATAATGGGCAGGGACACAGTCTGTATAAAGATATTCGAAGATATTCAATCCCTTCCAATCTATACTCGAGACATGGGAACCATTAGTGTCAATTTGTCATCCATTTAATTTCATCAATTAGTATATAATCATAATAATGCCTCAAAAAAGCAAAAATACCACTACCAAATTAACAATTCACATTTTCCATTAAGGGGTCACATCCACATTTTACACTACAAATTCAAGGATTCAGACCCTTGTCGTCAAGTTTAAACCAAACAAACATAAGTAATTTTACTCCTTAACTTCAAAGCATCTTAAATTCTTTGCTCTAAAACCCTTTTACGCTACCTATATGCCTATAAATATAGCTCCATACTATATTAGTTTGATATATATTTGCATCCTTACATAAATATATTTTCATTAGTTAAGACTTAGGTATGTATTCAACCAAAGAAAATTACATCTAACCAAAACAAGCTGCATTTAATATCAGAAGCCATATATGCCAACTTCATATTCCGTAATGGGTACATTCCGGCGAGTTCTCCCATCAGCTTTTATATTTCTGTTAGTTTTCATAGTTAGTTGTTCGCCTCCGGAGGATCCTATCAAATGCACTTCAAAAAACACAAACTGCACCATCACTAATTCTTATGGAACCTTCCCTGATAGAAGTATATGTAAGGCGGCAAACGTGGAGTATCCCACCACGGAGGAAGAGCTAATTTCAGCAGTAGCCAAAGCGACACAGGGAAAGAGGAAGATTAAAGTGGCAACTCGATACTCTCACAGCATACCTAAGCTAGTTTGCCCAGAGGGTGAAAATGGGCTGCTCATAAGCACCAATAACCTCAATCGTGTATTGGAAACTGACGTTCATTCGTCGACAATGACGGTGGAGAGCGGCGTCACCCTCAGGCAGCTGATTGCCGAAGCTGCAAAAGCTGGACTGGCATTGCCTTATGCTCCGTACTGGTGGGGGTTGACCATGGGTGGGTTGTTAAGCACCGGCGCTCATGGAAGCTCGGTGTGGGGTAGAGGGAGTTCAGTTCATGATTATGTGGTGGCGCTGACTATTGTTAGCCCCGGAGGAGCTGAAGATGGATATGTTAAAGTCCGGCGGCTCAATGAGAGTAACAGTGAACTGAATGCAGCCAAAGTTTCTCTTGGAGTTATTGGAGTTATTTCAAAGGTACGTTTTAATTATTCGATCTGATTTGTCATAATTGTGATTTTGGATTTGATATTTGGTGTGTTCTTACTGGATTTGGAACTTTATTTCTTGTCGTTTAGAAATGAGTCGGTGAAATTTAACAATACTATTTTCATGATAATTACTTTTGAAATTAATTAGCTTGATTTTAGATTGATGGTGTATAGATCTCCATATACTTAATATTAAATATGATGCTTCATGACAGTGAATACTTCATTGACAAGACACTATGAAATCTTATTGAAGAATTAGCAAAATTTGAAACTCTAGTCAATAATAACAGCGAATCCTGCCGATTGGCATCATCTTTCTAAACTTCTGATTTTCTTAATATTTTAATATCTGAATACCAAGCTACCAAGCTTGCTTAACTTGATGAGGTTCATAAGATTGTTTTTCTTATATTTTACTGTAAAATATATGAATTAAGGAGATCATTATTCAATGAATTAAATTCATGTTCTGTTATATAAAATTGTGAAACATTTCCTATAGAAAGGCCGAGGGGGCTCAACTGGGTGATTATACCTGTACAATGTGTTTGAGTGCAATATTCAGTGCGTTACATGCATGTTTTGATGTTTATTTATAGTGGCATTATCATATGTTATCTTTTCTACTACCTAATCACTTTTTGGCTCTTTCTATTGGTGTTCCATTTAAATGGCTTGATGTTGCTGTTTTCTGCTGGTTTCTATTGAATATTTGAATGGCCCAAAATTTTTTGATTTTAATTTTTAAATCTTACTTGATTTTTTTGAACTTAAATAAGAAATTATACTTATACTGTAGAAAACAAATTTTAAAATTAAATGATAGACAGCAGGCCAAGTTTTTTTGGATTTTTTTTCCTTGATAAAAAAAGAAATTAAGAATAGATCAAATCCAATCACAAAAATATTTCTCAAGTTGAAATATATATATATATATATATATATATATATATATATATATATTTTAAATGGCTGAAATAAAATCTTGTGTGCAGGTTACTTTGAAACTGCAGCCGTTATTCAAGCGATCCGTCACCTATGTGGAGAAAAATGACAGTGACCTGGGAGATCAAGCTGTGAGCTTCGGCGATCAACATGAGTTTGCTGACATATCTTGGTACCCTAGTCAACGCAAGGCAGTCTACCGAATCGACGACCGTATTCCCTCTAACACATCAGGCAACGGTCTATATAATTCTATCCCATTCCGCTCTACACCTTCTCTTGCATTATCCCTCGTTAGAACTACAGGTCTAATATTTAATTTCCTCTCTAATTACTATATTTTTTTATTTAATAAAAAAAAAATTAGTTTTTGATGAGATTATTCTGTTTAGAGGAAGGTCAAGAATCACTGGGTGATGCTAAGGGCAAGTGTATTAGTGCAAGACTAGCCACAACTGCGCTCCTCACATCAGCTTTTGGATTAACGAACAACGGTATTTAACTAATCAATCAGGAGCAAAAGTATGTAATTAGCATTTAATTAATTAAGGATAAATTGATCATGTGAATTACAAAAAATGTTGGTCTTACAGGTATTATCTTCACAGGATATCCTGTAGTAGGATATCAGAACAGGCTCCAATCTTCAGGGACCTGTCTTGATAGTCTTGAAGATGGATTAGTTACAGCATGTCCATGGGATCCAAGAATTAAAGGGGAGTATTTTCTTCAAACTACATTCAGTATAAGAATGTCAAATGTGAAGAGCTTCATACAAGACGTACAAGAGCTTGTGAAATTGGAACCCAGAGGATTATGTGTGCTAGAACAGTACAATGGTATCCTCATGCGCTATGTTAAGGCATCAACGGCCTACTTAGGAAAGCAAGAAGATGGAATAGACTTCGATATCACATATTATCGAAGTAAATACCCCATGACTCCAAGGCTTTATCAAGATATACTCGAAGAAATCGAGCAAATTGCGGTGTTTAAGTACCAAGCATTGCCGCACTGGGGAAAGAATAGGAACGTGGCATTTGATGGAGCTATAGAGAAATATAGAAATGCTGGGGAATTTTTGAAGGTTAAGCAGAAGTATGATCCAAATGGGCTATTTTCTAATGAGTGGACAGATCAAATTCTTGGATTAAAAGGGAAGGTCACCATTGTAAAGGAAGGGTGTGCACTAGAAGGATTGTGCATATGTTCTGAGGACATTCACTGTGCCCCCAAGAAGGGCTATCTGTGCCGGCCTGGCAAAATTTATAAGAATGCTAGGGTTTGCACCCTTGTCCCTGATAAGAAGCTCTATATTAATCTTAATTGATCACGGAAGATCAGAACTTAATGGGGCTTCTTCAATCTCCAAAGGGAGCTAATTAAGCATAGATAATACATACTGGATCGCCATTGTTTGAAAGAAAACCAAAAGAAATTGTAAGTTTTTTTTTTTTTAAAGAAAAAGTTTATAATTATAATTATTGTATTGATATGCGATTTATCAGTATAAAAGTAATATATATATTCGCACGAAATTTATAATGAGTTTGATTTGCTTAATCTTTGTGTTATTTAAAAATGCTTAATATTTGAAAAGAAAATTATTGAGGGCAAAATTAGAAATGTTTGATGACAAGTAACTGTAGACTGTAGCAATTCTTATATTTTGACTCTTTTATAAGTGTAATTTATTTTTTTTATATATTTCAAAAAATAAAATAAAATAATTCGTCATTTAATTAAATTGTGTGCATGATTAATCATATATATAATTTATGATATAATTTGCAAGACCGTATAACCCAAATTTCTGCCGAGAGATAAACTTGATAGGCCCAGCTTTACCAAATTATTGGGTTGTAAACCATTTATCCTAATATGCATTTGCTTGTAAATTTTTTTTTTTAAAAAAAATTATACTTCATATTGGATCATTTTAATTGGTTTAAGCACTAACAGCAGATTGATCTTGTTTTTATATTTTTATATTTAAGCTTATTTTGGTTAGTTACTAAAATTTTAATTATTAAAAGGGGAATTTTACATTGATAAAATTTGAACTCTGTCATCCACTTCAAAACAAAAAAAATCGTTTTACTATCAAATATTCAAACTACTACTCTAGTTATTATTTATTAAAAAATATTTAATGCAAAACAAATTAGACTGAAGGGGGTTTATATATTTTACATAATGGAATTAGCTTTTCGGTGTAAAATATTTTTATGCAATTCACGAAATTTTTCAGCCAAAAAGTTTGATTCTTTTGAGTTTTATCGTCAAACTTATCTTCAAAAAATGAAATTTATTAAAATAATAAAAAAATATATCATTCACTTCCCTTGGGCTGGACACCGCGACTATAATATTATGGTAAGAGTAATCCTAATATTTTTTTAATACTTATTTTTTTTAATTGGCTGATGAAGAAAAAAATAATTTTTTTATTCTTTTTTATTCTATTTTTTTATTAATAAATTAGAAAATATTGAAAAAAAATATTTATTTTACGTTAAAACATTTGTAAGATGGTAAAATGATTTGTTTTTTTGGGTGGTGGACTAAGCTGCGAAGGGCAGCAACTGGGATTGGCCGCACCATAAGATGCGGAGCGCGATATAGATATTTCACAAGCGTATGGCCCACTTATTTGGTCAACGTGGCAATTTATGAATGGTGAACCGAAATATGAAAATAGACTCGTTTGCGTGAAAAAGAGCTCTTTCCTAATTAGGGTGCTCTGGAAAGAAAGCCATCTTAGCGTGAAGTTTCGTCGGATAACAAAAACACATTATCGACAGAAGGAAGAAAGAAAAAGGGCAAAGAGAGCGAAAAAAAAGAAAACAAAACACAAATCTCAGTCCACCATCCCAAAATACAAACACTCAACTGGTACGCCAAATTTCATTTTTTCAATTTTCCTTTAATTTTTTTTCCTTTCTATGCCCAAAAAGTTTGTTCCTTTTCACTTTGCCCTGTTCGATGCGTTGTTTATTTGAGTTTTTTGAGCATTTATTCCAGCTCGTTGCTTTCGGATTCTGCTCAATTTTAATTTTCAATTTAGGGTTTTTGGGTGCGATTGATCTCAGATTTACCTGTCTCGCATGCATAGGATTTGGGGCTGATTTATCCCACCTTCACTCCCACTGTCGTTTTTGTTACTATTAATCGGCCCGACACGGGTTTGTGCTAGTGGCGATATTTTGTTATGTTTGCTGTGAATCCATTTCTAATTTTTTTACGGCTTTTTAGATATCTGACCCTCAAATTTGGATTCATTTTTGCAAATTTTGGCCATTTTATCAGGAATTGTGCATCAAAATTCGGCCTTTGATCTGAAATACATATTCGAAGATTTGATTTCTTTGTTTAATATTGGTTCTTCCTACTTTCTGGGTTCAAGCTATAAATCTCCTTTGTAGATATTTTAGAAAGGGAATGAACAACAAAATTGCAAAATTCATCTTTATTCAGTCAAGTAATACTTTTTGACCTACGCAATCTAAATAGAATGTTCTCAAATTTCTACCCTTTTTCACTCGAATTCAATGCAAAGGAAAGTTTAGGCTTTCTCTGATTCCCAGTCAACCAATTCGAGCAAAAGAAAAATTAGTTATTCTGTGCTCAAAGCATGTTTCATATTTGATTTAGAAGTATTAGGCCGAATTCTGGTAACTGCTACTCCTTTTAGCGGAGCAAAATTTTGTAGCTTCTCATTTCTTCCCTAGCACATGGAGAGTTTTTTAAACTCCCATGTCCTCCTAGCGTTGTATTCCTCTTTGCTACCTCGCTGCATCAATTCTTGTGCATTGTGCACATCCTTGCAGGTACCTTGCATTTTCCATGATGGTTAATGAAGCTTGGAGTTAATTTGGAAGCCATTTGACTGCAGTTCTTGGATGATAAGACTTGGGGCGTGAAACAGTCATGGCAGAGAGCACAGAAGTTGAGGAACGGGTGGATCTTGAAGAAGACAATTACATGGAAGAAATAGATGATGATGTTGATCAACTGGATGAAGATGGAGAAGATGATAATGGAAATTCACATGTTGAAGAACATGCTCAAGAAGAGGATTATGAGGACTCAAAACCTTTGGGCAGCCAGAATTATCAATCTCCAGAAATAAATAGAAGCCCTGCTGATATGGAACCTTTAGAAGGTGAAGAAAAGCCCACTGCTGCTGCCAGTGAAGACAAAAAAGAGAAGCATGCTCAACTTCTTGCCCTTCCTCCACACGGTTCAGAAGTCTTCATTGGTGGACTCCCAAAGGATGCATCAGAAGAAGATCTGAGGGATCTCTGTGAACCAATAGGCGACATTTTTGAGGTCATATTTGTTCTTCCATGTTGTTTTGAAACCTAGGAACTCATTTTCTTGTCATTATTCTGAAACATGTATTTTATTTTAAATTAATTTTCAGATAAGGTTAGTGAAAGATAAGGATACTAATGAAAGCAAGGGCTTTGCTTTTGTTTCATTTAAATCAAAGGAGGTTGCTCAAAAGGTCATTGATGAGCTTCACAGCATGGAGTTCAAGGTAATAATAACTTGGTGTGACAATTCCATCACTTGCATGATGCTATTATGTTTTTATTGAAAAATTTCATCATCACTGCAGGGGAAAACCTTAAGATGTTCACTATCTGAAACCAAGAACAGATTATTTGTTGGAAATGTTCCAAAGAGTTGGACAGAGGATGAATTTAGAAATGTTATTGAGGAGATTGGTCCTGGAGTGGAAATCATTGAGTTAATAAAGGTAGACTTTTGAATTGAAAACGGTTGGACCTTTTATTAGTAATGAACTATGGCAATCTTGTACCTAATTAATGCTATTGTATTCTGTTTTTACAGGATCCACAAAATCCATCCCGTAATCGTGGTTTTGCTTTTATATTATATTACAATAACGCATGTGCTGACTATTCAAGGCAGAAAATGTTAAATGCTAATTTTAAACTGGATGGAAATACCCCAACTATCAGCTGGGCTGATCCAAAGGGCACACCTGATCAATCTGCTGCTGCTGCTCAGGTGAATTATTGAAGCAATTGAAGAAGCTGTTTTCATAATTGATATGGTCAAATTCTTATGCAGAAATTCCATGTCTAGTAAAAAGTAATGGCTAAATATATTGGAATTCCTCTTATCTCTAGTTGAATTATAGAGTTGTCTTCTATTTTCAATCCATTATACATTGTTGTTGCAAATTTCAAAAGATTTAGGTTAATAACGATGTTGTATGATAAAAATTTGGGAACCATATTGGTGCAAGTATGGTCTCAGTTACTTGTTATATGCTTAATAATTAGACTTGATTTCATAGTTTGTGATATTTTTTTTCAACTTGCTAGGGCAGTTGATCCTGAATTCTGGTCTTTTTACTGTTTCTTTTATCTGGAACAAATCCTCACATGTAGGAATGGCAGCAGAATGGAGCTCAAATAATTAATTGTTCACTGTTAATGTTGCTGATTTTGAATTAATTGTGCCAAATTTGTGTTATGGACCCTCTTAGTACTCGGTCTGAGTTTATTGAGTTGGTTAACCTGAGACTTTGCATTAAGTTGGTCAGCTTCAATTTTGGCTTACAAGGCATGCAAGATATAGATCTTCATGTTTCTGACTGATTTATTGGTTATTTGTTACCAATCATATTGATCTTTTTGAAATGTTTCTATAGCTACAGTGTTGTTGCATGGTAATAGATTCTAATCATTAGGTTATAGGGGGAAAAAGGATTTTCAGTGCAAAGACTTATGAGTGTTTTAATGATTAGTTATCATTCAATTGGTCACCTTCACTTTTAAGTTTCTTCTGTTTCCGGGTATCTTCACTCTGAAAATCTGATGAAGCTTTTTAAGAAATGGTATTTAGTTTTTCTTCTGGCTTCTGCATTGTCAATTTGGCAGGAATCTCAGTATTTAGTTTTTCTGAACTGCCCTATCTGTCACACCTCACTGGAAATTCTTGAAACTGCATATATGCCTAGAATTCTGGAGGAGAAATTTATAATATTTACTGTTTAGTGAAAATGTTAAACTTCCAGTCCTTGCTGACATTATTTTTCGATGCCAGGTCAAGGCCCTATATGTGAAGAACATTCCTGAGAACACGAGTACTGAGCAATTGAAGGAGCTCTTCCAGCGCCATGGAGAGGTGACAAAAGTTGTTATGCCACCTGGCAAAGCTGGAAAACGAGATTTTGGTTTCATTCACTATGCTGAAAGGTCAAGTGCATTGAAGGCAGTCAAAGATAATGAAAAATACGAAATTGATGGTAATTTCAGAAACTTTGTGAAAACATGGATTAGGGTTAAATTCTGATGCAACCCAAGTTTTTAGATATTGGGAATATAATTTATAAGGAATTATAGAACTTGAAATTTTTTATCAATTTTTATGCATATGATATGTCCCATTATATTTTGCTGTCATAATGTCACTTCAAAGAGTGAGTTATCAGGCAGTATGACTATTTCATGGGTTGGGTAATAGCTATTATTGTTTATTCATATTATGAGAAATTTGTCATTCCTCTTTTGGTTGCATTTTTTCATTATTCCATCACAATGCTTGCCCTCCTGAGGCTAGCTCAGTTATCCTTTTGTCTGTCGATATGAGATGATTTCCGTCAGTGGGAGTATGGGATATAATATTCAAAACTATCAAAATAAAGTAAAGTTGGTACTATTTGCTGACTTTTGCTTTTACATTATGAAATCTTTAAGTAAATGTTTTTGTTTTCGAATTCAAACATTTATGTCATAAACCCTGATTGCAATAATAAGGTAACTCAACCTCACCCCTGAGAAGGGGGGTAAAGGAGGGGTGATTGTCAGCCATATGTTGGTGTCATGAACTAACTACTGTAATCATTGTAGTTTATCCTTTATTTTATTATTGTAATTGACTTGATACTGATGAGCTGAAATAACAGGTCAAGCTTTGGAGGTTGTCCTGGCAAAGCCTCAGACTGATAAAAAATCTGAAGGAGTTTATCCTTATACAGCTGGACTTCATCCAAACCATGTTCCCCATCCTGCATATGGCGGGTATGCCGGAAATCCATATGGCTCTTTAGGTGCTGGGTTTGGTGTTTCTGCCAGTTTTCAGCAGGTATTTTATGGGCTTTCATTTGCATTTCTGACAAGAAGCTGTTCCACTTTCATCAAGATTAATGTCTTGTGCTTCCATCCATATACAGCCAGTTATATATGGAAGGGGTCCAATGCCAGCAGGAATGCATATGGTGCCAATGGTTCTACCAGATGGTCGGATTGGCTATGTTCTGTGAGTTTCTATTTCAGTCTCCGGTGTTTTACCTTGAAGTGAGACAGATTTTTAACCATTGCATCACTTTGGGAATTGTGCAGTCAGCAGCCTGGTGTTCAGATGCCACAACCTCGGCCTAGGAGAGTTGATCGGAGCAATGGTCCAAGTGGGCCTGGGCGAGCTGGAAATAGCGGGGATGATGGCAACCGTAGCAGGAGATACCGCCCCTATTAGCAGTAGAGGTGTAAAGATGCAGCCTAGTTTTTTTCAGAAAATCAAGAGACATTGTAGTTGGACGACTTATGTTGAACAAAATAACAGAGCCATCTTTACCCATCCATTTCTTATTTCCCGCTTCAAAACTTAGATTTTGAAGAGGAAAAAAATGAAAAGAAAAAAAAAAGCAAAAGAGGAGAGAGAACAGAAAATGCTAGGGTTAGGACTGAAATATTTTGTGATTTTGATGGGGTAGGGGTTGATTGACACCAAGTAATTCTGACATATTGATGGTTAATTTATTGGCATTGCCTTGTGGCTCCTAGCAGGAATCAAAAGGTAGCGCGCTTTTGTTTGATAGTTGTACAAGTCACGGTTTCATATGCAGGCATAGTTATTTCCTGTATCATTCTCTCGGTTCCGTGCATTATTTTATATGCTGCATCTTGGTTAATCTTAGGTATTCCATTCTGGAGGTCATTTGCTAATGTGCACACTCCCCAAAAGTACCGTCAATCCATGAGTTGCAGTAAATTTATTTGCTTTGATTAATTTAATTGCTAAAAAGTAATATTTTTATTTTCCAGGGAAAACATGGAAACGAGAAGGGAACCTTGAACTACCTTGAAAGTTATTGAAAGTTGTTCGTTCCCTCTGTTCAAGGTTGCCAACATGAATCATGATTAACAGTGAAACTGAAACTTCTCATTTTACACCGTATGTAAAGATGGAGCAGGAAATTCCCGTCCAGAAATTTGTAACTAACAAGAAGAGAGCATTAATGTATTGGAAAATGGAAATAGAATCTGGCAGTAGGAAGATGGTATGCATTTCACAGATTCCTCAAAACGTTCCAGTGTCAAAATTTCAAAAAATTGGTAAAGAGATTAAATGGATCGCAAATCATTGCTAGCATCGTGCATCAAATCCAGGTAAACCCCTTTGAATAATAATTAATATAATTGAGTTGGAGCAATTACAACCTAGCAAGACAGATTGTGAAAAACAAAAAGCAAAAACATCATATTCATATGTAAATACTTAGCCCACTAATCGATACCTAGTTCTGTGCACAACAAAACAGAATTTCGATGCATAAGACGTTAAGAGGAACGGATATGAAAATGGAAACTAAACTTCTGAGCTTTACCGATTAAATTAGAGGAAATACACTACAAAAAAGAAAGAAAGAAAGATGATCATAGTTTTGTAATTAGAAACCTAAAAATTTGTTCATTTGGTCTGGGAGAGCTCCTGGAGGCGCTTCTCCAACTCGTCTAATCTAGAACCCCACTCGTTCTTTATTAACAGAGGCCTGACATTTTTATAATCCAAGCCGTACTCCTCCCTCTGCCCGCCTGCAGAAAGCGATGGCGATTCCTCCCTCTTTCTGTTCTTTTTATTTCGACTACCACTCGCTCTGTTCTTCTCAGCCGCCGCTCTTTGCATCGCCCAAAGTACATCTAACCCACTCAGCTGATTTCGGCTTTCTCGATCTTGTTCTCTTAGGTGCTGCTGCTTTCGATGGGTGGATGAGCGGTGGCGAGAGGGCTGAGAGTTGGCTGAGACCGCGATGGAGATGGGTCGATTTGAGGGTTTGGAAAATAGAGGAAAGAATGGTGCAGATGGAACTGAGGACACAGCCAACATGATTACTGGATACTGTCAATTTTATTTTTATTTAGATTTTTGTCACTCTCCATATATTTCTACTAGATGTTGGCTGTGGCGCGGTGGGAAATTCTGGTCCTTCTAATATCATTCTTGAATGAAGAAAGTTCAAAAAGTTTCTGTCCACACCCTGATGAAATCAATATATAAATTCTTCTAAATTGAATTTTGAAGCCAGAGGAAAAAACCAAATTGGATTAGGAAGTGGAAAAGAGCAGCAACTCTAATTGACTATAGGCTATGAGCCACTTGAGGCGTGAAGTCAAGTCAGATACCAGACATCATCATCAGAAATTAAATTCAATTAACCAAATTCTTTTTTTCTACTTGCTTATTCTATCTTTGCTCTAAGCCACACAATTATTCGTGCAGTGCCACTCTTGACAATTCATTCCCCCTCCGTCTGCTATCATCTATATCACTTTCATGGGTTGCACTTGGGCTACCAAGCCCGAATTAAATATATATATATATATATATATATATATATATATATAATAACTACCCTATAAAGAGCGAAAATAACGGTATATAATATACATAGAATTGCCCAGATTGATTTACAGAATTTTATCAATAGGATTTAATTATCCTCAAAAAAAATTGAACATTTAAGACTATTTAATAACTCAGCACTTGTTTAATCACATAATTTTTATTTTAAAAAAAAAATCATATTCAACTATAGTTTTTTTTTTGTCTAGACATTTAAAAAAAAATTCTAATCTAACTATTTATCTAACTAAAAGCTATTCAAAAGAAATTGTAATTTGTACCTAATGAGAATTTTATTTGCATTCAAAAAAAATATTATTTTTTATATTTTTTATGCATATAATAATGCAACAATAAATTAAATTAATAATAAAAATTTATCTTTATTTTATTATTTTTATTATTTTAATATTTATTTTCTATCTATTTCTGTTATTTAATAAACATAAAATACACAGAATTAAAATTTTACATTTTATTTAAAATGATTAATAAAAACCACGCATTACGTGGGACTACATATATGCGTGGAGCGGAGCGGGTATTAATACAAAGAACTTTAAGATCCGGATCCATGATGCGATTCAATTTGGACTATAAAGTCTTGTTATAATTCAATGCATGGCACTGAATTGAATTGAGTAACTTAACCTTTGGGAACCTTGACAGGATACCTGTCAATGGAGTCAGCCCAAGGGTTAGCCTTCAATTGATCAGCCTTAGCAACAGACCTGAGGGCTTTCCACACAGCACTGTTGCACTTAAAACCAGACCCGAAAGCAATCTGCCAAACCCTGTCCCCGCCTGAGACACGACCTTTGGCTTCTGAATAAGCCAGTTCATACCAAAGTGAGCTACTCGAAGTATTACCAAACCTATGCAGTGTCATTCTGGATGGCTCCATATGCCAATCGCTGAGCTGCAAATTCTTCTGCAGCTCGTCTAACACAGCTCTACCTCCAGCATGTATGCAGAAATGCTCGAAAGCGAGCTTGAAATCGGGTATATAAGGCTTCACTTTGTCTTTCAAGAGCTTCCTTCTAACAAGCGTGACAAAGAACATAAATTGCTCACTTAGTGGCAGCACAAGAGGACCAAGTGTAGTAATATTGGTCTTCAATGCATCTCCAGCTACCGCCATTAATTCACGAGCTAGTGAGACCCCAACTCTTCCTTTGCCATCCTCTTTTTGGTAAACGCATTGATAATTTTTATCGTCGGCTCCTTTATGGGTTCGAACTGTGTGGACCAATTGGTACTTGGATCGGACCATGTCTCTTGCCTTGTTCGAAAGAAGAACAGCAGCTCCTCCCATGCGGAATATGCAGTTGGGTAGTAGCATTGATTTATCCTTACCAAAATACCAGTTTAGAGTTATGTTCTCTGTGCTTATGATCACTGCGTAGCTGTTGGGGTTGGCTGTTAGAAGATCTTTAGCGAGATCGATAGAGATAAGCCCTGCGCTGCAACCCATTCCTCCAAGATTGTAACTCTTGATGTCTGTTCTAAGCTTGTAATGATTCACTATCATGGAGGAAAGTGATGGAGTTGGATTAAACAAGCTGCAGTTCACAATGAGGATGTCAATATCCCCCGGTTTAACTAAGGTTTTTCCGAAAAGGGAGTCCAGAGCACCGAACATCACCGCCTCCGCCTCCACCCTGGCCTCCGCTATGCACAGATTCGGCGGTCGAGATGTTATCCCTTTAGGTAAGTAAGTTTCATCGCCTAAACCGGAACGGGATGATATCCTCTTCTGGAATTGAACCGTTTCATCGTCAAATGAGCCGCTGTCTTCTGTCATTGTTATGAACGACTCCACTGACATCTTCCGTTCATCTTCCGGCTTGTAACAGGCGAAGTCCACCAGATAAACCGGCCTGGAACGCTTCCCCCAGTAGACTCCGAGAAGGACGAGGAGGAGAGCAGAACCGGCCAATCGGGTGGCGGCGTCGATTTCATGGAGTTGAAGAGATCGGGTTTCCCATAACTCATAAACAAGATGAAGCTGGAGACCAGTGATTTGAAAGAGTGTGGCTATGGACAAAGGGGAAATTACAATAAACATGAGTATAGTAGCAGGATTGCACGAGTAACCATAACCTAACTTAACGTATTTGAGCTTCACAGACTGTAAGAAATCCGGCAAACGTCGATGGATTCTGATGACGGCGGAGGAAGAGTCTTTAAAAGCCATCTCCGCGGTCAATCTCTCCTTATCCATGTCTATACTAGTACTATCCATCAGTGTAAAGCCTTGGATTTTAATTTTTTGGGGTAATTAGGGCGTTTGAAGAATGCAAGATCATTTATAAAGGGAGGACTGAAGAGAGCATAGGTGAACTATATCACCATCAAAACAATAACAATTGCAAAATTGAAAGCAAGCCTTGCAAGACTAAAATCATTGACGGTTGGTAAGATAGATATTAGAGACACAGAGAAAAGAGATTTAAACCATTAAGAATATTGGAGAGCAAGTTTTTAGCACTTCAGTATTAACTGCACGAAAGCTGGAACGAGAGTCTTGAATTTAAGGCGAGTAGTTCCAAGTAAAGGTGTGGATAGCTCAACCACCAAGAGAATTTAACAATATTTTATTTTATTTATTTTTTAGAAAAAGGAAAAACTAGAACTAAAATTCCAACATCTGGGTTTTTGGTAACCCAAAAAAATTAGAAAAGGGACAATGATTAATCTACTGTCGTTAGTTGTTGTTGTGTTTGATGGGGGTAAGTTTCAATACACGGATTGGGCCATGTGAGAATGTGAGGTTGCTTTCAAATAAGATTATAGAGCTGTTGGGGACTTTTATTTAAATAAATGATTTATCGTTTTCAAAATATAAAAATGTAAGATGCATAATGTACCATAGCTGGATACTATTTTCATCAAATTTTCCTTTCATTTCATAATCCATTTCAAACAACCAATTAATTGGCTTAAATTCATATCTAATTATACATTAAATAGAAAAAAATTTAATAAAAAGCAAAGCAGAACAGTCTATGATACAAGATCACTAGTATAACTAGAGATCTTTGAAATATTAATATTTTATTTTTTAATTAGAAATGTTAATTTTTTTAAATAAAGATAAAAATATTTGTATGACAGAAGAATCATCAGTCGTTAAACCAACTATTTCAGTGAACTTCATGTCCTTTCACTTGCACCCCCAGCTACATATTGTGTGTCATATTTTTGTATTCGTTAGTAATACTAATGATTATATGCTTACCCGCATATCAACAGTATAATTGGCGATTATGTAGGATAATATTGTCCTTGTCCATTTGGCAAAAAATATATATTGAAAATTTTTTATTTTTTCTACTTATTTAAGTAAAAAGCCTGAGTGGTTGAGGTTTCTTTTGATATTTTTATTTACATTTCATAATTTATATATTTTTTTATTATATTCTCATACAAAAAGTAATAATCTCTCCCTTCCTTTTTGTCACTTAAGAGAAAATCTAAAATTTCATTTATACAATTGATGAAATTTATTTTTTTATCAATTTTTCCCTTATACTCATTAATTCAAAGTTAATGTTAATGTTATGTAGATTCTAAATTCATTTATTTTAGGTTTAGACTAAATAAGAGTATATACCTTTTTATTTTTATTTTTTTTGTTTTTGTCAACAATTTTGAGTCTTTCAAAACTAAAGATAATTTAGTCTTAATTATTTATTTTTTACTAAATTTAAAATTAATTAATAATTTTTTAATTCTAGTGAAATCAATTAAAGTGAAAGTTAAAATAAAACAGAGGAATTAGCGAAATTGTTGCTGACTTTTTGGTCCATGATGAAGAGAGGGAAATAAGGAAATGGAGGAGAAGAGATAAGGGCAGAATATAAGGGAGGAAAGTAGTGGAGAAGGGCAAATGTAAAAAGAATGGTCTGTGGTCCGCTAACCTAAACGCCATTGCCAGATCAGACAGACAATTCCGGGTGGGTGTTTTTAATCCGCCACCTGGACTTTTTTTTTCAAATGCTTAAATGATTAATTACCTGAAAATTCAAAAGATGACAAAAACAGCGCAATTAAGGCAAAATTTTCTTCAGTTTTTCTTTTTTAATAAGTTAGAGTTCCTTAGTTTCTATTTTGATAGATTAAGGTTACAAAATGGATCTCACCACAAAGCGCAGGAGGAGTAGAGCTTATGAACATTAAAAATTGCTAGTAAGACTAGCGAAACTCTTTATTTTGCTGGCCATCAAATGCTATTAAATATTAATTATATAAATTAAATATTAATTAGTAATTAAATTAATGAAGAATATGGAGTTTCTCTCTTTCTAGTTTTCTTCTTCACAAAATGTTCTGATTGATTTGATGGTGCAAAAGATAGTCTATCTATAATTTGACTTTTTATTTATCTTTCTTACGATAATTGTATTCCTCTCTAATTAAGCAATTATTCTCAGAATTTGATCTTCTATTTTTGAACCTCTCTATGTTAGAATTTGATCTTCTATTTTTGAACCTCTCTATCTCGAGGGTTCATCGACTCCGATTTGGATTAATATTTTATTTTTATTTATGGAATCTTAATTTGACCATATAAAATGGGGATTTCAAATTTATTATTTTCAGGACATTATATTTTAATTTTAACATTAATAGAGAATATTTTAGCACTAGCCAGCGAAACTAACTTGAATTGTACATACTCAAATTAGTTTTTTTTATTTAATAACAATGGTCCACAAATACTCAAATTTGTTTTTAATAACAATAACAATCATCATAAAATTATAACCCCTTTATAGTAAACTGAAAAAAAAACAGAAAAAACATTCACATTATAAACTGAAAAAAAAATAATAAACTAAAAAAATATACAAAGCTTTGTAAACTGAAAATAATATAAAACACAGAAAAAAAAGGTACAAATAATATAAAATAATAAACATACAAGTATTAAAAAATAATAAACTGAAAAGAAAAAACGTACACATTATAAACTGAAAAAACATACACATTTATAAAATAATTAACTGAAAAAAAATAAAACAAACAAACCTAAAGTAACTTCTGTCTTTCAAAATTTGAAGAACTCCTCAAAAAAATTGTCACAATCCTTTTCTCTCTTTCCAGTCTTTTTAAGTTGTTTCTCTCTTTGAATGGCCGGGCATATATTTAAGAGGAGGAAGAAATATAATAAATGGCCGGATATTAATTATTGATCTCTCTATTTGGTGTAGGTGGATGGGGTAAGTGGCTGGGTACTCTTAGCTTTCATCACCACTCATACTAACAAATTTTTAATGTTCAGAAGCTCTACTCCTCCTGCGCTATACCGCATATGCTTGCTCTGCAATTATCGGTATGCAATTGTCGACAAATAGAGTGTCATCTATGCAGTGATTTTTTAATCGCCAATCCTACTAGCGATCTTTTATATTCGATTTTTAACTATTAGTTAAACTATTTTTTTTTTGTTAATAATATTTTAGCACCAATAATGAATAAAAAAATCAGACTTTTTTGTTAATAAACTTTAGCTTTTTATTTATTTTTCTCCACAATTTGTAAATTTGTTTCACTTTCAATTTCCTTCGCTCATTGGAAGGAAGACATATGAATTCGTTCTTGTTTCTCCATTTTTTTCCTTTTCAATAAAAAAAATTACTTTTTGATTCTCAAAATATTTTACTGATTTTCCATAAATGTTATGTTAATTAACTTTATATATTTGAAAAATATAACTATCTTACGATTATGATCAACAATGAAAAACCATCAGTTTTTTGAAATATGAAATCAAAATGTAATCAAATACATAAAATTTTAAAAATAAAAACCAAAATCAATATCAATCACTCAATTAACTGAATTTTTCTAATTGATTTTGGTTTTATTTTTCTAAGCAAGCCAATCTGTAGACAAGTATCATAGCATCAAAATGTATACATCTATAATCTATACGGTATAACTAAATCTACATACATCCAATTATAAATTGGTTAATTTATTTTCACAGTTTACAATATAAATTCGATTATTTTATATACAAGATATACTAAAATAAAGTTTTGAGCACATAGTACGACTACAAAAAAATATAAAACTTTGATAGCAATTATTCCAGTTTTTATTTGGACAGAGAAAAGGTCAGAAAAAGATATCCAATTTCAGATCAATTTATTACTACATGTTTGTATCAGTGAATAAAATGTTTAAACTGCAATAGTTGTGTCAGGATTCGAGCATTCAACAGGATATTTCTCCAATTAAATGAACTGTAGTCTTTAGTGCAATAGCATCATCTGGTTGATTTGGTTCATGAAATCAACTGGAGAGAGGTTAGGGAAGACGAGAACATCATGGAGCCAGTGTCGGAAAAGCAATTCCACCATACCAGACAACTAGAACACCACCACATTTCCTAGCTTCGCAGGATTGCATAATTCTCAGTTGCATAAATGCTATACACTATCTAGCTAAAATAACTACTAGCTAGCAATCAATTGAGAAACGGACCCAACATTAGAAATGTCATAACCTGCAAAAGAAAATTATCGAATCAGCTACATCTGATCTATATTGATGCATGCCCAATAGAGCGTGAAAAGTAAGCGAGAGATTACTTCAATCCTTCTATGGTCCCTTCAGATTTCCAGACTATATCTTTTAATCCGGACGAGAAAGTTTTATAAAACTGCCACAAAAACAGAGAAAAATACCTAGAATTAGTCGACTCTAAGTTAGGCCACTGAAAAATTAAAATTTCCTTGGTCACCCATTTATGAAACTGATGAAATGCGGTATGGAAATTTTTTTAAGAATTCTGCAAAAAAGCACTGTAATTCAGGAATTTTATTATTTGCTTCTTTATTTTCTCAACAGCAAAATGAATCCAAAATGATGATGTTGGCATGCCTTATGAAACTCCAATGTATCGCCGCCAACTTTCCGGAGCTCCACCATGTGCAATGAGGGTGCCACCTCGAACACCTGATGTTCACAAGCAATCAATTATCAACATAACATGGTATCAAACACTTGACATATGTAAGCAGCAGCCAGTAGTGTTCTGATCACCTATCATGACATTGTTTGCCAAAGGATTCAACATATTGGCTAAAATTTTGAAAAGAGAAAAAAAAATCAAGCAAAACGCCAAATATTTAGGATTCGAGGCATTAGTCAGTCAAGCTAAATCAAAACTGTCAAAGTGGAATAGAATCTATTGGACAAAATTTTGAAGAGAATCAGCGCTTCTGAAATCTTGATATAACACAAGTTATCATTATTTGACGGCTTGCAGTATTCCAATATCAAATTTGCAATGGTATAGGCCACATTATCAACTATGAATTTATAACGAGTTAGAGTTTGTTCGGCATTGTGTTAGGGAAAAGTGATTTTGGAGAAAAAAAATTATTTTTAATTTTTTTGAGTTTTAAAAACTGTTTTTGGAGAGAATCAGGTAAATTTATAATTTTCGCAGAAACAATTTTGAGAAAAATAGTTTATAAAATTTTTTTAAAAATTAATCAATTAAATTAAAAAAAATTTAAACCTATTTTTTGGACACCTAACAGCAATCTCAAACACCTCCTTAAACAAATGAATTGTCGTAATTTCAGTAGTTAAGGAGGCCTTTGGACAGCATGTACAAAAATTGCCACCATTGATGAGAACTTGGAACTTTGTCCAATAGAGAAAAAAATTAAAGTTTCAGCAATAAAATGCTTGCACCGCAAAAAAAAAAAAAAAAAAACAAACAGATTCAACCTAATTTTGATATATAAAGATAATAATTTTATGTTTTACTTTTGAGCTTGCATCTTTCAGTTTCTTCTACATTTGATAAAGGCAAATACGAATAGTTCCAACACATCTCAGTCTCATACCATAATGCTTATATGTTCTACCATAACACATCAAACATGAATTGTCTGAGCACTTTTTTTTTTCTATGACTGTATGATTTTGGAAATGGTTCTTCAATCCTTAAAATTCATTTTGTTTTCACTCCATGGGCCTGCTTGGTATACAATGAAATTTATAAAATTTTGTTGAATTCATTTACAAATTCAAAATTTGCATGTTTGGTTTAAGTGAAAATTTATCTGAAATTCTTATGAATCAATTCCATGGAATCGGTTATAAACCAAATTTCATCAAAATTGACAGAATTTTCAAATGTTAAAATTTTCCATGACTTCTGCTCTCTCATTCTCGCTATCTTTCCTCCCCTCTCTCCTCTCTCCATCTCCTCCCCCTCCCTCCCTCCCTCTATCTCCTCTTTCTCTCTTTTGGATATGAGATGCAAAACAATGCTATATATATATATATATATATACACACATACAACTCACTTATTTTTTTTCATTTTATCTTTTTGGGTGGTGCAAATGATTTGCACATTTTGTACAAAATCACACCAAACGAGGAATTCATTTGCAAATCAATTCTATCATAGATATCATTTGTAAATCAAATGAATTCCTCAATGAAATTGAACCAAACAAGGGCTAAAAGAATTTTGTGTCCATCAAGGAATAAGTAATTACCTCTGTAGCAACAGAAAGTCGACCCTTCCTCCCACTTTTGTCACCTTTCAGCTTCATCTGTAATTGTTTGAAATCAATGAAGCCAAACAAATTCAAATGAATATCTCAATTATAAACGCTATCACTTTTGGATAAATAAGTCTGGGCAGGGCATGGAAACTTAAAATAATTACCTTGTAGTTTCGCTTGTCAATATTAAAGCCCAGAGGCTTTGCAGCTTCCTCAATTTTAGACATGATTTCATTTGCCGGGCTATGGGAAGCAAAACGAGTTTCTCGCTTCACAAGACCCTAAAGTGCAGAGATCCAAGGAAAAACATGGAAAGAAAGGGGTAGAGACAAACATCAGCCATCAAGGATAGATTTATCTTGGTTAGAAAAAAAAAAAAGAAACATTTTATCCAGGCTAACAAAATAAGATCGATGAGTTACTATTTATACAGTCATTAGGAAATTCAATCAATGAAAAACGAAAAGCAAACTGCCAAGATGCATATTTTTAAGTAGGAAAAAACAACTAATCAATCCCTAGATGCAATCATGGCACAATCTAGGCCCCTGGAACTATTAAACCAACAATAATGACTACTCTAGAATATTAGTTATACATACCGACTGCTTTGCAAACAGATTTTCAAGGCTAAAGCCCTGGGTTTTTGAAATAAGCTCAAAGGCATTCATCGACACAGGCTTCTCCTTCCTTTCCATTATAAGATTTTCCTGCAACATTAAAAAGCTTCAGCTAGAAAGCACATACCAGGCAACAAGGCCATCCCAAAAAATTCCAAAGAAATAATTTGAGACACTGGGAATTAAAGATTTTGCATGTCTAATTAGAAGATATCATTTTTAAAAGAAAAATAAGAATAATTCTCACCTTTGAGTCATTAAAAGCAGCATCAACATCATCATGATTTACATCTTCATCCTGCTCAAACTGTGGAGGCTTGTATCCTTTCTTGAACCATTCATCTTCTAAAATTTCTGAAATGGTAATTCTCTGCATCAAAGTAATCACTACTTTGGTGAGACACAAATGCCCTAAGTCAAGAATGCATCATTGCATAATTAATATGCGCTTTCTAATGAGGTGCACTCCTGATAACAAGTGCCCAAACCAAAGGCAGCATAACAAGAAAGGATTCAGGAACCCACTGTAAGAGGGTTTGGATCAAGAATGCGCTTTATCAGTTTCTTTGCACCAGATGAGAACCATGATGGACATGAGAAATCCGCACTGCAAATCTGAAATTAATTTGTAGAAAAATATCAGTACACATGGCACTAATAAAATGTGAACACAATTCCTAGTATCACTTACTTTTTTGAACAAAGACATAAGATTGGGTTCATCAAAGGGTAAGTACCCAGCTATAAGTACATATAGAATGACTCCACAGGACCAAATATCACTCGCTGTACCATCATAACCTTTGTCTTTCAGCACCTAGAAAGGACAGCGTCATATGCCAGAACATACATAAGTTGCAAAACTGGAGAATCCTATCTCTATCAAATTAGAGTTGATACCTCAGGGGCTACGTAATTTGGGGTTCCACAGGCAGTATGAAGCAGCCCATCCCCCTAGAATTGGAAACAATTGTTAGTAATGTCTGCCTCCATTGCACATAATGCAGAGATATTTATCTTAATGGCATAGAATTGATAAGAACGGTTTCTATCCCTAAAAAAGAGGTCCTATAAAGCTATGGTTCTCAAGTTTCCTAAAGTCTACAAAATGTTGCTGTGACTTCCGTTACATAAAACCTTAATGATGTGAGCAATCAATTGAAACACTTTCTCCTTATTTATTACATTAAACCACTCAGCAGTAGGCCAATCATTCATTACACTAAACAATGAGTATATATGCATAAATAGTGCTTACCCGTAACTGTTGTGACAATGCACTCAATCCAAAATCTGAAACTTTAAGATAGCCATATGTATCAAGAAGAAGGTTCTCTGGCTGCAAAGAAAGATGCAGGGTAGCATTTCATGATAAATTATAGCCACACCCAGACAAGAACAAAAATCCAAAAAAAAAAAAAAAAAATTCCGTATCCCTGAGAAGTGTCATCTATCCAATGAATCCAGCAAAAAAGATTTACTAAACCTTCAAATCTCTATGGAAAACTCCTCGACTGTGACAGTAATCCACAGCATTAATAAGCTGATGAAAATATCTCCTGGCTTCATCCTCTTTAAGTCTCCCATGCTTTGCCTATAAACATAAGGCCAAAATTTTCTTATGCACCAAAAGTAATTACATGCAACACAAGAAAATTTCCTAAGCTAAAACAACAAATCTCCTTACAATTTTGTCAAAGAGCTCGCCTCCATCAACAAACTCAAGAACAATGTAAATCTTTGTTTTGCTTGCCATAACCTATACATATAGAATAAAAAAAAAAGAGTCAAACGTGTGCATTCAAAATTCAAGCAAAGATCATTCTGACTCTCTAACTTGAGAAGCGCGCGCAAACACACACCCCCACACACACATAAAGCTAGTTGTGAAATAACCAGACTAGATTGCTGGTAACCATTCTGATCTTTATTCCATCTCTGTACTTATATTTGAAAGCCTTAACCACTATACGTTAATAAATATAATCAGGATATAAAATTTCCTCAATCCCGCATTTAATCTACAACATCCGGCTTTCAACTGACCGTTTTACGTCGAAAATAGAATTCAACATTGCACCTCATAGATTTTGATGACATTTGGATGTTTAATCAGCTTCATTGTTGATATTTCTCTTTTTAACTGCCAGAAAAAAAAATCATAATAATAATTTAACAAACAATAATTGATTATTATATGCCGATTATTATAATTAAAAATGAAATCGCCGGTATTCCACTCCCGAAAAATAGAAAAACGATGATGACTACGCGGCGAACCTGTTCGACCATCTTGTGGCGTAGAACTTGGTCACGGTCGAGGATTTTAATGGCGAAGGTATCGCCAGTTTCGACATTTTTGGCGAACTTAACTTTAGCAAAGGTGCCCTCTCCTAAGGTCCTCCCTAATTCGTACTTGCCTACTCGCGTCCGCGTTGCAGGGACTTTCGTGGTCATTCTTTCCATGCCGTCCTATTACTGCAAGAGGACGATGTCTATAACGGCAATGTGGTGTTACCGGTATAAAAGGCGCCGGTGCGTGTATGCGGATACAAGTTGCGAAGATTTTCCTTTGGATTGCGAAGCCGAGAGAGAGAGAGAGAGACGAAACTAGGAAGGAGTTGATTTTGAGGTGAGGAGAGGAGAGGAGAAGGGAAGGATGTGGTCCATGTGGAGTCCACAGGATAATAATGCGGGTCCCAACCGCTTCTATTAGCTGGTCTCCGTGTTTCCGTGTCTGCTTTTTTTTAGGATATTTATTAAATTTTTATAATCAACAATTCCATTCACCCAACAAATTTACATTATTCGCCCTTCATCAAGAAGCCAATAATTTTTTTTCTAATTTATTTTTTCACTGTTAAATTATATAACCTCTACACATTCAAAAAATACTTACTAACCAAAATATTTTTTTGTCATAAAAAAATGAATATATTATCTTTCAATGAAAAATTATATTTTATAATTTCAAAACTATACTAAGTTTTTTAATTCCCAGAATATCAAAATGAATGAAAAAAATGTGAGAATGAACATGAAAAATTTTGTGGGTAGAATATGTATTTTTCTTACCTTATTTACGAAGTAGTTATTAGTTTTATTGTTTTAGCTTTATAGTGTTTAATTAACAATTGTCATACTTTCTGATGAATTAAAATTATTTTTTGAGTTGATAATTGACAAATGATATTATGAATGAAAAATAAATAAATTGTTGTATTTTTCTCTCCCTAATTTCTTAAAGGTTTTATAGTATAGTATTCTAATATCAATTTTGGAAAGTAAAACACGAATATAAAAAAATTGAATATTAAATTTGAGAAATAATTTTCTTTGCAAGTAGTAAAGCTTAACTTTCCTTTTTCCATTTTTTTTTTCTGGTAAAGCTAATTTTGAGAAAATCCAATTTAGATAATAATGGGTCGTCTTTCTTTATTAAGTAAAAATAGTGAAAACAAGCTCAATTAATTAACAAAAGGGAAAAAAAATCTAGCCAATAGACTGTTTTTGTTTGTAAGCAAAAATAATAGAAAGAAGCTATTAGCAAAATAATTGATTAAGATGAAGAAAGCACAGTTTGGTCATTACATGCAGAAAGATAAGTAGTGGAGGAGAGAATCAGAAAGTTAATATTCGCAGCGGATATTCATCATAAAAAACTGACGTGGACTTATCAATAATTCATTTTGAACATACATACGCTGTATAATAATTGAGAACGTCCAAAAATAGTTTTATTAAAAAAAAAAAAAAGTTGACTTAGCTGTGACTGGCATAAGGATCTACATGTATTTAAATACTTTTTTTTTCCTTTCTTCCAATTAAGTAATTAAAATTTAAGAAAATAATTTTTATATTAAATATATATCAATCTTTGTTTACATTGGCGGTAGGGTATTTGTTTGAATCTCAAATTAATCACATATTGATCTATAAAAAAAAATTATTTATTTTAAATAAATATAAATGTAAATGGTAAAAATATTGTTCATAGATAATACGATAGGTAATTTGAAATTATATTATAATCTAATTTGATAATAAAATAATATAATTTAAACGGTAAAATAGTTTATTTAAAAAAATAGATTATAATTTCTAAAATAAAAAGTTAATATAAATTATTTTTTTATAATATAATAAATTATAATATAATTTATTTAATATGTACATAATAATAATATATGATTATTTATATTGGTATCAGATATTAAACATAATTTGTATTAATATACATATATATTATATAAATTATATTCTTTAATATACATATATATTATATAATTTGTTTGTATTATTTATTCAAATATTTTTATTAATATAAATATATTATTTTATGTCATTTTATTTTTTTAATTATTTTTTTCAGTTAATTTTATTAAATATTTTTAATTGAATTAGTTAAATTAGCTACTAAATTTTCACTTTAAAATTAAATTAAAGGCCAGTTTTACTAACAGAGCCAATATAATTCCTTAGATTCAATAGTAATACACATAATAAGATAAATAAAAATTAGTTGTGAATAATCAGTTAGAATTTATGATATGAAGAGGATATATGTGCATGATGAAGATGAGGATGAGGTGTGGGGAGGTTTGTCTTTGTCCACATATTAATAATTAGTGGGAGTCGTTTTGAAGAGGGAAGAATATTTGGTGGGTATAGGACCACTGCAGGTAATGGTGTAACCTATTCGATAGGCACCGATGTTATCAACACCATCAAAGCATTCAACGTTCAACGATAAGGAAGAGCCTCGCAGCGTTATTCATCTGATCCCCTTTTTATTAAGATGAAACAGTGGATTTAACATGTGAATTAAAATTCATATTAATTTTACTCATTTTTTCAAAACAAAAATGGTAAATAAACTAAAAAATTGAGAATTAGAACAAGGAAATATTGTCTCTAATTCGATTAATAATAATAACAGATAACCATATCAAAGATAAAAGATTATGATGATCCTCTGCTGAAATACAGAATTAGATAGGCCGATTGGGGCATAAATCACCGATGGAGTCATTACACAGCCCAGTAGATTGGGTAATTTGTTTGGAAGGGTAGCCTGGAATTACAGGCTACGTCCCTTCAGCCCAAACTCAGTTATGCTAAATAATGGACCCAATGGCATCTCAGCTACAGTTTTTAAGGTATGGGCTTTGGGCTAATTCACAAACACAAACCATTTTAAGTTTTAATTCTTCATATTATCCCTTAAATAACACAAGGCATCCCCATATAGAACTGGCCAAATTTCCACCTCTGCCAGGACTGCAAGCAAAATAAAATTTTCAATTACAATAACAATCAAATATTTTTTAAAAAAAGTTAAAAATAAATATTATTTTTCATAGTCTTATATGATTAGACAAATCCATGCAACAACTATAGGAATATGTTTTTCCTAGGTGCACCATTCATAAAGCATTCGAGTTGCCAATAGTATATGATATTCGCAATTTGTTATCTTTGATAATCAAATTGATCGATGGCAATATTTAAATTTTGATATGTCTCACTTTTGATTCTTTTAAAAATATGGAACAAAAATAAAATCAAACAAATCACGTTCAAATTAGCAAAAAAAAAATTATTTCATTTTTATTTTACTAGTTTTAACAAATTTCTTTGTTGATAATAAAAGAAAGTTCTTCAGACTTATTTGATTTCATTTGTTAAAATTACGAGAAATGTTAAGTTTTTCTAATTATATTATGACTTAGGAGTTAGGAGAGAAGAACATGGATTATTAGACTAAAGTTGACATCCACATCAACTAGAAATCCAACAATAAGCACATTGGATTTGATTTTGAGATTTTTCTAATATATAAGAGGACGGTATATATATATATATATAAAGGAACAACTTGAAATTTAATTTAATGTAATTTTTATTTCAGGTTTTAACTATTTAAAATAAATCTGTATTTTTATCTTTTACTGTTTTCAATTATGATTCACAAAAAAATGTAATTTTAATAAATTAAAAGTTTTTTATAATTTCAAGGGATTAAAGTTCATATATATGATTTTAAATGTCAAAAACTAAAATAAATTAAAATATTGAAATTGCTATAATTAAATTTTAAAACTAGTGTGTAAGGTTAATGATAATTAAAATTTTAAAATAAAAAATTTCTATTATTAAAGAAAAAAATAAAGCCACATACGATGTCAAAACCTAATTTACTATTAGAAATAGAAAGAAACAAAAACAAAAATATGAAAATTCTTATATATATTGGATTTGTAAAGAAAGTTATAGAATAATATAATTATAATTTATGTAAATTATAAATTGTAATTGACTTAATTTATAAATTATTATATGAGGTAATTCTCGCCCTTAAAAATAAAAGGCAGCATCTGCCCACCCTTATGTAAATTGATTCCCTATCTATGACGATCATACTGACATCCTCCCCCACCTATGATCTAATTTAAATTTTGCACCAGGCATTTTCTTTTCTATTTTAGATTTTTTTTAAGCATGAGCACATTATATTTCCTCGAAACAAACAACCTACCTGTCAAAAACAACTAGTAGAAACCTTAATTGAAAAACAAAGAAAAAAAAAAAGAACATCAACGTCAATCACTAGAGTTAAAGCCTTGGACGTAATTATTTTCTACTTTTTATATGTATAACTATTAACAAATACCAGCTTTGATAAAAAGTCACGCCTGATGGTTAGTTAAATAAGTCTTTTCTTTGTTGATTAGCACAAATTCACGAATTAAGTCCTGTCTCTTCTCCACCGTAACTCTCTCTCTTTCTCTCTCACTCTCTCCCTCGCAATTTTTATGCACCCACACCTTTTGCTGTAATCCATCCATCTCTCCATCTCTATACGTACAGTTCTATTCTTAACCTTTATTTTCACAAATTCACGAGCCAAGTCTTCGCCTTTTCTCCACCATAACTCTCTCACTCTCTTCCTCGGAATTTTTATGCACCCACACCTTTGTTGCAATCCATCGATCTCTTCATCTCTAAAGGTACAGTTCTGTTCTTAACCTTTACATGTTGAGTTTATAATTTCGTACATAAGTGATGGTTTATTCTTTTTGTTTATAGATTCTTGAAATTAAGTTTTAGGAGTCGACCGGGGATTCAAGATTTGGTTATGGTTGATGGGAACATACAAGGAAGATGAATACGCGATTGATAAAGAACGACCGGAGAAGAGCTTCAAGACTTTCATAACTTGTATTTGGTCATTCTTGGTGAGCATGGCTGGTGGATTAATATTGGGTTACTGGGAATATAAGTATCATCTTACCAGTAGTCAGCTATGGATGGTGCCTTTGGGTCTCATTCTCTTTATTACGCCTGTAATTGTTTGGTTTTCTCTCATAGTCTCTGAAATCTGTAATTCCATGGAAGAAGAAGAAGAAGATGGAGCAGTTGGTGATGACGCAGATAGACGCTTGAAAGTTTGAGAAAAATTGCAGTTTAATTAATTAACTATTTGGGTGTTCTTCAGTCCTCAATATTGTTTGACTCTTACTATGTGTCATGGCACCTCCCTTTTATTAGGGTTTTCATGTGACAATGGTGCATATCTTTATATATATATATATATAAATAAATAAAAAATAAAAGTTTTAAAGCTCAAACTTAAGCAAATATTATTTAATATTTGTGTTTGTGATTTAGATACTTGGTAGGAGCATGAGGAGGGACTTTGGATAAATGAGAATAAATTTGTTGCCATCATCTATTATTCAATTATTCTTGTTAAACCATGATTGAAGTTTGAAAAAATGATAATAAAAGACGAATGTGAGGCATGATGTATGGTAGGCTTCAACTTGTGCAATCATAAATGGTGATAATAGCAACTGATTATATATATATATATGTGCCTTCCCCAGTTTGTATTTTTGTTATAGTTTAATTACACATGAAGTTTATGTCCTAATCCAAATGGTCTACAGAAGGTTTACCTACTACTGCCATAGACTTTCAATTTTTTTTTTAGATGGGGTGCTAATAGACATTGAATATTAAATAAAGCTAACGTGGAGACTAGATATAGAGAGAATCCAAGGTAGGCATACTAAATGAAGAATCTGAATCATGATTTACTTTAAATGTGTGTATATATAAATATATAAAAGAAGGTTCGTTTCCTTTAGAGTCGAAAATTTGTTCGTCTGCATCTTTGAATTCTTTTTATTTTTCCTTTTTCCCAACTTTTCGTTTATTCTCTCTCTCTTTCTCTCTGTGTTCATTAAGTTATTAAATAATCCCTTCCGCTCCCTTTTTTTATTATCAATTTCTCATTGTATTCTGGATTGATTTGATTTGATTAAACTTTCTCAAATCCAACCCTTCAGCTACATCCAACAAATTCCAGCCTAAACAAGGCATTGCTATTGTAATTGCCCAACCAATACTTTGTATTTCTCGCAGCAAAGCAATTTCATTTTAAGATCTCCTTGTTAATTAACCTAGCTAATTACAGGAATTATATTTAAATATTATATCAGTACCAATATAAAAATATGTAATACAAAGATTTGATATTTTAACTATAGAAAAATTATAAGTAATATTCATATTGTGATTCAGATTTTTCTTGTATGTGAAAATAACATTTCTCTTACAAACATACAAGATATATCATTATATACATAATTAGCTATTCACCACTAAGGAAAAAGACATAGCGACACATTTTAGCATCTATGAATATTTAACAACACATCATTAAAATTGTACAGTCAAGGCGTCTTCTAATTTGATGATACATTTTGCGACGGTGTCTACACATTATATCCGAGCGTCAAATATTTAAATACATTTTATATTTACAGTTTTTCAAATATAGCAACTTGTATTAATTTTCTAAGCATCTCACATTTGGCTACTCCTTTCCTATAGGCGTCACAATTTTATTGGCATACAAGTTATAAGTGTCACTAATGTTTTTTTTTTTAATTAATCCATGAGAGTGTGAATGAGTTGATACAAGATTTTTTCAGTTTAATCAAAAATATCGAATTTGAATTTTAGGTATGCAACTATTTTAAATACTCTTGAAATAGTATTTCGCTGCTCATGAGGATCATATCCAGTGCATTCTAAATTAGTTGGAATAATTTCAGATATAAAAAAAAGTATTTAATTTTTAACAATGGCACTGCTCTATCTTTTTAGCACTAGTGCTTCTCTCTTCCCAAAATTAATATTTTATTTTGTATACCAATAAGTTTCGCTTAATGGAATTGGTCTGGTAACCATAACTATGAGTGTGAGATTTGGAATTCGAATCTTCAGTCAAACTTTTCGTAACAAAATATAAATATCTAATTTTTTATATTAAAATGCCTTTACTTCATTGGAAAAATAGATAAATAAACACTACCATTAACACTACAAGGAAAATATTCATTAATCATGAAAAATTAATGAGGGTAAGAAAAATCTCTCACTAAATGTGTAGTTTAGATAACTTATGAGGGTAAAAAATTTCTTAACTAAAACCTTAACTTTTAGTGACAAAATTTTAATTTTATACCAGTTAAACACTCACACCCTCATTATTGATCTCAAATAGTTAGCGGGAACTGTCATGTCCATCAATTAGGCCACGGTCGATACTAGTGTTTTGCTATAGGACACGCCAGATCGATCGAAAATCGTGTGTGTGCACAATCGGAATTGAGCCGATATGACCGAAGTCTAAATTGGGACCGAGAATAAGTGAAAAATTTTAGTTTAAATATGTAATGCTGAAATTTTTACGAAAATCGATAAAAATGACATTCAGCTGTAAAATACGCAATTTTCGCACTGTTAGCGAATCACGAACGGAGTGCACCATGATATAAAAAATATTAATGCCGACTTCCAGGTACAATTTGATATCAAAGCTCAGATGTTTAAAGTACCAAATTAAGGAGATTGAATGTAAAAATACCTAGAAAAATATGATTTTTACTCAGATACTTTGATTTCAAAACTGAACATACAGGAATGTCGAGAAAATTTATTTGTGAACAATGGTATATTTAATTGTTGAAAATTTATTTATTTTGGGCTTAGAATTGATGAATTTAAGAATTTGTGGGGAAAATGAATAATAATAATAATAATTTAAAAAAAAGAAATCAATTTTCGGCCATAAGGCCATTAAAAGAAGAGATAGAAGATTGATGGGAAATCCCTCAATCACATCATCTCCATAAGTCATAATTAGCATAAATTAAAGAGTTAACTAAGCAATTGTTTGTTTTGAACAAATTTTGCTAAACATGGTCAACCATGGTTAGCATGAAACTCATTCCATTCATTTCTAACCATTCTAGAGAATTCTTTAATTTCTTTTCTTTTCTTCTCTCAAAACCGTGTACCATTTTTTCTCCCATTTCTCTTTTTCTTCCTTCTCCCATCTTTTATCTTCTTCTCCAACTGAAACCCTCTTTCTTCTCCTCTTCATTTTGTTATCAACTTCTCACAATTTAATATAAACTCAAGTCTTGAAGAAAGGAAAAAAATTATGGAGAGATCAAAAGAGGCCAAGACCTATTAATGAAGAAAAAAAAATTTTGGATCGGTCAAAGTTTAGAAATAATGTTTGAGTCTTGCATGTTGGGTTTGAAGTGAAGAGAAGACCAAAGAAGCAAATGAGACCACGGGTTGGAAGAGTTCTAGGTGAAAATTTTTATTTTCCTTATTTGTTGATTATTTTTCTTTGTAACTGAAAGCATCGGACTCTCTATTTATCATTTTCTTGTATTTTCTTTTGGATTCTATCATTTTCATATTCTATGGTAAAATTTGTGGGTTGTTCTATTGTTTGACCGTGAGTTATAGGTGAGAAACTTTTGTTTATCATCATAATATTCCATTTTAAGCTAAGGAAATCCATGTTTAAGAAAAATTTTGCATGTTATGGGAGGAAATCATATAATGGATGAAGGAAATTTTGTGGATATGAATTTGGATTTGTGAAAGTTTTAGCTTGATTTGACCGAGAGCCATAAAGATGGATGAATTTAATTAATTTGTGGTTAATTAAGGCAAGATTAATGAATGAACTTAAGTTAAAAAAATTAATTAAGTGATTAATGATGGAAAAAAGGTAAACTTGAATGAAATTGAATGATAACCGAAAATGGAAATGAATGATTAAAATTAATGAAGTTAATTAGTGTAATGAAGTTAAAGACAATTTAAAGAACATATAATTAGTAAAACATGCAAACTTAAATTAGTAGTAAGTTAGGCCGAAATGGGAGGTAGATGGACCTTGAATTGGTATTAAAATCTTATTAGATAATTAAATTAATCACTTAGTTAAGTGAAAATTTAATTAAATTAAGGTAATAAATAAATTAAGTAAGTTAAATAACTAGTAAAATAAAAGTAATTATAATGATAATTGGATTAAATAGATTCAATAGAATAAAGTTTGGAAACTAAATAAGTTAAATTTTAGAAATGAATAGATTTTCGCTATTTGAAAAAGTGTTATACTTCTAAATATTTAACAGTTAAATATAATTTTATCAGACGCACATTTGACATAAACGTCAGTGTCGAGCAAAGAAAAAGAACATGCAGACGCGACAATACAATAAATTAGGTTTGCACAATTATTTATAATATTGACCATCAATAAATGAATTTGATTTTTATGTGATATATGAAATGAAAATAAATGAGTTTGAGAATAGTTTTGTGTAATATATACACGTAAGTTTTAATTATTTATTTTATGAAAGTCAATATATTTTGGTCCACGTATTAGTCTAAACTTGGCTAAATAATTTGTTGGTATACCAATAGGGTAGAAACTTTATGACCTGTGGTTATCTTCATCATGATAGGTATTGATTGATCATGTGATTATCTTGAATCAGATTTTGGGTTATGATTTAGCCCTGGTCTTGTGGTTATCTTGGACCAAATACGCTATATATATATATATATATATATATATATATATTTATCGATCCAATGGTTATATTGGATCGAAACTGATCATGTGGTTATTTTGGATAAGCTATGAGGTTATGATTTAACTTTGGTCCTGTGAATTTATTGGAACTTGACTTTTTCGTCTATTAACGGTACCCCTTGTTTCTCTAGGATTGAGTTTATGGAGTTTTAATATATGAATTTGATAAATGTTTTTATTTAATAAATGAATATAGTGTTACGTTTTAAGTATATGCTTATAATTTCGCACATGAATGAATTTATATTCCAAAAAGTTTCGCTATTACATTCATTTACCGGAAAATATTTATGTCAGATTATTTATATAAACGTAAATGTTAATAAAGATATTGTTTTACGCACACAAAAAAAATTCAATGATTTTCAGTTATATATATATATTTCTTTAAAATGATAATTATTATGAGTTTTTACACCACTGACTTAAAATTCAGCGCGAAAAGTTTATTTTTCCTCTCGCTTAAGTATCAGGATAAGATTAAAAGCGGTAAGTTATCTGAGGGTGTCGTCAGTCCAGTGAGTCCCACACATGGAACAGAACAACAGTGACAGCCACCCGGACAAGATTGATTTCTTTTTATAACCGCTTATATATGCATATAAATAGTCTATAAATATTTATGACCAGTTGTGGTCATATGGATTATATGTATAAAAATAAATATGTAAATTAAAATTTTCTCTATATATATATGAGATGTGAATATATTGTATTATACATGATATTGTGAGTAGAGATGAATATATGAATATAATGATATAATAATTTATATAAACTGATATGTTCATTTATACATGATTTTATGTGTATGTATATATGTATCATGAATTATACATATATACTGAGTTATATGTACAGATGCACTTGATACAAAAAATGCATGTGAATATATATGTGTATCATGATTGATACATATATATGAATATATGTACAAATATATATACAGTTTTGTCTATCTAGACAGTGGATAATATCACCTTACTTGACTTTGTAGTAAAATGGTAAATGGGTGTTACATGAACTTTTCCAAGCAAAGAATGTTTAACTTTTCTAGTAAAAAAAGAAAAAAGAAAAACTCTCTCAATCACTCAAAAAACACTATTCCTATGTTAGACTTAAACCTAACATTTCTCCTCGGTCGCAACTAGTAATGTGTAAAACTGAATTGAAATTGAACCGAATTAAACTGATTTCAATCTATTCGGTTTGGTTATTTAGAAAATTTTCAGTTTATTTTGGTTCAGTTGAAAATATTTAAAAACCGATTAGACCGAACTGACTGAATTTCTTATTATATATATATTTATTAATTTTATAGTAATTAATTATAATTTTTAAATAAAAAATTTATAGTTTATAATAATTAATTTTGATATATGATAGTTGATAAAATCATGAACTATGACAATTTATTTAAATTTGTATAAACTAAATTTAATTCATAGTAATTAATAAATTTATGATAATTTTTATACTAATTTATAAAGTTTTGATTTTAGTTATGGTAATTTATAAGATTATGTTAATTGATTTTAATTTATGTTAATTGATAAAGTTATTATGATTGATTTTAATTTTTATAATTGATAAATATGGTAATAATTATAGTTTATGTAATTAATGAATTAATTTACTAAAACGATTAAACTGAATCAAATTTTTTTGATTAGATTAGATTCGGTTCTAAATATATTTTGGTTTGATTTTACTATAAATGAATCAATTTATTTAAATTCAGTTTGGTTTTTAACCAAACCAAACCGATGCTCACCCCTGGTCGCAGCAGCAGCTCACATCCACTTTTATTTTCCCTTCACCGGGATGTTGCCAGCTTTCCATGTAATTTTATTTTCTCTTTTTGCTTCATTTTTTTAATCGGTTTTGTTTCAGTGATCAAACTCTCATTTTCTTTGATTTGTTTGGATATTTGTTCTCAACAAAAAATCAAGTTTTCATTTTCTTAATATCTGGAGTGCCTATCAGAAATTGATCATTTGTAAGAGAGGGTTTCTTTGTGGCACTCGATAGCTATCGGAAATCCCCTGTAGCTAAGCTTGTTGGCTAAAAGCAATTCCTAATTTCTTCTATTTTAGAACAACTCTGATTTTATATGGTTGATGAATTTTGAAACTCTTGAGCTACTATATTTCGTACCAATTATTTAGTATACAGATTCAAGGTTCTATTTTTTTTAGGTTCAATTAGAAAAGATATGCATTTCAAAACAAGAAATTCCTGCTTTCGTATCCTTTTTATTCTATGTTTTATTTGCTTTAGTCTTTAGGTTTGCTTTTCATTACATTGTGCTTTGATTGTTGTGGTGGTTTCCCTACCTTGAGGAGCTGTGTTTGTAAAGTATTGACATTTATCTATTTACTAAGACATGTACAAACTATAACTAAAAGTTCGTGAGTTGGAATATATTACTGATACCACTTATTTGAGCTTCTCTTATATTATAATATAATTTCAAATGGAACTGTGAAATTTGTATCCAAAGGATTAACCACACGGTCTTTAATTAGGTGGAAGTCTGACCTCTTAGAAAGTAGATTTATTTGTTGGACTAGCTCTATTCGAGAATGTCATTTTATGGATGTAGCAATGCGGCATGTTGGGAAGTTGCAGAAGGCTGTTGATTGATTCTATACTCAGGTACACAATTATTTATACAGTTGGTACTTTATGTTATATTCAGGAGTAGAAAAAACCATTATTTTTAGTTGGAAATAATCATAGATGCTATTTGATAATGATTTTGTCCTTTTTTCTGGGGATGAATATAAACTATGTTCTTAGTTTACTTGCTAATAAAACAACAGACAACTTGTTTTCATATAGACGTGTTAGCATAATTTGCTTCAAAATTAGGGGTAATTTTTTGTACTTGCAAATTAATGCTTGACAGGTGTATCTCTACCGCAAATTCACAGGGATCATAGTAAAAGGTGATCTTGATTTGTTTGTTTACATGTGCTTTCCTAGAGAAAAATGGAACTGGTATAGTTGAGTATAAAATCATGCTATAAGTATCTTGCAAATGAAAGTAAATTCTTAGTTGCAAACAAATTCAACTCTCACTTCCATCATCTTTAATAAGCTTTTTATCCATTGAGTCTGCTGTTCAAAAAAACAAACAGAAAAGAGAACTTGATGGAGTTATCTCGATATACAACAATGGCGTACAGTTCGTCTCTCCATCCTTTCTCCTCTATCAATTTTTTTTGTCATTGATCTGTTCTATTTTTTTTTTACCATGGAATTAAAGAATATGTAATACTTGAGAAAAAAACTGATAAGTGAATAGGATTTTATTTGAATTTTGGGTACAAATATTTATTTAAGGTCATCTCAATTGTTTTGGTGATGGGTTCATTTGGTTCAAGAGTAGGAGAATACAAAAATGTTAGAAAAAAAACTTTACACTACCCAGCAATAAATTGTCGTAGACACAGTGCAGTTTTGACAAAACTTGGTAGGGTTGGCGATGGAAAAACATCAAATAAAAAGGCTTTCCAATCAACAATTGCCAATCTAAGCAATTATGCATTAGGTGGTGGAGGACAACTTGTCATACCATCAGGAAAATGGTTAACTGGCAATTTCAACCTCATTAGTCATTTTATTCTTTTTCTCCACAAGAATGCTTTTCTTCTTACATCTGAGGTATAATGAGTAGAATATGTGATTTTCATTTAATTTTTTTTCCTATTTACCAAACATAGTGTTGATCTCATAAATGAACAGGATGAGGCAGAATTGCCTATTCTCCCTCCATTTCCTTTTTATGGGAGAGTAAGGGATGCCCCTGGTGGAAGGTTTAGTAGTCCTATATTTTCTTTATTTTTGGTTTTCCTTTCTTTTCTTACTGTTTAAATTTCTCATTTGCTCATGTGTTCTAATGTCATGGGCTATGATTTCATATTTTCTTATATCCTAATAAAAGAAACAATTTTCCCTCAATGAATTTATTATGATTTTCTTGGTATTAGAGGTGCGTGTTAAGAGGATTAAAGGTGACGAGAGTGGGCACAGGAGGACAATGCTTAGATTATCGGTCTTATGTTGAAAAATGTGTAAGTAATCGTGTCACAGTTTGAGTTATCAATTCACATTGTAGGTATGTTTGATGAGCTGAATTTGGTATTTCTCAATTCAGATTGCACCAAAGCTTTTTTCAAAACTAAAGTTATTGGAAGGCTGTTGAAGCATCCTTTTCTTTCTGTTTGTACTCTTTGTAACATCTGCAAATTTTGTCACATGCTTAGTAGGTCGCTTGAAGCATCATCCCTTCTTTATTCATTTTGAAACTTGACTTTTTTTTGAATTAGAATAAAATAAGATATTTTGCATTGGTGGCAGTTGTTGAAATGTGGCAATCCCACATCGGAAAGAGAGCATTTTTCCACCATACCATTAGCCTATAAAATGACTTTATCCCTCTCTTAACAATTCATCCCAAAAACCACCAATCTCTCTACTTCTAAGATTGGTTGTATTTTTCCTCTCTCTCTTGTAATATTTCACTTTGTAATATTTCTTTGAAATAGTGAAATATTATTTTAGTAGTGTCCGAGGACGTATGCATAATTGGCCGAACCTCGTTAAATTCTGGTGTTCTTTTTATTTCTATTTAATAGCTATTGTCGGGTCTTTTATTTTGTGATATATTGTGCTTTAAATTATCTTAGAAAAATTCTGTCACTAAGACTCAAGAGTCTAAGGAAGTTGGTTTTTAAAGAAGACCATTTGTGACTCCACCAACTACCTGGAAATTTTTCTTTGTCTTAATTTTTGGCACAATTATTCATTTTGGTGGAAACTAACCCGATTTCCACAACAATTGGTATCAGAGCCAAGGTTACTGAGTTATATGCTCTGTGGTTGCGGCGTAAGCTGATCTTCCACATCATAAAGGTTTCCTTGGATTCTTGGGTATTCCGCATTTGAAAGCTATTAAATAGTCTTAAAAAGGAAATGGCAAGAGACGGACAAAAATCCACAATGGACACAACAACTTCTACTTCATCAATTTTGGCGAGAACTGTTGTGGCAAAT
The DNA here is from genome assembly GCA_023653625.1 of Triadica sebifera. Classification (NCBI taxonomy): domain Eukaryota; kingdom Viridiplantae; phylum Streptophyta; class Magnoliopsida; order Malpighiales; family Euphorbiaceae; genus Triadica; species Triadica sebifera. The sequence continues at coordinate 30,197,967 of CM042900.1, forward strand.
ACGAGAATTGCAGTGGAGATTTTTGATGGTACATGCCATTTCGGCATGTGGCAAGGTGAAGTTCTAGACGCCTTATTTCAGCAAGCCTTAGACATTGCCATTGAAGGAGAAAAGCCAGAAGGTGCAGACGATAAGGAATGGAAGACAATCAATCGTTTGACATGTGGTACAATTCGATCGTGTCTGTCCAGAGAGCAGAAGTATGCCTTTTGTAAAGAAACTTCTGCAAGTAGATTGTGGAAGGTACTGGAGGAAAAGTTCTTGAAAAAAAGCAGTCAAAATAAGCTTTATATGAAGAAAAGACTGTTCAGATTCACATATGTTCCTGGTACCACGATGAATGATCACATCGCCAATTTCAATCAACTTGTAGCAGATCTGATGAACTTGGATGTGACATTTGAAGATAAAGATTTGACCCTAATGTTGTTGGGATCCCTTCCTGAGGAGTTTGAGTTTCTAGAAACTACTCTACTCCATGGGAAAGTTGAGGTGTCTCTTAGTGAGGTATGTGCTGCACTATACAGCTATGAATTGAGGAGAAAAGACAAGAAGGATAGCACCAGTGGAGCAGCAGAAGCTTTGATAGTAAGAGGTCGTTCGAAAAATAAGAACAAGGGAAAGAAAGACAGATCAAAGTCCAGAGTGGACAAAGATGAATGTGCCTTTTGTCAAGAAAAGTGACACTGGAAGAAAGATTGTCCTAAGTTGAGAAGCAAATCTGGCAATGGCAAGGCTGTTGCAGATTCAAATGTAGCTGAATGTGATGATTCAGATTTTTCATTAGCATTGATGCCATCCATAAGCAGTTCGACTGCTTGGATCCTGGATTCAGGCTGTAGCCACCATATGTGTCCCAATCGGGAATGGTTTTTCGATTTTAAAGAAATTGAAGGTGGAGTTGTCTATACAGCAAATGACAACTCTTGCAAAACAACTGGAATTGGTTCAATCCAGTTGAGGAATCGTGATGGATCAATCAGAACTCTAACAGACATAGGATATGTGCCCAGTCTGACGAAAAACCTCATTTCTATAGGAATCCTTGGGAGAAAGGGTTTCACTATAATCATTAAAAATGAAGCAATGAAGGTTATATCTGGAGCACTTGTGGTGATGAAAGGAGTTTAAAGGAGCAACAACTTGTATTACTATGAAGGCAATACAGTTGTTGGAACAACAGCAGCAGTTTCTAGTGATGACCATGAGCTAGAAATAACCAGATTGTGGCATATGCGCTTAGGGCATGCAGGCGAAAAATCCTTGAAACTTCTGGCGAATCAAGGATTATTGCAAGGAGTGTGAACCTGCAAATTAGACTTCTGTGAGCATTGCATCAAAGGGAAGCAGACGAGAGTGAAGTTTGACACTGCAATCCATGATACCAAGGGTATTCTGGATTATGTTCACTCAGATGTATGGGGTCCTTCCAAAACTGCTTCAATTGGAGGTAAACACTACTATGTTACCTTTGTTGATGATTGTTCAAGAAGAGTATGGGTGTATACAATGAAGACAAAGGATGAAGTGTTGGAAATTTTTCTCATCTGGAAGAAGATGGTAGAAACTCAGACGGGCAGAAAGATCAAGTGTCTTCGAACAGACAATGGCGGAGAGTACACAAGTGATCCCTTCATGAAAGTTTGCAGAAATGAAGGAATTGTTCGATATTTCACTGTCAGAAATACACCACAACAGAATGGGGTGGCTGAACGCATGAACCGAACTCTACTGGAGAAAGTTCGGTGTATGTTGTCTAATGCTGGATTAAGCAGACAGTTTTGGGCTGAGGCTGTAACATACGCATGTCATCTCATTAATCGTTTGCCATCAACTGCTATCAATGGAAAAACACCTTTGGAGGTGTGGTATGGAAAACCTGCTACAGATTATAATTCCTTACATGTGTTTGGTTCCACTGCATACTATCATGTTAAGGAATCGAAGTTAGATCCAAGGGCAAAGAAAGCTATCTTTATGGGGATATCCTCTGGTATCAAAGGATATCGACTATGGTGCCCAGAGACGAAGAAAATAATATTTAGTAGAGATGTTACCTTTGATGAGTCTACCGTGTTAAAGGTAACAAAGGAGCAGACAGATGGTTCTCCACAATAGGTGGAGGAAACTCCTAAACAGGTGGAGGAAACTCCTAAACAGGTGGAGTTTGATAGAAGAAGAATTGTTGATCCAACAATTGTAAAGTCTGATAAAATTACTCCTACGGTAGAAGAGGAGATAATGGTAGAAAATGGATCAGATGAGGAAGCAGAGGTTTCAGCACAAGAACCTCCTCAGCAACTTGAGCCAATTGAACTACGAAAGCCGAAAAGGAATATTAAGAAACCTGCTCGACTTGAAGATATGACTAATTATACATCTTCAGTAGATGATGAGATTCTTTCCACTTATTGTGAAGTTATTCAAAGCTCAGAAGAAGAAAAGTGGAGAAAGGCTATGGAAGAAGAGATGCAGTCCCTTGAAAAGAATAAGACATGGAAGCTATCAAGTCTGCCAAAGGGAAAGAAAGCGATTGACTGTAAATGAGTTTAGGCAAAGAAAGATGGATTTCCTGATAAGAATGATATCCGCTACAATACAAGATTGGTAGCTAAAGGCTACGCTCAGAAGGAAGGAATTGATTACAATGAAGTATTTTCTCCAGTTGTAAAACATTCCTCCATTAGAATACTATTGGCCTTGGTAGCACAATTTGATCTGGAACTAGTTCAGCTGGATGTAAAAACTGCATTTTTACATGGAGACTTAGAAGAAGAAATCTACATGACTCAGCCAGAAGGATTTAAAGTTGCTGGAAAAGAAAATTTAGTATGCAATTTGAGCAAATCGTTGTATGGATTGAAACAATCTCCAAGACAGTGGTACAAACGATTTGACAAGTTTATGATAAGACAGAAATACACAAGAAGCAAATACAATCATTGTGTATATTTGCGCAAGTTACGGGATGGTTCCTTTATCTATCTTCTCCTTTATGTTGATGATATGCTGATAGCTTCGAAAGATGAAAAAGAGATTCAGAAGTTAAAAGCTCAACTAAATCAGGAATTTGAAATGAAGGATTTAGAGGAAGCTAAAAAGATTCTCGGTATGGAGATATGCAGAGACAGAAAATTGGGGAGACTTTATTTGACTCAGAAACAATATCTGAGAAAAGTACTAAAGCGTTTTGGGATAAATGAGAAGACAAAATCAGTTAGTACTCCACTTGCTCCTCATTTTAAGCTCAGTGCATCTTTATCTCCGAAAAGTGATGAAGAACGAGAATATATGTCAAATGTTCCATATGCAAATGCTGTTGGTAGCTTGATGTATGCAATGGTGTGTATGAGACCTGACATTTCACAAGCAGTTGGAGTTGTGAGCAGATACATGCATGATCCTGGAAAAGGACATTGGCAAGCTGTGAAATGGATTCTACGGTATATTCAGAATACTGTAGATGTTGGTATAATGTTTGAGCGGGATGAGAAAAGTGGTCAGTATATAGTTGGATATTGTGATTCCGACTATGCAGGTGATTTAGACAAACGTCGATCTACTACCGGTTATGTGTTCACACTTGCAAATACACCGATTAGTTGGAAGTCCACCTTACAGTCAACAGTTGTTTTGTCTACAACAGAGGCAGAGTACATGGCAGTTTCAGAAGCTGTTAATGAGGCAAATTGGCTTCAGGGGTTGTTGAATGACTTGGGAATTGGTCAGAAGCATGTCAAAGTGCATTGTGACAGTCAAAGTGCTATTGGTTTAGCAAAGAATCAAGTTTATCATACAAGGACGAAGCATATCGATGTTCGATATCATTTTGTACGAGAAATTCTTGAAGATGGTGGAATACTACTTCAGAAGATTTTGACTGCTGAAAATCCCGCATATATGGCAACAAAAGTTGTGACAGGTATCAAGTTCCAACATTGTTTGGACTTGATAAATGTTATTAGAATTTGAAATTGGACGCTTCAAAGCGCATTTGGAGACATTACTGAAATTTGTAATATAAGAGTTTAGAGAATGTTTGTTTGGAATTGTGAGATTGTCAAGGTGGAGATTTGTTGAAATGTGGCAATCCCACATCGGAAAGAGAGCATTTTTCCACCATAGCATTAACCTATAAAAGGGCTTCATCCCTCTCTTAACAATTCATCCCAAAAACCACCAATCTCTCTACTTCTAAGATTGGTTGTATTTTTCCTCTCTCTCTTGTAATATTTCACTTTGTAATATTTCTTTGAAATAGTGAAATATTATTTTAGTAGTGTCCGAGGACGTAGGCATAATTGGCCGAACCTCGTTAAATTCTGGTGTTCTTTTTATTTCTATTTGATAGCTATTGTCAGATCTTTTATTTTGTGATATATTGTGCTTTAAATTATTTTAGAAAAATTATGTCACCAAGACTCAAGAGTCTAAGGAAGTTGGTTTTTAAGGGAGACCATTTGTGACTCCACCAACTACCTGGAAATTTTTTTCTGTCTTAATTTTTGGCACAATTATTTATTTTGGTGGAAACTAACCTGATTTCCACAACAGCAGTTTCATGCATTTGCAGTATAGAGTGAAAAAAAAAAACAAATAGATTGGGTATTTTAATGATTTGTGCTAAATAGTCTTTTGATTCTCCTAGTAAATCATGTTTCACAAAAATATTGATTTGGGTTTCACTAGTAATAATTGTTTTTTATTTTTTCATTAGTAATAATTTTGATTCTCCTATGATTTCATAATAATTGTTTCTCATTATTATGGTTGATTTTTGTTAATTTATTTCTTGTACTCCAATAAAATATCAGACTACCATATTTCTGCATGTGTTATATTGCTTGACATACTCACATGTGGAAAACTTCAGGAAACTAGGGAGCTTAAAATTGCTCTGGAAAAGGAAATCTTAAAGTTTAAGGTAAATTTTCTCCAGACTCTCCTTTATTTTCAAAGTTACAATTTTTCATTTCTCTAGATAAATATCTTCAATGTTCATGCTTTAGCTAATGATATAAATTCAATTTATTTGAATAATTAATAAAATTTAGATAAAAATCTTCAATGTTCAATATTCATGTTATAGCTAATGATATCTAGAGGTGTTTTCCCTGATTCCTTTTTTTCTTTATGATATAAATTTTGTGGTTGTTCAATTTTATTGATGCCTTAGCTAATGCTTGCAATCTCAATATCTACAATGGCATGAACAAGTTTACAACGGTTTATGTATTGAGATAAAAGGCTCTCGAGAAACGAAGATTTAGATCTCGCTTTGATAAGTAGAGTGTTATTAAGGATTCCACCTAGAAAGCTACCAAGTTCTTCCATGCTCATGGATGCAGTCTCATATTTGTTACTATATTATCGTAATAGTTCTGTAGACTTTTAATAGTTTCATTCTTCTTATTTTTCATGTATACATCATATAATGGTTGGTGACCATATATTTCTAGAGCCAATCTTGAGACAAGAAGAACTGAGTTGCTAAAAGCTTAGCCAATTTCTCAACAGTTGCATACTTGTGAACTTATTATAATAATATGCAATTTCATCAAGATTGGATTAGCAGATTGATTTCAGCTACCATTAGTGAAGGGCTGAATGCTGCTTTAAATGCATTTTTAAGACTTTGAATTAAATTAGGTGATCGTATTGTGTTTTCAATCAAAATTAAATTGAAAAAGCATGAACTATGCTAATCAGGATTATCAACTAAAGTGAAATGGGTAATCTTACTCCAAAATAATTTGGGAAAGCAGTTTTCATGAGATTATTGTGGCAGCAAGTTTGCACATGATTTTTTCCCTTTTTTTTCCTTTTTCTTTTTCATTTTTCTAGATAAATATTTTAGCTAAGTCAGAACATTTTAATTAACATTGTAATCTCATAAAAAGATATCCACTTCATCATAATAATATTATGCTAGATATGATAAAATAGTTTTAAAATATGAGATTGTTGCTTAATGAATTGTTTTTCATTTCATATCTGTGTGGCAAATACATCATAACCATCTTATTGTTATCATTCTGCAATTTTTGTTTTAATTGGTTATACTATTCTATTCACAGCTTGTCCTGGCACAAAAGCGTCAAAATGCTCTTTCGTCTAGGTAATAACGATGTGGTTAATCCATTCTTGGACTTTGCTTTATAACCTAACAACAAATTTGCATCTATGATGTTCTTATAATGCAATCAAATCATATTTATCTATCGCTTTCTATGTGATATAGCCTATTAAAACATATTTTGGCAAATAAATGCGCTAATCTTTATTGTTGTTTGACTATTTACGAAGGTCTTTTATAGCATTAAACCCAATTACCATTTCAGGATGCTTCTCTTGTTCTTGATGAAGAACAAATTAAAGGAAAAATAATTATTTAGCGACTAATATGTGAATTTAGCTATGTCCTCAAGCGTGAGCGTGTCGGCATAAAAATGGGCAAATGATTGTGCATATTATGTGTTCATTCTCGTGAACTATCGAATCAGTTGTTAATCCCATTATTATAGAATTTTCCTTCTAAATTGTTGTAGGAATGTTTTGACAATCTTAATATCAAATTATACTGGGAGTATACATTGGAGCATATGGGTTCTTTGTAGACATATTGGAGGTCAAGTTTGGAGCATATGGGTTCTTTGTTGACATGTCAAGTTTGGAGCATATGGGTTCTTTGTTGACATCTTGGATGTAACACCCCTTACCCTTCTGTACGCTCATCTGTATACTAGACGAATAAGAGGTGCTACAGAACATAAAACTCTTCAAAAATACTTATTTAATTTTAAACATATTAAATATAAGAAATTTAAAATATTTATACTAAAATATTATACATACACACATTTCAATTTATTTATATACATATTGTAATGAAGTTTAAAAACTTGTATATATACATATCAAAATATTATAAAAGACCAACCCGCTTTGGGTGGCTACCACTGCTACTGTTGTTCTCCATTTTGTGGGTCCCTAGTCAGCGTCCCTTATCTACTAGTCCAAACGTTGTCTGCTATTTTTGCAACCTACGCGAGAGAAAACAAACTTCCGCGCTGAGTATATAACTCAGTGGTGCAAAAATTCTTATAATAATAGTCATTAAAATAAAATATGCTCTTAAAAAATAATCAATTCAAATTTTGATTCTCCTTTTTATAAATAAATATAATAGCTTTTTCATATACCCACATATTATGACATTCTAGACTTGCTTCTAGGGAATCAAAGGGTATCATATTACATCTTAATTTAGAATCCACATAAATGCACAGGATCCAAATGTAATATGACTCAGTTCATAGAAATGCACAGGACTGAAAAATGTATCAGGTGATCCACAGAAATGCACAGGATCACAATATTTCATAGGTCCACAGAAACGCACATGACTGTCATTTCTACCCTATTGGCATGCCAACAATACCCTAGCTCACGTCTAGGCTAATATGTGGACAAAATTTCTCAAATTCATAATTCAATTCATTTTTGTATCTCAAAGCAGAATAATAATTTCCGCAAAAATACTTTACTGTCATTTTCTTAATCATTTTCCATAAAATCGATAAAATATTATTTTCATATCAAAATAAATATCATCATAAAGTATATCAAACTTTTAAATTTTTTTGAAATATAGATAAAATATTTCAAACTTAATAATTGCAAAAACTCCAATTTTTCACATAAAATATATAATATATTTTATGTAATATTATAAATTATTTGAATTTAATAATTTCTTTATTACTTCATACTTTTCTTTAATTACTTATATATATATGGTTAATATTATAAGGATAATTGCACTAACCTCTTTACGCTCTGCCGGTATCAGCCGACTCTTTTCCTTTATCTCGGGCTGGCGTCTAGTCCGACGTCGCGCCTAGAGATAGAAAATTTTCAATTAACTATTGAACCCCTTACGACATAAAATCTAGTAAATTTTAAATTTTCTGTTAATTTTTCGGTCTTACGTATATCGAAATTCTATATTTAAAATTCTCCTCATTATGCGTGTTTAACGCATAGATCACAGTTTTGGTCATCAACTTGCTTTTCCGTGCGACCAAAAATTTCGAATATTATTTTTTCCTTAATAATATTTTATTTTCTTTATCTTTCCTCCAAAACTATTTTTCTCAATTTATTTCCCTTTATTCTTCTAAGGCTCCTTTCCAATTCAAAAATTCTCATTAAATATTCATTCTACTTCAGAATTTATCTTCTACTTCTAAACACTCCAATTAACTCCATAATTAATAATTATCGATTATTAATTTAATTACCTAATATATTAATATTCTAACTTAACTAATATTCACATCCATTTAATAATATAAAATTCAATTATTCCCCAAATAATTTTCAATAAACTCAAATAATTATGCAATTCAACTAAATTAATTAATCACTTTAATAATAAAAATATACTTAAACTTCACAAATAAATTCATATCTCACTATCTAAAAACAAACTAGGAGGTGCGGTTTATACCAGATGACTCGGTTTAACGAGCCGAATATTCTGTCCAAAATACCTTATTAGTGGTCGCCGGACTCCGGTCATCGGAAAATTTTCAACGGCGGCGGATCGACGATCGGCTAGTACCAAAAGAAAGTTTGAGGTGTGAGGAGTCCAAATATATAAGTTTTATGGCTTGGAAGTAGCTGAAAACGTGTAGATCTACAAAAATTCGTACGGCTCCGACGAAGAATTTCGACTCCGATCAGCCCCTAAATTGCGGTTTTCGGAGCTTAAATTACACATACCAAGATTTTTCGACGTCTTGAGTCCATTTCCGGTGTCAGATTTAAGAAAAGAAGTCGGAAAATACACGAAATGAGAGGGCATCCTGGAATCCGATTTTTGCTGCTCCGATCTCGAAAATCCGACCTGTTTTTGGAAAATCAAACATCACCGAAGTGATAAGAATATGGAGAACTACTTCTGGTTCGAATTTGGAGAAGATCGGATGTCGTTTGGCTGATGAACGGAGATGAGGATCGTGTAGGAAAAATGAGAGAGAATGAAATTTTTTTTTTTACTTAAATCTTTGAAATCTCCATATATATATATATACTCGAGAAAATTTTTTTACTTTTTTACAAATCTCAAATTTGTAATAAAATTTTACTCAAATAAAATTATTAAGTCACCAAAATAATTAAAAAAATCTTAATTGAGCAAAATTAATAAAATCTGGGGTGTTACATTCTTCCCCCCTTAAAAGATTTCGCCCTCGAAATCATACATGATAGGTTATTACTAAACAATTGAGGATGTTGAGTCCTCATTATTTCTTCGCTTTCCCATGTTGCCTCTTCAGCTGAATGTCTTCGCCAGAGGACTTTTACCAAAGGTATTTGCTTATTTCGTAGTTGTTTCACTTCCCTTGCCAGAATAGCTATAGGCTCCTCCTCAAAAGATAAATTTTGTTGCACCTCGATTTCTTCTACTCGAATGACATGGGACGGATCCGACCTATATCTTCTGAGCACCGATACATGAAACACATTGTGAATTTTCTCTAACTCGGGAGGTAAAGCCAGCCTATAGGCTACTGGTCCCACTCGTTCAATTATCTCAAAAGGCCCAATAAATCTGGGGCTCAGCTTGCATTTCCTTCCAAAACGTAGTACTTTCTTCCAGGGAAATACTTTCAGGAACACCGTGTCACCAACTTCGTATTCGATGTCCCTACGTCTCAAGTCTGCATAAGACTTTTGTCTATCACTGGCTGCTTTAAGTCTATCTTTGATAATTTTGATCTTCTCCTCTGTCTGTTGAACCAAATCGGGTCCCATTATCTTTCATTCACTGAGTTCGGTCCAACAAATTGGAGTTCTACATTTCCTTCCATACAGTGCTTCATAAGGAGCCATGGCAATACTTGTCCGGTAACTGTTATTATATGCAAATTCCTGTTAACTCAATCACACAACTCCGAAGCATATCCTCAAGCAACTGGATTACCCACTCCGATTGTCCATCTGTCTGAGGATGAAACACAGTACTGAAGTGAAGGCGAGTACCCAAAGATCTCTGTAGACTCTTCCAAAAATGTGAGGTGAATCTGGGATCTCTATCTGAAATGATAGACAATGGCACACCATGCAACCGGACTATCTCTTGTACATACAATTCTGCTAATAGATCCATAGAGTAGTCCATCCTGACTGGTAAAAAGTGTGAAGACTTTGTCAACTTATCGACAATCACGCATACTGCATCATGTTTTCTTTGAGTTAATGGTAGTCCTAACACGAAATCCATAGTAATTCTTTCCCATTTCTATTCTGGTATGGCAATAGGTTGCAGTAACCCTGAAGGCAACTGGTGTTCTGCTTTTACTTTTTGACACGTCAGACATCTGATAGTATACTCTGAAATGTCTTTCTTCATACCCGACCACCAATAGTAAGGCTTCAAATCCTGACACATTTTGTTGCTGCCAGGATGCATGGAAAAAGTCGATTCATGTGCCTCTTTCAATATCTCTCGTCTCAATTCTGAGACATCAGACATGCATAGTCTGCCTCTATAATAGATACCACCATCAGTTTCAACTGAGTATTATGGTTTCTCCCTATTGGAAACAGATTCTTTTATTTCAATTAGCTTAGAATCATGCTTCTGAGCTTCTTTGATTTGAAAGATTAATGTGGGTAGGACCCGAATCTTTGCTAGAGTTTTTCGACTCAAAGCGTCAGCCACAGCATTGGCCTTTCCAGGCTGATAATCAATAACACAGTCGTAGTCCTTAATAAGCTCTAGCCACCTTCTCTGTCTCAAATTTAGCTCTTTCTGTGAAGGTAAATACTTTAAACTCTTATGATCTGTATAGATATAACACTTCTCTCCGTAAAGATAGTGTCTCCAAATTTTCAAGGCAAAAACAATAGCTGCTAGCTCTAGATCATGTGTAGGATAATTCCTCTCATGCGGCTTCAATTGTCTAGAGGCATACGCTATCATTTTACCCTCTTGCATCAGTACACAACCTAATCCATTTAGTGAAGCATCACTGTATACCACAAACTCTTTTCCTGTAGTAGGTTGCGTTAGAACTGGTGCCTCTGTCAATATATTCTTCAACATATCAAAGCTTGTTTGACACTTATCTGTCCACTCGAATTTAACATCCTTGCGAATTAATCATGTTATGGGAGCAGCTATGGAAGAGAAACCCTTCACAAATCGTCTATAGTAGCCTGCTAACCCAAGAAAACTTCGTATCTCAGTTACATTTCGAGGCGGCTTCCAATTGAGAATGGCTTCAATCTTACTAGGGTCAACTCTGATCCCATCTACTGATACCACATGACCCAAAAACCCAACTTCCTCGAGCCAGAACTCACATTTCGATAGTTTAGCATACAACTGTTTCTCTCTCAAAGTCTGAAGCACAATCCGAAGATGCTGATTATGGTCCTCTTTATTCTTGGAATATATTAGAATATCATCAATAAAAACTACAACAAATTGATCTAAATATGGCTTGAAGATCCTATTCATCAGATCCATAAATGTTGCTGGTGCGTTTGTTAGCCCAAATGACATAACTAGGAACTCGTAGTGGCCATACCGAGTCCTAAAGGCAGTCTTAGGCACATCACTTTCCTTAACCTTTAACTGATGATATTCCGATCTCAAATCAATCTTAGAGAATACCGTTGCACCTTTCAACTGATCAAATAAGTCATCTATCCGTGGCAGTAGGTATCTATTCTTCACTGTCACCTTATTTAACTGTCTGTAATCAATGCACAGTCGTAGGGTGTCGTCTTTTTTCTTCACAAACAATACAGGCGCACCCCAAGGTGATACATTGGGTCTAATAAACCCCTTATCCAACAACTCTTGCAACTGCACTTTCAATTCTCTAAGCTCTGCTGGTGCCATTCGGTACGGTGTGATGAATATGGGTGCAGTACCAGGTAACAATTCAATGGAAAATTCTATCTCTCTATCCAGAGGCAATCCTGGTAAATCCTCAGGAAACACATCAGGGAACTCACAAACTATATGAATGTCCTGAAGTCTCAGACTCTCCTTCCTGGTATCCACCACATATTCCAAATAAGCTTCATTTCCTTTCCTAATCAACCTCTAAGCCTTCAAAGCAGAAATAACATTAGATGACGTCTTCATTCTAATGTCTTGTACCACTCTATCCTTGCACCCATATTTCTTAAAAATTACCTTTCTGGCGGCACAATCTACTACTGCCCCATGTCGTACTAACCAATCCATCCCTAATATGACATCATATTCATGAAATGGTAATTCAATCAGATCTGCGGGATATAGCTCACCCTGACTCACTAAGGGTAGCTGTCGGTGCACTCTATTAACCCTGGTACTATAACCCAGGGGATTCGTCACTACTATGTCAAATTCTAAATTCTCAACCTCTAAATGCTCCCTAGGCAACAATGTAGTGCATATGTAGGAATGTGTAGACCTGGGATCAATTAAAGCATATATATCAAACCCAAGTAAAGAGAATTTACCAACGATAACATCTGGGGCATCATGCTCCTCTCGTGCTCTTATAACATATGCTCGAACAGGTGCAATGTGGCTACCCCCTAGCCTACTAACAGTCTCCGACCCGGTCTGCACTAATCCAGTACGACCTCCCTTAGCCTGACCTCTGCCTCGGCCTCTAACAGGTACTGATCTCTGTGTCAAAATTGGTCTTTCCGCTGTAGGCTCTGCACTCTGGTCTCTGTAGGGGCAATCCCTTCTGAAGTGTCCTGTAGCCCCACAAATAAAACAGGCTCTGGATGTCACTCAACACTCACCAGTATGATATCTGCCACACTGCTGACACTGAGGACGTGGAACAAATCTTCTCCCTACTGAACCCGGAGTACTAGCAACTGATGGTGCTGCCCTAGCAGGCTGTCCTCGCCAGGTTGATGCACCTGAACCTCTAGATCCCCTATGGAATCTGCTATCAGAAAACCTGATCTTCTTACTAATGGATGAACTAGCACCCGGCTGAAAATAGGGTCTCTTGGGGTGGCTCGAAACTACTGTTTTCATCTCCTCAGCCACGGCCTCCTCAACTGCCTCAGCAGCAGTTCTCAAAGCAGTAAACTCTTTAATTTGTGCTCCAGCCAACCTAGCTCTAATAGGGGGTCGTAATCCCTTCTCAAACCTCCTGCAACTATCAACCTCATAAGCAATAATACCCCCTGCATATTTACTAAGTCGGGTGTACTCCTTCTCGTATTCTTCCACGGTCATATCCCCTTGTCTGAGGTCTAGGAATTCTTGTCTCTTTCGATCAATATAAGCCCGGAGAATGTACCTCTCTCTGAACTGCTCTAGAAAGAACCTCCATGAAGGTGGATCAGGTGTCTGAGGACGCTGTAATAATGTCTTCCACCAGTCATAAGCCCCCTCCTGCAGTAGAGACTCTGCATATCTATATTTATCTCGCGATGTGCAATCCATCTGTCGGAACACTCTCTCTACCCTTTCCAACCAATATTCTGCAGCTGCCGCATCATCCTCTCTGCGGCCATAGAAATCTGGAGCTCCCAATTTCCGAAGTCTCTCAAATCCCATCTCAGTAGTGGTTGGTCTGGCAGAACTCCGTAAGATCTCAGCCATATCCTCTAACAGCTCCTCTCTAGCTGAACCCAAGACCGACATATGTCTCTCATGTCTATGTGATCTATCCGATCCACGGGAGGATACACTGCCCTCAACTGTCCTTCGTTGTGATGAAGGGTATGAAGCATCAGTGTCAAGCGGCTCATAAGTATCTGCGGTTTCTTCTATAACCCTCCGCATTTGAAATCTATAACCCTATAAAGCACAACAGTGACCCACATTAAGAAGCAGTAGCAGTTATATTTATAGATTCAAATTATTTTTCAAAAATAAATGCATGAGCAAACAATCTTGATTCTACCCATCGTTAACCTAGAATCGCCTAAACCACGCTCTGATACCAATAAAATTGTAACACCCTTACCCTTCTGTACACTCATCTGTATACCGGACGGATAAGAGGTGCTACAGAACATAAAACTATTCAAAAATACTTCTTTAATTTTAAACATATTTAATATAAGAAATTTAAAATATTTATACTAAAATATTATACATACACACATTTCTATTTTATTTATATACATACTGTAATGAAGTTTAAAAACTTGTATATATACATATCAAAATATTATAAAAGACCAACCCGCTCTAAGTGGCTACCACTGCTACTGTTGTGCTCCATTTTGTGGGTCTCTAGTCAGCGTCCCTTATCTACTAGTCCAAACGCTATATGCTACTTTTGCAACCTACGCGAGAGAAAACAAACTCTCACGCTGAGTATATAACTCAGTGGTGCAAAAATTCTTATAATAATAGTCATTAAAATAAACTATGCTCTTAAAATATAATCAATTCAAATTTTGAATCTCCTTTTTATAAATAAATATAATAGCTTTTTCATATACCCACATATTATGACATTCTAGACTTGCTTCTAGGGAATCAAAGGGTATCATATTACATCTTAATTTAGAATCCACAGAAATGCACAGGATCCAAATGTAATATGACTCAGTCCACAGAAATGCACAAGACTGAAAAATGTATCAGGTGATCCACAGAAATGCACAGGATCACAATATTTCATAGCTCCACAGAAATGCACAGGACCATCATTTCTACCCTATTGGCATGCCAACAATACCCTAGCTCACGTCTAGGCTAATATGTGGACAAAATTTCTCAAATTCATAATTCAATTCATTTTTGTATCTCAAAGCAGAATAATAATTTCCGCAAAAATACTTTACTGTCATTTTCTTAATCATTTTCCATAAAATCGATAAAATATTATTTTCATATCAAAATAAATATCATCATAAAGTATATCGAACTTTTAAATTTTTTTGAAATATAGATAAAATATTTCAAACTCAATAATTGCAAAAACTCCAATTTTTCACATAAAATATATAATATATTTTATGTAATATTATAAATTATTTGAATTTAATAATTTCTTTATTAATTCATATTTTTCTTTAATTACTTATATATATATGGTTAATATTATAAGGATAATTGCACTAACCTCTTTACGCTCTGCCGGTATCGGCCGGCTATTTCCCTTTATCTAGGGCTGGCGTCTGGTCCGACGTCGCGCCTAGAGATATAAAATTTTCAATTAGCTATTGAACCCCTTACGACATAAAATCTAGTAAATTTTAAATTTTCTGCTAATTTCTCGGTCTTACGTATATCGAAATTCTATATTTAAAATTCTCTTCATTATGCGTGTTTAACGCATAGATCACAGTTCTGGTCATCAACTTGCTTTTCCGTGCGACCAAAAATTTCAAATATTATTTTCCTTAATAATATTTTATTTTTTTTATCTTTCCTCCAAAACTATTTTTCTCAATTTATTTCCCTTTATTCTTCTAAGGCTCCTTTCCAATTCAAAAAATTCTCATTAAATATTCATTCTACTCTAGAAGTTATCTTCTACTTCTAAACACTCCAATTAACTCCATAATTAATAATCATCGATTATTAATTTAATTACCTAATATATTAATATTCTAACTTAACTAATATTCACATTCATTTAATAATATAAAATTCAATTATTCCCCAAATAATTTTCAATAAACTCAAATAATTATGCAATTCAACTAAATTAATTAATCACTTTAATAATAAAAATATACTTAAACTTCACAAATAAATTCATATCTCACTATCTAAAAATAACTAGGAGGTGCGGTTTATACCAGATGACTCGGTTTAACGAGCCGAATATTCTGTCCAAAATACCCGATAAGTGTTCGCCGGACTCCGGTCACCGAAAAATTTTCAACGGCGGCGGATCGACGATCGGCTGGTACTAAAAGAAAGCTTGAAGTGTTAAGAGTCCAAATATATAAGTTTTATGGCTTGGAAGTAGCTGAAAACGTGTAGATCTACAAAAATTCGTACGGCTCCGGCGAAGAATTCCGACTCCGATCAGCCCCTAAATCGCGGTTCCCGGAGCTCAAATTACACATACCAAGTTTTTTGACGTCCTGAGTCCATTTCCGGTGTCAGATTTAAGAAAAGAAGTCGGAAAATACACGAAATGAGAGGGCAGCCCAGAATCCGATTTTTGCTGCTCTAATCTCGAAAATCCAGCCAGTTTTTGGAAAATCAGACGTCGCCGGAGTGATAAGAATATGGAGAACTACTTCTGGTTCGAATTTGGTGAAAATCGGATGTCGTTTGGCTGATGAACGGAGATGGGGATTGTGTAGGGAAAATGAGAGAGAATGAAATTTTTTTTTTTACTTAAATTTTTGAAATCTCCATATATATATTTATACTAGAGGGAAATTTTGTACTTTTTTACAAATCTCAAATTTGTAATAAAATTTTACTCAAATAAAATTATTAAGTTACCAAAATAATTAAAAAAAATTGAGCAAAATTAATAAAATCTGTGGTGTTACATTGGAGGTCAAGTTTGATTGTAAATTATGTGAGACCGGATAAATTATTTTGGTTGATTAAATATCAAATATTATGTTACAAAACAAATTGTTTAATATTTTTAATTTTATCAGTGTTGAGAGTATCGTCTATTATATAAAGTTTTTTTATTGATTGTATGGTTATAATAATTATAAATTTTATATTATAAAATCTATAGGGAGGGGTGAATATCAATTACTAACCGAAAAAATTAAAATTAACATTTAACAAGGGACAATTATGAGAAAATATTATTATTAAAAAGTGATTTCTAATATGGGCTGACTTTTGATATAATCACGGAAGATATTATCACCAAAGTGATGGGTAAATGGAGATGTAAGGAGGGAGAATCTGGTCATTACTCGTTAAATAACGAGAGGTAATATTGGTATTAATGACAGGATTTTGGCATCATTAAAAATACTTTTTAAGATGGTAAATATGCCTTCAATATATACTTATGAGATCTATTTCTGTCATTATTTACTTTAACCTGCGTAACCACGGTCATGAGGGAAAATTTTCCGTCGTTATGTCTTTAACTATGGTTTTTGAGCCTTTAGCTACAGTTTTTTCTTTCATTATAAATCAATTTTCTTGTAGTGTAATTTTATAGGTATTTTTCCTTTGTAGGTTGTTTTACCCACCTTTCTTCACCAAAAATTGTATGGGTATTTTTTTGGTGCAAGAAAGATTTTGTAAGTATTTTCAGCGAGGAGATGCTCAAAATTTTACCTCAGCATGGTAGAATATCATATTTGCTTAATGGGGATTTAATTTAATTTAATTACAAATACGAGATTTTTTTTGTCTGAATTAAAATTATAAATAAATATGTAGATCGACACAATCATATATAATTTATCATGGATGCAAAATATTAATTACTTTTTATATGTATGGTAGATTGTGGTGTTCATAAATTTTATTTTGGATTGGATTTGATAAATAAACCAATAGAACAAGTCCCATTGGTATTGTGCATGTGCACAACTGACCTGTCAAATTAAATTATCAGTACCGAATATATTTTACAAGAAGTCTACAGCCATATTAAAGAAATATGATGGATTCCCTCTATCATTCATATTCAGGAACTTGATATAAATCTTTGATTGGAAATTGGCCTCAGAGAGTAGCCACACAGTTTGATTATGGCCAATCCTTCGCTTCAACAGAAATTTGACCCGGACCTTCTTTCTTCTCCTGCGGATCCCTGAGAGAGTCACCGGCGGCAGGTTAGTACAATTCTCCTTCTGGTGATTTGGCCCTGTGCTGATTCAGGAGCTTCTTCTTTTCTTTAGTCTAGGATTATAAATAATAATCAAATAAAAAGGGGCGAGAACGAGAAGCGGCCGTCTACTAAGCGAAGAACCGCTCACTGCCCATACATGTAAACTTTGCAATGTCATGTCACTAAAATAATTAAACATTTAGTTACTGTCATCTAGGCCTCCATAACTCAAGCTTCAGGATCAGAGCATGTAGAAAAATCAAGGTCCTGAAGTGAGGCTTGGGGACAATCCTTGCTATTTTTTCTTTTCATAATTTTATTTATAAATCAAGCTAAAAGACTATATTAAAATAAGGAAAATTTTATTTTTCTTATATGATATTTTTCTTATTAATTAATTTCTTTAAGAAAAAAATTATAAAATAAAAAAAATAAAAACATTTTTTTCTCAAATCACTTAAATTAGATTTATAAATCAATTAAATCCAAATTTATCATATATTAAAAAATACAAAATTTTATTTGATCTCCACCTAATAATTAAACAAGAGATAATATCAGCCAATGTCATTCTTTTAACTAATTCAGGAAGAATTTACAAATTGATAACACCCGGCGGGCAAATTGTCCATTTCCTTCTAGAACCTGTTGAATGATTTTTATAGATTCCAACATTTTATCAATTGGGACTAAATTTCTTTTTCTTTTCCACCTATTACACAAATTTCCCCGTAACTCAGTTTTTGGACACTGGAAGCAGCATACAATGCCATACATAGTCCAATCCAACTATTTATCTGTTCTTCTCTTGCAATTTTAACGTAAGTAATTAGAGATACAATCAACATGCGTATTCCGTAGTCTGAGCAATTTTAAATAAACTATGATAAGATTAATTTGCAAAATAACAGTCTTACCTCTCAGCAACGTTTATATCAAATTAAAAGGACTAAAGATATATATAGGTATACCTAGTGAGTATCACCTGTTCACAATTCTCCTTCCTCCCTAAAACACACTTCAACCTTATATTGCTCCTTTCTTCTCATAAACCTAAAAATGGGCTTCCAAGATTATATAAAATCACCTTATAATTGGTTAATCTCTCTCTATCTAAACATTGATTTTTTTTTAAGTAGCATATTCATTAATGCAAAAGTCTTGCATCATAAAAAAAAAGAGAATCATCGAGAAACAATGGAGAACTCATCCACACAGAAGAAAAAACGTGAAACAGGCAGCTCTAGCAACATAAGTCACCATATTCGTTTTCCTTTTTATAAAATTAATTATGAAATTAACACAAGAATTAAACAAGAGACAACAGTCAGATATTACGGCACCAAACTCAGTAATATTAAGTTTAAATATTGTAAATTGGTTAATATTATATTCTTATCTTGTATGTCCAACTCATCCCAATAGTTAGCTTAAAAGATAAGGGATGTCTAAACTATTATAAGAAGCATTTAGATCTTTTAATTAGCTGATATGTTGTATTTCAATACACCCTTTTATGCTCAGAATCAGCCACATGCGAAAAATTTAAAACGTAAAGTTTACAAAACTGAATATACGAAGGTGACCCAACATTATAAAACAATCTAATTCTAATGTCATGCTGAATAAATGAGTTTTAAATTTAATTTATATCAAAAATTAATTTGAATTTTTTAATTAGATATTTCAACAATACCCCACATCAATTATTGTTAATAAAATCATCAAAGCCTTTTCTTATAAAAGGAAATTGTCAAAAAGGCTTATCATATGATCAGGATGACAATGAAATAGATATAGATAGAAGGAAATAACCAAAATTGACAGTAACAGTACAAGCTGCCAGCGCATTTCAATTTCTTTTAGCAAGGATAGAAAGTAAAGAATTACATTAATTCTTAATTTTACTTTATTTTTACTTTACTTTGTAACAAAAAATATATATATTTTAGTCTTTAAATTTTATATATTTGTGCAGTAAAGCTTTCAATTGCCTCATTTATTTATTAATTTTAAATTATTTTAGTGTCCATATATATCTGTTTTGTGTACCTCCACCCTCCAGTCTCGGCTTGATGTTAACATTTCTAAAGGAACAGGCAACCCATTTCCCCAGGAGGCCTGGCATCTTGCGTCCTGCCCAAATGACATATATATCTATTCAGTGTGTGCATGCTTGGTAGTACTATTTTCTTTCACTTAAAGTTAATTTCTAAAATGTGTCATAAATTATTAAATACTCTTTTATTTCAATTGCACGACTAAAACGTATTTATATGACTTTAAAAATTAATTTTAATTGAAAATATATTGTAATCCCTTAATTTTATTTATTTTTGCAATTAAAACTTCAATTAAAAATTTATTTATTTGATTTCCTTAACTATTATTTTTATTCAGTTAGTATCTAATTTGTATAAATCGGTGGCTTTAACTATCAATTTTTAACTAATTTTTTCTATCAAAATTAATAATTAAATAAATTAACAGACAAATCTTTTTAACAAAGAGATTTAATTTTACAAATTCAAACACCCAACTATTATTATTTTCATTTTAGTGCAATGTTTAAAGACAAAACGAGGAAGTAACAAAACATAGAAAAATCACGACATAATAAAAGTCAGAAATTGCTATAGTTGACTTCTCATTCTCGTGCTTGAAGTCTTATTGTACTGTAGACGGAGAGAACGGAGAGATGAAGCGATGACCAATATGGTTGGAAATTAATCCCTTTTGCAATTAATTTATTCACACGTGCAAAATGCTTACAATTGGATGAGCTGTCTTCAGCTCTCACCAAACCAAAATGTCCACAATTCGCAGAATAAACATGGCAGAAAAATTAGCCTTTCAACACCGACTTTTGTTCCTTCCTTCCTTGATTTTAGCTCTAGTACTTGTTTAAGAGATTCATCAGAACTTAATTGACATCTCTAACTCTCTATCTCCCTACCCATTTAGAATATATTTCAATTAGGAGATAAATTTGCACATTTAAATGATTAATGGGGTAAAATTTTCATCTTAAGTGGGGGTAAAAACAAAAAATAATACACAATTTATTGGAATATTAATATTAAAATATTTACTACTGGATTAGAAGAAACAAAAATAGTTTATTTTTTAGTTCATGTTAATTCCATATATTTTGGATACATTAGTAATATATCTTAAGAACCGATTGTTTTCAAAAAATAAATTACCTTTAGAAATATCTTTTAGAAAAATATAATTTTTTTATATTTAACTGTAATATTAGAAAATTTTTAAAAATAAAGTGAAACTTTTTTTTATACCAGATAAATTTTAAAAAATAATTTTTCGTCCTTTTTTTGAAATATTTATCCGAAAAATATATTTTTTATTTATTTTAAAAAAATAAGGGACGCAAACTTAATTTATGTAAATTTTCCTCCACGTGATTTTATTTTTTTGGGTTGTTGCTTTATACTTGATTATTAATTGTATTATAAATAACATATATAAATAAATATGTCCTCGTGCCATTTAAATCTGTAAATAGCGAAAGGGAGTTCTGGATGACCTAAGAGATGACGCACATGTATATTGTGACAGTTGTGGCTGATTTTAACAGACTTAATTATGTGTACGGAGCTTTCTTTGGCTGGGCATACTAATTATTGGAGGTGCTGCGAGTAATTTTCATTTTTTGTGTGCGTGAATAAGTAATTTTCAATTGTTTAGTAGCCTCCATGCAATTAAGTTTTTTTTTCTTTGGTTTTATCCGTGCAATGAATTTTACTGTTTGTAGATGGTAAGTAATTTTCAATTGTTTAGTGGCCTCCATGCAATGAATTTTACTGTTTATATATAGATGACAGTGGAACAATTTTCCATTATTTTGTTGGGGAGGGCCCAAATTTTGTTTATTTCATCTGCCTTGTTCTGATCAAGACTGCTTTCAGTAATCAAATAGCTGTTTCTTTCTCTACCTCTCTGTATTTATACATTAATTTTGTTATTTTAAATATTTTTGTTTTATATGCTCCTTGTAAAAAATAAAAGTTCAGCAAAAAAAAAAGAAAATCACAATCACCATGTAATATTTGCAAGAGAACGCTATAGTCTATAAAGGATTATTGAAGAAGGAATAAAATTAATGTCCTAGAGTGTAAGAAAATTGACAATGGAATTTAATCTTTTAAATTATTAAGAGACATTTAATCAGACGTATAAAACAACTAATAATTATTCCATAGCCAACAATTAAATCCAAACCTATTTGAGATATATCTAACAATTATATGCCGATATCTCACTTTCAAGTAACCTTTCAAACAAATTAATATCGGAAGAGAGATATCTAAGAGAATAAACTAATACAGAGGAACACTACCATTGCGCATGGTTAATGCCTTCAATTGATATACGAAATGATTTAATTTTGCATTAGAAAAAGTGTAGATTATTTTAATTTTCTTGTTATGATTGAGTTGGAGTTTAGAAGGAAAAGATATGGGGAGTGAGTTTTATTTTCATTGTACGGAGTAAACTATAAGAGAGAAAGAGTTGGATTTGATTCAATACCCAGCTAACTAAATGCAAAACACAACTTGATATTGAATAAAATAAAATGTATAAACAAATATAAATTGCAAAGGCCGTATATAGATTAGAATTATTTTTCATGATACGATTTTCGAGTGTTATTTGAGTCGTAAATTATATCATGCACATTATTCTTGGTATGCTTCGTATGTCATTAATTTGAACGACAATATTTTTTAACAAAATATTAATATGTCACACAAGTTTCGTTTATTTATAAAATAATATTTTTACTGTTAGTGTATTTTATCGCATTTTTTTTCTTTTTATTGTTCACATAGAGAAGAGAAAATTTTCTATATATTTTTAAGTTTGTTTTAAAGATAATTTTTTTTAATTTGCATATTTTATTTTATTTTTAGTATTTTTGAATATTTTAGTTATTGTTACTATTGTTTTTATGATGAAAAATATTATTTTTCATATATTTGTGGAATAAAATAGTTGAAAATAAAAATATTTGAACTAAAAATGAGAAATATAGAGAGTGAAAATCATATTGCTTGAAATTGAAGACGATATATTTGATAGAAATAATGAATTTATAAGTTTTAAACAATAAACTTGTAAGTGATAAACTTTTAAGTGATAAATCTGTAAGTTTTAAATGATAAATTTTAAGTTTATATACGATAAATTTGTAAGTTAAAAACGATAAACTTATAAATGATAAACTTGTAAAATCTAAATAATGAATATGTAAGTTTAAAACGATAAACCTGTAGTTTTTAAATAATGAACTTGTAACTTTAAAATGATAAATCTACAAATTCAAAACGATAATCATGCAAATTGTAAACAATAAATCTGCTAGTTCAAAATAATTAATCTATAAATAATAAACAATAAACTTATAGCTTATAAACGATAAACACATAACTTGTAAATGATGAATTTTTAAATTCAAAATGATGAACTTGTAAGTCTAAAGAGATAAATCTATAAATTATAAATGATAAATCTATAAGTTCAGAACGATAAACCTGTAAATTATTATTGATGAAACTATAAATTCAAAAATGATAAACTTGTAAATTATAATTGATCAACTTATTTTATATTCATTAATTTATAAAAATATAATTATGAAAAAATTATGTTTTATTTTCATTTTATACATATAAAAAAATAAAATTTATAATACATTATGAATGTGCGTTCATAATATAACAGCCGTTCTTTGCTCGTCTATAGCTGAAACATCCCCAATTATTCAATGGGCTATGGATTATGATTTTAAATTATTATCAAATAAATTAAAAAAGGACAATAGTTCTCTCAGTCTTATTAGACAAAACAATAGTTGTTTTTGGAATAAAAATGGATTTTTTTTCTTTATAAGTCTAGTTGCTAATAATTATCTATTTATGATGTAGCACTGTTCTTTACTTTTAATAACCTCAATCCAGCGAAACAAAAAAATAATAATGATAATAAATGACTTAATATAGAGGAGTACAAATTTAGAAATCCAATATATTAAACACTTTTATTTTAGGAATGAAAATATAGGTTTTGTCAATTCAGTCCATATTTATATTTTATAGCACCTCCTAAACTTTCTAATTCTAACTTAGAACATAATGGGAGCTAGGCCATCGTTTGTCCTCTCCCTACTCTGATGTTGACACATTTAGTATCAAATCTGTTGACTTATTCAATGTTTCATCTTAAAAAAATGTGAAAATCAATAAAATTACGAATTATTCTTTGGTTCGATGTATATAAATTTTAATGATAAAATGATAAGTAAATAATTAATTTTTTAATCTAGTCTAAAAACGTAGATAAGTGAAAAATGATACATTGATAAAGAAAATGAAAGTGAAAAATTAAAAGAAAAAGTGAAAGCTACACCAAATTACATTACTCCTATTTTTAAAGAAATTAAACAACAAAAAAAATTTAAAGTTAAATGATATTTGACTTGGTGTATATGTGTTAATCCCCTAAAAAATGAAAATGAATCCCTATTTATAGGTTGTTTAAAAACATTAAAAAAAAAGATAAATTTCAAGAATGTGAAATTTTCATCTTATAAGGAAAATATTATCTATCATAAGTTTTGCCATCTCAGTCTACTATCTATATTCTATAGCACCCCCCAAACTTTCTAATTCTAACTTTGAAAATAATAGGAGTTAGGGCCATCGTTTGTCCTATCCCCTACTCTACATTGACGTTTGCACATTCAATATCGAATATCTTAGCTTATTCAATGCTTTACCTCGGAAAAAGTGTAAATAAATTAAAATATGTGTTTTTTTGTTTGATATATAGAAGGTTTTAATGACAAGATAGAACAACTATTTTTTTTGATTCGTTTCAATGTAAAGAGATATGATATTGATGATACATTGATAATGAAATTGAAAGTGAAGAGTTACAAGGAAAATTAGGATAAAAACTACATCAAATTACATTAATTCTACCCCTAAAGAAATTAAGAAAGATAAATGATAAATGATAATTGACTTGATGCTTGTGTGTACATCCCATAAAAATAAAAATGAATATTATTTATTTATAGCTTGTTCAAGAATAAGGGTGGTTGTCACATTTGATAGTTTAAGCCTAATTAACACACATTTCACGATCAAATGCGCCGAACTAATAGAAAATTGTTTGTGTTTGTGATTGAAATAGAAGTAATACAATTGAATTCTAAATTTGAATCACATGCGAGTGAGAAAAATATTGATTACGAATATGTTATGATGAATGAAGTATGAAAATTGAGAAAAAAAATGGGCTAAATTGAAAATTTTGCGATATTTGCTCTAACGGCGATTTATGGCTGGAGAGTACCAAGATGTAGGGTATAGTAAAATGAGTCTATCAGTATAATTATAGGTTAAAATTCTAAAGGATATGAAATTAAGAAAATAAAATTTAAGATCTAGTTTTGTAAAAATAGTGGGAAACACAATTTTTT
This sequence comes from Triadica sebifera, assembly GCA_023653625.1. Classification (NCBI taxonomy): domain Eukaryota; kingdom Viridiplantae; phylum Streptophyta; class Magnoliopsida; order Malpighiales; family Euphorbiaceae; genus Triadica; species Triadica sebifera. The sequence goes on from CM042900.1 coordinate 30,223,245, forward strand.
TTCCATATGTATTTAGTCTTGTATCCTTAATCCACAAATTGCTTAGGTTATAGTCCTCACAATTTTACATAACATACATTTGACAATATTTACTATAGGTCTGGTCATGGTTGGGAACTGTTTGTTCACGGTTCATGGCTAAGTGAAACTGACCCTAAAACATCCCGTGAACAATTCTAAGCCAATTCGGAACCGGCCAGTTCAAACATATTAAAAATAATAATATTTTTTAGTAAAAAAATAATAATATTTTTTAGTAAAAAAATTAACTTAAATCTTACAACTCAAAAATTATGATAATTGAGTGATTATTTGACATTTAAATGTTATTACTATATATAAATATAAATAAATATATTTACATATATATATATACAAATAATTAAATATTTTAAAAAAATTAACTAATAACACACAAGTCCAATAAATGGGCTCATATTTATAAACACAAAAGGATTGTATTTAAGCAACGTGGGAATCAGACTCCTATTAGCCTTCAAACCACGGTTCTCGAAACTCAAATTACTCATATCAAGATTTTTTGACGTCATGAGTCCATTTCCGGTGTCAAATTTGAGAAAATAAGTCGAAAAATATGAGAAATGAAAGAGCAATTCTAAAATCTAACTTTCTCTTATTTGATCCTGAAAATCCGGTCAGTTTTTAGAAAAACAAATGTTTTCGGAGTGATAAGGATATGGAGATCTACTTCTAGTTCGAATTTGATAAAAATTAGATGTCGTTTAATTGAGGAACGAAAATGATGATGGTGTAGAGAGAATGAGAGAGAAAATAAATTTTATAACTTTAATATTTGAAATTTATATATATATATATATATATATATATTAATTTTATAATTTTTTATAAAATTCTAATTTTTAATAAAATTTTACTCAGATAAAATTATCAAGTTATAAAATAAATTAAGAAAAATCTTAATTAAGAAAAATTTAAAAATATAGGTGTTATAAATATTATACATTTACTATTTTTTCCATAATTTATAAATTAATTACAAATTATTATATATATATAATATAAATTTTGTTTTAATATGTAATAATTTATAATTAAATCATTTACAAATTTATTTATAAAACTTATCAAAATAAATATTGTACAAAATTTTTAATTTTAATTCACACTCATTAGGTTCGCACACTTTTATGTCAAGTTTACTGTACGTATGTAGAGAAATATCTACAGTACTATTGAAAGTTGAAATTTTTTTCACACATAATTTATTATTGTTTTCCCCCCCTCCCCGGTTGGGTAGGCAAGGCTAATTATAAATGAGTAATACTTGTTAAATGTGACTGTCGACCAAAAAAAAAATATGTTATTAATTAAGGCAAAAAAGGTAAAACTCTGCTTTTACCAATGATTTTCTCGTTTGCATTGAGAAGATTTTCTGTTTTTAATTATTTAAATTGAACTATTTGAAGGATAGAATGGTAATTATATGTTGAACAATATTATTTTCCTCCCTATCTCCATTTTGGAGAGAAAGGTAAGAAAAGAAAATAATCCATATTTTTCATTTCCCCTTTATTTTCCCTCCATTTCCAAACAAGAGAAAGTAAAAATTTATCATATTTTACCTCCTTATTTTACTTCCCCCCTTATTTTCTCATCTCCCAGACACAGGGTAAAAAAGTCATGGATGAGAGGGATATCGCATAGGAAGAAGAAAGAAGAGGGAGGAGAAAGATACGCTGATATTTTTCTCTTTTCAATTACGAAAGAAAAAAATTAATATTTTATTCCTATTGGACCCTCTAAAGTCTAATACAACATGTTCAACAGTTAATTGTCTGAAAAAAATACATCAACGGACGTGAAAAATAAGCATTATTCTCTTCAGTATTCTTCAAGCGATCAGAGCACATTGTGACTCAAATTTAAATTTTTAAATGGTCGGATGAACCAAAAACTAGGTTTAAGGGGGGAAGTGGAAAAAAAAAAAACCCGTTTGAGCAAGGAAAATGATAAAAAGTAATTTTTACAATCAAAGGATTTTGATGACAACTATAATTTTTTAGTCAGATTATGCACAAAATATAGTTTTACGCACAATTGATCTTCTCCCTTTTCTTTTTTTTTTTTGCTAAAATTTAAAAGTCGACAAATAATTAATTAATTTATCAGAAAACCATGCCATAAATGTTACTCAAAATTATCAAATTCGCTAAGATTTTTTAATTTTGTTTTTTGAAGCTCATCTACTGGTAATTTAATTAGTGGACCACCCATATGGTTTTCCTCGTGTCATCCGCAATGATACAACAGAAATAAACAAAAGGACCAATTAAACAGTACATAGCGACTTGACTTACTTTTCTTTTCGTTGTCACATTGTTATTGGTCACCAGACTCACTTCTTTATAAGAATCTTAAAATAATGCATATACAGCACATGTTAAAATTCAATTTTATAGTGGTGGGGATCGATAATTCAATGACCTAAGTAACCCAATTTTTCCTGAAATTTTCGTCCACAAAAATAAAACAGAATGTATATTTTAGGCCAAAAAACATAGTCCTAGAAAAGGTTTGCCTTCTAATTTGATGCCTATCAATCACAACTCATTGAACATTAAGGTTAATTTTGGTTTCTTCTCAAGTTGAATAGTGATCCAAGTACTATAAATATGGGAACACCAAATAAATTAAACTAAGTCCTAATTTTACTTCAAACACATGGTTTGAAGATATTCAACTGAATAATCACATATATTTTCAAGCGCTATTATATGCATATAATAATGCTTTTATTTACGTGTTATTCAACGATAAGAAGATGACTCCATTAATTGCTCATGTGAGAATGGCAGTGCACTGAATCAACGAATTGATATCATGGCATATTAGTATTTTTTAAAAGCAAACTAAATTTAAGAAACTAGAAAAATGTTTAAGATTGAAAGAACCCATTAATCAAGATATTTAAATTAAACAAAGGGGGAGGTCTATTATTACATATAATTTATATATATATCAAGAACACAAATATTTTGATTATTGTTGTAATCTTTTAAGTAGAGCAGATTTTAATCCCTCTGCGGAAGCGAATCCATCAGGAAGTTTAACAACCACATCCTGAAGCATGAGGTCGTTAATAGTGGACATATTAGCATGGTGCACTTGAAATTCAAGATCACGAAGAGCTGCCATTAATCTTGCAGGTGGATGATTTACATTCTCAGATTGAACCCTAATCATGGAATCATTGCCCAAAATCTTCACCTCAATTTCAAGTGCAAAACCACCAGAATTATTAGGCCTAGCTTGATCCACAGAAGTGATTGTGCTCTGATTATCTGTATTATCAGCCACTTCCAGTTTCACCCTTTTGGACTCCTTGTGCATCAGCTGTGACTCCAACTCATCAATCTTCTCTTTCAATTCGTTTATGTAGCACACAGCATCAGATAGCAGTGATGCTTTGTCCATTCTTGATACGTTTGGGACCACCGCTCTCAGGGCGTAGAATCGGTGGTTGAGCTTCTCTCGCCGCTGCCGCTCCGCCTCCACGTGGTTCAGCGGCGCGTCCCGGCCAAGACCAGGCTTTCTCCCTCGTTTCCGCGGGATTCTTTTATCTACAGTAGCAGCGACGAAGGGACAATCCGAGTCGGAATGCTCGGAGTCGACATAGGATTGGCCTGCTTTAACGTTAACAAAAATTCCAGTGTCTTTTTTGTTTTCGTTTTCTTGCACTTTATCTTGATGAGTTGTGTCTCCTTCTTGAATTCCGGCAATTATGCCAATATCGGCGAAAGATTTGTTCATGTCGAGTGAGTGGAGGGGTGGTGTACTAGTGGGTTGGGGATTTTTGGGAATGAGAGTAGCAAGATCTGACCCAAAAAGAGACTTAGCTTGTTGAACAACGCTCCAATTCTCTCTGATCATATGTAAAGAACCCAATTCAAGAACGCCATTCCATGTAGGTATGCACACAAAGGTCTTAATGCCGTGCATTTGTGCTTCTTTGGCTCTGTCGCAGTTGTAAAATTGAAGTTCTTGGCCACCAGTTAACCACACCAAAGAACCAGTAGTAAGTGCCTTACCAGGAATACCATCTCCGGCGAAGAAAGATCGAGAGAGAGACATCACATAAAACCATTCAGCATCGTTAGCATCGCTGCAATCCATCATGGAGACATCGATATCATGGTTATCGCCGATAAGAGCTTGGATTCCCTTCACGGCCTTTTTTCTCTCAGGTGGAATTCGGTGGGTGTTATTTAGTTTTGGAGATGCATCTCTTGTACCCTGAAAATGGCCGTCTCCCCAAGCAAGGAAGATTCGGCCGTTTTCATCGTTATTAGTCTGCCAGAAGATGGCGTAGGTCCACCAGTCCGACTGGCTTTGGACCATGAATTGAAGTCTCTGTTGAAGAGTAAGTGAGGATTCAGGAGGTAAAGAGACCAAAGAAGAAGAAGAAGATGGAGATATTATTAGCTCTTCCATGGATTGTGTTGCACAGGGGGAGGAAATTGTGAAGAGAGAGAAGAAAGCAAACAATATATAAAAAGGAGCGAAGAAGACAGGATAAATGCAAAATATGCTAAAATGAATATATAAATAAATAAAGAAAATGCCTTTACAATGTTTACATTACATTCTACCAACAAAAAAAAAAGAAAGAGAAAAGAATATGACTTTACAAGGAGAGATTAGAGAAGGTGAAGGTATTATAGGACAATAATAGCGGGAGCAGTGTAGGGACTACGAGTATTTTAGTAGAATAAAAAATATTGAGATTAATTTTTTTTTCTAAATTTAACAAATTTTTTATATTTTTATCCTATATTTTATTTTATTTCATATAAATTAATATTTAGTAAAAAAATAAATAATTTATAAAAAATATTTTTAGAAAAATACACTAATAAAAATATAAAATATATATAGAAAGTAAAAATATATTAATTATAATTAAAATAGAGAATTAAATTTTATTTTCTATCACTTTATACTCTAAATTTTAAAGGTAAAAAATTTATTGGCAATTATTTTTATTGAATAAAATTTTAAAATAAAGAGTATTATTTAAATAAAAGGTTAGATGGAGATATTCGCTACCTGTGACTATGAAGACTAAGGAGTAGGGGCAACACCGAGTATGAATTTCGTGGATGCTAGGACTTATTTAAAGTATAATGAGTAATTCTATTAGAGTTTTGAATAACAATATTTAAATCCGTTACAGATTTGAGTAGAAAATTTCAGGTACTCGCTATCTAATGAATCCGATTATATTTAATATATATATATATATATATATTATACAATTTATTATATTTTAATTTATTGAATATAATGATATAATTAATTATTTTTTATATATTTTTATAGATTAATAAATTACAAATGTAATGAGAGTTTAAAAATTTGAAATATAATTTTTCTATCTTAATAAATAATATTTAACTTTATTGTTTAATGTTATTTTTCAATAATTTAATAAATTATTTAATTTGAATTTATTGAATTAGATTTTATGTTATATTTTATTTGATTTTATAGTGATTTATAGTACAATATTTATATATTTATAATTATTTAATTAGTTTAAATTTTATTTTATTTTAATTTTTTTAATAATAGATAGATAATTATTCAGATTTTGGATATTAATTGAATAATATTAAATATATTTAGAATGAATATAAATATGAATATTATAATTTTGAATGGGTTGAAAATGAATTTAGGTATATATATATATTCGAATTGAGAGAGAATAATTTTGTCGGATACTTCGTCATCTCTGTTGCGGAGGGAAAAGCCCCAAAGGAAGAAAAACTTAGTTTGGCGAAGGTGGGGACCAAAGCAGTGAAAAATAAAAAAGTGGCACGTGAACGAAAACCATACCCGTACCCGCACCCAGTCTTGAGCGATGATTGGCGGTACAGTTGTTTTGTGGGGTCCTTTCATTTACTCTCTTAGTTTTTGATCTACGGCTGCATAAAAAAATATATACATATATTTCATCGATTTGTCTTAAAAATTAATTTTGAGCTAAATTTTTTATAATCTACTAATCAATTTAAAAAAAAGTTAAAAGTGTAAATAAGCCTTAAAATATGAATTAAAAACATTAATTTTTAGGAAAAGTATTATTAAGACAATTCCGGCGAGACTGAGACCCAAGTATAATTTGACAATTATCGAGCGATTGGTGAGCTATAAAAATTGCAACGTATAATACTCTCTAGTTTTTAAAATAAAATTTACTTCAATTAGATTTCATATTCCAAACTTAGTCCAAAGGATCTATCATTCGGGGTGTAAAATAAACTTAAATTACGAGGTAGATTGGGACAATTGAGCCGAAATTTTACTATTTAGACGTAAATGGGTTTAATATTTTAATATGAAGGTTAATTAATTCATACCTTTAAAACTTATTTATTCTTAAAAAAAACATTTATTTATTTATTTTTTTACAATTTGATCATCGTAACTGTATAATAAAAATTCAATGCAAATAATATTTTAAAAATAAAAAATATGTATTTTCTTTAAGAAAATTGAGACAATTATCATAAATTAGAAAATACGTATAAGGGAATTGCAATGAAGTCCCTTCATGCATATTTCTTGTATGGGCTGCTTTTTCTTCTTCCTTTATTGGGTTTTCCCTTGCAATGATTGCTGAAATGAATTTATTTCTGTTTTATTTTTTTTTTCAGCAAATGAATACTAGAGGATAAAAACATTGCGCTATCATTTTATAAATACATAAATAAAGTAACGATAGGCACAATATCATATTACGTGTGATCCAAATCAACTCGTGCAAAATTCAAATATGCCTATTTATTTTATCTAAATAAGTATTATTGAAAATATTATGGCTTAGCCCATTGGGTTCCTAATCCTATATGTTGCGTTGCAACATGCTTAAAACATTTTTTGATAATATTTGACTGTATATGCAAACGAGAGAAAATTTCATAAAAAAGAAAACGATAGAGAGAGAAGTGTACACTCCACTAATTGGGCCGCCATGCTTCCAGCATCTTGAAATTTTTGTTGTTAGAAAACAAAATATGTAATGAAATGAAATGGTTTTAATTAGAATTTTTTTAAATTTTAAATATAAAATATTTTTTAAATTTAAAAATTAGTGTTTTACTTTCTTAACGAGCTTGTCCAGTATGAATCTAAACTGAATAACTAAGATAAAAAAAAATAAAATGTATCAGTTGTGTGTTAGATTTTTTTGGAAGGAGTGGATAAGATGTGAACCTAAATTATATAGAAAATTCACATAATTTTCAACAAATCAAAGTATAAGTTGGGAGAGAGGCGAATGAGATTTGAACCTAAGTTAGAAAATTTTTAGACTACACAAATGATTCCCTTTCTCATTTTGTTGATTTAATATGTCATTCCAAATGATTCCCTTTCTCATTTTGTTGATTTAATATGTCATTCCAAATGATTCCCTTTCTCATTTTGCTGATTTAATATGTCATTCCAAATGATTCCCTTTCTCATTTTGCTGATTTAATATGTCATTCGAGCCACTCAAAGAAAAAACGAAAAGGACTGATATTTCTGAATTGTCAAAAATAATTGTCGATGTCTCATTGTTGGCAAGACCACCTACTAAGTAATATTCTATCCTTATCGTTATGAAAATAATAATATAAGGAAATCAGAAATTCATGTTATGACAAACTATTTTATGTAAAATGAAGCTAAATGCCCTTAATTTTCTATCCTCTAAAAAAATATCCTGAAAATATACTCTCTGCTCATAAGTCTCTCTCTCTCTCTCTCTCTATGTGTGTGTGTATATATATATATATACACACACACAATGCAACTTTTCAAATGATATCATACATGGAACCCATTTATATCTTTCTTGTATTTCCAGTTAAGATCCTTTGAATGGTTATTAACAACAAATGGCAGACATGATATTATTTTATCCAATAAATTTGCAGTACGCGCGAAAAGGGTATGGACGCATACCCTTTTCCAATGAAAACCTCTTCCATAATTATCGACAAATTTCAACTTCATTTTCACGAATAATTTTAAATGAAGTTAGCAGATTTACTTTATTTACCATATTAAACAGATATGCTTTATGTCATAATCAAATATTAGTTCATGATATATTATTTTATCATTAATTGCCATGTGGAACATATATACAAAAATTAAGGATTCCCATTTCTCATTATAGTGTCTATATATATATATATATATATATATAACTATGGTTATAAATATAATTAATCTTTGTCCACATGTCCCATCGGCTCACGAGACCCACATTTAATTATTTTCTTAGGATATCTATATATCTCTCTATTATGTATAATATGCTCCTTTTTTGGTGGCAATATTATATTATTTTATCAAATGTACGTGAAGAATCTTTTTTTTTTTTTTATTTAGACAAATACACAAATCGATTTCTAATCATAAGAATAATCCAGTCTGCAGGTGAATCCACGCAGGCCAGATGAAAAAGAATCTGTTAAAATAGCTAATCCATAATATAATATAACATAACATAATAAATTAAAAAAAATGATGGATGAGAAAACCCAGTTAAACTTACTTGTATACACAATATTACTCTAATCCACAACATGTCACACAAAAATCTCAGGGTTTGTCTTTGTCAAAATTACCTAAAAGCTCATTAGATTTTAATTAAATTTAGTTTGAGTTTAATGCTGACCACCATCATGATTTAGAGTTTTGGAGCATTTGGATAAGAAAATGATGGACTCTTTACATGTAGATCAATTTAGAGAAGCCATAACTTTTAACTTCAAATGAGTTACGAGACCCATAATATCAAACTCAAACTCATTTATATATTTACACGTAACACTAAATTTTGTCAAAATTTGATTGTTTAAACTGTTTTTGAAAGCTAAAATTCAATCATTTTAAGCTATTTTATAAGTCTCAGAGTTTTTTCTTTGATTTTTAGTGTTGATTTTGTGTTTTTTGGATTGTTTCTCATTTGGGCTTTATTTTAGCCATTTTATAATTAGAATTTTTTCCTTAATGATATAAGTTCATTTTATTATGTGTTTGAAGCAATTTTGACATTTTAATAATAAAAAAATTCTAATTTCTTCCAATTTTCGGTATTTCTTTGGAAATTAATGAATTTTGATGCCTATTTTTTAGTATTTCTAAAATCAAAAAGTTATATAAAATTATTTTGTGGTATTCATGCATGAATTAACAGATTTTGATAGTTTTGAAGTCTGAATAACTAAAGTATAAAACTCTGCAGATTTTTTTTCTATTTATAAGACTCAAACTTGAGAATTTATTTAAAAGAATCAAGTCACAAACCACTTCAACCAACTTACTTTGTAATCTCGGAGTTTGTGTAGTGCCTCTTTTGCAGGCAAGTATTCTCAAGTGAATTTTGGTTTTCTAATTATAATTATCCCTTCTGATAATTAATTACACACCGCTAAATTTAGAAGACTATTATTTTATGCCTTGATTTGATTTAATTTGTAAGATAGTAATTCGAGGCATTGAGATAGAAAGAGATGTCATCCTAGTTTCAACTGTCTTTTTTTTTTCAAAAAAAAAAAAGAAAGCTCATGGATATCTAATGTATTTGTCTACAACATTAATTTGCCTCCTAAATTAAGAAAGAGAAACTTGTTGCTCATCTTGTGGAGGTAGAAATGAATAGGCAACAGTTTGGTTATGATCAATGAAGAACTTCGCTTTAAGCTTTTATGGAACTTTTATGGATATATTTTATTAATTTCTATTATTAACTGTTTATGGATATATTTTATTTCTATAATTAACTATTTTAGAATTTGTGTTAAATACATTTTATGTTATTTGTTGTGTGACACTTGTTATTGGACGTTTTTATTAAATTTAATCTCAAATTAATATTTAATCATTTATGAGTTTTAGTAGACAATTTCTAAATTACATTTGGTGTTTTATACAGGTGATGTATTTATAAGCTTCATTAGTAGGCAACAAATAAATTCAAAAAACTAATAGGTTCATCAATAAAACATTTTAGCAATGGATTTGAAAGGAAATTTTTGTCACTAATAATCAGCGAGAATCTATGTGCAAATTTCCCTTTCTAATATCATACCCAGAAATTAAATGGCAAAAAAATAGTGAGGAAAAACAAAAATTACAAGAACAAGGTCTTCGTGGATGGTAAAGAAATTACGATGGATGAATAAATTAGCGACAAAATAGTAATATTTGTGACACAAATTCCCTTGCTATTTTTGCTATAGTAATTTCCATCATTGTTGAGCAACAGGCACTTAGCAAGGAGTTTTCGTGTCCAGTGAAAAACTATGTCACTGGAAATAATAGGATTGACAACTGACCCAATTAAACTGAATTTTAAAAAAAAAAAAACTATAAAACATACAGACCAAATTAAGTATGATTTGTTTTGATGTTTGGTTTCGGTTGGATTTCCACGTTTTATTTCCTAAATAATTAAAAATTAATTAAAACGACAAATGAGATAGCTATATTTTTCCATTTTTTTATAATGAATACTAGATATGAATAAGAAGCTCTTCAACTGTTTAGAGTTGGAAAACAAATTGAAAATAAATGTCGATCGTATTTATTTATTTTTCCATTAATTATGGATCTGTCATTTTATTTTTCGGCATAAATGAAAGCTTGTGGCAATCCGGCGATATAAATGCTTACCATATGCGTGGTTTTTTTCTTAATTAATTCTTATATTTATATATTATGATTATAGTACATATCACTTGTCCAACAGGACCTCAACTATATTATATACCCAACTTGCTGTCAATAAACTTTAAAATCATATGTTTAAATTTTTAATTCAGCTTTTAAAAGGGTTATTAAATAATTGTATTAAAAAAAGGTTATTAAAGAAAGATCTTATCCGATTCAAAGAAAAAATATGGAATTTTTTTTTTCTTTTTTGACTTGCCGTTCAATAAAAGTATTGTGACAAAAAAAAAAAGGTAAAAGAATAGTCAGTAAGAAAACCCGAAGCTACATAATAAGAAACAAGCCCAATCAGAAAATGGTTCCATTTTAGGAGTGCAGGGCTGGGCTTTCTTGCTAGTAATTTTGGAATTGGGGAATCAACTTATGAACCATTAGTTATTTTTACATTCTTCACAATTAAAGATATAATTGCTAAATGAAAAAAAAGGAAGAAGATATAATTGCTAATTGCCATCTCATACTCATACAAGGCTTCCTAAATGACGCCCAATTGGTAACTGATTCCATAGTTCTATTCCTGATTTGTTGACTAGAGAGTCTAAAAGATTATCTTTGCTTTTCAAAATGAAATGCTATTATTGTTTTGAGACGTTGTCAATTTATTATTTGTATCCTAAATTTTAAAATATGAATTAGATTTTCATTTTAAATTTGAGTTAAATAACTAAAATATTTGAGAATAGAGTTATAATTTATATATAAGGATTTCTAATGTCTTAAATTTATTGACATTTAGAATTTTTTATGTATTTTTTTAAATAAAATATTTTATATTCTCAAAAATACACTAAACAAAATTTAACCAAATATAAAAATAAGATTTTAGTTCTTATTATATGAAAATATCAAAGAGAACATTGACATCTCAAAACATCAATTTAGGAATAGGATTTCATTTCTCATAAAATTCTATCATTCTATTCTTTTAGTATACCAAATATTTGGTTGTTGTTTTCCTTCGGCAGCTTGGCCATTGAAGCTGCTCACTTTGAACGCTGCATTTATTATTTCTCTGGACCACTTTCAAGAGACTACTCGCTTATTAGTTATTACTGTTGGGAGATTTTTTGTATGCTCAAAATCACTTAATTAATAAACTCCCAAAATTACATTGAAATTCATATGATTAATTTCTCAGATCTCACACATATGGTGGGCATAAACAAATCTGTTTTTTTTTTTTAAATCCTGTGGCATTAGAACCAGAGAGTGGTATATCCAAAATCTGCAAAATGTTTTCCTTCAAATTCCTACAAAAGAAGCCCAACAATGTTTATTAATAGGACAACAAAGATTATATCACAAAGCATACAGAGTGAAGATCCTTCCTCGAGAGATTATTGTCTATTAGTTAGGGCCCTGAAACCAATTAGATTTTTCCCCGTCCACTGATTAGAGAACTAAGCAAACATTTATATCTACTACTACTTTCATGTTTACACAAAGCACCCATCAACTCAAAACATATAAATGAAACAAATCACTGACCAAAAACTGTAGGATCAGGCCCAAGCTTCACCACCTCCTCCTCTATTATTTACAATCCCAAGACCTGGAGTCTTCTTGGCTGGCTTACCCAACTGAAACACAGGGTGTCTGCATAGCCTCCTTACCCCTTTTCTCAAACTAAGCCAATCCCCATTATCATATCCACCTTTACATCCATTTTCTACAGCTCCCATTTCGCACGAAGAAAGAGGGCTGCTACCTGAAATAGACTCAAATTCCTCTTCTCCTTCATTTTCCCTCTGAAATGTTGAATACTTCTCATCTCTGTTGGATTCCAGTCTATTCATAGTGGCAGACCTCAGGAACTCACCACTGGTTGGTGCTTCTGGTACACAAGCATCCATGGTTTTTCCGAAACTTTTGCAGAATAAGTCTGACTGACAGATCCCGCTCTTGTCTCCTGGAGAATCTGAGCATGCAGAGAGCAACCTAACCTTGGCAGCTGATTCCTCTCTCTCTCGAAGGTTCTTTAAGATCAGTGTCTTAAGCAAGTTCATTACTTGCACAGCATGAATCAATGCAGTCAAAGGATCAGCCATCTGTTTTGCACAGAGACAAGTGCATACTTAATGACTAGAATGACATTTGCAAAGGAAATTCCCTTGTTCCTAGATAAAAATAGTAATGTCAGCATTGTAAAAACCACACTTCTGTAAGTCCTATTCAGATAAGTCTTCAATTGATCTCCAAATTGATACCAACAAAACAATTATCTTTCTTAATATGATGCAAAACAATGATACAAAATAGTACACTTGACCTTTCAATTTATGTGATCCGAACCTTTAGATTTAACTGCCCACAAAACACCAATCCATTACATATGAAGATAACCATCCTATAAAAACCATTAAACAAATTAACGAACCTGGGTCATGTTGGGTGCAAAGACCATAGCAACATTCCGAGCATTCATCTTGTTGTATTGTTCATGCTCCACAACATCTGCCATCAGATTGATGGCCCAATCAAGAAGCGCAGCTTCTGTTGGAGGAAGCAACTTCACAAGTGTAGTGCAGTCATCTTCTGTGTTGCAGTGCATCACCTGTTCTGGAGTAAGAGAGTCAAGGACTCCAGAAGGTAGTTCTCTAAACCATGCCTATAGGCAATCAGCAAAATGTACCAGTCACTTCGAAAAAGGAAATTAAACTCTGGATGAATAACCAAAGGCTAAATTTACCAACCAAATTGTCTAGCCATGTTAAAATTAGATAGGCATACCTTTATTAAACCTGCCAAACAATGAACATCTATTCCCCGTGGCACTACACCTTTGTTTAGTTGGTCTCTCACATGCTCCTCCTGGCTATTCTCAGCATTTATCCGGAATATTCCTTCTGCCTTTGGCAACCCAAGCAAGCATAAGAAAACCCTTAATTTTGAATATGCAAAAGTAGTTGTATTAAACTCAAATAGTCATTTATTTGGAAGCACTACTTTAAACATACCTTAAGGCCTCCTTCAACATACAGTCGCTTTTGCATCATAAGGAGAATAGATGGTACACTATTCCCTCTGTCATCATAGGTACACTGCATTGATTTGGCAGAAACTCCAAATACATTTGCACTGGAAAGTAAAGATGTTGTCAATCGTGTAAGCCATAAATGCCAACGAGTGTTGAAGTCAGAAACAATTCGAAATAATTAGACAAGTCCAAAATTACACATTATATACCATAGAATTACAGTTATCAGATGCCACACAAAATAGTAACAAGTAGTAATTTTTCTATAACGAATATTGAGAATCAGCGTTGGTGAGCAATTTGCATCCTAACCAATAACAAATGCACATATAACCTACAAAGAACAGATAGGCATCCCATAGCATTCATATCCACCCAGAAGAAAGATGTAATCTGTAACATTTTCCCAATCTGAGTAGTAAAAAATAAAGGATACCTGTTGATCAGATAGAACCAAATCAAAATGACATTTTTTTCCAGTTACTCTGCTCTAATTAAGTGAAAAAAATTAGGTGATTACTAGCAAAAAAAAAAAAAAAAATTCAGACAATAGCCAGAGTTCATCTGAGGTACAGCCTTATTATAGAAAACATAATATCTTTGTGCACCAACTTTGTTTAAAATCATAAATGGTAATCCTTTTCTTCCAGAGCACTGAGAGCAGGATATTATCCAAAACATCATTAATTTAAATGAAACATTTCTGTGTGGGAAGCATGTTTGCACTGAGGAAACTAATTAACTCTGTAAGGCTTCAGTAGCTTTTACTTTCAAATGTAGCTAAAGTCGAAAGTAGGAGAGTTTCAAAATACCTTACTCTCTGTTGTGTATATTTCACACTAACTATTTACAATATATAGGAAAAAAAACCTAAAAAGCCACTAAAATAATCAGCATAACTCCAGGAATCTGATTTGTAAAATCATTTGATTTTAGGAGTAGATTCTAATCTTAAAAATGGATTATTTTATTTCCAAAAAATATAAGATTTTTCTTCTCTTTCCAACAAAAGTTACAAAGACTTGCTGCTTCCAAGTTTCGTATTGGATTGTTCTACTCGATATATTTCATTGTCATATTTGCATCCACCCATCAAACATCTACAAAAACCATATTTAAGCTGCTTGGAGAAATCAGATCCGATTGGACCCATCAGTCCTTGTCTATTGAGCCAGCATATACCCAGAATTTCAAAACTCTAGAGGGGCAACAGGAAAAACAAAAAGTAGGAAAGAATTCCCAAAAATTGTGAAGACTTAAAGATTATTTAAAAAGAAAAAAGAAAAACTATTCACAGTTACAAAAATTCATAATTTTGAGAGACTAGAACAGAAGTTCTGTTCCTTTTAATACAGTGTCCACATGCATGATTGAACAACTCACTTTATAAGGAAAAGATCAGAGAAAATGTTGACGGCTCTAATTTCCTACTTTATCCTAATTTATTTTCTTATAATTATACAAATCAATGAAATCGTAGATCAAAAATTCACCAAGCAAAATCTTCACATCGAACAGAGTCCGCAAGCATAACTCAATTGCATCATCCAATTAATCAATTAAGCAATTTCTCCGATAATCAACCTAAAATATGCACACAATAACCACAGAAAAAAAAATTATAGAAGAAGAGAACCTGGCGCTGGGCACCTTGCGAGGAACTTCAGGCTCAAATTCAGTAGGCAAGCCAAGAAAACCGTTGAAGCGATCAAAAGTGACATGAGAGACATGCCTAACATCAGTAGGCCAGCTAATATCGATGGAGGAAACATCCTCCCTCTCTACACTGCAAGTGACCGACTTCCTCAACGCCGCCACCAAAATATCCAGAATAGCAAACTGATTACTCCCATTTCGACCTCGCTCATTCCCTGGTCTCCCCCCGGGCGAAATAAAGGGCGTGGAAATCGGCTTTCTCAAGGGACCATCACATTCCTCATCGTCATACTCCTCATCGTCGTCTTCCTCCTCATCTTCGTCGTCGCTTTCATGTTGACGGGAAAAGGGAGCGGGAGGAGGCGCGGGGTTAAAGTGAGTAGTGAGGCCGAGGAGTCCAGAAGATTTAGATCGAAAAAGGCGAGTCATATTAATCAATAATAATTGAATAACAAATGAAGGGAAAGGCGGATGGTAATAAAGAATTAAGAAGAGAAAGAAGATATAGGCGGAGGAGGAGAGAAAGAAGAAGAAAAGAGTGGAGATTGCTTAAGGAGAGGAAGAAGAGATAGATAGATATGGTAATGGGAGAGATGCTGATGATGGAGACATATTGTTTTTGCATGCAAGATTGAAAATTGAAAAACATTGAGAGAGAGTAAAAAGAGGGGATCGTGACACGGGAGAGACGGATGGTTGAAAAGCAAAAGACTGACTAGTAGACAGCCCAGTTACGGATTCAGAATCTATCCTTCTCACCATGGTCAATACATCACAGCTGTTGATACCCGGGTTTTATTTTTATTATCTTTCATTGTCTTTTTTTTTTATTATACCATTTGTATTTTTAGCAGTCATTAAAATGAAATTTTCATTTTAAAAAATCTCATAGTTAATTTACTTATCTAATAATAATTAATACTTCACATTCTTAATAGTTCTTTTTTGTGTGTGGATTTTTGGTTTTAAAAAAATTTGACTCATGTGATTCACTAATTAATAATTGGTTAATGGGAACCAACAGTTGAGGCTTTAGTGGTTTAATTAGTTGAATATATTAGACAATTCCTGTCTTCGCATTCATGTTATTTTTAGTCTTTTTTTTTTCTTCTGTTATTGTTTATATCCAAAAAATAATTGTTGTTATTAGTTATGAATTGCTTATACAGTTTATCATTTTGGAGTCCAACTCAATGCTTATTATATTGTTCCTGGAAAGAAGTTTACAATTTTGGTCATAATCTCCAAAAGATATTGCAATATTTATATGTAATTATTTCCATCATTCCATAAAAAATAAACTCATTTTTATTTCATATAAATTAAGAAAAGTTTGAAAAAATTATTGAAATTATTAAATCATTAAGTTAATATTTAAGTTCTCAAACTTATTCGAAGAATGCAATACCAATTGTTATCTACCATAAAATAGTTATGACAAAAATAAAAATTCGTGAGTTTAATAGCTATACTTTATAAAATATATATAAAAAAATCATTATATTTGATTTTTTAGCACTAAAAAGAGAAAAAAACAATTTAAGCTTTACACGTGAGCAGATGAGAGTAATTACGCAGGCATGCGGTTTCATCTACATATAATTAATTGAGAAAACCTTCAAAATGATACCACAATCCCTCTAGTATTCAACATTAGTGTTGTTATCATAATTCATTCACTTACTTTGCCTAATACAATTATTATTGTTTTTAAAATATTGGTTACATTATATATGTAATTATTCCAGATCGTGATTCCAAAGGAATAATAATAATAATAATAATAATAATAATAATAATAATAATAATAATAATAATAATAATAATAATAAGGGCAACAAATTAAAGCAAACAAAAAGTTTTGGAGGCCACCAAAATTCATCAAAGTATAATATCGACTTTGCTCCTCATGAATAAATTCTTGGATACTTTAAGAATTGTTGATTTGAGCTCAACATTTCAAATTTTAGCAATAAAACATTTTGAAAGTGATGATTTGGATCTAACTAGTAATGGTTTGGAAGTATTGTTAAGGTGGGATTCTTTGTATGTTTGCTTGGCTATCACAAAAATAATAAGTAAATAAAAATAAAACTGGTCACATGTGTTGGGAAATGACGCCAATTTCCCTATAGTCAGATTTATGAGAAAGCGAAGAAAATGCGAACTAATAAGACAGACAAGTTGATAACGGAGTTCGGCCAATTATGCCTACGTCTCCGGACTGCTGCAGATCTTTTATTGAAAGAAGAGAAATTTACCGAGTGTTTACAAACACTCACAACTCACAACCTCTCACTAATGCTACTCTCTCACTTTTTTGATGGAATACATTACAAATGAATTTCTAAGGCTATATATAGGCCTACACCTCCTCAATGGACGGTCAAGATTAATTCTCACCTACTTTGATGGATGGTTGAGATTATTTCTCACCTACCGTCTCACCTACCAAATGTATGGTCAAGATTAATCTTCACTTACCATCTTACCAACCAAATAGATGGTCAAGATTAATCCCCACCCACCAAATGGATGGTCAAGATTAATCTTTACCTACCATCTTACCTACCAAATATTTTGTCAACAAAAGATGCACCGTCCATCTTTATTGTCATTTATTTTATGGTGCATGTGTAGGTTGACCAACAATCTCCCACTTGAAGACTGGTTTCAATCTGTCTTCACACCTCGATCAATGCAGCAGCCTTTCTGGTCTTGTTACTCTAGCAGACCAACTGAAGTTGAGCATAACTTCAGTTTGTCGATAGTCACCGCCTTTGTCAACATATCCGCTGGATTCCTGCTTCCTTGGATCTTCTCCAGTACTAACACATCATCTTCCAATAAAGATCTGATGAAGTGGTAACGAAGCCCAATATGCTTGGTTCTGGAATGAAATGCTGAATTTTTCGCCAAGTGTATCGCACTCTGACTATCACTATGCAAAATATTCTTCTCCCTTCTGAATCCCAACTCAGTTAACAAACCTTGAAGCCATATCATCTCTTTACTAGCTTCAGTCACTGCTACATACTCAGCCTCTGTAGTGGATAAAGTGACAATCTTCTGTATTTGTGACATCCAACTAACAGCTGTAGTTCCAACAGTGAATATATAACCGGTGGTGCTTCTTCGATGATCGACTTCTCCTCCAAAGTCTGCATCTACGTAGCCTTGTACTTTTAACTCTCCTTTACCAAAGTACAGACACTTCTCCGTGGTGCCTCGTAAATACCTCAAAATCCACTTGACTGCTTCCCAATGAGCTTTTCCTGGATTTGACATAAATCTGCTAACAACTCCCACTGCATGACCAATATCTGGTCTAGTACAGACCATTGCATACATCAAACTTCCAATAGCTGAGGCATAAGGAATCTTAGCCATGAATTCTCTCTCTTCCTCCGTTTGAGGGGATTGATTTCTAGATAGGCGAAAGTGACTGGCCAAGGGTGTGCTAACTGGCTTGGCATTGTTCATGTTGAATCTCTGCAAAACACGGTTGATGTACTCTGCTTGAGATAACTGCAAGAACCCTTTCTGCTTATCTCTTGTGATTTGCATTCCAAGAATCTTCTTTGCTGGACCCAAGTCTTTCATGTCAAACTCTTTTGACAATTGCTGCTTCAACCTTCTGATATCATTCATATTTGAACCTGCTACTAACATATCATCGACATAAAGTAGCAAAATGATATAACTGGATTTATATCTCTTGAAGTAGCAACAGTGGTCAGCATTGCACTTCTGGAAATCTTCCTTGTGCATGAAGCTGTCAAACTTTTTGTACCACTGTCTTGGGGCTTGTTTCAGGCCATACAAACTCTTTTTAAGTTTGCACACCATGTTCTCCTTCCCTTTTTCTGAGAAACCTTCTGGCTGATGCATGTATATTTCTTCATCTAAGTCTCCGTGAAGAAATGCGGTTTTCACGTCCAGCTGTTCAAGATGAAGATCTTCAATAGCCACAATACTCAATACTGTTCTGATAGTATTGAGCTTCACAACGGGTGCAAAAATATCGGTGTAGTCAACTCCTTCCTTCTGCTGGAATCCTTTGACAACAAGTCGGGCTTTGTATCTTTTGAGACCATCATGCTCTTCTTTTACCCGGTACACCCATTTGTTATGAAGTGCCTTCTTTCCCATAGGCAACTCAGCTAGTTCCCATGTCTGGTTAGAGATCAGAGACTTCATCTCGTCTTTCATGGCAAGCTCCCACTTACTAGCATCTCCAGTCTGACAAGCTTCATCATAGCATTCAGGCTCCCCTCCATCAGTCAATAACAGATAGTTCATGTATCTCCTGTTAGGCACATGAGGCCTAGAAGACCTTCTTAATACAGGAGATGGAGTAGGAGGCTGTGGTGTGTCGGATTGATGCGCACTGCTTGGTCCAACAAGTTCCTCTGGCTGAGGACTTGCTACAATGGGTTCCGTCACGGAACTAACTGGGACATCATCTGCATCTGCAAATACTGACTCGTTCTGTTCTGAGTTGCTGACGACTGTTTTATGCATGTCCTTGTACATCACCCTTTCATCAAAAATCACATCTCTGCTACGGATGACCTTTTTGTTTTCGTCATCCCAAATACGGTAGCCAAACTCATCCTCACCATAACCGATGAGAGTGCATTTCTTGGATTTGGGATCAAGCTTATTCCTTCCTTGATCACTGATATGCACATATGCTACACAACCAAAAACTTTTAAATGTGATAGTTTTATCTCTTTTTGGCTCCATACCTCCTCTGGTATTCTGTGCTCTAATGGAACCGATGGTCCTCGATTGATTAAGTAAGCTGCTGTGTTGACTGCTTCTGCCCAGAACTGCTTCGGTAGACCTGACTGTATACGAATGCTTCTGGCTCTTTCTGTCAACGTTCGGTTCATACGTTCAGCTACACCATTGTGTTGAGGTGTACCTGGCACGGTTCTCTCCATTCTGATACCGTGCTCATAGCAAAACTTCTTGAATCTGGTGTCTTCATATTCACCACCATTGTCAGTTCTGAGCTTTTTAATCTTCAGACCTGTCTCATTTTCAACCATAGCTTTCCATCTTCTGAAAGCCTCGAACACTTCGGACTTATGTTTTAGAAAGTAAACCCATACCTTCCGAGAGTGATCATCGATGAAAGTCACGAAGTAGTGTTTTCCACCAATGGATGAGATAGTCGTTGGTCCCCAAACATCAGAGTGAACAAGCTCTAGCCTTTCTTTCTTTGGGGTTCTGCCACTTGTCTGAAAGCTGACCCTTTTCTGCTTTCCAAGTATGCAATCTTCGCATGTGTCTATCTTCACTGACTGTAGACCTGGAAGTTTCCCCTTTGAATGCATAATCTTCATTCCTTTTTCACTCATATGGCATAGTCTCTGGTGCCATAAATTGGGATTTTCATTGCTAGCTGCAACTATGATTGAACAACGTGCTCCCGCTGTCATGTAAAGAGTGCCATTCTTTTTGCCTCGAGCAACCGTCATTGCTCCCTTTGAAATCTTCCAATTATCACCATGGAAGATCGTAGTGTAGCCTTCGCTAGCCAATTGCCCTACTGAGATTAAGTTCTTTCTCAGGTCGGGAATATGTCTGACATCCTTCAACTCCCAAACAGATCCGTTCAACTTAATCTTTACTACACCTTTGCCAATAATAGCACAAGGTTGATCATCACCAAGATATACCTTTCCAAGGTTTCCAGGGACATACCTTTCGAAGAATACTTTCTGTGAAGTAGCATGGAACGATGCTCCAGAGTCTAACACCCAAGACTCCTCTTTGCTTTCCAAAGAGCATATCAATGCGTCATTGCCTCCAGAGGTGGAAGCAACATTTGCCTCTACCTTTGCTTCCTGGTTCTTCGATGCACTCTTGCACTGATTTTTGTAGTGTCCAGTCTTTCCACAATTCCAACATTCGACAGTTTTTGAACTATGGAAATTACTTGGATTCCTGGATTTGGACCTTCTGTCCTTTGATTTACCTCGGTAGTTTGACTTGCCTCGTCTATTACCTCTGGTTGAATTTCTTCCTCTTGACTCTGTATGCAAAACTGAAGAAGTTGATGATTCACCCGACTCTCTCCGTCGGATCTCTTCACTGAGAACCAAATCACGAACATCATCAAATTTCAACTTAGTGCTTCCCGACGAACTACTCACAGCAGTGACAGTAGCATTCCAGCTTTCTGGTAGAGAAGACAAAAGTATTAATGCTCGTACTTCTTCATCAAATTCAATTCCAACCGAACTCAATTGGGTTGTGACTGTATTGAGTTCATTGAGATGTTGAGCTACAGATGCACCTTCTGTCATTCGCAAGTTGAACAAGCGCCTCATGAGGTGCACTTTGTTTGAAGCTGAAGGCTTCTCATACATACTAGAGAGAGCCATCATAAGACCTGTCGTGGTCTTTTCCTTTGCTATGTTGAAAGCAACATTACGGGATAATGTCAATCGGATAACTCCGAGAGCTTGTCTGTCGAGAAGACTCCAGTCTTCTTCCTTCATAGCCTCTGGCTTCTTCCCTGAGAGAGGTTGATACAGATTTCTTTGATACAAGTAATCTTCTATTTGCATTTTCCAAAAGCCAAAGTCCGCTCCATCGAACTTCTCAATTTTTACCTTTCCTTCATCTGTGGCCATCGCTCCCACTCGAATCTGACTTCCTTTGGATCGTTTCTGACAATTCTTGTGAACCTCTGTGTATTAGAACACCTCCGTGGATAATTTGGTACAACTGACCAAATTTCACTATTCACAAAAATTTACTATTCATGTGAATAGTAATCGCCCGAAAAAGGACAGAAAAACGCAACCAATGCTCTGATACCAGTTGTTGGGAAATGACGCCAATTTCCCTATAGTCAGATTTATGAGAAAGCGAAGAAAATGCGAACTAATAAGACAGACAAGTTGATAACGGAGTTCGGCCAATTATGCCTACGTCTCCGGACTGCTGCAGATCTTTTATTGAAAGAAGAGAAATTTACCGAGTGTTTACAAACACTCACAACTCACAACCTCTCACTAATGCTACTCTCTCACTTTTTTGATGGAATACATTACAAATGAATTTCTAAGGCTATATATAGGCCTACACCTCCTCAATGGACGGTCAAGATTAATTCTCACCTACTTTGATGGATGGTTGAGATTATTTCTCACCTACCGTCTCACCTACCAAATGTATGGTCAAGATTAATCTTCACTTACCATCTTACCAACCAAATAGATGGTCAAGATTAATCCCCACCCACCAAATGGATGGTCAAGATTAATCTTTACCTACCATCTTACCTACCAAATATTTTGTCAACAAAAGATGCACCGTCCATCTTTATTGTCATTTATTTTATGGTGCATGTGTAGGTTGACCAACAACATGCTCACATGGAGATGTTCCTTTCTTGTTCATTGGTGGTGGGCACTCTGTGAGTCTCTACCTCATCCTGAAAATTAAACATACGTTGAGAGTAGTTTTAAATGTCACTATTAATTTTTAGCTCTCAAAGGATAAATTTCGCCCCCACTCCCAGCCATCATTATCCCTACATTTCCTTTGTATTCCCATTCTACTGATTGTTTATGGAACTAATAAGTGTAATTTACGGGCTTTAATTAATTTATACAGTGCCATTGCTTGTGTAATTATAATTAAAACCCTGAGATATCGGTTTAATTTAAACTCCACTCAAATGTCTTATAAGTTATAAATATATTTTTATTTGATTACATATACATGGAATTAAAAAGTCTAGATTGTATTTTCAAGACGAGATGATATGTTAAGTGTCTTTTTTCCTTAATCAAAGTAAGGATACAAAGCACCTTTAAAATTTAAGAGATAACGTTTTATCTTCTTAATGAGTTTACCCAATACGAATTCAAATTACTGAATAATTAAAAAAAAGTATAAACTGTATTTTATGAATTACATTGAGTTTTTATTTTAAACAGTACTGATTTAAATTTGATTTGTAATAAATTAACCAATTATATCGTGAATCGAATTTAAATAAAAAAAATTACTTATATATTGATGGGATATTTATAGCTTAAATAAATTAATTTACAGTGCAAAGTGCTGCAGGTGTGACAGGTGAATATACAAATGCCTAAATGCGAAAACATGCAATTGCAGCTATTGAACATTATACTAAACTGCCGGGTGATGGTTATCCAAGTGTGGTTCTTTATGGTCCGGATGCAACTATTTTGACAGTTCTGCCATCGCTGTACACATTACAGGTAATCGTTTTATATTTCTCCCTATTAATTTATTATTATTTTTACCAAAAATTAATGGATACAGTGAATTAATGGTGTTTGTTAGGTTATTGTTTACAGAAAATTGTTGTCTAAAACGAATGCAAAGTAATTAATGGACAAGTTCTGTGGATGATGACATTTTAATTTACGTTGTTTCGAGTTTTTGTCTCTTGGAAGATTTTGGTGTTATATGTATTGACTATTTTATGTTGGTCTTATGTCTTCCTAATCCAAAACATATTGGTTTATATTTATTTATCAAGGGTCGCATGTACTTTTATGAAGACAAATTTACTATTTTTTTTGTTATTATTATTATTTTGTTGACTAGTAGAACTGGCAAGTAGTATCAAAATTAGCTTAAGTCAGACAGTTTTCACTATAATTAAGATTAATTTATGATTTTTCTAGAGTTACGTCTTTTTTTTTTTGAAGAAAATTAATGATTTTTCTGGAGTAGCAGAGTTGATAGCATTAATTTGAAAAATGGCGAAAAACAAGACACCAAATAGAATAGCTACCATTAATGGAAACATTCACTAGTGTTTTCTCACTAGATTTAAACTTTGTATCCGTGCATTGGACTTAGAATATGTCCAAAACAAAAGTGACTCGGTGTCCATTTTACTTGAAAAGAAAAATGAACTAAAAAGAAAATTCAATGTCCATTTTACTATATGGTGTATATATATAAATTATGTACTCTTGTAGCTTTCTGAAGGACATTCAGTTATTGCATGGTAGTTGCTGTTGGCTGCTACTAATAATCTCTCGGCATAAAAACTCTCAAATTTGATTGAATAATGATTATGATGATGATCCTGACATTCCACCAACTTCAATTCCAATTGTAGGTTCCTTTAAATCCTTGTTTTCAAAGCATTACAACTCTGCTCATTTTACACCAAAAATTAATTTAAAAAAAAAAACAGAAAGAAAAAGGAGAGATGGCAATTAGTAATCACATATAAGACACATTCCCACTCCAAGCAAAAAGAAATATAAAGCCAAAAACTATATATGTGAGATTAAATTGTTGTTATAGGTATTGTAATTCCTATGAGATAAGTTTGCTTTGAAGCTACTCCAAGAATCTGTCAAAATCCCACATTCTCTATTTAAGGTAAAGATATTAAATTACGTAAATCATTATGTAACTACTTAACTAAAACCACCCAACTCAAAATCACCACCTTAACGAAACAATTTTTGAGTTTTAAGATACATAGTTTACATAATTATATATAGATCATATTGCTTTCTTATGATAAGGAATCAAGCAAATGAGTCAATGTGTTTCAACTAAAAAAATATATACATATACAGCAGCAGATGTCAGAATTTTGTATAGAGGGTGACAAGAATTAGATTAGTAATGATTGAGATATTATTAGAGATTAAGACGTAAGATATGTACCTGCCCCTTGGATTGAGCTTTAAGATATTAGAGTTTGGAGATAAAATAGGTTGTTCTATTGGATTTGTTTCGACCTTTGTGAAGTTGACTGACCAGTGCAAACATGACACGTTACCCATTGTGCATATGCTATTAATTTATAGAAGATGGTGATGATGCGGATATAACACCTCCATATTTGAAAGTTATGACCTAACTAATTACGTGTTAAATAAATAAGTTTTTAGCGTAGTGTATTTTTAGCTATATAAAAAAAAAAAAACCACTAGTTACCTGTCAAGAGACTTTTTCAACTTCAGGATTAGAAAGCCATGCGGGCTTGTGTTACTTCCGTTACAACTGGATCGGGAAGAACATGGAGTGGATTAGGGTGTATTTCATCATTATTAAGCTGGGTTAAAAATAAAAATAAATTAAAACCCAACTTTGTCATATCAATTATTAAATGTGGCCCAAACGTTAGACAGCCCAGTCCAATTTGCAAATCTACCAAGTTTTAAGCCATTGGGTTTGCCCGTTTTGTTTGAGAAGTAGCTAATTCAAATATCTACGTTCCATTTCTCTCAAACAAGAGGCCGATAAAGGCGAAATATGCATTTATTTTCTCTTAAAGAAAATAGAATGCATTGACAAATATCATAATTGGTGGATTAATCCATATTTTCTTATTAAGAAACCTGGATAATTAGAAGACCAGATGAGGAATTTTGATGAGATAAACAAGAAAGCATGCCAAAGGGGCTGCTAGTGAAATGTCCTTAGAAGTTAAAACGGCATCTTAATGATATAATTTACTTAATTATTGGCTATTACTAGTTAAACCATGTTAAACAAGTGATTAAGATTGGGGACAGAGATTAATTGTTGTTAACTTTAAAGTGTATTTCTTTATTTTCCTAATATTCCTGAACACTTATATATTGTTGGTTAGGAGTTTAATGGCCTAGACTCGGCCACAGGGTAGGGGGAATGATTCTCATCTCAATCCCTGCTATAATAGAGAATCTCCATTTCCGTCTCTGTCATACAGGGATAAATTTGTCCCCGTCCTACCTCTGTGGAGATCTGCATCTCTGCAGGGATCCCTATTCCCCACTCTACTAAATTTTTTTAAGTTAAAAAATAATAAATAATTAACTAAACCAATAATTAATTGAATCGTCCATATAAGAAATTGATATAAAAATCAATCTATTAATTAATTAAACCAATTATATAATAAATTGGTATAAAACCGATCGATCCATTTAAAAGTTGACAGGTTTTTATTATTTTAGCTAAAAAGCCACTTTAAAAGTATTTTTTTTATAATGTGTATAAGTCTATAAATGATTTAACTTTACCAACGTAGGATAAGTGAAAATTTTCAAATCAATTGTTATATGTTTGTCTTTTCAAGGCACCCTCTCGTGTGATTTATACCAATTTTACTATGGGTAACACATTATCGTTATGGTTTTTTGGTTATTCTCATTTTTTATAAACAATCATTTTATTTTAAAATTTATTTTTGAAATTGAAAATTGGAACCACATCTACCCATTTTAACGATTATTAGATATTTTATTCCATGTTTGCTCTTTGAATTCTTTAAGAATTAAAAATTACAGCAATAACATGTATTTTTTTAAGGTAAAAAATATATAATTATAATTTTATTACTATTTCTAAATAGTCAGTTAGTCTCATTGAAAAAAAATAAAATGTAAGCTTCATTAATTGAAAATATAGTTATTAGAATATTGTACATTTGTACTATATATTAGCATAATTAACATAGTATAGCATCATATATTATAGTATAATATAGTTCTATATATTATATGTAATTATTAGAATATGATATGGTATAATATAATAATAATAACAATGTATTATGATATGTGTATTTATAAGTATATTATAGTATACATATTAATTCATCTAAATATAAGTTAGTAAATATATTAGTGTAATATTATTATAAATAAAAGTTAATAAATAATAACTTCACAAATAATTATTAATAAATATTAACACATATATATATATATATATTAATACTTTAAATAATTATTCACGTTGGGCGAGGAGTATCCTCCCCACCTCACTCAATGGGGAAAGAATCCCTCCATCCCCATCCCAATGGGGAGGTGAATCCGAAATCTTCGTCCATTTTAGAGCAAATCTCCAAAAAAAACATAAATTCTCTACTATGTTGCCAAATCTATTTAACACACACCAACTCAATCTCTATGTTCAAGGTTTCGAAATATTCTATTAGAACTTAGCTAATAATGATAACATTAGTATGTAGGTGTAAAATTTCATATAATTTTCAAGAACTTTATTTTCTTTTTATATGAATTAATATTTTAAACACATTTTTCTTTAATGAGATTGCTAAGGTTTATGCGGCAAAAATTGATTCTTACAAAATTATTTAAAAATTTTAAAATTCAGTCGGTTTGAAAAGAAATTAAAATTCGACTTTATCCTACATCCATTATAATTTTAATACAATTATAGGGCTTCAATATCTGGAGCTCCATTAAAATAAGAGAAGATAATTTTGTCTTATCCCAGTAAATCAATAATGTCTTCTTTTTCTCAGCAAAATGTGGGAGAAGCTCTTCCCATATTTTGGAAAAAAATAGTTTATTTGCATATTTAGCAAAAAAAAAAAACTATTTGTTATTTAAATGACATTTTAATTTCTGAATTTTTATTTATTAAAATTTATAAATAACATTACACTAAAATTAAAATATTTCTATTAAAACAATATCACAAAAATAAGAATAAAAAATTAATATTTCATATCTAAATTAATCCAATTAATTTTTTTCAAAAAATTTTATTTTATTGTCATCAAGAAACAAAACACAAAGAATATCAGTTATGTACAAACAAGCAAATAACTCGACAAAGATAGGAAGTACAACCAATGCATAATTGGTTGAGGTGGTTTGGTACAACTTTCCTTTAAGTAAGTTTCGATTTCGAGTCTTATGTGTAGAGAAAATCTGTGTTGTGAAAATTTTATCTTATAATAGATCAATAATTAGTTCGAGTTTGATTAGTTAGAATCCATGAATTTTCTGGAGGTCGGTTGGTAATACACCTAAAAAAGACAAGAAGTACAATCAAATATGTACTTAGTAGTATTATTTGTTATTTTTAGGATTCTATTTTTATTCGGATTTTACATTAAAAAGCAATCAAGTTTCTTCCTATAGACGATGCCAGCTCTTCCCATCGTAATTGGTAATCGTATCTTTCCCTCTACAGGTATAGGTGTTTCCCCCACTCCCTTGATTGGTGCTAAGTCGTTCTACCTTCAGTTTCATCGATTGAAAAACCATGTAGGGCATATGTTGACTGCACTTGCATCTTCAATTAACACTTTCTCGACAATGAAATTATGTATGATAGCTTCTATGACTACGACATCTTCATACGGGGTTTTCAAGTCATAGCCATCAACTGTAGAGCATATGCAAGGCTTTGTCTATTTGCATGACTTACATTCCTCGATTATTCATATGCCTTAACCTCTTTCTCTTTTTTTTTGCTTATACCACAAGTATCATCAATCAGTCAACTAAGACTACATATTAAAACTAATCATATTCGTACTAGGTAATATCTCAAGGGCGGTAAAACACTCTCTTATGAGTTTTAAAATAGTTGCATACTCAGGATTCAAACTCGATACCTCTTGTCAAGATGGAAGAGACTCACGTCATCTCATTCACACTCTCATGGGTGCCTTTCTCTCTTTCTACTATTTATACCTTTGTAATTTGGCAGGCTACCTACAATGCAATGGATGATGCCATTTGTCCCTTCATTTAAAAGCATAATACTTTCCTTTCCTTTTTCTTTATATCCCCTGATCCCAGTAATTAGCAACGCTTTGTTATGAACTTCTTGTTTCCCATCATTCTTCACAAAATTTTTCATATGGCCTCTTTTAATCAACCGTTTTATCTCATTTACTAATTAGTTGGTACCAGTCATTAGTATTGTACCCATTCATTCTATGATATTGGCAAAAATTGTCTGGATCCATTTTATTCGGGTCAGAGTTCAACTCATTGAGCCATTAAAACCTCAAATTTATTGTTGGTTAACGGTATCAATTGGTGTAGTTAGTGAGATTGTATCGTTTATCTTCCTCCATATCATCACAATCAAGATAAATTTTAATGAAATGATATAGATCCTCAAATCTTTAAGTTGTTTTCAACATTAAATAGATAAAATTCCAACTAGTAGAAATATCAAGAGATAACAATTGTTTGCTTTGTACATTTTTTAATTCACGAACTTCTTTAAATTTTTTCATCGTAATAGTGGACCTCCTAATAAAGCGAATTACATTTTCAACCTTTTTCACTAAACTGCAAATTTCTTTCAATCTATCATTCATAATCAAATTAATTATATAAGCAACATATATCATATAAAGGAACTTGCATTTCATAACACTAAATCCCTAATTGATAATATTTTCCCTCAGATAATTAACAACAACATCATTTGAACTTGTATTGTCCATTGTAAGAGTAAATACCCTACTAATTTTCCAGTCAAATAAGCATTTTTCAAGTTCTATTTCTATATCTTTACCTATGTGACTATAAATTGGAATAAAGTTCAAAAATTTTCTATTTAATTTTCATTCATCATCAATGAAGTAGGTTATAAGACATATAACTCAATTTTTGAATAGATATTCAAGTGTTTATAGTAAGACAAACCATTTGCTTTATATTACTCAAATATTCCTTCCATCTATTTTTTTCATTAACATAAATTTGAACGTAATCACTTGGACATAAGCCTCTTAAATCCTACTCCCTTAACAAATTTGAAAGGTAGCTCATCAATTATGATCATATCTATCTTAAAACTTAGTCACTTTGTTTTGTACTATTTTCATCAATGTGATACTTCTTACAAATACTTATGTGATTTTAAAGTATAGTGGTTTCATTCCTTTTTTTATTACAATAAAACTTTCTAGCATAATAATTGCACTACCTTTTCATTGATTGTTAGCGTCATTCTTGAATCTTTTGAAAATGATCCCAAACCAGCGATCTTAGTGATACAACTTTCCTCTTCACTTATTTTGATTGTTGTGTTCCCATTGTAGCACTTGATTGGGGAGTTTTATCAATAAGGTGTCATCAATACTTTGAGTAATAGGGGTTTCATCTTCTCAATACATATGAAAAAAATTCAAACAATAATAATAATTAATAGCAAGTAAATTAAAAATGACAAAGTTGCAATTAGGAATTATTATTGAACATTGAAAAATTTTAACAATTAAATTATGAAAACTATCAAGTGTTATGAAAACTATAAGTTAATAACAAATAATGGAGAAAAGTACTATAAAAGACACATCTGTTTACATTTGCAAGCAAAATTCTTTAGTATACAACAGTTACTTTATAATGATAAAATCACAAAAGTATTTATAACAAGATCCTATTTGAATTATATAAGAAGCAACAACAGTAAAAACATTATAATCCATTCGGTACTTATGTGAACTAGGCATTAACAAATCTCAATTTTATTGACTAAAATTTAATTCATGGAATCACAAGTTATTATTGTCTATTTAGTAAGTCCTTAAACTTCTCAGTAGTTGCTCATGTAGAAACTTGTTTCCTTTTAGTAAAAACAAGATTTAGCACAATTTTTAAATCCAAATTTAACTTTGGATCAATTAACTGAAACAAAGTGAATGATCACCATCATAAATTTTGAGTGGAATATTAGTAAAACTGAGTTTAGTTCAACCTAAATCAACCCAACAAACAAGAAAAATAATTTTCATGCAAGTAATGTAAGTATATATTTGTAAGTTTTAAGAGAGAGAATTACAAATAACAAGCAAATAAAAGAGCAATGCAATAAAGAACAGTGGTCGGCGCCGATAAATCCAACTGAGAAAGGAGTAAGCGGATTTCTTTCCTTAAACAGTGGTTGATGATGGCGATTGTGGACATGAAGAGTGAAAGGACTATATTCAGTTGCAATCAGAAGCCACAAAAAGGACCTTTTGCTAAACTGCTAGAGAATGAAGGTTTTTTTCAGTTACAGGAGAATGAGGCGGCGTTGGAGGAAAAAGAGAGAGTTCGCAGCGGTTGAGGAAAGGCAGAAGGAGGGCACGACAATGGAGAAAAGGTAGAAGGAACACGGAGGAAGAAATGTTTTAGACTTTAGGGTAAATTTATGGTTTGCAACTTCAACTTTCATTTTTTAAGAATCATTAATTTAATTATTTAATTACTACAATAAATACAAAACTTTTTATATTCAGTCATCTTGAAACTTAAAAATAAAAGAATATAATATATATTTTATATATTAAAATGTAAAATATTATATATATATTAAAAAATTAGTCTGTTCGATTATTCCATTTTTTCACTTTTTAAACCAAATTGAACCGATTATACCGAATAAAATATAAATTACCAAATTAATTAGACTGAAGATCTAAATAACCAAATTAATACTGAAATAAGATTTGATTCGATTAATTTTAGAGTGCATTTGGTTTATCTATAAATTTGTCTTCTGACTTGTTATTATAAGTAATAAATAAGTAAAAGTTAATTTATCATCTAAATTGCTCTTTTATTTAAAAACATATAAAATGAATGCTAACAATACTTTTTTTCAACATTCTCTTTTCTATTGGTCCACTGTTTTCAATAAAAATATATATATAATCTTTTTTAGGTAAAATTAAATATAATAATTTTTTTTTCTCTTATAATAATGACTAAAATATTATAATCTAATTTTTTATTTAAATATCTCGCTCCTATTTTATTTTGCTTATATCTTAAACTACTATTTTTTAAAACTTTTTTTATTAAAATTTAAAAAATATATAGCAAAAATTATGAAATATTTTTAGATTGATTTTTATAATAAGAATACAAATTATTTTTAAATTATTAATAAAATAAAAATAGAATAAATGATAAAGCAAAAATATTTTGACAATTAAGACAATATTAATTTTGTTTTTAAGGAAATAAAAAACTATAAAAACTATAATATAAAATATAATCAATTTTCTTTTCGTTTTAGATTTTTCATTGCTCAAATTATTTTATTTTTTATATATTTTGTTTCGTTTCTCTTCATTATTTTTTCTTTATTTTAGATTTTTCATTACTTAAATTATTTTATTCTTTCTATATATTTTGTTTTGTTTCTTTTTATAATTCTAGTTTTCTTTTATTTTTTCTTTTTGTTGGTTTTGAAATTATTTTTCATGCACACTATTTTTTTCCAAAAATTGTGTTGCATAAGTTTAAGTATAAATTCATAAAAAAGTGTTTTGCACTTGGATATATAGCATATGAATTAATTTCGACTTAATTTTTTTAAAATTAAAACTATTATTTATAATATCAAATAGATAGTTAGTGTAAAACTATTGCATATAATATTGTTTGTATTTTCAAAAATCCATTAAAAATATATTTTATTTTTCTTAAATTTTTAAATTTTAATAAAAAAGGATAAAAAGTGATGTGAGATATGAGTAAAGAGATAATAGAAAGTGATAATTAAAAAAATAAAATTTAATATTTTAGCCATTATTATGAGAGAGAAAATAAAATAACTATATTTAATCTTATCTAGAAAATATATTGCATATTCTTTTTATTGAAAATAGTGGACCAATAGAGAAGAGAGTAATAAAAGAGAGTGTTAAAAAAAATGTCTCTAGCATTTTTCAACATGTAATTATTAGCTAATTGAAATGAGGTTATAACAAATGGACTTGAATATCATATTTATGATTTAATATTATATTTAGAATTTAATTTTTAAATTGTACATTTTTCATTTAAATAAGTGACTTATTATTTTTGGCTTACAAATTAATTCATATATAAATTTTATTTTAAAACCTAAAAGATTTAGATTTTATATCATAATAAATATTATTTCCTTCATTTTGGCTTACAAATTAATTCATTATATAAATTTTATTTTTAAACCTAAAAAAATTCAGATTTCACAAAATAATGGTAATAATTATTATTTCCTTCATTTGTGCTTATAAATTAATTTATCATATAAATTTTATTTTTAGACCTAAAATAAATTTAGATTTCACAAGATAATGAATACATTATTATCTTTATTTAATTTTTAGAAAAATAATCATTAAAAATATGGACTTCTCTCTATATTTTTTTCTTTTTTCTTTTTAATTTTCTTTCCGTCTATTATGAAATAACATATATATATATTTTTTAAATATTCATTCATTCATACGTCAAGAGTTAGAAAATTTCTACATTTATCAATAGAATTTTTTTTACTAGATATATGATTTAAATATCAAGAAATTCAGTTTCTAATATATATGACATATAAAAAATTATAAAGTTGTTTATTTACAGATCAATAACTTGTTTTTGTAAAAAAAATAAGGTATATAAAAATATAATTTTTTTTTTAAAAAAAATGTATGCAGTGTTTTTTATCTTTATTTTAAGCTTAGTAAATATATAATAAAAGGTAATTTAGTTTACATACTGAATTAATATATTATAGTTTTAGTATAATAGTATTTATATAGTATCACAGTAAACGCAATATCTGAAATTCCACAATTTATTCTTTTATTGATGGAGAAAATAATCTTCATAAAATATGATGTTTATATTTATAACTATTAATTTAATAAACAATAGAATTAATTAATTAATTTTTAATATATTTTTTATTTTTAAAATCAAAGTAGAAATAAATTTTTAAAAACTAAATTATACTATATAATTATTTCTTAAAAAAATTGATAGAAATCAAATTATTTTAAAAATTATTTATTTAAAGAAATTTATCATAATTTAAAATAAAAATAATTAAATTCAAATTTATTGGTTATATATATATATATTGAATAATATGGATAACTTTAGTCAATATCACTTTTAGAAAATATTATATTAATAAATAATAAATTGATAACATTTTTTATTTATATTTTTATTTGTAAATAGTTAGTTAATGATATAATTATCAAATTGAGAGATAACTTATTAATTATTGAAATTTATTTATAATTTCAACAAGTAACTAATAATTTCCTTCAACGATCAAGATTAAAAGTAAGTAATCTAATGGTTGTAAAGTCTAACATGCTTTTAGTTATAGTTTTTATACAAAATCTAACTAATAATTTTTCTTGTCCAACTACACGGTTTTTTTTTTAATGCCACATCTATATAAAATCATCCCTCAAATTTAATTAAGAAAAGAAAAAGGATGGGCAACAGATTCATCATCTCTATTACAAAAGGTAACACTTTACCTAATTAATCATCATCTATTTAAGTTATCTCACTTTTATTGTCAATCTGTCACCGTTATAGCAAACCAAGCTTTTAAGTTTTGCCTTGGGATGGGATGTTTCTCCGGAAAAGATTACACCGATTCACTTTAACAACACAATCTCACATTGTTTGACAGGCACTTTTAATAGAATACACACATGTTTTGGTTAATCTCCAATTAATTTTTTTCTTTCTTCAGTTGCATCCACCCTGAATTGATTGATCGACTCCCAACTTGTCAAAATTTTCTTCATTTATCGGCTCAAGAAGGTACTGTTTTTCATCTTTTCAAAAGTCACAAACTTTGTGTTATCTTTAATACCAATTCCCCCTTCAATTTTTGGTTCGCTAAGTCATGCCACTTGGCCTTTGAGATAGTAGAACTTTATTTTTTTTAGAACAACTGAAATACCGATATTTATCACAATCAAATAAAGTTATTTTACATTATTTAAGTTTTTTTTTTTTAAAAAAAGTGTTTGTTCTTTGGGGGCAAAAAAAAAAAAAAGGGATTCTAACGATTTACAAACTTTCTAAACATTAAATTAATTAAAAACATAATTCATTAAATTGAATTCCTCTATTTGTAAACATGCATTATGTGAGAGAAACTATGTTTATTTGTCTTCTAATCCTTTAATAACAATTAGTCTCTAATAATAATTATACTAATAAATTAATGAACAAATTAAATTATATTGGCCTTATATTGGGTGGATTAAGGCGTGTTGGAGCAGGGTTATGAGGTGCAAAGCTGAAGAGTTACGTGAATTTATTTCCATTTCTTAATTAACAGTCAGTTGTTGTTTTTCTGGATACAATAAATTCAAAGGCTTCATTTTGTAGACTTCTCCTTTGTCGGTCTCTTGCATCCATCAATGCTAATGCTGCGGTAGTTGAACAATTAGTTATCTACCTGCTTAAATAGTCAATTAATTCGGAGTCTTCATCTTTTTCTTTTTTTCAGCAGAAAATCAATTCGAATCTTTATTTTTTTTATATAAAAAAAAAAATAACAGAGAAGAGGGATCCGAGGGTCATTTTCTTTTAGTATATATAGTTCTACTAATTTAAAATGCTTCCACTATATTATATATGAGATAATAAAAATCTTTTATTTTTTAACCAAAAGTCTAGAATTTGAGCTCTATATATTTTTAATCAGGACTGTAAGATAAATGAAAATTTTCACAAAACTAAGAGCATCTCTCCAGTAGGCTTGTTATTTAATCTATACTTTTATTTTAAAAAGTCATTTTATAAAAAAAAAATTCTAATAAATTATTTATCTTTAAACTTTAGAAAAAAAGTGAGTCAAACTTAATGCACTTACACTTTCTATATATATTTTTATTTTTTTATTGGTGTGAATCACCAAAAAATTTATTTATTTTTTAATAAATATTAATTTATATGTAAAATAAAGAATTTATTAAAATTCTAATTTTTTGTACTCTTTATATTTAAAAATACTCTAAAGTTGCTCTTTATTCTACTCTTTAAAATAAATGGTGATTTTATAAATGAATTTTCAATTTCATTTGAAAATTCATTTATTCGAATGGGTCTACAGTACCCTGGCTAAAGAGGGACCATTGAAAATTCAAAATAAATTTATTTTTATCAAAATAATTAATGTATTGAAAATTGTCAATTAGCACATCTCAAATATGCATTAAATAACGAATGCGATGTTGACCCTCCCTAAGATCCAACTCTCCATAATTTACAAATAAGACTTTAATTTTGAGTTATCCAACAAGGAACTCCCTCTTTTTTTTTTTTGAAATAAGTCCAACAATAAACATTAACACTTACATCCCTTAAACGTAAAAATAAACTACATTTGTCTTTTATAAATTAATAAGGGTAAATTGCATTAAAAGAAAAAACTCAGTATTTTTTTAACTTTTAAATATAGATACTTTCAACTTCATATTAAATATACCATCATAAAGATTTTAATTTAGTTTTACAATGATATAATACTCAAAATTTATTTTTTTTAATTTGATACTACTGACATATATTAATGAATTAAAAAAATATCTAAATTTGCATAGAACTAATCCAAAACTCAAAATAAACTATATTTTTATAGATATAACTATATTTACACATAACTAACTATCAGAAAACTTAATTTTAAAATCCAAAAGCAATCTAAGTCTCTTTATATATAAATATATTTATTCATAACTAATCATATACGGACTAAATTTACATAGATAAATTTTTGTATAAGAATTGTTTACATAATTAGATCAATACAAATATATTTTAAAAAAACTAAATGTCACATATACATATTATTACATATAAACAATGTTAAATAAAAAAAATTTCAAGAGTGTTACATTACTACCTAAGATGAAAATAATTTAAACTTGGAAATCTTCTGGCTAAGATGAAACTGATTGTCACTGTTTTTGTACATGTGATTTTGGAAAATACCTGTCGTCATTTTCTCCACTCATGTTTTTGGTCGACTTCTGGAGAAGTTAGTGAGACAGAGAAAGCTTACTATAAAGAATTGCATTCTTTGCAAATATTGCACCCTCTTGGTTTTTAGCATTGGCTTCTTATCTCACCCTTATGTTTTTCGTTTTCTCTTACACATAATATTAGATGGTTTTCGTTTTGGTACTCTAATTTTGCAAATTAAAAAAAAACCTAAATTTGCATAAAACTAACCCAAAACTCAAAAAAAATTATGTTTTCGTAGGTATATCTATATCTACACATAACTAGCTATAAAAAGACTTAATTTTAAAATCCAAAAGCAATCTAAGTCTTTCTATATATAAATATATTTGCTTAAAACTAATTATATACAGACTAAATCTACATAGATAAAACTAAATCAGCACAAATATAGATTTTGTATGAGAATTGTTTACATAATTAGATCAATGCAAATATATTTAAAAAAAAAGTTAAATGTCACATATACATATTATTACATATTAGCAATGCTAAATAAAAAAAAGTTTAGAGTGCCACATTACTACCTAGCCAAATTAAATATTTTTCAATACTAAATTTAATATGAAATTGAAAGTATGTATATTTAAAAATTAAGAAAAAAATATAATTATTTTTAATA
Source organism: Triadica sebifera (assembly GCA_023653625.1). Classification (NCBI taxonomy): domain Eukaryota; kingdom Viridiplantae; phylum Streptophyta; class Magnoliopsida; order Malpighiales; family Euphorbiaceae; genus Triadica; species Triadica sebifera. The sequence continues at coordinate 30,260,825 of CM042900.1, forward strand.
TAAAAGTGAGAGTACATGTTTTTTTTATGAAAATTACCCTATTAATAATTTTAATAAATATAATTAAGTCATAGATATTTAATTATACTTTTAATACATTACTATATTGATTCAAATTATATTAAAAATGACTATTCAGATTTAATGAATATTGATAATAATGTAGGTAAAAATTAAAGAGTTAATTATATTCTAAAATTATATAAAAAAAAAACAACAAATCTATTTCTATTGAGACTAAGGAATAATATATTTCATCTACCGCTTCCATTCTAGTTTGCTTGGTCCGATATGTAGTTTGATGAATAGAGATTAGAATAATGGGACTAATTTAAAATAAAATTTTATGTCATATGATAATTTTTTTTCTTTCAATAATGAAATGTTTTCATTCGAATATATTATAATTTTTTTAATTAATTAATCACATCATAAAATGGCACCATATTTATATTACAATTACAGATTTAAATTAAAATTATCATAAATTACAAAAAAAATTCTGAAATATTAATAAATTATGGTCATAAATAAATATTTTAAAAAATAACAGTTTACATTATGTCATTTAAAATAATAACTATTCATTTTATACCGCATAAATTTTAAACATTACAATGCAATATACTATATAATTTTTCTTGAGACGTTTAAGAGTTTATGACTTTAACTCATTATCAATTGCAGAATAATCAGTAAATTTAAGTTATATTATTTTTAATTGTTATTCTAAATAAAAATTTATTTCTGATGGTAATTTGTTAAAATTTTATAGGGATTTTGTGTAATTTATTATTAAAATGAATTTATAAATTAATTATTATTTTGAAAAAATATACTGCAAGAATAAGTAATCTAAAATTTAAAACGGATAATAGGGTAGTGCCACGTCGGACTTGGTCATCTTCAGAAAATCAGTAAATTCTTGCCTATTTGGAACCTTCGCGTACCTGTGCTGTGATGTTGATTTTCGTCAGCTCAGATTCTGTCAAATCCTGTTCTCGGATTTGGTTCAATACAAATCTCATGTATCAACTATCCTACTTAACACCCTCTTTTATGTTGCCACGTGTAGATCTCGTGGACATATTTGTAAATCCAACAAACCCAAACTCCCTGTCCCTTTTAACCGAAAACACGTGTTGTAATTGGGATTTCATGGTTAATATGCGTAGGTTGGCACAGCAGGGGAATAAGAATTCGGTCTTTTTAATTAAAAAAAAAAAAGAAAGGAAACAACGGCAAGAAAAGTAGCAAAAGACAAAAGCGAAAAGGGCATTGAGAAATAAAAAGAGAAAAGAAAAATAGAAATAGCCAGGGAGAGAACATTTTTAATTTTAGAGTGTCAAATAAGTGAATGAACGGCTAGGATGGAGTTATATCAAAAGCCAAGTTGAACATTGTGATTTTCACCTTCCATTTATTCATTCTGCAAAACAACGAGTACAAGAGTTTTACCATTTTTATGCAATTTTAACTCTTTAAAAAAAAAATCCTCAGCTGTTTCTCCTCTATCTATCTATTGTCACTTTCTCTCTTTTTTGTTTGTAAAACAGCTATAGTCCGTCTTTCTCTGTCTGTTTCTCTCCTCCTATCTTCCTCTGACTCACTACCTTCTTTCATTCTCTTCTTTTATCGTTTTCTTCCCTTAGATCTCTCTGTCATTTGTTTTCTCTCCGATGATAATCAGATCCGTGAGAAATTCTTTTTACCACCGTCTGATGTTTAGACTTTGACTCAGCGCTAATTAGATTCAGCGGGGATATTAGCAGTGTTGCTAGATGGGGCAGTGTTACGGCAAGACTATTCCAACTAACGATAATGACACCAATACCACCACCATACTCGCCTCCGGCGATCGTACCCAAACGCCGTTACGCCCATCAACTCCGCGTAACGGCGCCGTTCGTGTCCCGTCAGTGAAGAACACTCCGGCTAGGTCCTCTAACCCGAGCCCCTGGCCCAGTCCCTATCCCCATGGTGTTTCAGCTAGTCCACTTTCCGGTGGCGTTTCGCCATCTCCGGCCAGGGCTTCAACCCCGAGGAGGTTCTTCCGACGGCCGTTCCCTCCGCCATCGCCCGCGAAGCACATAGCTGCTTCGCTCGCTAAGCGGCTTGGTGGTGGAAAGCCCAAGGAGGGGCCGATTCCTGAGCATGGGGATACGGAGCCGGAGCAGCAGCAGCAGCAGTCACTGGACAAGAGCTTCGGTTATAGCAAGAATTTCGGTGCCAGGTATGAGCTGGGCAAGGAGATTGGGAGAGGGCATTTTGGTCATACTTGCTCTGCGAGAGTGAAAAAAGGGGAATTCAAAGATCAGCCTGTCGCAGTGAAGATCATCTCCAAAGCCAAGGTAAACTTTTATCAATTTTTTCACTTCTGAATTTTGATGATTTATCAATCTCCAGAGTGCCTATGGCATTAATTGGAAGGTAATGTTATGTAAATTCTGAACTTTGCCGGGTGATCAAGCTTATCAGTAATTGGAACAGTGTCAGATCAATGTTCGACAATTTTAACTAATAACAAGTATCCTTGAATTAATGCTAGTTACTTATGACTAGTTATGATAAATTCTCCCACTGTGGAGTAAATGATTTTGCTTACCGGTAATTGGAACAGTTCTGGATCAATGTTCGACAATTTTAACTAATAATAAACATCCTTGAATTAATGCTAGTTATTTATGACTAGTTATGTTCAATTCTCCCACTGTAGCGGAAATGATTTTTCTAAGATACGGCAATCTTCTTTTGAGCAAATTGCTATGTTGTGTCACTTAGACTTAATCATTGTTGTCTTTGTTATAGAAACACATTTAGTATAATAACTCTAAAGAAACAGTTTTACAAACGGCATGCTAATCGGCATAAAGTTTAACCAGAATATGCGGTTAACAGGTTATTTGCAGTTCATGCCTGACATGTGTAGCAAAAGTATTCTATTGCTCCACATTTTCCGCAAGTCATATTTTGCTTTATGCAGCTTAGGGGGAACTGCTCTGATTAGCATATAAGTTCAAGGTCAGAATGATTATATTCATGGTTGTCGTATCTGAGAATGATACAAGGTATCTGACTTGGACAACTTGTGTCCAAAATTGGTATATAATTCAAGTCACATTGCAGTATTTCGATATGCATAACTGAAGCTATGTCGCTTTAAACCCAATATTAAGCATTGCCACCCTGGTTTTTCATTTTTGAGTATATTTTGTTTATATTAGCCAGAGCCTTTTGTTTGAGAAGAAGAAAGATATGATAGGCAAAATCTTGTAACTTTTGAAGTTTGACCATGTTTATTAAGGTTGCTTAGTTGACTATGCAACTTCAAAAAGAGATGTGTCTTGCAAGTGTATGTCTCATTCATACCCTAAGCATGTTGAACGGTAGATTCCTTGATATGTATGTTAGAAGAAAAAGATGGATGTTGTGTGGCTTTTTTCGACCTTTTTGTGATACATGTAGCCGGTAAAATTATGGGGTATTTGACTTGAGGATCCATAGTTCTATAAAAAAAGATCCTATAGTGTATATATATCCTATTTGCTTACAAGGAAGAGGAATCTACGTAAAGAAAAAGGTTAAAAACAAATTTAATGATTAACTAAACATTTCCTTGGAATTTGATAGTATCGGAAAATTAGAAAAAGGAAAAATGAAATGAGTAATTATTTTTGGTGAATTAATCAACACATGGCATATCGATATCTATTGTAGCAATTGCATTCCAGTTGGGAAGAATCCTCCGTAAGGATAATGGATGTAACTAATTTGTCAGCATTATTAATGTGTAAGCTGTAGCCACTTTGCTTGTGCCTCATGCCGTTAGATGATAATAGGGTGACATGCATTTCCTCGACTCCTTGATACATTAGTCTCACTCGGTTCTTTTTACTTTGTCAGTAAAGAGAGTAGCACAGATAGAAATAACCTTTTACGAGAGTAGCATAGATAGAAATAACCTTTTAATTGTTTTTACTTATACGAGCAGATGATTGAGTTCAATGGAACTGTTTCAGTATTTGGTAAGTTTGTGGTAAACAAATACAAGATTCATGAGGTTATGTACAACTCTTGCCCAGTGTTACCAGAAATTGTTGTGCTCCTACCCATTTTTTGATCTATTGTGCCATCCAGATTATGGATCATTAGTAGTTTCGGATTTGGATATTTTTTATGGAATTGAAAAAATTAACATATCTAATTGAAGCCAATAGTCTTAATCGATATTCTTATTTCATTCAATATCTGATATTTTTCATATATTCATCTTATATATGCAATTCTCAATAGTGTGTTACAATCTGGAATTCTGCATAATTGTATTTTTCATACTAGAATGCAACAATTCTACATCCACCATGGTACATTTATAGACAATCTTTCAAACAAGGATGATGTTGGAATATTTTGTGTTATGAGAATGGACCTTATCAATATTTTTTAATTTGATACAGCGCTTTGCATATAAATTTCTGACTATATTCCCTTCAATGATTGAAATATGCTTTGAATTAGTCTTCTACCGGTTCCATTTCTTACAACTTCGTCTCTCTCTGTTTGGACACATTTAATAAGTTATTACTGCTGTGCACTAGGTTTAATTTCACATTTTCAGGAAACAGTATGTTATAAATTTACATGTATGCAAAGAGATGTGCATACCTATGTTCTTCCCTTCTGTATAATTGAGATTGAAGTGGGGGTCTCAATTCTTGACCCCTAATTCCTAACCCGAAAACATTTAAAACCAAAACTTGGTTTTGCTTCCTTATAAAATTCTATGTCTTATTCCATAACTGTGCACGCATGATGTGGCACAAATGTTGTTAGTCCTTGTGTTCTATGTACTAAATATTGAACTTTCTCGTAGATTTGAGAAAAATATTATCTGGGCTTTCAAACTTATTTTGCCAATGGTAAATTAATGTGTTGTCTTTTATATGTTTGATGATTGATGTCTCTTTTAAATTAGTCTCTTCCAGCTTTGCAGCCTGATCACATGAAGTCTTTGTGAATTTATATGACTTGGTTTGTAGAGAATTTTTCCCCTTTTGTTCCCAGAATTTGTTGCCTTATTTATGCCAATAAATTGATAATTTCCTGTTATGCTTGTGTATTTGTAGCCATTTTTTCTTATGATTGGCTGCTGAATTAATTGTGTAATATATACATTTTTATGAGATTTTTGTGACAGATGACAACGGCAATATCAATAGAAGACGTACGTAGGGAGGTAAAAATATTGAAAGCACTATCAGGACATAAGCATCTTGTCAAATTTTATGATGCATGCGAGGATGCGAATAACGTGTACATAGTCATGGAGTATGTCTTTATTTCCCCTTTCTATTCCGATTTCACTGGGGAAACAAAATTTAGCATTTCAACCTGCAATTTTACTTATTCTCCCTTCTATATTCAGCAATCTTTAACCAGTAATTTTAGGAAATTTGTTTTGCTGGAATTTGATAACTTTTGATTGTATTGTCATACAATTTTCTTTTTACACTTTTTTGAAGTTGTAGGTGATGTTCTTATAAGATTTTGTTTGCTAATCAGGTTGTGTGAGGGTGGGGAGCTTTTAGACAGAATTTTGGCTAGGTAATGAATTACTCTTTTTATGCTTATGGTTCCTTGACTTGCCTTGGCAGCATCTCTCTAATTGTGGATGTCATCCATCAATTTTAATATTCTGCTTAAACAAAATGGTATAACCAATCCAGATTCTGTGGTCTTTGAAAAGTAGTACTAATGTACGAGATTGTCCTCTGCTGCAGAGGAGGAAGGTACACTGAGGAAGATGCAAAAGCTATAGTCGTGCAAATCCTGTCAGTGGTTTCATTTTGTCATCTTCAAGGCGTTGTACACCGTGACTTGAAGCCAGAGGTTTTTTCTTTCATGAACTTGATATGCCATGTTTCCTCTGAGCTTTATGATCATTTGTTATTAAAACCCTTCTGTCTTCTCTCGTTTTACAGAATTTCCTTTTCACTTCTGGAGGTGAAGATGCTGATATGAAGCTTATTGATTTTGGTCTTTCTGATTTTATCCGGCCAGGTAATATTCATGAGCTTCCCATATTGTTTGTTTGGCCTGAAACTAATATCATTGTAGTGTTAATTAAACTACCAGATGGCTTTTTTTGCTTTTTTTCACACAGTTTCTCTTTATCTTTTGCTTGGAAAATACTTTTCATTTCTTATCGCAGTCACCTTTTTCCATTCCTGTAAATTAGATTTATCACATACCTCCATTCGACATGGAATATGACAGCACTGCCAGTGCTAAGGTGATTTGGCATTTACGTTATGAAGCTAAATGATGTAACTATCAAATTGGCAGCCTAAATTGATCATTATTTACATATATTGCCTATCTACAGGATATTGAAAAGCATACATTGCTACCCTTGTTTTTCTTATATACTTTATCAATGTTACTTAGTATTTGTTTTTATGCAATGTTCACAGATGAAAGACTTAATGATATTGTTGGAAGTGCATACTATGTTGCTCCAGAAGTCCTGCACAGATCTTATAGTCTGGAGGCTGATATATGGAGTGTCGGTGTTATTTCCTACATTTTGTTATGTGGGAGCCGGCCTTTCTGGGCAAGGACAGAATCAGGAATTTTTCGTGCAGTGCTGAGATCTGATCCCAACTTTGATGATTTGCCCTGGCCTTCTGTCACTCCAGAAGCCAAGGACTTTGTGAAGAGACTCCTGAATAAAGATTATAGGAAAAGAATGACTGCCGTCCAAGCTCTAAGTAAGTTGATAATTGCTATTTATGCATATAGATGGTTTTGTCAACATTCTCGTCTGACAAGCAAGCCATTTCCTTATATGAACTGGAAATGGATGAGTTGCTGTTTATTAAATAATTGGAACCCTACACTGTTTCCTTCTGGAATATGAAATGAACCCTTCACAAACCACCACCCTCCTACTCAAAAAATTGAAAATTTTATTGTAAGGGCTACTTATCCATTTATTTAGTTGCACTTAGAATTTAAATGCCTGGGTCTATAAGTTGTATATCGAAGATGCTTAAATGGTTTATCCTCGTAGATTGGTGTTTCATTGACCTGTGTTATTTTAATCCATTATCTATTTTTCATGTTATATTTCATGCTGATTGACAATGCATATTTCCATGATTTCAAGGCATTCATATTATCTTGGTTACTTTAATTTAATGAACCTTTGGGATTGCAGCTCATCCATGGCTGCAAGATGATAGTCGTCCCATACCTCTGGACATATTGATCTATAAGCTAGTGAAGCCCTACATGCATGCTACACCTTTCAAACGCGCAGCATTAAAGGTATTCTTATTTTTCCGTGCTTACTTTTCTTTAGGAGTTTTTGTTCTGAAACCTGCTAGTTGCTCTGTACTCAATAACATTGATAATGCAGAAGTTTTGGGATACAGGGTTCAGCTAAAATTATTGTCGAAGTATATTTGGTGATGTGAAAAAGGATATCTTCTGTATTTCTCTTAAATAGGTTTATGTTGTAAAAGCATTTACATCCATCATTTGTTAGTTAAAACTTCTTGTGCTAAATAGGCTTATCGATATAAGTATTTTACTGTAAGGTGCTTCTTTTAATTGATTTTTTCAGTCATACTGTATACTTGTACCATGTATAATGTTGCTTAAGTTAAAAAAAAATATTTGACACTAATGTTTTACTAAATCTTAGTAGTACCTTTGGTAGCTTTTAAGTCTTGAAGTTCCTAATTACCAAGTATAATGGAATCCATGCATGCCTAGAGTTGCTGCAGTTAGGTTAGTGTTTTTAGAAATTCATAAAAAAATTTCCTGCAAAATGGGAAATTTATAATGTGGCTGGAAGTTTGCTGAGATTCAAATGTGAAATATCAAATAGTTGGAGTTAGAGAATGTTCTCCATTAATTTTTAGCTGTCTTTTGATACTTTTGTAATTGTAGGCTCTCTCGCAAGCGTTAACCGAGGATGAGCTTGTTTATCTTAGAGCTCAATTCAGCCTGTTGGAACCAAATAGGGATGGGAGTGTCTCTCTTGACAATTTCAGAATGGTTATTTACTGTTTCTACTTTAATCATTTCAAGTCTGGAGTGGTTTATGAGTTTATTATGAACAAGATTATTATTAGTTAAACAAGAAATGGAATCTTTGCAGGCTCTAGCACATCATGCAACTGATGCAATGAGGGAGTCAAGGGTTCCGGAAATTCTTAATGCGGTATGATGTATTGTGTTTATGACAATTAATAAATTTTATGCTGCAATTGCTTCTGATTTGTTTTGGAATTTGCAGTTCTCTGACTGACATGCTATAGTTCGGATGCTCTAGTATCTTCCACAAATGTTGCTTTTATCCATTACATGCTGAAAATAATTTAAACTTGGAAATCTTCTGGCTAAGATGAAACTGATTGTCACTGTTTTTGTACATATGATTTTGGAAAATACCTGTCGTCATTTTCTCCACTCATGTTTTTGGTCGATTTCTGTAGAAGTTAGACATGCTATAGTTCGGACGCTCTAGTATCTTCCACAAATGTTGCTTTTATCCATTACATGCTGAAAATAATTTAAACTTGGAAATCTTCTGTCTAAGATGAAACTGATTGTCACTGTTTTTGTACATATGATTTTGGAAAATACCTGTCGTCATTTTCTCCACTCATGTTTTTGGTCGACTTCTGTAGAAGTTAGTGAGACAGAGAAAGCTTACTATAAAGCATTGCATTCTTTCTGAATATTGCACCCTCTTGGTTTTTAGCATTGCCTTCTTATCTCACCCTTATGTTTTTCGTTTTCTCTTACACATAATATTAGATGGTTTTCGTTTTGGTAAATTTTTTTTTTTTGGGGCCAGATGGATGCCCTTTCTTATAGGAAGATGTATTTTGAGGAGTTCTGTGCAGCCGCAATTAGCATATATCAATTGGAGGCACTTGAGGGGTGGGAACAAATTGCGTCCACTGCTTTTGAGCATTTTGAGCAGGAAGGTAACAGAGTCATTTCAGTTGAAGAACTGGCAAGGGTATGTATCGTACAGTTGTTTCTGTTCAATTGGTTTATACTTACTGCTGTGTGAATTTCATTTTTAAATCTGTTATTGCTGCAGGAAGTGAGTCTTGGCCCTGCGGGTTATTCAGTTGTCAAAGATTGGATCAGAAACTCAGATGGAAAGCTTAGTTTACTTGGATATACAAAATTTTTACATGGTGTGACTATCCGTAGCTCCAATACAAGACATTAGTTTTTTAGCTTTTGACATATAGAATTTTTTTAATATATATAAAAAAAGAAAAATCCGGAAATTGTGGCATTTGGAGGACTTGGGGGGTTTGTTTTTCATTTTCAGGGTTGGGCATTGGGGTACAGAAAAATGTGCATAAAGAAGAATATGTTAGTCATATCGGCTCTGAGATTGTTTGGGGCAAAATTTAAACTGAAGTTTTTCTGATTATTACTTTTCATAGGCTGGATTGGAAGTTGCGTTATCTGCTTAATTTGTTTGGAAGAAGGATTATCATCTGACAGCAAATGTTACTAGAAATGGGTATACATTCAGTGAGCTGCCATTATTATTAATCTATTGTATGGCGTGGGGTACTGAAAGCAAATGCTACTTGGCCATGACTGTGTTGATTGAATATGGTGGGTTGAACTTGAAAGGTACATTCTTGAAAATAAGCCTTAATGAGGTCTCCAAGTGGTTGGCTCGTAGACATTGTTCAAAAGCTTTCACTCTCTCGCAAATAATTTGAAAAAAAATGAAAAAGAAAAAAGAAGGATGGGATTTCTGTCTCAGGTTGCTGTGGAGTTCCATCTGAAGCTAAAACTAGGAATAATATGGTATTAAAAGTTGATAATATCCGTTGCAATTTGCAGGGTTATGCAATGGTGGGCCAGTACGGTAGAGTGGACACAAATCGAAAATTTTCTGGTTGCTACCTGATGCCTCTATATTAATCAACTATATTTCAAATAAAATCTTAAACATTCTTTGTTGGCCTCCACACAAAAATCATTTATAACTTACCAATGCTACTCACGCAAAATTGGTTCATCGGATTTCCTTTCTTCCTCTCTCTATATATTTCTTCCTCCTTCAATCCACTCGAATTTCTCAATTAATTTTACTTAGATTTGTACTTTCGCAACCTATCTGTATTAGTACCCAGGCCTACCATATTTAATGTGTCCAAAATGAAATTCATTAACGCATGGAAGTCCTCTAAAGTAATTTGGAATATGATAATAGTCGAAATCTTATTACAGTGACATTCCTTTTGTCACATAAAATAAAGCTCACGTATATAGTAAGTAAACTCTTGTCATTAATGGACACAAGGTTTACAATAAGTAGCATGGCACTATAGAAAGTAATGATGAATGTTTTGGAATGCTTTGGTTTGGTATAATAAATGATTGAAGTTGAGGACCATTTTCTCTACAAGTGCATGTACATAAATGATATATATAGATAAGGTTGAAGGAATTATTCAACTAAAACACAAGCAGTTGTCATTATCTTTTTCAAGTGGATGGACGGTTTGTTTGAGAATCTTGCCTTCCAGCTGCCGGCTCACGGTCTACTTTGACTATATATGTTATTTATTTTTGAAAAACAGAAATTTTTATTGATAAAGTTTGATTTCCTATGCCAATTTCTAAATACATATATTATGTGGTCGTACATTTCCATTATGTAATTTCTATGGGAACCTTTTTTGCTTTATTTGCATGATTTATCTATTGGGTGTGGGTCAAATATATAGTGGACTTTTTATTTATTACTCACTCCATCTCAACACTATAAATATCTTTCCTTTTTTTTCATTTTCCAAATTATAGTTCACCTTAATATAATATGTCTTATTATCAACAAATATTTCTATTATTATTTAGTTATCTAATATGCTGCTAATTAATGTAATAATATATTAGAGAAAATGCACAGTTCTCCAATGATATTAATCAAATTTTCTCAATTAGTATAAAAATGAGCCAAATTTTTTTGAGACGAATGTAGAATTTAATATGTAATATCATACCTTACGTATTTTATAAAAACCTATCCATGTATCTAATACTCACATATGACATACATATAAGTTAAATGAACCTGTTAACATTTATAGTATTTTTTTTTATTATCACAACCATATCACCATTCAATAAATCTACAAATCAACATATCTCACATATATTAGAAATTAAACTTTTTATATGAAAGATTATGAGTTGCACTTATTTATACATTTTAAAACCAATCTTGAATAACTATACATGTACATTCATATAAGTCCAAAATGCGAATGTCATGATCTCATGTTTGTGTGGAATGCAAGGAGAGAGAGTGATGAGACTCGGGCGTTAACCTGTGTTCCATGTTTTCTATATGTCACTCAAAATAACCTATCACTTTCCTCTACCTGAAAAATGAGAAGGAATGCTTTTACAGCTGAGATTAGACATGTAGACGTGAGCTTTCTTTCATCCAAAAATACAACAATTGACTGGTTTGGTGATTCTAAAATTATTTTCTTAGTAAAGTAATTCACTATTGCATGATATTTAGTTAAACAGTTCATTCTCAGTATCACATCAAATTCATATAGCGGTAATAATATCAAATCAATTATTAATTCATCTTTATTAATGCATATTAAGCAATCACGACAGACATTATTCATAACTACTACTGTTCTGGAGTACTCACATTCATATCAATCCCCAAAGGCTCATGCATTTGATGCAATTTGGATGTCATATGCAATGATATAAATGAATGTGTGGAACCGGGGTCAATCAATACATATGCTAATATTTTAGAAATATAAATATTACCAGTGACTACTTCAGAAGTATCAACTACCTCCTGCCTAGTCATGGGAAATACTTTAACCTATGCAGGAAGTCTAGAACTTTGACCTTCAGATCTGGTCACTCCTCTACCAGTTGTACTAGTTTTGCCCCTATATCTGCATTTGCCCTATGTCCCAATAGTAGGGTAGACCCTCGGTGCCCCAACCATAGTCTCAGATACTTCTCTACTTTTATTGGTCTCTGCTAGTTTGGCTCTTTCCGAACAGTCTCTATACATGTGCTCCATTGACCCACAAAAATAACACACTCTTATGAGCCTTCTGCATTCGCCCGTATGTTGTATACCACAATGAGTACATGTAGGCATTGGTCTAATATATTGGCTTTGTCATCTGCTCGGATAAAAAAAAGTCATAACACGACTTCTAGAGCTTGAGTATCCACCTCTGTTACTAGACTGTACTGGCATGTATCTTCTTCTATTTCCCTGTCTTCTGCTAGACTCTCTAGAAAACTCTTGTGCTGCCTTTTCAAATTATTGTTCTTCAGCTTCTTTAATTAACCTTTCAACTCTAATTGTAACGACTCTGAGTTTGGTATAACTATCGAGATCAGTAGTTGTGATTCTATTTTTAATATCATATTTGAGGCTATCCTTAAACTTCCTACATTTGTCTCTTTCGGTAAAGACTATGAAAGTAACATAGTGGAAGAGTTTGTTAAACTGCACCTCATAGTCAGCAACAGACATATTCTCCTATTTCATATTCAGAAATTCCTTTCTTTTCTCTTCTTTATATGCCTTAGGCATATAATTATTTTGAAATTCTCGGAGAAAATCATTCCATGTCAGAAATGGTGGTTGTGCATCACTATCTGGGACTGTCTCCCACCATTTATAGGCATCGTCTTGAAGCAAGGACATTGCATAATTAAAATTTTCATATGGGGTACATCTTATCATATTCAATACTTTTTGTGTCCTTTTTAGTCATGTCTCAGTTTATGCTGGGTCTGTTGTGCCATTGAAATCAGTTACACCTTATTTTCTCAGCTTGTCATAACATCTTTTCTTGTACATTTCATGACCATGTACTTCTTGTTCTGGATTTTCATGGAGTATTTATGCATGTGATGACTGTGATGCATGTGCTAGAGCCCTAACTTCTGGTGTTGGTTGATCTCTATGTAAATGAGATGATGCCCCATGAGAATGCATTTCGGTCAGTCTTTTCCTCTTTGGTGAATCATGTTCTATGATGACCCTAAAATTCATAGAATTATGTCATTACATAATGTTCAACACATAGGATGCAAATGTTATCATGATCTTATGCAAATCCATATTCCCATGGAACTTATCTCTACTCTGATACTAAAAATGTAACATCATACCTTATGCATTTAAAAAAAATATATCCTTGTATCTAGCACTCATATATGAAATATAAGTAAGTTAAATGAACCTGTTAATATTGATAGCAAATTTTTTTTATCATTACAACCATATCATTATTTAATAAATATGCAAATCAACATATCTTACTTATATTAGAAATTAAACTTTACATATGAAAGATTATAAGTTGCACTCATTTATACATTTTAAAACCAATCTTGAGTAACTATACATGTACATTCATATAAGTCCAAAATGTGGATGTCATTATCTCATGTTTGTGTAAAATGCAATGAGAGAAAGTGATAAGACTCAATCAATGACTTATGCTCCATATCTTCTATATGCCACTCAAAATCTCTACCTGAAAAATGATGCAAATTAATGAGTTGCGACTCAGTGAGAATAATTATCAAACAAGTTCTAAAGTATCAAGCAACTCATAGTAACATATCACAGACCCAATGCATACTATGCATTCCATTTCATTCACTAATATCATATAAATACCAGTAAAATTGAAGCATATAATCATTACTCTATATGTATGCACATGTTTTACTTATTTCATTTTGTTGTGACCAAGTTAAACAGACGTTGCCCCAGATTTCCATGTGAACATTTGCATTATAAAGCTTGGTCATTTGTCTTATTTGCACATTTGTTAGGCCATAGGCCTCTTCTTTTACTTTACAATATCGATTAACTAGTCACAACGTCTTTTTAGTTCATATGCATATGCATTTGTAACTAAACATTCATCAATCATTGTATCTTTATCACATATATCATACATATATCACATATGTCACGCATATACTTCACATATATTATACATAAACTATATATATATCACGTATGTCAAACATATATCTCAAATATACCACACATATATCACTTATATGTACCACATATGTCACAAATTATCTATCATCTCATTATCAAAATAAAATCATGACAATTATATGAACCATATAACCATAAATCATTTCACATATCACATAGTAAGCAATATTTATATGCATTAAAAAAATCGTTTGATAACTATACTCACATTTCTCTTTTGATTCTAACCATTAACTTATTGTTTATCCCATCCTTGTGGGTCTCCAATATGTTGTAAGCTTAATATAGAAATATAATCGATTAATTTATGATTAAAGAAACTTAATGTGGCTTAAACAAATTAATGTGCATAGTTCATATACATAGTTAGGATTTTTTCTATGGGATAGTGTAACCTTATGGGACTAATTAACCAATAACTTTTTTTATACTTAACCAATCAATTTGATTATGGATTCTAATTAAATTTAATATATAATTATATAACATACTAAAATTTCATAATAATTGAAGCATTGTACAATTTTTGGTGGAATTTACAATTATGTTTTATTTTCTGCCATATTTTTGCCTTTTGGCAGTTTTAGGGTACCAATTTTAGTCATTCATATCTTACAATATGCAAATCAAATTATAATGAAACTTGGTATGAACTTATATAGGTTAAAATGAAATATTTTTCATGTTTTCAACTTTTATTATTTATGTCTCTACAGTGCTCAAATTATAAGAAATATTTTACTGGTCCATAACATAGTTGACTTCCGAACTAATATGACTTATGAAGTTCATATATTACTCTATACATAACATATTAAATTTAAATTAGTATCAAATTTTAGCTAATATATATACCTATAACTTTTATGTTTTAATAATTTATATAATTCATCTCAAATGAGCTCAAAATGGCGAAATAAATTAGTGGATCTTTCTAGGGCATTAAGCAGATAGTTGAAATTATGGAACAGTCATGGTTCCATTCATCATAACTCAATATCCATAAGATATATGAACCTAAAATTTGGTATAAAAATAGATAACACATGTATCTATAACTTTAATGCTTTGAGCTTCTTAAATCCGAGTTCTATTATATTCAAAACTAACGAATACAGTAGCTAACTCAGCTATGCTTCATACCCAGACCAGTTCCAATAAGATGCCAATATCTTTTCTTATACGCCAAAATTTTTCAAATTATTTATATATCCATAAATCTAAGATATAAAGGAACAACTTTCATGTTTTAAACTTTTTCAGAATCAGTTTATATCGGTATTAAAATTAGGGTGCAAAGCACTAATGCAACTTAACTCTAACAGTTCAAACAATGCTAGAACAATGGAGAAAATATTACTTACCAAAAACAAACTTGAAATTGATGAATTTGTTGCAAAACTTAAATGAAATAAAAAAGAAAAGAAGACTAAAATGATGGAAGAAGCAGAAGAAACGAATCTTAAGTGAGAGAGGCATAATAGTGAGGAGAAAGATAAGGGTCACCTCCACCTCTTCGCATTTGTCATTTGTCATTTGTCATTTTCCCTTTTTTGTTTTTTTTCCTTCCTTTTTTTTCTTTGTTTCTTTTCATTTTTCTTCATTAATTCAATCTAATAATTTTTATTCACATAAATTTCAATTTCATGTCATCTTCAACTAAGTTATAAAATAGATACGTGCAATTTAGCACAATTGCAAAATACTCAGACACGTAACTAGTACGTATCGTGAACTTGTCCCTATAAAAATACATATAAAATGCATATGTCCAAATAAAATGCATTTAAAAATGCATATGTGGAAAGTCGAGGATATTACGTAATATTTTAGAATTTGCTACAAATAATTGTTATCATCCCATCAATCAAATAAAACAAATCATTTCTAAGGGAAAAATCAATGAAACAATTTCATGAATATGATCATTAATTAAAATATGCTTATAATTAATTGCTGCGGAAAAAGGATATTAATTATCCTTCAAATAAATGTAATCAAACCTGGGGGCCGGATGGAGAATGTCCGTTACAGGCCTTTCTTAACCTGTGTTTGACACAATTAAACAAGGAAGTGTAAGATTGATAAAATTACCAAATCCACAATTCAGTTGTTGGTGAGGATGAAATTGTCGATATGGTGTTTTCCTATTCCTAGTGTATATATACTATCAAAGATGCCTCCCCTTTTGGTTGTGCTGTTGTCGTCTAATCGCTATCAAAATTCAAAATACAAAAACAAAAAACTATACGAAACAAAGGAAAATAAATGGTGCACTCTACTCGAAGAAGTGCGTCAGTGTGTCTGTCAAACAATTTAAAAGGCAACTTGTTAATAAATATTTTCAGTAAATAACACGGTTCATAAATCCAAATAAATTGAATAGGAATTTTCCAATCTAATTACTGCAATTTAGTTGTAGTTGATCTAATTAATGTGCTTCTGTTCAACATTTTCTTCATGATTTTTTTTTTGTTGAAGTAATGCTATACAAATAAACTGTTGCCTTAGTCTAATAATAGAGATGTTATTTTAGTGAATCATCAGATTCAGATCTTTCCCTTATTGCTGTTAATCATCCTAGCTTCTTCTTATGTATATTCGTATGGAAACCTTCTCTTATAATCTCTGCTGATCAGATGCACCCTTTAACTAATTAACAGTAACACGGAAAGATTAATCAGCTCATATCAGCTTGCTTTATACCATAGCCTGTAGGTATTTGATCTTTCTTATTAGTGATTTAATTAATTTTTTTGTTATATGAATAATTTTAACCTCTTCTAGTGTTTCAGGGCTGTCAAAAAATTATATATGAAACTTCATCATTAAAAGGATAATTTTTTTCAATCGTATTATCTTTCTTGATCATGATCATAAAATATCTCATATAATATATTCATATTGCTATGATCATAAAAGATATTCAACGATCCCTTGCCTAAGAGTGTAATTGATCAGAAAGAAGCAAGGAAGCTACCATTATTTAGTTGCATTCTGGGAAGGCTTTATATAATTTATATGTGCTTTTAAAAGAAAGATCAACATTTGCTTATTTCATTTCATTTTATGTATTTACAGTTTTTAGAGAATAATACATGCCTGTATATGCATTCAACCAAAAAATAATAATAATTAATATATGCTTATATATGTTCCAAAGTGCTTCTTGCATGTGTGGTTGTTGTGCTTCCTGCTTTGCTTCAGCCTTCATTAAGAATTTGGAATAATTAATGATAATGCTGAGTCAGATTTAATGGCCTTATCAACAGCATTTTTTTTCTTTTCAATATCATTTTCTCTGGCATATATTGTGATGGTTTTCTTTTGTATTAATTTAATTATTATGGTAAATTATTACCTGAATTTGATATAGCATAAATATAATATCAATATCCAACCCAACCCAACATTAAAATGATGTAAAAATCAGAAAAAATAAAAATGATGTAGATGATAATGATTTCTAATCCAATGTCAAATTAGGTTCAAAAATGACATTTGGCATAGTAAAACGCTAAATTTGGTGTGACACTATAGCCATGTCATTTCACCTTTTAAAAAAATTAAATTATACAGAAAAACTAAAGATAAAGTAAAGTTGGGAATAAGATGAAGGAAAGTTGCTAAAAAAAGCGGCTCAAAAGAAGATGAGTTGCTGGAAATTATGTTGGGAAAACTTTGCATGCCACGCGTGTAATGATTTTTATTAGTTGAATTAATATTTTATTAAAATTTACTTCACTTTTAATTAGTTAATTGATGTTTAATTAATATTATTATATACTTAAAGTGTAATTAATATTTAATTAATATTATTTATGCTTATTAAAGTTTTAATTTGATCTGTTTTTTTTTCTTTTTTTGCAACTAAATTGCATGATCCAATTAAATTGCACTATAATATTATTAATATTATGTAATTTTAAGCCCATAATAATTTAATTTCTAACAATTAAATACATCCTAATATAAAAAAAATGGTGTAAAAGTATAAATGGAAATATATATATAGAATATTTTTTTGTGTGTAAAAAATAGTGTTATGGATTGAAAATAAATTTATTATAATTATATAATTTTAATATAAAAGTTCAATTTTGAATTCAACTAAAAAAATGGATAAACCACTTCCTGAATCCATTTTTGTTCTTTCATTCCATCGCAAATCCTCTTCTCATTTAAGTTATTACTCAAGAAAAAAATTGAAATTATTAAAGGATGAGATCAATTCCAAAGTACTTTTTTATTTTTAATATTATAACAGATATAAATAAATAATAAATAAAAAAATAAATAATAAATACTAAAATAGTGTTTTGGATTGGAGATGAAATTAAACCATATTAACGAGTTGAGCTACATGTTTTATGGGTTGGAAGATATCTATGCTTAGTTAAATAGAAATTTTAACCAAAGATATCAGATTATTGATGGTTTTCGCTGGAGTACGGTGTTTAGCTTGGGTTGCTGATCAGAGACAGAATGCAGTGATTTTCAACAATAATCATAAATTGATTGCCTTATTGGCCAAGAAAGTTATGGAGTATGCAGTGTCAGTGGATAAATCCTTCTCTAACCTTAATATTTCTGGGAACCATCATGTGAATAATAGAGCTATTTGTTGGGAGTGCCCGAATCCTCCTGTCTTTAAAACTAATAGTGATGCTTTTTTGGATCCTCACACGGGGTTAGCAGTTGGAGGTTTAATTCGTGATTTTCAGGGGACTTGGAAGCTCAGCTTTGTTGCTAAATTTGATTGTTGTCCAATCCAGAGAGCTAAAGTGTGGGCAGTTCTTAAGGGGATGTATATTGCTTTGCAATCGGGCTTCTCTTCAGTGATTGTTGAGTGTGATAATAAAAAAGTTATTGACATGATCCAGGGTTATTGTGATCAAGATGTTTATAGCTCTCCCATAATTACTTAGATTAAAGGTATAGCTAGTGGTTTCTGTAATCTCATTTCAACATGTTCTTTGCGAGGCCAATTTTGCCCTGGACTGTCTTTCACACTTGGTATATAACTATCCTATTTGTACACATATTCTGAAAGATCATCCTCCTAGTATTATTTCCTGGCTCTGTTATGATCTAGTGGAAACTACTTATTTTCGTTAGTTTATTTTTTTTGAGTTTTAGCTCACCTTCTTGTACCACAAAAAATTAATTAGTCCGTATAATTTATCAAAGCTAATTAATAACAATCAACTATATATTTTTACAATTTTTTTTAGAATAATACTTGCCTAAACACGATTTATAATGTATAAAGTTCATGATAAAATGCGAATAATAAGTTATTCAAATTATACTCCATTCTGCTAACCTTAGGAGCAAAATTCGTAGATTCTTTCTTAGATTTTAAGGTTGTTAATAAAATACAATTATAATTTCCTCAATAGGTTTATATTTATGCATTTATTATAATTGGAGCAAAGTCTACTGAACTTGTTGTAGGCAATAATATGTGATTATGGTACTTCTCTATTTCATCACCAGGTGAAAATAATGAACACGACACCAATCTAATATGAAATTGGCGGATTAGGATTGTAATTAATAGTATTCATGTCAACATGATAAAAATATAAAAATTATTGTATCATGCTCTGGATTGACGTACCAATACGAAAAAAATACATTTAATTTATTAATAATTCGTGTCATGTTGAGATATCCTGTTTAACTTGATACATTTATAATATATATATATATATATATATATATTAACTAAATTACTAACATACATAATGCAAAAAATCTAGTAAATATTAATTTATTCCAAAATAATTAATAAAATTTAATATTGTCAATTTAATTATATAAATTAATGAATATTGGAATTTGTAATTCTAAAAACAGTGAAAGACTTAGATTTGGAATTATATAAATTAATGAATATTAGTTAATTGTATTGGACCTTTCTTTATTTCAAAATTGATATGATAAATTTTATGTAAAATGCTAGCTTTATTTATTATATTAGGTTATAATGTGTCAATGTATTATATCAGCTTAATTAAATCGTGTTATTAAATTCAATTTAATTTAAAGAGTAATTATGTTAAATATGTTGTGTTATGTTAATCCATTTATTAAATAAATTAAGTTCGTATTGATTAGTTTAGATATATCAAGATTAATAATAATAATAATTTAAACATCAAAATAGAGGACTAAGTCCTTGGTAGCTCAGCTACGGCTATCAAAACCCAAAAAACAAAGAATCTAAAATTTTTAATATGTTTTCAATAAGAACAATAAAACCAATGATTTTTTATTTTTAATTCTTAATTATGAAAATTTATAGTAGTTTTACAAAAACACTATAAATAAAAATATACCTACAGTATAATTTGTTACTGGCACTCGCTTTTCACAGCTTTTCCTTAACCATCCCTCGTATATATGATATATCTCTGCTCAAAGGGAACAAGTACATCTATACCCGAGGTCCTTTAAATGATATAATACCCAAAGTGAAAATAAGATTTTCCTGGTGAAAATTTCCACCTAAAATTGATATTTTGAAGTTATAAGAATAACTCTGATCAGGAGTATACTGACATTACAAATAAATAAAAGTTAGAACAAATTATTTTACATTTTTGGAATCTGGCTAATTAAAATCAATTTACTGTGCAAGTCGTCAAAAGTTTAAAAGTTTTAGATATAAAACAAAAGCAGTAATTATTTATCTTACGGAACAATCTTAACTTATATGCTTAGTTTTAATCATTTGGGGGATTTCTTAATTATCTTAATTAGAAAAAACAACTTCACCAATCCATTAGAGAGAGAGAAATTAAGATATAACAAAAATAAAAATCTAAGAAATATTTATCCGCTCCACTTTGTCATTATCTAAGGGATGGCTGATGAGGAATCAATATCACTTCCAATAAAAGATAAATATTAACCAAACAACAAAACAAAGCAGTCGCTATCTTCACTAATCAAATAATTAGACATGCAATTAAAGCTCTTTCTGCTAAAATACAAAAATAAATTAGACTACGTCCTCCATTCATTCATGGTATAAGCAACACTCAAACCCCACCTAAAGCCCCACAGAAATAGTGCCCAATTAAGAATTGAAGTAAAAGTTGTTATTCCTCGATCCTACAGTACTCAATAAACACAACCTGAAAAAGTTTTTACTGACTCTTGATTTCATGATTTGAGGCTTTTGTTCAAGAGCGCAGAGGCACATCTGCCCTACATGAAAACCTTTGTATTAACTGAAATAAGACTAAATCCACTATTGGCGATTTTGTTCTTCACCTACCCAAATTCAATGCCACCCCACACACCAACAGAAAACCTTTGATTGACTATTCAGTACTCATTTTGTTTCACTTTCTTCTAAATTAGTGCTTTACCCTCACCCATTTCAAAGAACTCCTAGTCTTTTTAGCTTTCAGAGGCAGCCAGAATAGGATGGTCCAAGCTCCGTTTCTCATTTGTGGCTCGCGTTAATACAACTATATCCTATTTGATTTCTTCGAAAGAATAAAAGTAAAAAGCAATAGACCCTTTTATTCTGGTTTGATATTGAACAAATTTTTATGGGATTTTGCAGTTAATCAACCCATGTATCACAGATAATTTTCTTCATTACAAGAATGGAGAGATAAGAATCAAGAAACAATAATTTACCATTTCAATTATGTTTTTTTAAAAATTAAATACTCCTCTATTGTCGTCGCGAGTGTTAAAGGTCTAAAGCAACTGCTGTGGCCCTACCATTAGTACTATAATGATGCCGCAGCCATTAAAAATTTTTCCGAGAAAGATAAAGAAAGGAAAAGGAAAAAAAAGGATTAAGAAGCATTTACTTCTCTTTTTCATTATGGTTTGCTCCTGACAGAATAACAAAAATCAAATACAATTTGCAAGGCAACATTTTTGTCGTCATCATAATCTCTCATTTCATCGACTTTCTCATCCGCAAACCACCGCCATATCCAACGCCTAAATTCTACAATAGAAACAGAAAAGAAAAAGAAACGAAAGAAAACCCTAACAAGACTCCAAATTTACACAATCTCAAAAACCTGTTTCTTTAAAGGAGGGGTTAGGCCTTGTTTGGCACCACAAACCCCCTCACAAAATCATCCATCATATTATTTATTTGCAAATCAAACCCTAAAACATCCACCAATATGATGGTGATGATGTAGGGATTTTTCCTTATCAATCATGCCTTGAACATACCTAAACTCTTCCACGTGGCAAGGGATTGTGATCGTTCCCTTCTGATCAAACCCGTATTCTTCTTCGGCTTCTTTCAGTAATTGCAAGAACAGCGGGTGATTAAAATATATCACAGGCACTACAAACCTCTGCTGCTCTTCTCCTTGTCCAACCTTGATTGCCAAACACCCTTTCGGTACGTCTTTAGCTTGCTTCTTGCTATTCCCATGGTGGTGGTGGTGATGAAGATGGGGAAGATGCATATGAAAATTCCTTAGACTCTTCTCTCCACTACCCATAACAAAAGATCACTGCACCCAAAAAAAAAAAAACAAGATCAAGAAACCCAAGAAAATTTTACAAAGAAAATGGCCAAGGGTTTGTAAGAATTAACAAACAGAATCTAAGAAAGATTGAAACTTTAGCCATGGTTGATACAATAAAACATACCAACCGGAGTAAAAGAAGATATATAGAAATAGAGGAATTGAGAGAGCCCAAGAAATGGGTTTTCTTTTTCTTTTTTTTTTTTGGCTAAAAAAGAAATACTATAGAAATACATAAAAAAATTACTTGTTATTTGACACAAAGTGGGATTTTGTAGACGTTTGATTAAAACGGGAAAGATAAACATATGATATATCGCACTAGTAGGGGTGAGTGAGAGAGCGTTGTAACGGACTGTGAGTCTCTGATAGGATTAGGAATTAGGATTATTTATTTGAGTGGCAGAATCGTAAATAAAGTGTAGGAAGAGGGGGAGGACACGTGGAATGTGGGTGGTGGAGATGATGACACGTGGAGACTGGATGGAGACTGTTGCATCATGAACATCGCCGACAACGGAGTGTCGTTTACAGTAAGGGAAATTCCAAAGGACAACCAATAGCAGGTAGCGAACATGTCCCATGTATACATCAAAGGGATGTGTCGTCAGCATATGTGTCCTTGACAGTTATGCACCAAAGGCCAGAGGAGAAGAAGGGACGTCTAGTTTGATTTGATTTTACGTGGTTTTTATTTTTCGTTCAATTTTCCAATAAAAAAAACTATAAAATTTAAAGAATCTCAACACTAATCAAACCAAATCTACCGCTCAATCTCCCCATTTATTGAGACACATTTTTTATTCTTATTAGAATATCTTGACTGTTGGGATTTCAATTTGAAAAGTTCAAATCATATTTTCATGCAAAATTAATGCCATTTTTTTTACATAATTAAACGGATGGTGATTTTTTTTTTGAGTTACAATATGAAATAAAGTTATCTTTTGATATGAAAAATTAAAAATTATAGTTTTTTATTAAAAAAACAGTTTTTAATATAAATTTTAAAAACTGATGGTTAGAATTTTAACAATTAATTGTTATTTTTATTTAATCAATCACCGGTTTAATTTTTTAGTTGTTGGACTGCTAAAAATGGAATGAAAAAAGCTAAACCAAACGAGCATTTAATCTATTTTGTAATCATGTTCAATAATTTTTTTGATATTTATGAATTTTTAATTGTGAAATTTAATCTACAATATCATATTGAAGTTTTTCTATAAGAAATGAATTTTTTATTATAAATTAAAATTGAACATAATTATGCTTTTCTGAAATTTCTTGTTGTTTGATAGTAGAATGTGATTATTTAGGATAAAATCAATTTACTATTACGATAAACACCAAAACTAACTGTAACTATTGAGATGCATTACACATATAAATCGGCGGATAAAATTTGGAAAGGAATGAAAGATAAATCAGATAATTTTAATAATAACAATAATGATTTTGAATAATTATTGTTGTTATTATTTTAAAGTGATTATTAATATATGATGATTTTAGTTGTGAAGGAACGATACACAGAGCCTGAAGTCAAGCATATCAATTTATCAAACTATCAAGTGGCGAAGTAAAGTTAAATAATAATAATAATAATAATAATAATAAATTGAAAAGGAAAATGTACGGTACTCTATCAATGGAACTGAATAGAGAAGAAACATAAAATAAAAACGGAGATAGAATGACAAAAAAGTCCCTTTCTTTTCGGTGAAATTGCAATCCCATGGGACCCAAAATCTGAATGGTTAGATACGGTGGTGGCAGTGGAACCCAATTTGTTTGTGAATAAGAAATAATATGGCCTCTCATTGCCTAACCACTCGATAATTTCTAACCTTAATGTTAGATATTGTCTTAGCTCTTAGGCCTACTGCATCCCAACTCATAAATAAATAAATTTGATTAATCTACTTTTTCTTAATGATCTACCTGTAGTGGTTGTTTTCCCTTTTCCTTTTCCTTTTATAGTACTATTTCAAGAAAGTTTTAATCAAATTATTAGATCACATTTAAATGAAAGGATCATCTCTATTGAATTAAATATTAAAAATATCGAAAATAAATAGAAAATCACTCCCCGATGATTCCATTATTTGTTTTGGTTGTAGAAATCATCTCTTTCAAAATAATAAATATAAACACCAAAAAGTCTAATAAAATATGGTTTAATTATTTTTAAGAAACAAATTAAATTAAAATTTCAGTCATCCATAATATTCCCTTGATTTTCAAAAAATACAATTATTACTTTTAAATTCTTAATATACATTTGATTAATATAATAACATCTCCATAAGCTTGCGTTTGTAATTGCAAAGGATGGTGTGGCAATTTCAAAACCAATTGGACGAATAAAGTGAAAGCTTGCAAGATATGAAATAGGTGAGAGAGAATTCCAATTGAATAAAAAATCTTTAGTGGGTTTCACTTGTATTATGTTATAATAAAATTGAATAAAATTAACAAATAATATGCATTTTTATTAATTAATGTGTAAATAATAAATTTTAATAAATTAAAATGATATTAATTTAAATAATATAAAATAATTATTAGAAAAAGATTAATATAAATATTATTATAATTAATATTTTTACGGCCGTAAAATATTATGTATGATTTGAAATTAGTTGCGTTCACGTCTTAATTCATGGATAGATAATCTATAAAATGACACATTCACAATTATAAATGAATATTCACGTTCGTAAATGTTTTGATTATGATGAGAGCAACATTTTTTAAAATAAGTTTTACTTTAATCAAATTTTGAAAAATAAAGATTTTCGTAATACTGACTTATATAATTGGTTAATGCTAATAATACAAAGGGATATTACAAATATTATTCAATTTAAAAATATATACTATAACCCGGTCTCAGATTTCATGTCTTACATATTATAGTATTAATTATAAAACTGGATTCCTTTTAGCCACAATTCTTATTAAAATAGTATTTTTTGTAAATTAACAATAAAGAGTGTTTGGTACAAAGAAATCCTAATCCGGATTAAAGGAACATTGAAGTAAAATTCACAATTATTTTTTTGTGCAATTTATTAATTTTAATATTAATTTATTATAATAATAAAATTCAATTTATTTGACAGTAAAAATATAATATTTTTAATGTTAATAATGAATATAATATATTAGAATAATAATTGACTTACACGAATTGAAATTGATATAAATTATAAAGATAAAATGTATTTAAAAATATAGTTGAAATTTTGTTAATGTGAAAATAGATACTACTAATTTCCATTAGTCGTTTAAGAGTATAGTAACAAAAATATAATAAAATAAAAAATATGCTCAATACACATATACCCATATACATAATTTATATAATGCTTTACTTTGCTCAAAAAATTAAAAAAAAATTACATAATGCTAATCAAACGTGTCAATGTGCAACTATATGTACCGCACTTGTACTAAAAGTACAGTGCAATTTTATTAGAATTTATAATCGAAAAGAGCCAACGAGAAAAGATGGCACACATAAACCAAAATAAAGTTAAACGCCGCTGCCAGAGATTCACATTGGACGGATTAGCAATTTCTTTTATGAGTTAAAGCTCATCATAAAAATTATAAAAATTTACTTTATTTATATGGTATTATTTTATTATTTTAGTTTATATATTTAAATTTAATTTAAATAAATATTATTAAATATTTTATTAAGATGATCTCTTATTTAGTGATAATATAAAATTATTTTTAACCCTATTAAGATTTGAATTTTAATCACTGCATGGTACAGTTCAAACAATAATCAAAGGCATATTCATACATAAAAGTGCTATTAATGGTCACTGTTGTAGTTCGAAGTTATATCAGTAATCATGAAAATTATTCTTATTCGCAACTTGAAGAGTCAGATTTAATCATTGTAAGGAAAAAACGAAAAAAAAAAAAGAAAGAAAGAAAACATGCATACACTCGCATAATCAATACTACCCCTCATGCGCCTACTTCCTTGATTCTTTCACAATTAAGTTGGCAGAAAGAAAAATAAAGTTTTAACAAATTAAAATACTATAGATACTGAGAATGATTGAAAATAAGTTAGTTTTCTTTAAAATAAAAAAATAAATTATAGAAAATTCTCTGATATTGTTAAAATTATAGGTATAAATAAATTTTTAAAAAATTAATCATTTACGTTATATTGTTTGAAATAATATTAATTCATTTAATACTGTAAGAATTTTAATTATTGTAGTGTAATATGTTATATGATTTTTCTATATTTGAAATATTTTTGTGTGAAATTTTTAAGATTGCATGTACAGTCTAATGATATTTTAAAAAAATTTAAAATTTCACCTTATTACTAACAATTATAACTGCAAAACAAATAGTATATTTAAATTTCAATTTTTCTAATTGTTAGTACAAACAATATTTTTATAAAAAAATAAAAGAATAAATTGATAATTTTTTAAAAAAAATATTTTTGATTATAATTTATTTAAATGTCAGGGAGTTTTCAATAATTTATTTTAAAATCAACCACAATTATGAATTTCCTTTTTTCTAACCTGTAATTTATTCATTCTGACACTCTTATCTCCATGCCAAGTTATTCTTTAAGTATGAATATTTGAAAGACATATATTGCATTCTCTTATGAATTCGAGATCGACATGAATCTTTTTTTTCATATTAATATAAAATTTCTAAAGGATGTATTGTATTGTAAAATTATTTTTTCCTATTATTTTATAATTATATATATATAAAAATATAATGCTACTTTTTTTATATCGGAATCCATCATTTCAAATTATTCCCCTGAAATTTTGGAGAAAATAAGCCATTTTATTAATCCAACCCATTTCATGAATAAAATGTGACCAATTAACCAACCAAGTCCATAGCGTCTACCAATTTCGCCATATTCCCTTTTTTGTTTTGAGATTAAGATCTTATTATTATCCTTATCCCCCTTTTTATTCTATTCTACTGTAACTGTTGAAATCATTAGATACTGATTCCTATAAAAAGTGTTTCCTCTTATTTTGTTTTATTTCTTTTCTATCTTTTTTCATTTCTATCAGAGACCCTAAGGGAACTGATCGTGATATAAAAATAAGTAACTAATTAGGCAATTGTTATTAAGTTGTTCTATTTTGGTAAAATATTGTGAGAGGGAAACCTAAATAAAAGGTGGGGAATGGGTAGGAGGATGCAAAGTCAAATTGAGGGAGTGAGGAAGCAAGATAGCCTAGCTTTTAGAACAAAGCTAAAGGCAAATATGCTTTTTGACAATTTTTATTCCCTATATGGCTTTCATGTATTATGGCCTTTGCTTTTTGAATTTGATTTTCTTTTGATAACAATTTTATACCAAAATATTTATCAATTTGACTTTCAATTGATTATTATTGGGGTATTTGTAAAGGTCAAGGATATGACAGGAATTTTCCACTTCACATTTGGTTGGAGAATGTTATTTTCCACTAGAAAACATCATTAGCCATATTCAAAATTCAAACCCACCTGCCTAATTCCTTTTTCTGCGCGTACTTGAGAATGTTTCAAGAAAATTCAGGATTATAATTCTTAATTGGGAGTTAAAACAAGAAAACATCATACTAATTAGAAGGAGCCAAGAACCAAAGAAATGCAAAGCAAGTTGCCATGTCCAAGTGGTTTACTCATTATTATTTTCACTTGTCAATTTTAGATTCTAAGTCTAAAAAAATGATGGAAGATAGCTCTAATAGGCAGATATTGGAGTTTTTTCAAAGAAATCGGATATTTTTTCATGATCAGTCAACTAAAGTTCCATTGACTTAAGTCTTGGCATTGTGGCTGTCTATTTATAAAAATTTAAAATTTGAAATTGAAGTATATTCATATTTATGGTATGCTTTCATTACATGGTTAATTATAAACATTCCAAATTCCAATGAATTGATAAGTCAACCCCATATGTTAGTAATGGGGCTGGGGCACAAATATTTATCCTAGATTGGGATTTTTACTAACTAAAAATGAATGTTCTTATGAAGGTGGAAAATTGAACATGATAGTTTAAGTTATAGGTGGAACTAAATATTTAAAACATCAGAAATAGCTGAAGAAATAGCCTTATGAGGGCATATATTTTTAATATTTGACTCTCCTATAATAAATTAAAAGTAGATAAGTATCAATGTTAAAGTGATATATAGTTATCTAATTTTTATTGAATTCTTTATATTAAGTTACAAACATGCATGATTAGAACTTCTAATAAATTAGATTTTTTAAACTTTTAAAACTATCTAAAGCTTACCAACTATATTTCCAATAGAAATATTGTATCTCTCAACCATAAAATAATCCAAAAAATTAGTAAAAGAATAAAGACTTTGAGTCTTCTTTAATCTATTTTATTGTTTGAGGCAAGTTCATGTTAAAATTTTTATTTTTGTTATTCTTTTTTAGTTGAATTTGATTAATTGTCCATTATATGTTTATTTAATTTAGAGAAAGATTAATTTTGATTAATTTCAACCTAGAATTCAACTTCTTATTTTTTACTGTTATTTTTTCATTTTACTTTTGTTATACTTTAAAATCAATTGTTATCCTTGTTATTTGTTAAATGTTTTAGGTTTTATCACTGTTAAACTATTAAATGTTTTAGGTTTTATAACTGTTAAACCAAAAACTATTGATACATTTTTTAAGAGAAAGAATGTTAATGATTTTAAAGTTCACATTCATCCTCAACACGAATTCTTGATAAATGAACACTAGTTGGAATCTCAAAAAGAAGGGACTAAACCTGAAAAACACTTTTCTGAATTTCAAAGGTGAAAACTAAATAAGCTGATATCAATTTTTTTTATAAAATGTGATATATAATTACATTCTTTTAATTTGGCCTCCTAAATTTGGAGTCAAGTTCCCGCCTCTCAATATTCACATATTAAATATATTTATTTACTCATGAAAGGGATGTGCCAAAGCCCAGTGATCCCAACCCAACTATAGGATAATTAAAAGCTGCGAAGGATTTGGCTTATGAAGGAAAATACAAGAAAAAGTGTTGAGTAATTTATGAGCAAAATTATTTAAAAATTGCAAAGAAATACATAAAATCATATTCGTGAATGCAACGCTTGTACTTTTAAGAAATTGTGTAAAAGATTATAATGATGGGATGAGAAGAACCTTCTTTAAAAAGGAAAAAGAAAAAGAAAAAAAATAGTATTAATTATTATTGCAAACTTGCGAAGATAAAGATTCTAAAGCTGGAACCAAAAATACATGTGATAATGGGTTAGCCCGGGACTAGCCCAATCTACTATCAATGGCCTGAAGAAATTGAAAACCTGAAATTATTGAGAAGAGACAAAATGGAGAAATGTACCACCAACCATCCGAAAAACCACTTCTCTCACAGCAAGGACACGTGCACATAACACATAGGCTAAATAGTTTTTAATTTTTTAAAAAAGAAAAGGGAAAAATGCACCTGATACTTAAATTGCAGACAAGCAAGCATTGTTTTCTACATTTCATATTGTAAAATTCACCTGATAAATTTATTAGAGTTAGAATTAGTGGTTTAGCATATAATTTTCAGGATAAAAGAGCCTCAAAAGAGAAATTATCTGAGGAATCACTAACCGGAAATTAAAGGATAAATTCCTTCTGCAAAATTGTAATGAAATAAATCCCTGTCAACAATAGGGAATGTTAGTTTCCTCTCTCCCTTCTTCCATAAAAGTTATACTCCAAATTTGGAGTCGATACACAAATTAACAAAAATTAGAAGAAGTTCTTGGGTTCAGGTCTTTGAAATTCCTTTTAAATAAAAAATAAGGTCACCAACAATTTAAGCCTTTTTTGAAATAATTGCACAGTTCAAATTAAACACACCTGATGATGATGGTATTAAGGAGTGGATGGACTTTGATGTCACTAATAACAATTTCCCCTCCTTTGAATTCTAAAGGTGATTTTCACTATTAATTAGGTACAAGATAACTTTGTCTCTAACGTGTCAAAATAAAAATATATATTTACATGCACTATCGTATTGTAGATAGAAAGTTTAATTTTATAGTAAATACAAAAGGAACTCCATCAAAAAGCTGCATATTGCACTTTTAAGAACACGGTTTTTTACCAATTGAACTTCCCCAAATATTGGAGATTTTTTTCATTATATTACAAACTTAAATGTTAATTTGATATTTGGCATTGAGTTGAAGACGTAGTTTAGCAATTCCTCTAATATATATGAGATTCAAATAAGAATTAAGAAGTGCATAGTGAGGAGGTAAAAGTAAAACCGACAAGAAAAGTTGCATTGGATACCACAGGAATAATGAGGGTAGCTGTGAAAACTGAAAAGCCTAAGTTTCTTCTCTAGTTTTTGCACACCCTATATATGGAGCTACAAATTAAGGTACTCAACAACATCCGATCCTTGAAAGTTTGTAGCATAAACTTTTGGTCAATCATGGAAATTTGTGATTATAAAAACATTTCATATATAGGAATTCATCAACATGGCCCAAAGTCCACTCTCAATAAAATCAATAGGTAAAAGCAAGAATCAATCAATCATGGGTAAAAGCAAAAGCACAAAGCGGTCTACTTGATGTTTTGTAAAGGTCAAAAAGATTATATTTCCCAAAAATTAGTTCTTTACGAGACATCATCCATACTATTCTCCTTTTCAACAACTATATATGGAATAGTTCAACAATAAAAAAAGATTAGGAAACGTAATTATCCTGCAAATAACTAATAGCACGGACATGGTCTGCTTAAGCTCAAGGTGCAAAAGATCAGATGACACTTTGCTTCCTACATTCCAAACCAGCACTTGAAATATATGAAACTTTTCAAGTTCAACAAATTAGATCATACGCTGACAAGCAACAGATCGAGACATTTATTTATGTACATAATTAATAATCTTCATTGTATCACATTTTTCCACGCCACCAACAATCAGCCTAGGGAATGTGTAAGTCCCTGCGTGTCTGTGTATGTGGAAGAGGAGAGGAAGAAGCTCTTCAAAGGTTGAGAGGCAAAGAACACAATTAAGGCCTAATTCGCCTAACTGTCTGTTGCTCATCTTTTAAAGTCAAGTTTTTGAATTTGGGATGTTGGTCTCTTCTATCTCAGTTCCCATGAGCTGAGAATGAGCAAAGAAGATGATGGGTAGATGTCACCAAAACCTCAAAACCAGCAATAGAGCAAAAATAGGAAGAAAAAAAACACACAAGGTCACTGCTTTTTTTATTGATTTTCCTTTTCAGGAAATCATCAGTGTCACTCCAGCAAACGATCCAAGCAGAACAAGGGGAAAAAAATATCTTCGTATTCAACGCAATATTTAAAAGAAGAACATTTGGGTATTCTAGTGGATTTCTTAAGTGTCCAAATTGAGTGAACTTTGCAAAGCATTTGAGAAACAGAATTTGTAAATTTAAAACAAACATTTCATGAGATAAAAAACTTAGGGTGTCAATTAAATATAATTAACATAGCCAATAATTTTTGGGATTCCTTTAGTGTGATAAACACATCATGGTCCTCATAATTGAGAACACGAAGCAACACCATTATTCTCTAGTAAAAATTAGGGATAAAAATGTCTAGTTCCGAGCCAGAAGAATAACCAAGAGGATCGAACTACAGCAGTCTACTTACTTATGAATATACAATTTGGAGATTATTATACTGGGGACCATCCATCAGAATTGACTTGCAGATCAAATGATTCAATACAGTTCAACTGTTCAAATTAGATTTAAGAGAAAATCAAGGTAATTTAGATAACAAGCTTTACAAAATGACAAACAATATTTCATGTATACTAATACTACAAGTAAGCACTACTAGTGACCGTCCACTTTACTAACATGATAGAGAAGTATGAGAGTACGTTTAGATTTTTATATACCGCATCATTTTTATCTCTTAGTCTGTTCAGAGTCGAAGAGACTTTTCAAATAATGACAGAAAGAGAAGAAAGGGGTTCGCTTTTTTGCTAGTACACCCATACAGCTCATGCCTTTTAAAAAAGGGTTCTTTTGAGATAAGAGCCAGAAGAACTCACCAACAAAAAACTGAGTCATGAAGCCCCAAGAGAGAGAAGAAGAAGATGACGATGATGAATATGGAATGTATGACAAAGTTGAAACCCAGATCTGAAGATACCAGAAATGGACAGATCAGATACTGGAAATCATCATGAGAGAAATCTGCCTAATGATGAACTATAGAAAGGCTGACAAAAAAAAAGAATGAAAAAACCACAATCATTATTGCACGAAAAGAAAAGAAAATAAAAAAGGGGGTAATGATAAAACTTTTATTCAAAGCAGATAATAGTCAAAAACTTCATCATTACACCAATCTGCATATAAACCCACAAACTTAATTAGCGTAAGAACGAAAAGCCTTAATCTAAATAAACTTTGAAACAGACGATCGATACTTGCTGAAGAAAATCAAGCAACACAAAACTAAAGGGATTAATTAAAGACAAACCTTTACATGCAGCTAGCCCTTGAAAAATCTAGATTGGGAGCATTAATTGGGGGGAATGAAGCCTGGTCCGACGACACTAACAAATGATCAATTAGATTTTACACCCATAAAACATAGATCTATGGATATAATTCGAAGAAATTAGAAAAATTAACAGAATGGATCAAAAGAGAGTCCTCGAGCCAGACAACATTCCCCTCAAAAAAGAAGCTCCCTTTGCACATCTTCTTCTTCATCAATTGT
Organism: Triadica sebifera; assembly: GCA_023653625.1. Classification (NCBI taxonomy): domain Eukaryota; kingdom Viridiplantae; phylum Streptophyta; class Magnoliopsida; order Malpighiales; family Euphorbiaceae; genus Triadica; species Triadica sebifera. The sequence continues at coordinate 30,294,206 of CM042900.1, forward strand.
TTTTTAAGAGAGAGATAGAGACAGACAGGGATGAAATTAGACTGTGTTCTCTTATCCCTTTATCCCCCAAGAGTCTCGCCTATCTTCAAGGGGGATGAGAGAGAGAGAGAGAGAGAGAGAGAGATTGGTGGTGATGATGAAGAGATGATGAAGAGAATGATATGGCATGGGGGTTATAAGAAGAGTAAAAAGAGTGGAAAGCCAACGTTAAAAAAGACAAAAGATAGCTGCAGACCCCGTCCCAAGTCCCTACCAGCTGGTTTTTTCAGTTCCAGAAATGACCACGACCCCATGCACTCTCTCTATTCACAATTAATATGCTAAAATCCATATCCACCGTTGGATCTTCCAGATATATATGACTATGATGATAAACACCTCGTACGGGATTGACCCCATGTACATTGAAGAGAAGAGAAACGCACCATTGGATTTTAGGTCTATTGGTTGATGATGGTGTCATCAACATATTGTACCATGTAACCTATAAATCGAGACCCATTATGGACCGTAGGATTGGATGACTGTACCATTAAACCGAGAAAAAAAGGCTGTAATCTCATAGCTATTAAAATATTTAATTATATTTGCAATTCATAATAAATAATAGAATTGAAAAGGAATCAAAGTAAAGGAGGCCTAGAGTTGAGTCAGAGGAGTGGTTGAGTTATTGAGCTGCCCGATATTGGAAAAGCCATTTAATATACTTGCACTTTTTTGAATCAATTATTTGCAGTAATTTGGAGTTAGTAGTGTTAATTATTTTTAGACAATTAAAATTTCATTAGACTTGTTTTTCATTTTTCTAAAATTTTTAGATAAAAAATTGGAAAAAGTTTTGTATTTTAATGAAAGATTGGACCCTCGTCTGCCGTGTCACTTTTAGGGCAGGGGCGAGGATTTCGAGGCAATGACCGACAGATAGGGTCCGGGGTCCACGCTTTCCTTTTTACTTTTACCTTTTTACCCCATCCCAATTCCTCGGTGACTCTCTTAGGTCAAAATGACTACGGTACGGCCTTTTCCCTTATTTTTTTTTTCCTCCTCTTCCTTATCAGTATCTGTTTGCCTATTAAGCATTTTTCCCTATTATTAATTATTGTTTTTTATTTATTTCTTTTAATTCTGATTCTGATGTTTAAATTTAATAGCACATGAATCCAGATCTTTTATTCTGAATTATTAAATGATATTATAGTTTTCATGCAATGGCTTTTAATACTAACGGAAAAGATGCAGTCAGTTTTAAAATTGCCTTTGCAGGCAAAGCACAAAATTATTTGAGTAGGATAATGAGTTGCTTTTGATTCTTGGGTGTGTATATATCAATATAATGTTGTTTCTGATCAGGACATAATTGCTTGGATCAGATCTTATATTAAGAAATTATTTGCCTAACTCTAACTGCAAGTGCATAAACTAAACCAATTTTTTACACTAAGCAGAAAAATGATAATGTTAGGATTATTAAAAATAGCTATCTACTCTCTTTGTTGTCCCTAATTCAGATAGAGAGTATGTTTATTTGTGTTTTAGATGAATTCAGTTTATTATATTTTTTATAATTTAATTTGTAATATATATTTAATTATTTTATTTATATTAATTGATATAAATATAAAAATTAATAAATTTATATATATATATAATTTCAAATTTTAATGGGTCCAATTTGTATTATTTCTGTGATAGGCCTCTTTTCCAGCTTTTTCCATCGGTCATAAATGATGATAGAATCATTACGTAAGTGACTATAACTTACAAAACTTTATAGAAATAAATCCATCTGCACAGAGAGTACTGCATAACTTTATAAAATGAACATGCACTTAATTATAATTATTTTTCTTTAACCTCAAGTTCAAATCTTTTGATGAAAAGATGGATACTGTGTGTTGTACTTGCAACTTGTCATATGTAATTGCTAGCTGGATAACACAAAATGAGGTGTTTTTTTAACTTATATTGAAAATTTTGCATTGATCAATAATAAATTATAAATATGTTGATATAATTAAGAATTATGAGGAAGTGAAGGAGCGATGAGTGAGGAAGTGAAAAATTAACTAAATTAGGGCAATAATTAATTAAGTAAGAAATAGAAAAGGGGAAAGAAGGGGGGGGGGGATTGTTTTGGAGTGAGGGTGGTGCCCGTAAGAAGTGCTGCCATGCTATCAGCTCTACCATCATCAGAGGCACTTTCTCTTCTCTCTTTATCTATCTACTGTGGACATCACAGTGACAAACGGAGACGACGATACTGGCTCCATATTTCAACGCTTTTACAGTCTTGAAAATTGTGTCTCTACTCTCTCTCTCTCTATATATATATAGTCATTAGACACAGAGAGAAACTGAGATAGCAACAACACGTAAATGTCAAATCCCTGCATCTGCAGCTCAGGTTGTCGACACTTCTATTTTTATATTCACATTTTTATGTATTTTTCTTCGACTAATATCTCATTAAACTGAACAAAACACAAGAAAAATTATCCTCATTTTAGCAAATCAACTTCAATTTTTTTTTTTATTATTTTTTTTTATTATCAAGAATGAGCATGCACCTCCTTCTGGGTCACGTGCCATGTATATGTGTGTGTGATGCCAATAGAGAGTAGTAGTTGAAACCGAGAAAAAAGGTTAAGCTAACTTTTTGATATTCAAGTCAAATTGATGTCTGAATCGAGGAAGAGAGGGTAGTAATTTCCTTTACTAGTATTTTATTTTAAAATAAAACTAGAGATACAAAAGCCTACGTGCAAGGGTAGTGTTTTTAATTTTGGAAAAATTATTTAAGACAGCCCATTATGCACATTTCCCTATATCTATATATATATTAGCATAATTTGACATTTTTTTAATTTTTGTAATTTAAAAATATGATTAGAGGGAAATATATGTACTGGGAAGACTTTTTTAGCACCTAAAATCTGTTCCCATAGGCAATAGCATTGTAATTAGTGAAAGTGGGGGCAAGTACAGTAAGACCCCTCTTTGTTTGTTTATTCTTTTTCTTCTCTTTCACCTCTTGCTAATTAAACAGAATCCAGGTCATCCTTCTACTTGCAGCTTTGTTTTTCTCTTTCTTTTTATGTGTTGTATTAGCTTCTTCATTGGGGTTTTCTTCTCTTTCTATCTGCCTTAACGGTCATATATGTTAACCAAACACTTATATATATATATATATATATTGAACTTAACCAAACTTATATATATATATATATATTGCCACCTTAATAAAATAGAATCACACTCCATTTATGATTCAAATGGAGTCAATTTTCCTTGTAACATCAATTAATTAGAGGAGGCTCGATCATGTTAATTGGATTCGTTGTTAGTTGAGATTGATTTTCTTTCTTTGTTTGGGTTGTTGGGTCACGTAACAACAGTAACTCTCGTCGTTTCTTAGCTAAACAACAATCCAACATGCACACAAAGTCAATAACTCAGATTTTCAGCCAAAAAATTCAAAATCGCTGGATTCATCCAAGTTATTATTTTCACCTTCTTATTTATGAGATAGAACAATGTAACACTCACCACTTTTTTAATTGGTTAACGTAAATTATAATAGTGAAAAAGATTAATTAATTATTTTAAATATAATATTGAAGACTACGCAAATATCTTAGATAACACTATACAGAATTTGAGAGGTTTTTAGCTTCATGTAATTTCATGACTTGTACTGTGTATGCAGTATGCTAGGAAGTTTAAAGATTGGAACTTTGTCGATCCAAGGTTAGCCCAACTGATGCCACATGATGTGAGCTCTTAAGGCTTCTAGGGCTGACCCATAGGCCCATAAAATCTTTCTCCAAAATAAGTTTGGCCCACAACCATCATCTTAAGCAAATTATATTATGGATAGATATATGATAATTCGTGTGTTATTATTAGTACGATACTATTTTTTAATTATATATTTATCGTATTTTTTATATTTTTCAACATATTCTTATTCTTCTTATTATTTTTTTTCTTCTTATTCACATATATTAAAAAAATTATGTACATTTAGAATTTTTCAATTTGTATATTTTATTTTATTTTTAGTATTTTTGAATATTGTAATAATTATTATTGTTTGGAATAAAATTTTTTAATTTTAATTTTTTTGAAAAAAAATAGTTGAAAGTGATGATATTTGAACTAAAAATGAGTAATATAAAGAGAAAAAATCGAATTGCTGGAAGTTAAAGATGATATATTTGGTAAAAATAATAAATTTATAATTGATGAACCTATAAGCTATAAACGATAAATATGTAAATAATACATGTAAGTTTAAAAACGATAAATTTTTAAATTGTAAATGATAAACCTGCAAATGTTGAACCCGCAAAATCTAAATGATGAACATGTAGTTTCAAAAATGATAAACATATAAGTGATATATGTAACTTAAAAATAATGAATATGTAGTTCAAAATGATAAATATGCAAGGTCAAATCGGTAAAATCTAAAAAAGTAAATAATAAATTTGTACTTTCAAAAAGAAGAATTTGCAAGTTTAAAACGATGAATCTGAAAGTTATAAACAAATAATATGTAAATGATGAGGCAATAAGTTGTAAAAAATGAACTTGTAGATTTTAAATGATGAACCTCTAAATTTAAAATGATTAACATATAGTTTATAAACGATCAACATATAACTTCTGAATAATAAATTTTAAAATGATAAATCTGTTAGTTTAATACGATTAACTTATAAGTTCAAAACAATAAACATACATGTTATAACAGATGAATTTATAAATTTAAAAATGATAAACTTGTAAGCTATAACTGATAAACGCGTTATATATTCGTTAATTTACCAAAATTAATTTCTGCAAAAATACACACTTTTATGAATGAACGATATTCATAAAACAATATAGATCTTGGTTCATGATATAACAACCTATTATCTCATGTAGTTTGAGTGAATTATATATATCATTAATTTGATTTAGAGAAGAATAAATTTATACATCTAGTGCATACCAGATTGTAGGCAAAACAATTTAATTATGTATTGTCAAACTTTTTGTTTTGCAAGACATGTTAATTAATCATAATTTATAATAGGATAACACATGATTAAGACATTGTCAAAAGTTAATCCCTCTGCAAAATTTCTTTTTAACATAGGATTAAAGTTTAGATGTCGATGCTAATACCATGGTATTAAAAACAAACAAAATGAAAATGGTTGATGATAGAGACATGGATTTAATCCCTTTCCTTAATTCCTAAAAACTCTAAAGTTGGCCCATTAGAACCAACATGTTCAAACGTCTCCATTCAATTTTCTCCATATTGGCGGTCTCTGTAGCTTGTGATTGACATTTTCTCAAGCTAATGTGGAAATAGGATGCCAGCTTTGGTCATATATATGTTTGTCTTCCTATGTGTGATCTATATATAAATAAACATCCCCCTTGGCTTAATTTTCATAAATACTTATTTCAGAATTTCCCTGCCAAGATGGGTCCATTAATCCCTACTTGCCCATACGTAAGAAAATGCTAATGATAAGTTCCTCTCTTTTACTGATCAACTTGATTGTTATATGTACATACGAAACAACATCATTTTCACGAACTGTCACCATCACTTATGCTTCTCTCTTTCTTTTACTTTCATTACAAACTTTGTGATCAACTTCCTTATCTATCTACTTTAATTTTGATAAGGGCAAAGCTTTTTTAGGTACAATGTTTTATTCGGATTAACATTACTAAAAATAACTCCATCGTCCAATATTTCGGCTATAATTTTTTTTAACTTCAATAAATATTAAGCATGATTCTCAAATAACATAATGTAAATTTTTAAGGGAAAAAAATTACATTGACTGTAACACACACAGATATACACGTATAGCAATTATCCTGGTCAGTGAAGATATTATCGAATTATATTTATAAATTGATTACATCATTAAAACATCTAATAACTGTAGAATAACTGACTGTATGTTTAAAATTAATCATAATATATTATATATGATTCCCATTGTTGAAATAAATAAATTTCATTATTTCTTCAAGATTTTTAAAAATTAAAAAAAATAAAAGAAATTGTGCACATTCTTACATAATTTTTTATAGAGAAATTACAATATTTATTGCCATGAACTCGAAATGGTTGCGGATCAAATTGATTCTTATAGCACTACGTATTCATTAACAAAATATTACGGTTGAATTTATAATATCATAAACTAAGTTTACTAAATAACATAACTTTCAGTCACACTCTTGCCTATGGAATGGAACGGAACGGCTCACATTATTCGGATTTTGTATGTGAGAAGAAAATAAAAAGAAAATAATTTAGTCTCTGATTTTTTCTAACAATGATTAATCTTTCTTAATTTAACTTTTAGGTTAAATAATTTAGTTTCTCATTTTACCTACATATTAAAATATAATTTCCATTTTATTTCAAGAAAAATTAGGTACTAAATTTAGCTCAAAAATTTATTATTAGATAAATTGATGATAGCAAAAATTGAGGTTGAAATTGTATCTTATAACAAAAGGAAATATATGGGAATAATCTTTTTATTTAACCAAAAAAAAAAGAGGCAAAACGTAGTCGTTCCGCAGAATAAAAGGATAAGGGCAGCCGCAGCACGTGGCAAAAGAAGGGAGTAAAATTGAAAAGCAAAATAAGACAAAGAAGTTTGGATTCAGAAAATGTCCCCACAGCCACAGACGACTCTCCATAAGGTACGATATTGAAGCATATAAAGGCACGTGTCTTCTAATATTTAATACCTTTCTACGTTGAACCATAAGAGTTACGCCACGTCTGCAATTACCACCTAATACTCCAAACCAAGAAAACGACAAAATGAGATATTTGACCAGTGATGGGTGTCAAGAATCTATTGGGTAAGGTGTGACAGATGATAGATTATTTGTCCCTGGGCAACTAATCTCTATTTTTTTTCTTTTAAATGTGTCTTACTAAAATAATGTATTTTTTTTTATTTGATATTTTTAGAAGAACCAAAGTCGGACACGTTCATATTTCGACAGTGACTCAACCTCACAGCTCTAATAGGAGGCGACTTGAATTGTTTCAAATTTGATAATAAATTAAAATTAGATATTTTTAAAAAAATTGAATTTCTATCCATAAGAAATTTAAATAATTTTTTTTGAATTTTTTAATGTAATTAATATATTTTCTAAAACAATCTAACTATTAATTTAAAATAATTTATATATTTGGAGAAAAAATTGCTTCAGGTAGTTCTTCTTGGACTCATGGATGGAGTACTTCAAATCATATTTTCTGATGTGCCCACGAATATAATTTTTCAAATAGTTTTGATATTGTTATTAAATAAACATGAAAACGAAATTACATAGGAATGATAAGTTGATAAAAAGATGCCTATATTTTTTTTTTGGTTGCAGCAGTGGGAAAAGAACCCAAAACAAAACAAAACTAAGAAATAGCCCAAACATCATCAATATCAGCAAGGAGCAGCTGCTGCAAACCATCAAGAGGACTGGAGAAATACCTGAATTTTCTCCCCCCTTTCAACAAAAGCTATAAGCATTAGTTAACGCAAATTCTATTATGAGTCTACAACACTGTTTGTGCAGTTTTTTTAATAAATAATTAGAAACTACTTAATTAACTAAATTAATTAATTATTTGATTTAAAATAAAAATAAAAATAAAAATAGTTAGGTGGTTGATGGGCAGTTTATAGTAGTAGCACTTCAATATCTTTGTATCCATCTGGGTTTCTTCATCATCATCATCATTATGTGTATATACAACTTGGGTGTAAACAGTTAGGTCCACTCTGTAGATTAGAAAATCTCTAGTATTTTTTTAAAAAATCAAAAATTTATAAATTATAAGTTATTTTTTTCATATTGTATTATCTCAAAATTTTGAGACAATTTGATATGGTTATTTGGTTCTTTAATACTGAATAATATACAATACAAAATATTTTGGTACTTGGATAATTCAAATTTTTTATTGAAATTTTAATTGGACTAATTTTCAAAATATATACGTTTACAATTATTTTATAAAAAAATTACTCTACATAGGATATTACCTTACCTTATATCTTAAAGAGAATAAAAATTAAGTTGGCCAACCAAACTCGTGTTAATGCAATTTCACTTTTTCTTTTTTTCCTTTTAGTTTTCTTTTTAGAATCTCAATAATGAAAAAGAAAATTAAATTTTATTTCTTTTCTTTTCTTTTTCACACATTTCACTGGACCAAGAATTATATGAAGATCAATATATACAAATGTCAATCAAGTCATAACTAAACACTTGCACCTAAACAAACTAACAATGATATGCTACCAGCAAAATTCAACTTGGCTGAATACAAGATAAATTATTAGGAAATGTCCGACCTCGACAAATGTTTTTGCTAATTAAAAAAAACAGCAATTCATATATTAATTTAAGATAATGAATATAAGAAAAAAAAAGAGCATAAAAATATATATATTGAAGTGGGCCTTCAATCACCAATATGCTTAGAATTGCTTCAAAATTTCAAATTCACTATAGTTTAATAAGTTGGTATCATATTAAAAAAAAATTCTAGAAATGACCATTTTTTCAATTGAAAAAATGGCACAGCGGAAAATTATTTTCAGTAACACAATCATTATGTGTTAACATTTGTAAGTTCCAAAGAAAAAAATGCAAATCCATAATAATCCTGAATTTTAAAATCACTGTTGAGGGAAAAAAACAATTTTCTGAGTTAAAACTGTATATGATTGAAAATATTTTCTAAACCAGAAATACTTGCTTTACATTAGCATTTGTTGCTCCACCAAGAAAATAATTTTTTTTTGTCATTCGTTGATATTGACGATTAAGAACTTTTATGAGAAGAAAACAACACTTCATCTTGAAATATTTATCTTTACACATATTATATACTATTGTATTTCCAACAAATTTTTTGTATAAAGTAATAAGAACTTTAACTATGGTTTGGGACTGATAAAATCTTAACATTGCTGTCTTAGGTAAGCGAACAAATAAATCTCTCACAGTTCCAGTACTTAACAACTTTTCAAGAAAATCAATTAGTTAGGATATAAAACTTGACACAAGAAGTTGGTAAAATTAAGATATGTAATCGAGTTGAGTCAAATTAATATATTGTTAAATTTAAGTTCAACTTGATACTCAAACTCGATTTGAACTCGATCAATCTTTTATTTTTAATTATTTGAAATTCCATTAAAAAATGTTCAAACTTTTTGGAATTCAATTTGATAAAGTTCAAATCAATTAAAAAATTTAGTAGTATATTTGGCTCTAGTAGACTTAAAATCGACTAGAGTTAAATAATGAGTATAAACTTAATTTAATAAATAATAAAAAATAACTACTCGATTAAGCTACTAAGTCTTGCGAGTCGGATATTGTAATACTTGACTTTAACTCAGTAAACTACTCAATTTATTTGAGTTCAAATTCAATTCAATTAATTCCGAATTGAATTCAAATATATTTAAGAATTGAGTTTGAGTACACTAGTAGTTTTGACTCATTTATACCCTAGTTCTCAATTCAAAACTCTCTCTCTCTCTATATATATATGTAGTTATATTGGTAATCGTCATACTCTTTAGTGTTCAATAGTATTAAATGCTATAATATTAAATACTCATAATTATTGTAAAATTAATTATGACTATTAGATTATTTATCTAATTGTTAAAAAAATAGTAATTAATAGGAACAGAGATATATATATATATATATATATATATATATTTATATTTACATTAATTGTAAAATATATAAATATATAAAATATATATTTTTATTTATTAATATAATTTAAATTAGTATTTAATTTTAATATAATACAATTATTTTGATAAAAAAATCATGTAATATAATTAGAATAAATAATATTTTAGATTGATTGATCATATAATTATAATATACTTATTAAAAATTAGATCACTTTATAATAAATTACAATTAAAATGGTTTACTATATAATATATTAATACAATTTAAATTTATTATTTAATATAATTAGAATAAATTATAAATGTTAAAAAATAAAAACATATTATAAATATATTTCTATTTGTATATTAATAATAAAAATAGTTGGTTAGCTTGATAGTGAACTTAATTATCTTATACTTATATGAAAGTCATGAGTTCAATTCTCTATACTACTCTTATAAAAATTTTAGCATATAAAAATTTCAATTATTTGAATTCATTGTTATTAACTAATTAATAAATTTGTAATTTTAATTTCATGGATTAAAGTATATATAATTATAAATTTAGATTATATTTTATTAGTATAATAAAAATATAAATGTTATAAACAATATTATATATAAATTACTTTAGTCTTATTAGTTAATATATATATATATAGTAAAATTATAAATAATTAAATATTAATTATTTCAGTATAATTCAATTTTAGAATAATTTAGTATAACTTAGTACAATTTTCGATTTGAATATATCTAAAAAAAATTTAAATATATCAAAATTAAAATTAATAGTATAATACAATTGAATTATAATAAAAAAAATAAACATTGAAATTTAAATCTGGATTTTTTTTTCAAAATTTCAATATGATTGAACACAACTCGTAAAAAAAAAAAAAAATTGGATATTACAATTTCCAAACAGACATTTTTCTTTGGGGGTGCTCCTCAAGGTGAGCCCATTTTCAATACTGATCTCTTCAGCTTACAATGGAACAGAACACACTTATACCGAACTCTAATCTAATCCCAGAAGGTGTAATTTATTTATTTTTTATTTTTATGAATTTAAAGCAAAAAAATAATTAAAGAAGTTTAGTGATCCCACGAGATTCACGTTTGACTGCCGACAGATAAAGAGTTACTTGTAAGGACATTAATAGGATTGGAAGTTGATGATGACGGCGAAGACGACTGTAATTTATTTTTCTTTCTTTTTTGTTTTTTTTTTTAATTTAAAAAAAAAGTTAATATGATATTATGGTATAATGCAAATGAAACAATCACCAAAAATGTGTTGAATTGCCTTCCTATTCTAGCTGTAATTTTATAATAACAATTTGTTGATAATACTTAACGCTGCATAATAAATAACCTATGAAATTGATTTGGATGGTTAATTTTCTTTTGATTGATTAGTTAATTTGAAATCACTTCATATATTTTAATAAACGGTAACTATTTCTGAATTGATTAATTAGCATTAATTTTTCTCTTTAGATTAATTAGCATTAATTTTAATACAAAAAAAATTATGGGAGGGATCTTATTTGTCACATCACACGTATTTTAATTATACAAGAGGAGGAAAAAAAAAAGAAAAAGAAAAAAAAGACATGAAAGCAAATAAAACTTAGGGGATAAAAGAAACTGTATATATCAAATGAAATTATGAAATTCGTAAAATAATATAAAAAAAGGATAATATTCACAATTATGGAAATAGAGAATATAGAGGAAAATCATTATACGCTATCAAAACTATTAGCTCAGGGAAATATAAAAAGCCCCACAAAAGCCAGAGAGCAGAGCAGAGCAGAGGTACCCTTTATATTCTCAACAAAATTTTACTTTTAATTATTAGATTCACACACCCGAAAACATTCCCTTATCATCTCTCTATTACTACTCTCCAGTTTATGAGAATTCCTGCAGACCCATCAGCATGTTTGATGGAGAGGAATATTCTCCTTCTGCAGCTGAGCCTTTTTGCTGCAACAACAACAACTCAGTCACAAGCACCACAAGAAAGAAGAAGAGCAAGAACAAGAGGAGGTTCAGTGATGAACAGATTCGATCATTAGAATCTATTTTTGAATCAGAATCAAGACTCGAGCCTCGAAAGAAATTGCAGCTGGCAAAGGACCTTGGGTTGCAGCCTCGGCAGGTTGCTATTTGGTTTCAGAATAAGAGAGCTAGATGGAAGTCGAAGCAGATAGAAAAAGATCACAGTATTCTGCGAGCTAATTACAACAGTTTAGCTTCCAGATACGAGAATCTGAAGATAGAGAAGCAGGCTCTGGCAATTCAGGTATTTAGCTACACATTGCTGTATGAAGATACTGTCTTTAAAAAATGTACTTATTTGTTGAAAAACTAATTAATATGGGTTGTGTAAAACTTGACAGTTGCAGAAGCTGAATGATCTGTTGAAGAAGCCTGGTGGGGAAGAAGCAGAGTGTTGTAAGCAGGAAGTAGGAGTGAATAGCAGTATTACTGAAGGTGAATCAGAAAATGGAGAGGGAAAAAAGTATGAATCAGAACAGAAGCCCAGCTTGTCGATTGAAAAATCAGATGAATATAGCAGCATAAAGGGGGAATATTTCGGATTAGAGGAAGAAGCAAACTTTATGAGCATAGTGGAAGCTGGTGATGGGTCATTGACATCTCAAGAAGATTGGGGGAGCTTAGACTCTGATAACCTTTTCGATCAATCAAACGGTGGTTGTCAGTGGTGGGATTTCTGGGCTTGATTTGGGGATAAATTCAAATATTCGATCTTTCTTCTATCAAGAAACTGAGAAACTCGAGTCAAATTATGCAGGTCACTAATGGAAATGGAAAAGCTGCCCTGATATTGTTGATCCTTCTGCTCCATTTCTGCCCAGCGAGTGAAGTTGAGTACCTCTGAACATGCGAATGGCTGTATGTAAATGAGAAATCTTTGTTGCAAAAATTTTAAACTTGCGGATACAGAAAACTTGTACTAGTTTAGGGACCAACTTACAAGTTAGAAGTAAGTTGATGTTTATGCTGTCTGATATGAAATTCAATGGTCATGTCCATCGTTTTAAGATATGCGAATGTTTCATAGGAATCCAAAACATTAAGCAATTCCCAAAACCCAAAAAAATAAAAATTGAGCAACTGTATATTTCAGCACAAATACACTAATTAATTTGGACTATTGAACATTCAAACAACATTTATTACCAATCTCAAATGTAACAAACGGGACACGGACATGGCTTAACTACAGCAGGGCTATGAAAAAATTTATGGGATCAAATTTAAGAATTCTTGATTCCGCATTAATCACCTCCATTGCAGCACCAAACATTAGGAATTAATACCAAATAACCGAATAGAATCGGACGGCTGAGGGTCCTCTTGGGTCTTGTGTTCGACTTACTGGCAGGATGATAGTATAAATGGGACCAATTTTCTTCTCTCATCTCTACTCCAGTATCTGAATGCACCTCTTGGTTACGGCGCCGTGTAAATGTAATAGCAAAGTCACACAACAAACGAGATGTCGTTTGATAAGAAATCCTCTCTCAGCGGAGCTTTCGCCTCACCTTAACAGGTTACTGCAGCTTTCTTCTCAATAAAGTGTGGGGGAAAAAAGAGAGAGAGGGAGGAGAGTAATGAACGACCTCTCAAATGTGGCGGTGAGAGAGCAGAATAAGGAAAAGTGCAACCCGATAACTGGAATATCCTTCTATATTCTGGTGTCTCTATTCTTCATTGGGCTTTCAGATTTTATTTTCATACTAATTGTGGTCCATAAAGCCAATTCTTTGTCTGTTTTCTTGCTCTCTCTGCTCCCGTCATTTCTTTCATAGCTTGGAACACATTCAATTGGAGGCATAGAACTGCTTATTATCGCTTCCTTTGCTCCTTCCCTGACTCTGACCTTGTCTCTGCACGTGATGGACAGCTTGTTAAGATCACTGGGGTATTTCACTCTTTATATCTTGCTCTCTATATCATGTTTTTCATGTTTTTTTTTGCCTTCCTGTAAATTTGTGGAAAGTAAAATGCTTAGTCCATTTTTATTTCTTTTTCGTTTGGAGGAAAAAAAGATTGAAACTTGGAAGTTCTGCTGGTAGTTTAATGGTTGTTATTTTGCTCTTTGGATATTTAGGGTGGAAAATCATTAATATGATAGAAATGCTTTAAGTGAAAGACTCTCAATATATCATCAATAAGTAGCTTAACTAATTCCAATTAAAGCATCCTGTTGCTTTTCATTTTTCCTCATGAACATGAAAGTGGCATTATGAACTTTCAAACCGTTGTACGTAGTAGTCTTATAATCACAAAATTAATTGAAAAAAATTGAGTCATTCAGTGTTGTTTTCCAGTTACAGCGGTTGTTAGGTATATGGTGACTTTAGCAAAACTGGGGAATGAAATTCGGGTATCTGAGTTGGGGGGTTGGTTGTTATTTAAAAAAGGGTTAAAATTTAGGCCTGAGGGTAGCTTTTATATTTTGTATGTGAACAGATAGCTGGGATTAGCTCTCTCACTTTTGCTGATTCTGCAAGTCATTGACAAAATTACAATTAATCTGCTGCTATGCATTTCACAAATTGTTGTCAAAAGTTCAGGTGTTGTATGATGGTAGTTTGTTACTTTCTACAATATGGACTTATGTAAAGCATCATTTGAGTATTTGTCTGGCACCATTTGGAGCCAGTATTAGTTTTATAATATCTGTCAGTGTTTAATGTGAAAGAAAATTTAGCAAAGATTCTAACTACAGTAAGCTTATTGATATGAAAAAAAGTTAAGTGATTTTGGTTCCAGGCAAGACTGATCGTATGGATTTGATAGTTTTGAATTCAAAGGATTGAATTTTATCATGATGATAGCCAATATATCATTTTTTTTTAGATGTTTCACAAACTGCTGCTGATTTGGGTAATTGTCTTGATATAAGTTAAACCAGGTCAGGTTCTGATTTATTTGCTTCTTTATTATATAGAAACTCACCTGATAAATCCTGCTAATGTTACTGCTTACTACTTTCCATTCTTTTTTCCCTGATGATTTTAGCTAGTGTCCTGTGGGAATGTTTCTTTGGAGTCTTCTTATGAAAGGGCAGCCAGATGTATCTATTCATCTACTCTTTTGTATGAATATGGAGGATTTGGACTGAAGCCAAAAGATGCTAACACGCCATGCTTCCAACGGAGTTTAACCTATTGTGAGGTAAGGATCCTCATATTTTAGAAATTGCTGTAATCTGACTAGATTTTTTTTTGTCTTATTCAATTGAATTTCTTTGAATTCGTAGTTGTGATCTGATAGCTTACATCAGTAGAATACACTCAAGTATAGAAATTAATAATGGCCTTCACATGTGCTTTTTTTGCAACTTTATGATCTTGTTCTTTAAGTTGTGTAGCTTCACTTTTGCTCTTAATGCTCCCAACTTGAACCAAATGATCTTTTACTTCCCTTAAGTAACCATTCTTGGCACATGAAAAATAATTGAAGTGATTGTTCTGCCCTTCCTCATTTCTATTCTTTTATAATTGAAGCTCTTTCGCCAGTTTATATCATACATTCTGGGTTCATAAGGGGAAAATACGCATTGTTTGTTTTGTTTTGTTGCTTCTACATTACTCCCTGTCCCACAAGGATAAGTTCACTTTCCTTTTTCATCTATCCCAAAGTGCAGCCCACTTTCCTTTTTAATAATATAGTTGATTTGTTAATTTTCTAATACGCCCCTATTTAATGTGTCTTGTTATTCATATGCAAATTACCATTCTTAGTTCCTTAATATGTCTCTAATTAATGTAGAGGTATATAAGGAACAACGTAAGTAAAATTTATAGTTCCAACCATGTTAACTAAAATTTCTCAATATATATGAAAATAGAAGTGTAGCTACTTTTGTAGAACAGGGGGAGTATGTTTTGGTATCGTCTTCACCCTGTAGTATTCTCCTTTTTCTTTATGTGCACCTTGGTCCTACATTCTGTCATGGCTCCTGATGTTTTCCATTTCTATGGTGACTCACTGACTACTGAATTCTGCTGTGAATGTTTTTGTACCTAATGATATTGGCATATTTATTAAATTATCATAGTGAATGTCCATTACAGCTATCAATAGTCACTGGGATGGCAACAAGAGCGCTGCTCTTCTGCCGTCCAACGTGTAACTTCATTTCATAGTGCCCTGCTCGATTATTCTCTAATAATGAAACTAGAATTCTACAGATCAGATGATTGATTAAAATGCGGAAGAGTTTATCTGATAGTTTTCTGGTGCTGATCATCTTTTCTCAAGTTACAGACTAAGAGAGATTGAATGTCTTGAAAGAAACTGTGAATGATTTATACATGTGTTCCAAATACTATGTCTACATCCTCACGGAGAACCTAGTCTAGAAAATTCCAGGCTTCAAATATGCAAAAGGTAGGCTCACTTCTTCATATTGCATGAGAACTTCCGTTAAGAAACATATATGGGGAATTTCAATTCTTTGGATGGTTATTGTTTTAGATTGCACAGTAAAGTCGATTTGTACTTAGTGCCCGTAGTGACTAACCAGTTTTGACATCTGTTGTGTGATAAAATTCTGGGATCTATATTATGAGCTATCGTGCCATTTGTTTTGTGTTGTTTCCAAAATGAATTTTCATCTCTTAAAAAGGAAAAATGAAGAAGAAAGTAAAAGAACTTCCCACAGAAAATATCTTGTGTTGACAGGATCATTTGAAACTTCTGTGTCTTAAATATTCTGCACATAATAAAGTACATCATGTTAGGGTATCTGTGGAATCTTGGTTAAGGAATCCTTAACCATCCCATTGATTATCTGATATGAAATGTGAAATTATCATGCGATAAGATTTGAGTTTCAAACATCTATTTATACCATAAAACACTGGAAGATTTTCTATGCCATATTCTAAAGTAGTTACATTGAACTCAGTTATCTGCATTTCGACATCTCAAAGTCATTTCTTTCAGGAAATTTGATATTTTTCTGATTAGGATGTTACCTGACACAGGTTTTCCGCTGACTTCTACATAACTGATAAAAATCTGTTATCGGAGCTACGGCTAAAGCTGGTCCTGGTTGTAAAGTCGTTCCCCTAACTGTTGAGAACAAAATTGTGGCTACTACAAGACGATGCAGAATTCTATCTCCTCTTTTGAGGAATGATAGCAAGAGAGAAACATCTCAGCAGAAGCTACTAAGGTTAAAGAAGGGTAAACCTACCAAAATTTACAAAGCTAATGTTTCTCATTGCATTCATAATGGTTTGCACGAGCTGTAAGCTGGATGTTTGTGTTTGATTGGGTAGGTATGTACAGGAAGGCAGCATCGTGACTGTAATTGGGAATTCTGCACGAAAATAATGACATTTTGTTGATAGTTCAACCACAAGAGCTTCTCTCCACAGGATGTTTGTGGGGAAAGCTTCTGCTCCCTGTTGATGTTGATGGACTGATCCTTGGGATCTCTGACATGGCTGGCCCCGTCACGAACCCAGTATGCAGACAACATTTACAACAATAATGTCTAACATGTTACAAATATGGTTTCTTAAGGAAAAGTAGGAACGCCAGAGGAAGATAATTTGTTCTAGAAGATTGCTCTTTTAACTGTTGTATTTGCACCTCTGCATTCAATTTTTATTTTGTTGAAATTTCTTTCAGCTCATATACATAGTTCAAGCCACCATTTGGTTCATTTAGGACAACGACATTGTTTTCATACTAAGTTTAACTATTTTATTAGTAAAAAATTAAAGAGGTATTCTTTTCTCTTCTTTTAAATTCTAGGAATCATTTTATGTTTCATTTCCTTTTTCTTTGGCTTTATGCAAAATGCCAATGCCATCACCAGCATTCTGATCACTTGAACAGTTGAACCCCAAGCAACATCTGATTGTCAATATATAGTAGTATAGTATACAAGGGAGCATGCCTAAATGCCTTGTTGAAATCAAATCAGATGAGACATGCCCAGAATTTCTTTCTGTGGATTATTAATATGTATCAGCGGATGCAGTTGATGTCTGCGGAAAACAGAAAAAAATGGCAGCGTTTTAGATTTAACAGGGGTAACAATTTATTCATCCAGAATGGTCTTGTATGGCATTCTATTCTGATGTTTCCAATGTTTGTTAGCTGTTTGTTTGTTATTGTGAGTTTTTCACACTTTTTAATATACAATAAAAAAGCCTTTTTGCCTGTTCTTCTTGCAAATGGGCCAACGGGCTTAATTTCTTTGACCTAGGTTTCAACGAACTTATTCGTCCACGCACTCAAGTAAAAAAATTTGTACAAATATCCATATTCACAATTCATTATAAACTTAGATTCAAAACAATAATATATTGTTTAATTATTCATACGTGTGATATATTTTTAATATTTAATACGTATATTTTTCATCATATTCTCTTTTTTTTTTCTTCTTCTTTTTCATTTTCTTTCTCTGTTTATTTTTTAAAAAAGTTTCTTTATATATTCTTAGAAAGAAAATTTTTAATTTGTATATTTGATTTTATTTTTAGTATTTTTTAAAATTTTTGTTATTATTATTATTGTTTGGAATGAAAAACATTATTTTTGATATATTTTTGAAATAAAATGGTTAATATATATATATATATATATATATATATATATATATATATATATATAAACTAAAAATAAATAATAGAGAGAGAAAATTGTTGGAGGCTAAAGACAATGAATTTTGATAGAAATAATGAAGTTGTAAACGATGAATCTATATTTTTTATACGATGAACTTTCAAGTTTAAAATAATAAATCTGTAAATTCAAAATGATAAACCTGTAGTTTTTAAATAATGAACATGAAAGTTCAAAATAATTAATTTATAAATTATAAACAATAAATCTATAATATCTAAGTTCAAAATGATAATTTTATAAGTTATAACTAATTATCAAAAAAATTTGGAGTAAACATTTATTCCCTTCTCCAAATGGTTGAATAATTTCCAAGAATCAATGAAAGATATATATAATAAATATAGAGAGTCTAAGAAAAATGCCCTTAATTAATTATAATTAAGAAACTTCCTTGGGTAGATTTTCCCATGACCAAACAACAAGAGTTGGTATCCAGTCCACACTTGTTCTTTGTTTTATAATATTCAAATTCCTTGTAATAGATATGAATTTTCCCTTTAATTAATTTAATATTTATATTTTACCACCTGTAAATATCATGATTGTAAAAGAATTTTATAATATTCCAATATTTGAGCTCTATAGTTTCTTTAACTAAAATGCAAATCCCATGTTTAAGTAAAGAAGTGTAATTTATTGCCAATGAAGTTGAGATTCCCTTCTGATAATCATGTGGGTGAAGTTGAGTGAGGGATTCTTTGGCTTGGACCTTCTTTAGTTTTATGAAAAAAGACTGCGTGTGTGTCTGTTCATGTATTCTCATTGTCTGTTGTAGCTTAAAATCTCAAACTAATCATAAATCACAATTAGTTTAAGTGCTCCTAATTAATCTGCAAAATTAGCAGACAAAAGCTGCGTTAATTTCTTGTTTCTTTTCATAGTTTATATATGCATATTATCATTATTCTCTCTCTCTGTTTAAATACTTTGGAACAAATGTCATCATCATTATACTACGAGATAGATAATTAAGGATAGTTCATCTGAAAAAGAAAAAAAAAATTAAAGGATTTTTCTAGATAAGGGAATTTTATATATAAAAAAAAGTTCCAAACATTGATGAATAAAAATTAAAAATAATTGTTTTTAAATATCAATTGAGCGATTTTATTAAAGTTAGAAGAAAGTGTAAGAAAGGATTGAAAAATAATCTCTTTTTTTTTCGCTTCAAATTTTTATTTTTAAGATTTTTTTTATTCCACTTTAAATGTCAATTTAAAAAATGAAGATAGTATTTAAACGGCGAGCCACGAAAAGGATTTGGTTAAGATACACCAGATTCTACTGAAACCTAACCATACACGCCCCCAATTATATCTTCCAAATCGTTCACACTATATATTTTTTCACTAACCCTTATTCATTGAAACTATTTCTTTAAAAAATGATAAAAAATATTTAGATAAATTGCAATGGAAAAATTATAAATTTATAATTATTTTTTAATTTATATGAACATTTAAAATTAAACGAATAAAATATGTAATTCAATAAAATGTCTTGCCTACATGGATCGTAGCTATGAATTTATTCAAGAATTCGAAATATTTTACATAATCCGAAAGCACAACCAAGGAGTTGTTTTTTAAGCTAAAAAGTCTGGGGGTTCATGTCACTGTCTGTCTTGGAAAAATAGGATAAATTAAATTTTGAATTCAATAAATTGAAATTATTCGTACGCTTATCAAAAAATAAGTGAAAATTTTTGAATTTAATATCGATATATATATATATACACACACGGGGTTAGGGATTGGTAGTGGTGAACCTAGCAATCATAGCCGCTGAATCACTGTACAAAATGGCTAGAAATAAACATGAACAACTTTGATTCACATTTGGGCAACTGAGCCCCACATAAAATTTTAAAAGCTTCCTCAAGTTTCTGTACCCACACCCACTAATAGTAATAATTCTCTGACATTTATCTCTGTGCCGATTAACGTTATGCCCTTGCAAATTGCAATTCATTCCTGCCCACTTTTGCAGAAATAAATACAAACTTACCATTTTTTTTTTTTAAATTACAAACTTACAAATCACCGCCAATACATAACTTTAACTGTATTAATATTATCAAAATTCGTTAAAATTTGCATTTAAAAATTAAGAAAAAATATTTTTTACCTATTATTTAACAGTATATTTATTTTATCAAACATTTTTACTTATGATATGTATTTACTGTATTTATATTTTCATAGTTAAATAATAAATTGATTTTGGTACATTAATTTCATTAATTATTTATATTAATTTATATTAATTGTATAATTGCATTAATTTTAAGGACTTTAATAAAGTATATTAATATTAAGTAAGCTAATTTTGTAATTATAATTAAATTAATTATATTAACTTTATCAAATTAGTATCTTAATGTTTATAATAATTAGAAATTAATAATTATTAACTGTATTAATTTATAAAATATATATTATTTATCTTATTTAAATTAGTTCTATAATAACTTTATTTTTTTCATTTGAAATATTTTTTCTCCTACTTCTATATTTACAAGTTTGTAAAATTTCAATTACATAATTTATCCAAGCAATTGCATTTACAAATTTCATAACTCTGTATATAAGCCGATAAGCATGGCCTTAGGACTTACCTTTCTTTCCGTAAGCCATGTCATATAGTTATTAAAATATATCCTAATAATATTTATCTTTTTTTTTTTTGTGTTACGCGCACCCCCATGATTTGATTTTCATTTGGGATAATTGTCATATTGGTTAGGTCTTGCCAAAGACCGGTTGGAAATCATATTGAGCTAGGCCATTTTCAGATCCAATTCAGACAGCGTTCCGGTAGATAGAGTCCGATCTTGGTCCATCCTTAGGAATAGGGAACTGTAAATTCCGGTTCCAACCCAAACAAATTCAAATTTAAAAAAAAAACAACGATTCATGAATCTATTATCCTCTCCTTGTGCGCAACAACAGGTATAGGCTGCACTGTTTTTTTTATAAATAATTAAATATATTAAAATATAAATATAATAAAAATATAAAAATATCTTTTATAATAAAAAAATAACAGTTATATTTTAGAAATATTATTAAAATTAAAATTTTTAATTTTTTTCTATAAATACGAATTTTTTTATTTTTTTATTTTTTACACAATTTTATTCTCAATCAATTCTTAATTTCTCTCAATTTTTCTAAAATTTAATTTCAATTCTCTCTATATATAGTCGTAATTTATCTCTAATTATACTCTCAATTATTTTTTTTCTTTAATTTCTTTCTAATTATACTTATACTACATAATCTCAATTTTTTCTTAATCCTACAATTCTTTTTTTATTGTCTTTCTCTACAATTTTTTTTAATATTCTTCAATTTTTTTCACTAAATTTAATCATAAATAATGACAAGCCGAAGTGGAATAACCAATTTTTTTGGTATTTTTTTTATTTGGAAAATTTTATTGAATTTTGGATGAGGAGAGGGAGTCCGAAATTCCAACTGAAGAATGCCAAAAAAATAAGGGTGATAAACAACCGGATCCGGCGGCGACAACATCATCTGAAGTAAAAATTCGAATATCCGATATTTTTTAAATTCATTTTAAGAAAATTAAAAAAAAATTCATTTGATATTATGTGCAATTATTATACACATTACAAATTTAAAATTGAAATTGGTTATGACATATTTGGAACATACTTGTAAAATAAAAATGCTGCGCAAATTGAAATAGAGAAAAAATCAAATCAAATTTTTGAATACACAACATATTCTTCTACTTCTCAATTATTTCAATATAATAATAAAAAATGATAAATATGAAGTATTTATTTTTTAGTTTTAGTAAAAAAATATGTTTTATTAATTATTGTCAAAATGCATTAAATTCATCTGTAAAATGTGTACCTAAAAGTACTTTTAAACATGCTTTGTATAATTTATATAAAGAAAATAAAAAATATTCCCTCAAAATATTTGTTTATTTGAATAAATATATTTGTATTTTGAGTAATCATTGACAATTGAACTCTTACATGGTTTCATAATTTAGAGTTTTTGATTATTGGTATGCCGCCGATAATATTTTTAAAATGATAAAAAAATATTATGAAAGAATATGAATTAGTTCATATAATTTTTCAATTTTTTTTATAATGCGGTGATAAATATCAGACATTTATGTATTATGTCAATCTAATATTGAAGGTATATTTTTTTACATTAGATATACATATCATGTGTTAAATGTATATGTTCAATATGGTTTGAAATTTTTGAATAGTATAATTGCTCAAATTAAAAGTCGCAAATTCATTTTTATGGTCACATCTATAAATAATAAAATTAGAAATTCAATTTTGTCACGAAAATTACAAAAAAAAATCTAAAATATTTCTAATGGATGTTCATACTTGTTATAATTCAATTTATAAATCACTCAACCAGTCATATAGAAAAATTATACACATTTATTTCCAATATTATGCCATAAATTAATTTATATCGACAATATTGGGATATTTGTCACAAACTTTTAGATATTTTCAAAATTTTTAATAATGCAACATATGGTTTAAGTTATGTTTATTATCCAACATATCATTTATTATTGTATGAATGTATTAATATTGTTGATGCATTTCAATATTATATTAATAATTCAATTTTGTATGATTATATTAGTAAGATGAAAAATAAATTGTTGAATTATTTTAAATTTATTCATTTAATTAATCTTGTCTGTTGTGTTTTTAATTCTAGATGTAAAATAGATGATATATATAATTATTTGAGTCTATTATTAATAATGTAAAAAAATTAACTTGTGATTTATTTATCAAATTTAGTTTGATTTATAATATTTTTGTTACTACTAGTGGCATTGCTAATAAAGGTGTGGGTTAACCGATAAAAATTAGAGAATATGATCATTTGATATTGCAAAAATATAAAAAATAAAGATCATTTTTCCGTTCACTTGAACTTAATATTTATTTAATAACTATATTTAACTTTAATGATAGTAAAATAGATAAAAAATTTTATAGTATTTGATTAGTAGAGTCGACATCAAAATATTTATCTGATACTCTCCCAAATTATAAAATAAATTTTTTCAAATCCAATTTCAACGGTTGCGGTTGAACAAATTTGGTGCGATATGTAATATTTTAGATAAGACGTGAACTAATTTAATTACTGAATTATTAGAAGCTCAAGTATATATTAATAATGAAACTAAAATGACATTAAAACAATACATAATATAGAAAGATAAAAATGAGGACCAATAT
This sequence comes from Triadica sebifera, assembly GCA_023653625.1. Lineage (NCBI taxonomy): Eukaryota > Viridiplantae > Streptophyta > Magnoliopsida > Malpighiales > Euphorbiaceae > Triadica > Triadica sebifera. The sequence goes on from CM042900.1 coordinate 30,317,936, forward strand.
AATTTCACCACCGAATGAACGGTTGACACATTTGGTACCTATGATTTAGATTATTAAAAAAATAAAAGTTGTTAACAATTAAAATTTAAAAGGTAAGAGAATTATGTGAGCTTTGATTCATCTAAAACTCAAAATTAATGATAAAAAAAATTAAGTTTAAACTCAATCATTAATGTTATTATTTTTTAAATATAAACTCAACTTTTATAATTAAATTATTTTTTAAAATAAAAAAATTATTCGATTAGATTTTTATTTCAATTATAATTTTTATAAATTATTAATTTATCAAATAAAAATAAAAATTTCTAAATTCCAACTTATGATTTCTCAAAATTAAATTATTATTTTTTTTATAACAATCTAACTAATTATACAAAATCAGAAATTAATATTTAATAAGTTAATATTTTTTTCAAAGTTTTTATTTTTTATAACTTATTAGTTGTAAAAATTTATAATTTACACAAATTAATATTTCATAAGTTAATATTTATTTTTCAAAATTCTATTTTTTCTAACTAACTTATTTTCCAATTTTTTTCACTTATTTTTAACTTAATATATATATATATATATATATATATATATATATATATATAAATTGATGAGTGTAATTCATTTATTTGCTTCAAATTTACCCAACAATTAAGTTTAATTTTTAAACTTTAATAATTTTAACTATATTTATTTATTTTATTAATTATTTAATTTTATAATTTAAAAAAATAAAAAAATATTGAAACCATCCGAGCCGTCGGTTCCAAATCAGCCCATCTCTGGTTTTAATCCGGTTCCATATTTTCGCAATCGGCTTTAATGGCATATGCATTAGCAAATGTGTTTTTAAATTTTTTTTTTTAAAGCAAAATTCTTCCCCTAAATAAAACATAATAAAATTGACATAATTTAGCCCTTTATGCTTCCATGTGAAGGAGAATGAGATATATTAAGAAAATTTTGTTAGTTAATATGGTTGAAGTTATATATTTTGTTAATGTAAATTGTTATTCGTACAAATTTAATTGTGTAAAATGTACAAAAATGAGAATATAGATGGAATAAAATAATTAGAGCATCTCTTGGTTAAAATTCTAGAATAAAAATTTCAAATGATCGATTTTTCTCTCTTGTTTAATTAATTAACTTATTCTCTCCCCCGTAAACTTGAAAACTGGACCTATAGAAATAAGTGCAGTTTTTTTTTATATATATTCTTCCACCGGATTTGAATCTATTATTGCAATTTGTAATTTTTAATTGGTTCTTAAGCTAATAAAAATGCAAGCATATATATATATATATATATATATATATATATATATATATATATATATATATATATAATATATATATGCAATATACATATCTATCATAATAATACTTTCACTGCCACAGATATTTCGGAAATTAATAGAGAAAAAAAATTATAAACACTTCTTATTTAAATATTAGAATAGAATTAATCTATAAAAAAATTTCTAAAATTATTTTTAATTTACTCTACTCGGTATGAAACATATATTTTCATTTTAATTAAAGCCGCTATTTCTTGTTTGGATCATGTCTATAATGGAATTTTTGACTTTGCTTAGCCAAACCTTCATATTCTATTATATTTATAATATACGTAGCACAATTTTAAGAATTTATGCAGAATAATCAATGAATAAATATTGTTATAAAAGCTGAACACACTTTTTTTTTTCCTAAAGTTATAAAAACATATTTGAATTTGTTAGATTCCCTATAATTATTAATTAAAGGAAACTGTTATTTGCACATAACTAATTGTATAAAATGTACAAAATGAGATGTAAAATAACAAAAGTATCCTTTAATAATAAAATTCTAAGAATTAGGATTTCTAATTTAAAATTTGAATTTTTTTAATTCTCTCGATCAAACTAACGTCGTATTCTCTTTCCCAAAACAATTCATTAGCTGCAAAAATAATTGCAACTACAATAAGGTCGATTTTCCTTTCACCATTAAAATCAGTATCTGCATGTGTTCATTTTAACAATTCCCCCCAGACAACATCTATGTTCTTGTATTTTTTCAACTATCATATTGAACTTCATTGTTAATGAAATTGAGATTTTCAATTGATTGATTGAACTTAAATTGATTAATTTGAATTTAAATTGAAGTTCAATTATTTAAATTGAAATTAACTAATTAATTGAACTTGATTGAATTAAATTGAAATCCAATTGAATAATATAATTTGAATTAATAAAATTGAGCTCAAATTGAACTTCAATTGTTAAATTGAGATTTAATTAATTAGATTAAATTGAGGTTCAATTGATAAATTGAACTTAAATTGATTAAATTATGCTTAAATTTAACTTCAATTTATTAATTAAAAAATGTAACTAATTGAGGACTTGAATATAGTTAAAATTGTTGAAAAAGGACTTGAATTTAGTTAAAACTCTTATTATGGGGACTAAATATAAAAAAATAGTTTGAGGAGCTATTTAAAAAAAAAAAACTCAATTGGATTAAATTATGATCAATTTCTTAATTTGAGGTTCAAACTAATTGATGACTTGAATATTGTTAAAAAATGAGTATGAATATAGTTAAAAAATGATATTTTAGAGACTGATTTAAAAAATATATATAGTTTATGGATTTAATGAAAAATTTGAAATTGATGAAGACATGCTACCGGTTCTTGTATTGTATTTATCAATGTGTACAACCTCTACTCATCACAAAGCCGCAACTCCCTCCCTATTGCTTCCATCTACATACCACACACGCACGCACGCACAAAACTTTTTGTCCACGTTATCCCATCTATAAATTTAATTTTATTAAACAAGTCAACCATAAAATATTAAATAATAATTGTTAAAATTATATTTTATGCATGATATTTCAAAATTAACTTGTATAAGAGTATTGAATAAAAGATTTTAAACTGTTAATAGAAAATTTTAAAAAAAATTCATAATTATAGTTAAATTAATTCTAAAATGATTGAATTAATTTTAGAGTAATAATCAACCACAATATTCAAGACTATCTCAAAATCTTAATTATGACCCTTTAATACTTGGCCTCAGTAGATAAATATCAGAAATTTGTATATTGAAATAATAAATATCAGAACTTATAATAATACGAGGACTGCCCACATAGATTGGGAGACCCTTCACTATAAATCTAACCATATCCAACAAATGATTACGAGGCTTCTCTTTGGATAAGGAGTAAAACTGTGCTCGAAAAACTAGTTTTGTCTTATGGACTGGTTGAAATCCTTTTGAATCTGATTCGTTTTATATGGATGGTGATGCAATTGCTAGTTAATTAGTTTGTTTTTGATTAATGTATAGAACCCAGATTAATTTTCAGCAGTTTAAGAATTGAGATGAGGATGTTTGTTAGTTATGACCCAAATCAAGATCTCACTCTTGAATTCATGCTCCGTCGTCAAGTATTTTTTATGGGTAGCAAAACACTAGATCAACAGCAAAGCAGCCATACTATGTAAGATTATACACATATATTTTTATCCAATTCCGAAAAATTTACGGACGTGCAGAATCAAGCCCACCAACAAATCTATTTTGTAATGGCGCTTGCTATACGTAGTAATTAGTGCAATCAACTTGAAAATTATATGCTGTCTCTGTAGTTTTTACCACAAAATTTGTTTTCTAAATATGCTATATTTCAGATATGTTAATTAATGTCTAATCTCTTATCAGATAGATTATTCCTACCACTTGCTTATTTCAACTTCAGTGAATAATGGAAAGGAACAGTAAATTGGCGTGCACTCGATTTCGCTTTCATTTTCCTATGAAAAGAAAAAAGATCCACTAGATATTGATTTCAAAATTACTTTTCTAAACTTGACCAAAATTAACTTTGTTTCATTGACCTCACATTCACATTCAATACAACACCCAAACTTTGTTTTTCCTTTTTGAAAGAAAATGATACTTTTTATTAATTCAATAAATCAACAATACAATTTAGTGGAGAATCCCAATAGCTTGGACGAGTGAATAATCTTTGAGGCTCTAGTAAGGGTATGAACCCCATTATTCACATTCCTCCTAACCCATTTGACATGCCAACTATGATCGATGTTGCTTGAAAATGGTTTTACAATCTGAAATTACTGCCCCTAATTACTCATAAAATGGTTTGACCTTCCTCCCACGATGTCATATACTGGCTGATGTATTTTTCATTGCATTAAAATCAATGGTCTTCTTCGTAAGTAGGCATCCCACCAAACAAAACTCATAGTTCTCTGGTTGAATTTCTTCCGAATCCCCCAATTCTAGATTCGAGAGCTCCTCTGCCGTCCTCGACACATTATCCATGTCTGTTTCCATCATATCAGAAGAGAACAAGAAACAAAACAAACGGAACTCAAAAACCACTAACAGAGATTCATACCAAACTGACAGACACAAACACTAGGATAGACACAGCCACAAAGAGCTGACTTAAACACCCCATCTACCTAGTTAATTACAGGCAGAATATATATATGAAATAATTAATTTTCTAGCACTAAATTAAAGATGTAAATCTAAAGAATAAATATACTGGAAGGAGCACCACATCGGTGGACCTACCACTTTCTTTGGCTATTGTTTTGGTCTTCTTAGCAAATTTAACCATGTCTAACCATAATATACAAACTCCCACTTCTCTCAGTCCAATAAATAAATAAATAAAATAAAATAAAATCCTTGCATTCAGAAATGAAAATAAAGTATATAATTAGGTCCTAATAACCCACGAAGATAGTTGACTCTCATTCCTTTCGTTTTCCTTTACACCAATCATTTCAGTTGACAAGTATAAGAATAGCACAAATTAGTTGAGTGTGAAAACAAATAACATCTCTCGATTTTTTTTTTCTTTTTTTTACTTATCATATAAATTAACCTGATCACTGACAATTAAATAACTATGAAATGGCCGCAACAATTAACAGTATCCTTATGAATTAAGGTACTGCTAACTAATCATGGATCATAAAATAATTAATAAGTGTCTAAACTCTCCAAATATTGATTATATATATATATATAGCCCAATATCTATTATGAATCATCAATGATCATTAAGTACTAGATTTAGATCCTAAAGTAAACAACATTTTTTAATTTCCTATATATGAACTTAAACATTGATTTGAGGTAGCTGAATACTTAATTAGCTAGGTGTTTAATTATCAAATGATTCTCCAGTATATTAAATATCCGATAATCGTGTAGGGGACGTGGAGCCTGTTTGGATAAATCTATGATACCCTAAATGAGGTGTTCAGCACCAACAAATTTTAATAACTATTAATCTCTTGAAAAGGAAATGTAATAGAAGATTTATGGAAAATTTGGAATGCAAAACTAAATCTTGTTAGAATAAATCCATTCCAATTTGCAAAAGGTGCATTTGTTATATCTATTTCCATTTCGAATCAAATCTTGAGGGGAAGAAAGAATATATATCATGAACTGAAAGATTGTGGCCTCATTTATTTATTAGTCATTAGGTTGCAGTTTAATTTGGTTAAATATATACCATTTTATATTAATTTCATTAAGTGCTTAAAAGTGGATTCCTTCTCTACAAGTTACATAATTTTTCCATACGATCTTGTGGGTGTTCTAATAGTATGTTTTGTCATATATACTTTTAATTTTTTCTGATAAGTATTTTCAAGTTCAAAATTCGTTTGACTAATTGTTTGTTAACCAATAAATCAGTAGACCAAACTTAAAAGGGAAAAATTTTATTGGCCAAGGAGCTTATATAGAAGTGGTATGGGGAATAATTAAAAATATGAATGCGTTTCTATATGTATATATATATATATATATGAAAAAAAAAGATTAAAGCATGATTAATTAAATCTATAACAACATAGCTCAATATAATAAGTGTACAAATTAAATGAAGATAAAATGAGTTGAATATTAAAATTATTTCTATTGTTTGGTCATGGATATATCAGACCTGAAAATCTTTGTAGGGCCCATCTCTACTTCTCTATGCTTCTGTTCATGTTTTCTCAGTCATGAGCACAAAGCATAAGTCATCCATCACCAACTAATTATTGTCTATGCATGCCTAAAGAACCAAGATTTTTTCTTTTCTTCTCCTTTTTTTTAAACAAAAATAAAAAGAAAGGACCCCGGCTACCTATAGAGATGAAGAATATTATTATATTATCTTGTTTTTGTTGAAAGATTCAATATTTGGAAAATAAAATAATAAAAGTCAAGAATCATTTAGTCCACCACCATATCCAGCCCAATCTAGCTAATCAGAAATGAATTTTTTAGATTGTGGTTTCAGATCCAATCATCTACTGAGTTGTTAAGCTAAGTGGGTTAGGCCTTAACTATCCCACTAATTAACTATTTATTCTTTAATAAGTTTAATCAAATTTAGTTCAATTTCAGTTCCATGTTTCCAGCCACACATAATCTTCCATGCGTGACCCCTACTTTTTTGAATGAAAATAAGAAACTTTATATTGCATGTCTGTTGATTTAGGGTTTGTGTCATGCCACACTTGAGAGTTTCTTCTTTTTTTTTTTGTCCAATTTCTATTCCAAGACTTGGAGGCTGAAATTCAATATGCAGACAAACTCCTACATATCGATCACAAGCAATTAAATCATAATCCTAACAACTTGTTTATTATATTAAAAAAAAAGTCTTCAGAACTATATTAATTATTTGACCTCTTTATTAATTAAGCTAGGTTGAGCTTTGAACTGGTCATATCTCATATTAATATCTCCACAAACAATTTAAATTACTCAAAAAAAAAAAAAAACGAAAGAGTGAAGACTTTCTTAGAATCTTTCCTAAGAAATAATTAGAACCAAATTAAGAAAGATATAGTGATGAGAATCATTCAAATGATTTTAATTAAACGTAACAAATACATTCAATTTAATAGTGCACTTCTCATGTATCCTATTATAGTGGCAGCTATATATGAAAGAAATTTTCTTGTCTATAAAAATTATTGTTTTTTTTTAATTATTCCTTCATTTTGACTTATTAACAACTTAATTGTTGTTTTTTAATGTTCATGTATTTATAATCTAAATTAATATGATCATCCCACATTCATTCTCATTCTAAAGATAATTATATATAATTGATTTACAAATTTCCCCTTGATTGTATTATAATGCACGACTGTACTGATTTACTTTACAACTAACATGATAGACTAAATTTATCTCATACCTCCCCTTCCCTAGATCTCTCTCATGAAAATGCTCCTATGCATATTAATATTAATTACGGAAATTTGAATATAATGCTTAAGTTCTAATCGCCCTAGGCATGCTTATTGGCAGCTTGACTCTTTCTAATTAAACAACAATTTTCCAATGGCTAATTATCAGACATAGGAACCTATAAAAGATTCGGATTATACGTTATTGAAAAAATTAAAATAATATATATTATGCTTTTCTTGTACGTTAGGATATAAAGAAAATTATAGACTAAAATCAGTGACTTACATTAGAAACTTCCTTGAAGGCCCAGCAGACTCTGCCATGAGCTAACAACAAAAACAGGTATATCAGGATATTCAAACGTTCTGTGATGAACTTGTAAATGAAGTTCATAATATTCTAATTTTCAGCAATGTAAATCTAGCTTGACATTTAGCGAATTAGGCTAGCTATAACAAAATAAACATACAAAAAAAGTAATTTTTTATTTTCTGAACATAATAATTTATTGGTTCATAAATAAAAATAAAAATTGAGGTTAGATAAATAATTAAAATAATTAATATATTTTACCTAATTATGACAATTCAAAGGTCCCTTGAAAACTTGAAATAGTTGGTTCAACTTGACTAATTAAAAAAACATTTTCTAGAACTCTAAATGGAATGAAGGAATGTGTAAATTTAAGAATTAATTGGAAATTAATGTAATGAAATATTTGCCGTTGAATAAATAAAAAGAAAAAAGAAGGTACTCACTCCCTCGGACAGGAGCAGAGTGAGGATGCAATATTAAGGGGAGCAAAAGTTAATGGTACATGAGTCCAATTATTTTAATTATTTGAAAGCAAAAGGGGGGTAAATTTGAAAATTTTCTACAATGTGGTTCCATATGTACCTGCCCTCTATCCTAATATATATATATATATATATATATATATAGTCTCATTTATTTTTTCACACTGATACCACAAAAGTTTTTCCTTTATTTTTCTATTATACTCTTCATTTATATAAGATAAAAGATTAAAATTTTAAATTGACATCAATAAATGTTTAAACCAAAAAAATAAAAAATTATATGTGTTAAAATAATTATCATTTAAAAATTAAATAAAAAATTATTATAAGATAATTAAATGAAGATATGAAAGATAATTTATAAATTAATTAAAGTATTAAAAATAGTAAATGAAACTATATTTTATAGAAAAGTGAGACTATTTTTGTTTGGGAAGGAAGGGAGTATAAATTTGAGGAAAGATTGATGGATGATATAAATAGAATAAATGACTTTTGAATTATGCGGGGAGGGATTATTTTATTTAATTGGCCGCCAATAAAGTAGAGTTATTTTACCAGAGCAAGTGGGTCAAATTGAGTTGGTACAATTCTGTTTGTGATTGGACCTTGTTTAGTATTATGAAATGACTTTGTCTAATCATATAATATATTTATTTCCCTTGTAGGTCATCCCCCGTCGATTGAAAGTTTTTCTTTTTCAGATTTACTTTTAATGTGAATAAACAAATTGAATTAATAAGAATTCGAGAAATTTAATTTACAATTATATATAAAACCATCGGAAGAGAATTCAGATATTATATTTATTAAAAATATTTTTAGAAAAAAAAATTTATTTTTAAATTTTTTAAATTTTAAAAATTATTTTTAAAAAAAAGTAGATAAATAGATACTTTTTACAGAATCAGATTTAAGAAAAACAGTTTATAAAAAATTAAAAAAATCAGTTAATTAAATCAAAAAAATTATAAATATATTTTTTGGATACCTAATAGGAATTCTAAATACCTTCATAATCTAAAATACAAATCACAAATTGATGAACAGTAAAGCTCTGTGTGTTGGGAGAGTAGAAAGGATTTCAATTTTGTGATCAATATATCTATCTATCTGCATATTAGAAGGGGAACATATACGAATCATCATCGATGTCAAAATACATTTTGGTACAATAAAAAAAATAAAATTAATTCAAATTATATTTCTATATTAATGTTTTGAGATTTCAATATTTTTTTTAATATATTCATCATTTACTAAAATTTGAAATCCTATTTTTATATCCGATAGTCGAAGATATTTTTGAAAGTATAAAATATTTTATTTAAAAAAATACTGAAAAAATTTTAAATACTAATAAATTTAAAATATTATAAACTCTTATACATAATTCAAAATCTCATTTTTAAATATTTTAATTATAAAATTCAAATTTATACTGAAAAATTTATTTTTATTTTAAAACAAGGTATAACAAACGTAACATAAAACAAAAGTGATGAAATAGAAAGAGAAAGAGAAACCTTGAAACTTTAAAGCAAGGAAATATGTTGTAATTTCAAATTACGGCAAATTAGGGGCTGGGATTCCAAACAGTAAAATAGGTCACTTTCCATTTGACCGCTGAGTTGCTAATTACAATTAGAGCAATTATAAAATAAAGATCAAACGATCGGGGATGGCTCGGCGTGCAACCTTTAAATCGAAGCCGTTGAAGCGCAACCAACAATAACAAGTAAAAGTAACGGGAAGCACTTTGGTCCCACATTTGAGAATTAGGCCCCACTCAATTAAAACTTTCTATAGTACGTCTCCTTCGCTAATTCTGAGTTCTGGACATTTATATAAGATAGCATGTGTGCTGTCTGATGATTGCATGTCTCTTTTGCCACTCCATTTCCTATTACAAATGCGAAATCAGCAGGGGTAATCCTGGGATTACATTTTACGTGATAGAAAAGACCCAAGAATCTTAATACATTAATATTAAATTATATTCAGTTATCAGAAATATTAAATTACATTCGTCCATGTTGTGCAGCCTATTCTCTATTGAATCGAATAAAAATTTTACAAAAATTTTGCTTTATTTACTAGAGCGTCGTCATCACGCGTCCGCTTCAAGCAGTGCTGCAACCCCGGCGGCACTGCTCAAAAGTTCCTAATCTTATTTTATTTAATTAATTATATGGTCCTACAGTTCCATGTCCAAGCAGCTGGCAGAGCTCCGCCTATATATAGAGGCATATCCAAACCAACCTCCTTTCACCTCCAAAATCAAACGCAAATTTCTCTCTTTGCTTGTGTTACTAACCTTTAAACCCAAAAATTCCAAAGCCAAACAATGAGCACCGACGTAGATAGCCTCTGGGTGTTTGCATTGGCATCCAGATGTAGAGCCTTTACACCAGAGAATGTTGCATGCTCACTGTTGATCATTGTCCTGGCTTGGCTAGCCATTTCCCTTTTCTGCTGGGCCTATCCTGGTGGTCCTGCTTGGGGAAAATACAAAACTTTTGTTACTATTTCTAAGCCAATTCCAGGTCCTAAGGGGCTGCCTTTCATTGGCAGCATGAGCCTTATGGCTTCCCTCGCTCACCGCCGGATTGCAGCTGCTGCTCTGGCACGCAAAGCCAAGAGGCTTATGGCATTTAGCCTGGGTAACACTCGGGTTATCGTTACATGCCATCCTGATGTAGCCAAAGAAATACTCAACAGTACTGTTTTTGCTGACCGACCAGTGAAGGAGTCTGCTTATAGACTAATGTTCAACAGAGCTATTGGGTTCGCTCCTTATGGAGTTTACTGGCGAACTCTGAGAAGAATCGCGGCTACACACCTTTTCTGTCCTAAACAAATCAAATCTGCTGAGTCCCAGCGATATATAATCGCTTCTCAGTTGGTGGCCTGGTTGAAGGACCATTGTCAGAGTTGTACTGTTCGTGGACTACTTAAACGAGCTTCTTTGAACAATATGATGAGTTCCGTTTTTGGACGTGAGTACAGATTAGATTCGCTGAATTATGAAGTTGAAGAACTTAGAGGCCTTGTTGATGAAGGTTATGAGCTTTTGGGTACCCTTAATTGGACCGACCACCTTCCCTGGCTAGCTTACTTTGACCCGCAAAAAATCCGATTCAGATGCTCTAACCTTGCCCCGAAAGTGAACCGGTTCGTCAGCCGCATCATCGCGGAACACCGAGTTCCAACCGGTGGTGAAACCCGAGATTTTGCAGACGTTTTGCTGTCTCTTCAAGGCCCTGATAAATTAAGTGAGGCCGATATGATTGCTGTTCTTTGGGTAAGCTAAAGTAGAGATTAGACATTATTATTGTTAATTATGTGAACTAATGTTGGAAAGTTCGTTAAACTAATTTTCTTATTCTAAAATTCTAATGTTGTGCGTGTTAATTATAGGAAATAATATTTAGAGGGACCGACACAGTAGCGGTTCTGATCGAATGGATACTAGCGAGGATGGTTCTTCATCCTGATGTTCAATCAAAGATCCATGATGAGCTGGACAAGGTGGTTGGAAGATCACGGGCCGTTGCTGAGAATGATATCACGGAAATGGTTTATCTACCGGCGGTAGTAAAGGAGGTGTTGAGGCTACACCCACCAGGCCCGCTTCTATCATGGGCCAGGTTAGCCATAACTGATACGACGGTCGATGGGTGTCACGTGCCAGCAGGGACTACTGCAATGGTCAACATGTGGGCTATAGCAAGAGACCCAGAATTTTGGGTTGACCCTTTGAATTTCAATCCTCTGAGGTTTGTGGCAAAAGATGGGCAAGCGGAGTTTTCTGTATTTGGGTCGGATCTTAGACTTGCTCCGTTCGGTTCGGGTAGGCGAACTTGCCCAGGAAAGAACTTGGGTTTAACTACTGTGACCTTCTGGGTTGCGTCACTACTACAAGAGTTTGAATGGTTACCGTCCGATGAAAATTCTGTTGACTTATCGGAGATTTTGAGGCTTTCTAGTGAGATGGCTAATCCTTTGACCGTTAAACTGCGGTCGAGAAGGCCATAAAAGCTACTTAATTAGTTATAATATGCTTTCTTAGGAGTGATCGGAAAAAGAGTTGAGCCTTAAAGCAGAAGGAATATGAAAATTACGTACCAAAAGGGAAAAAAAAAAAGCACTTTATTTAAACGGTTCACAGATCATACAACTTGCTCAACCTTGTAAATGGCTCTAATGGCATGATACGACGTGTGTTTTTTATTTTTATTTTTATTAAATCAAAGTTGTACCCCAAAATAAAATGTACTGTTTTGAAAAACTAGTTAATATGCTAAAATATCTTCAGTTTGATTTATATATAAAATTATACACTTTGTTTAGACTAAAATAAAATCAATTAATTAACATGAAAAAATTATAAATCCAGCTAAAAATAAGATAACCCAGTCATGAGATTTATAGTGGCGAGCCATATCATCAGATACAAATATTTTATATGTTAATAAAATACTTCAAAAAATCGAACAAGGATATATGCTTTAAAGGTAATGAATGCTACTCTGAACAACTAATTTTCTTTTTCTTTTTTCACATTATTATTATTATTATTTTGTTTCATAAAAATGAGCGAAACTCACATTATAAAGTGTACACGGTCCAGTCCAATTAGAGGAATTGAAAAATTTTCGGTATTGTCTTGAAAATTCGGATATTTATAAATCTAAGTCTTTTATTGTATTGAAAATAAAAAATCTCCGTATTGTATTGTCTTGAAAATTCGGGACAATTCAGTATGGTTTTTCGGATCTTTCGGTACTAAATAATACAATACAAAACAATCCAGTACTCGAATATTTTGAACTAAATAAAAAGTGCATAAAATCTAAATTAAGTATTTAATAGTATTATAAAAAATCCGCAATCATCACATAAAAATGCTCATAATAAACGATCAATTAGATAAAAATAGAAAATAAATAGAATGAGATTTGAGAATGATGAATATGATGGAAAATTAATGAGAATAATTTTTAGGAATTTTTATGGAATTATTGGAATTTTCCATAATTATAGCCAAATTTTAAAAATATATATATTTTGAATGATTTGTGCCTTAAAATGATGATAATGGAGATATATGGAAATTAATTTTTGAATGGGATAAAATTTTAATAAAATTTTGGTGGATTTTTGGATTTTTTCCATAATTATTGAAAAATTTATTGTGAATTATTGAATGTAATTTTGATGAAATTGGTGATGGAAAGTAGAAAATAATGGGTCATAGTCAATATAGAAATTTAGTTGAAATTTTTAGATTATTTATTGAATTAATAGAAAATTTTGAGTTGAAAATAGATTTTTGGAGGAAAAAATGGAAAATAAAAATATGAAAGAAAAAGTAAATAAATTGAAAAAAAATATTAGAAGAGAAGAGAAAAATTTAATTAATTTGAAAATTTCGCGTTTGTAATTAATTTAGAAAAATATTTATATATAACATTTATGAGAATATTAAATATTTAGAAAGTTCGTAAAAATATATTTTATGATAAAAATAAAATATTTTGCTAAAGAAAGTGTATTGGTATAAAATAAATACGTTGATATGAGATTTTAATGAAATAAATTTTTTTTATGTGGTGAATTTTTATACTATTAAATAATTGTATATTTTATGTATGTCGATAAATTCGTATATTAGCCTAGACAAGAAGTTAGAGAATTATTAACATACCAATAAAGTAGAAACTTCATAGCCTGTTAATATATTGGTCATAAGATGTATTATATGACTCGTGCGGTTGTCTTGGACCATACATATTATTTAATTACCGATCATATGATTATTTTTTATTGAAACTAATCATGTGGTTATCTTGAATCATATGATATTATTTGGGATTATGTGATTATTTTTAACCTTAATCTTTTGGTTATCTTAGATCTTGAGATTTCTGTCATTTGACGATACTTTTTGTTTTTCTAAATGTAGGTCTATGGTTTATTATTATATGAGTTGGATAAAATTTTTATTTTAATGAATGATTAAAATTTTTATTGCATTTATTACATACTTGTGCTATTAATACCAATAACTTTGATTTTGGTAAATTTTATTTAATAATTTTTATATATATGCTTTTATGCATAAATAAATAATTTATTAATAGTTTTCATATATTAATTTTTTTTCAGAATTTTGTTGATTTACTATATATTTTTCATTTAAAGTGACTTTTATTATAAGTTTTTGCAGCACTTAGTTTTATATTCAGCACATAAGTTTATTTTCTCTTGTGTAGCTTTTAATAGAGCTAAACAGTGAGATATGTGTATGTAAAATTCGTCGTTAGTATCAGTGGATCTCACCTATAGAGTCAAGCAGCAGTAGCAGTCACCCCGTAATGATCGATTTTTGCTATATATGGATTTTATATATTTCACTTGATATATATATATATATATATATATATATATATATATATATATATATATATATATATATATATATATATATATATTAAGTTATTTGTACGAGCATATAAATTAAAACCATAATATAAAAATAATGATAGAACGAAATTTTATCTTATTTTGTTAAATTAATATATTATTTTATTAAATTCTATTAAATATAAATATATATATATATATATATATATATATAATTTTTAATAATATATTATTTTAAATAAATATATATTGTATTATTTTTTATCTGACCGTGTACGGTAGTATATACAGTAGATAAAGAATGTTATAATATCAATTATATATATTATTTATTAATATAATTTAGATTACTATATAAGTTTAATATAATATAATTTTTTTGATATAAAATAAAATAATATATATAATAAGGTATGCATATAATAATATTTAAAATTTAAATTATTAGTTATATAAACTCAAAAGTATAAATATATAATTATAAAGTAAAAGTATGTATGTTTGTGATTATTTAATATATATATATATATATATATATATATATATATATATATATATATTATAGTGTGCATATTAATTGTAAAAATATATAAATTTATTAAATATATGATCACTTATATTTATGACTATTTAATTTTAAACTATATATATAATTATAATATTTTTACTAATTATAAATGATATAAACTTATAAACTTATTAAGTATATCAATTATATATGTTATTTAGTATGTAAGTTTAATATAATATAATTATTTTGATAAAATATATATATATATATATATATATATATATATATATATAGTAATATTTAAAATTTAAATTATTAGGTATATAAATTCAGAAGTATAAGTATAAGAATAAGCATATAAGTATAAGTATATATATTTGTGATTATTTAATTTTAATATATATATATATATATATATAGTGTGCACATTAATTATAAAAGTATATAAATATATAAGTTTATTAAATATATAATCAATTATATATATATATATTATTTATTAATATAATTTAGATTAGTACAAAAACTTAATATAATACAATTATTTTGATAAAAAAAAATCATATAATAAGTGACTTATTTTTTCTAAATAATGGAAAAAAGAATTGAATTATAATATTAAAAGACTCTATTGGGATTCTCTCATATAGAACAATGGAAAAAAAAATCAATTGACACTTGCAAACGGCTTAATATGCATATAATATTATTTAAAATTTTAAATTATTAGATATATAAACTCATAAGTATAAAGATAAATATATAACTATAAGTATATAATTATAAAGTATATAAATTTATGACTATATATATATATATATATATAACTATAATATTTTCACTAATTATAAAGTATATAAACATATAAATTTATTAAATATATCAATTATATATTTTTTTATTTAATAATATAATATATATTAGTATTTAAATTTAAAATAATATAATTATTTTGACAAAAAATCTTATAATATAATTAGAACAAATCATAATTTATATTGATTTATCATATAATTAAAGTACATTTATTATAAATTAAGTTACTTTATAATTGATTCACTTAAATTAATTTACCACATAATTAATATAATGTAGATTTATTATATAATACAATTAAAATAAATTATAAGTGGTAAAAAATATAATTAGTGATAAAAAAAATTTATAGTAAAAAATGAAATTAGCAATATATTATAAATAATTTTTTTATTTATATATTAATAACAAAGATAGATGATTATATTGATAATAAACTTATCTTAAACTTACATGAAGGTTATGGATTCAATTTTCTACATAATTATCACAAACATTTTAGCATTTAATTTACATTATTATTTTGTACTCAGCCATCTGAATGAATTCTTTAATCCTACTCTATAAATGATATTTTTGGAAAGATTGCTTCGTAGGTGTTGTGGATGCAAGATTTTCATTTATTTTTTTAGTATTACAAAGAATGATTAATATCCTAAAAGAAAATATTCACTTTTCAACATATATTGGTTTCTTATTTTTTGAAGCTTTTTGGTAGATTAAATAATAAAAAACGTCTACCGAATACACGGCATTGACCTATAAAAATTTAATTAAGGCAGCTAATGATTAAATGATCAAGAGCCTAAACATTACATTATTACTTAAATCAAATAACAGCTTTAATTATATATATATATTCAATTTTTTTTTATCCTAGACCTTGGTCTTATGATTCCAATTTTATTGTACTGTGACTTAATTGATCGACAATAATACCCTGGCTCTTGTTCCATAATAGTACTATAAATCCAATATTGAAAAAATTTTAATTGAAAATAACAATTTGATGTAGCTGGAATAAATGAGTAGCTAATTGATAAAGCAAGGGAAAAAAATAAAAGACAAAAAGGGAAATTAGAAAAAGTGGAACAAAGACAAAGAAAGTTGTAGTGGTGCATTTGGCTCTCATGAAATTAAGACGGTTGAAAGGAACATAGATGGAGCCAATGATGGCGATTCGATAAACAATTCAACATGTACTCTTAATGAAATTGATAAAGACCTCCTACCAATTCTTGTTTGCTAAATATTAATTAATTTCTACAAAATGTATATAATTGAGTTCATATATTTTTTGAAAATAAAAAAAATAATGATAATTCGAGCTTAATTATGTATGAATAATATATGATCTTTAGTTATTGTGAAAATTATAAAAACGAATAGATCTGCATTATTTAGCCATTAGTATTATAAATTTCTAAATAAAAAAAAACTGACACCATCTTCATCTGCAAAATACAAAGATTGTGAGCCTCATAAGAAATGTCGCAATATCCAACAAAAAGGGGATGGATAAGGAACAAAATAACCTCAAAAATTAAGTTCTGGACTAGTTTAAGTCGTTTTCAATCTGATTTCTTTTATATGGATGGTGATGATGGTTAGTTTTGTTTAATGTTTATATATAGAAGCGCCTTTCTTTAATAAGAAGGCTTCATTACATGTATAAAATGTTAAGTTGCTCATCATTATTTTTATTAATTTTGAAGTAAATTAGATAAAAGATTAATGGAGGACCACTTAGAGAATATAAATGGAATTTTATTTATTTATTTATTACATATGGGTAGCAGAAGACCAGAAAACAAATACATTATATTAGAGGGCAAAAAAAAAAAACAAAAGTATTACGTAGGAAAGGAGGAGAGGGACTTTGTCGGGGGTCATAAAGAAAGATGAAGCAAGTAAATAACGAAGTAATTTAAAAAGCAATTTTAAATGTAGCAGATCCAATGTATAGATGCGATTGGTTGAAGTTAAAAATAATATTATTAAAGTTTGCGAATAATTTTATTTTTTTCAAAGCATATAAACTTTATTTTCTTTGATCTATATAAATATTTGTAATCATAGTTAAGATGGTAATTGGTTTAATTATTCAAGAGTGAGTGTTGACAGTTGACACAAGTTAAGATTTGGGCAATGAGTTGTAGTGATGTGTATGATGATAAAGTATGGGAGAGGAAGAAAGAACAAAAAAATGTACGTAATAATGTCACTAAGCTAATAGTGATGATACTAAGAAGATAAGGATGTGGTACTAATTAGATGTCAATTGCTTTTCTTATAAATGTACAATGATTAATAAACTTTACAAATCTATCATATATATGCTGAACAACCCGAACTTAGTTTATACATATAGATATGCAATGTCTAATCTACTTGCCAATTCACCTATGAAGCATATCCCTTAAATCTCGCAGATTTGAGATAATAATCATACTGATAATGAACTTCCAAATTTTCTCCTGTCGGCAATGTGAAAATTTTAAATTTCTATAAATATATCAAAATTAAACACGAGTCTTGGTTTTGGTATTTCTTTAGGATATAAGTCCTGATTTTTACTGGTGCAATAATTTCACTTTTGCTAATAAACAAATTGAGAAGATTGCTTAATTAAGCTGAAAAATGCAATCGACTTTGTATTGAAAGTAGAGAAACAACAATATATATATATACAGCTTATATTCTGCCATGTCAACAGAATTTGTTGTAACTTACACAATGAAAAGACTAATTAATCACTCTACTGAAACTAACTGTTGATTAACTTAAATACATTTCCATCAGTCATAAGCGATCAACAGGGTGATAGTAATTGAGCTCAGTGTGGGCTTGTTGCAGCTGATTATTCAGCACAAGTAATCTATATGCTTCAAGGTCCAATTGCTGCAGCTGCTAGTTAAGCTAAATATAGCTTCATCATTACTTATTTTTATTTTGATTAAAATTATATATTTGTGTGTGTATATATATATGTACAGACAAAATAAAATGGTTTCGTAAAAATATGTGTTCTTCTTACTGCTTTATTATCATCCTAAAATAACACCAAGTAGACATTTACCTTTGTATTATTGGAGAATTGAATTGAAATCGCACGTGTATTTCATTTTAGTAATTAGAAGGTAAAGAGTTATATCAATGGCAGGAATTACATGTAATAAAAGTCAGGGGTTAATAGGCTCTTCTATATTTAGGTAAAAAAATAAAAAAAAATATTTTCTTTATATCTATAATTAAATTTGACTATTTTATTTTTTTTAAACATATTAATTGATAGGTTTTTATAACTCATGAGCCTTACTACATCAGTATTGTGTTAGTTAATTTTTTTTTAAATAATAATAAAATAAATAAATTTAAGTAATTATATAATTTTTTTAGAAAAAAGTTATATATGTATATATATATATACAAAGATCTGAAATGGGCAAGGAATTAACGAGAAGATAACATAAAGTTGAGGTCATGGCTTATGATGGCCCTAGCAATAAACAGACTGTTGCCATATATGTGTATATGTATAATAAGGTACATTATTGGTTGGGGACTTGGGAAGGCTTCTTTGACATTGTGTGGTTAAACTAATGTAAAATAAAGCACGTAATCATTAATCAAGATAGGGGAATCATCAATCATCATAATGAATAATGAAGGGCATCCCAATGACTCATTCAAGAAAAAATTTGCTTAATTCCTACCAGAATTGTTTAGATAAATGTCTGCTACTAATAGTTATTGCATACTGTTAATATAATTAAAGATTCATTTCATTCAGTGATGGTGGTCAGTCTTTCAAGTTTGTGGTGTTGTTGTAGAGGAATAGGATATTCACGATTCCTCCTAGTCAGTCTTATAAGCTTGTTTTAAATTTGCGCTTAATCAATCCTTTATAAGCTCAGAAATGCAGCCATGATTACCATCTTTTGGAACCACAGGAGCTAGGCAGATGGTTTCTTCACTCCTGCTAGATATAAATTGTTTGTTCGGCTTTAGCCTTTAGGATTCATG
Source organism: Triadica sebifera (assembly GCA_023653625.1). NCBI lineage: Eukaryota > Viridiplantae > Streptophyta > Magnoliopsida > Malpighiales > Euphorbiaceae > Triadica > Triadica sebifera. The sequence continues at coordinate 30,337,768 of CM042900.1, forward strand.
GTTGTATTGGATTTAATGTTAATGGCTTATCTTTTTATTTCTTGTTTTCTGCATGTTTCAAGGTCTTTATTGGCATTCAATAAATTTTTTTATATTAAATCGATCGAGTCAATCGATTAATGATCAGTCTTTTATAAAAAAGAAATCAATTTGATCGACTCAAACAACCTAAACTCATCGTTTTAGTTTGGATCGATGAGGTCAGTTTTGTTTTGCTCATCTGTAATTTGGCGGTTGACATTTTGTCATTTCAAAAAAAAAAAAAAGAAATTTTACTGTAGGCTTCTTGAACTCGAGATGTTTTAAGATGGGCTAAGTGGGCAGCTATATTCAGTGAAAATTATAGCGTTTTCAACATAAATTATGGTTATGAAAGGACGCATAAAATGGATTCACTTAAATCACTTTTTTATATGGACTGCGGCCCATACTTCCTCTATTGATTTTGAATCAGACTTGCCGGAGCAAATTCCTATTCCTATATCATAAATCCAAATTTATGTTGAATTTTTAAACTTTCTTTATAATATAATGGTAACTTTATTTATTTTTATATGTATTTCAAAAAATAAAATTTTTTTTCATTTAAATAAAATGACACATAATATATGATGAATACAAGTCAATAATATAATATAAAAAAACAAAGTTGATGTTTTTTTAAATCACTTTGACCTTTAACACGTTGTTTCAAATTGATCATTAATTTGAAAAGAATGAAAATGGCAATAAGAAAATATACCAATCGATCGTAGTTTCATATGTCAATCGAAAACAATTAATAAATGACTATGTAATTTCTAATTAAATGAAGGCAATTTGACATCCAAATTAAATGAAGGCAATTTGACATCCAAAACAAAATAATGTAGTATCTATTTGATATTGTGTTTGAAAAAAAAAACACTTTTAGAAAAAAAAAAATTATTTTCAATTTTTTTAAATTTTGAAAATTATTTTTGAAGTAAAACAGGTAAATAAATATTTTTTTCCAGAAAATATTTTAAGAAAAAAATTTATAAAAAATTAAAAAAATCAATCAATTAAATAAAAAAAATTAAACATACTTTTTAGATATCAACAACAATCCCAATACTCTCTATAAGTTGTTAAACCACAACTTGGATCGCACATTTTATCCCGTAAGGTTCAATTTTTTTAAAGCCATTTTAAGAATATATTCTTGTTCTCTTAATATATCAAGATAAAGAATGAGCATATTCTTGTTAATTAACTTAATAATGAAATAATGGTTTCCCTCTAAATATCAATTCAGATAGAATGACGATGAGCAAAAACAGCATGAAAGAAGGAGCCCAATTATTATTGGAAACAAAAGAGAGAGAGAGTTATAGCAAAACAGTTGAAACAGAAGAACAAAATGCATAGTAAACATCTATATATATATATATATACAAGAAAGAAGTAGAGCTCCAGTGCTTGAGAGTGAAGAATGATGATAGATAGTAATTAATCCTTTTTGACAGTGAATCGCAAAGCAAAAGCAGCACCAAGGATGATCAATGGTAACAAGAATTGCAAGAACTTGACCAACCATTCATTGTGACTTGGTTTTTCAGGTACAAGTACTGGCGGCCGATGCTTCTTTCCTGAAACTGGAACACTCTTTACATCAATGTCCCCGATGTAGTACTTCATCATCAACTCTTTCGCCGATTCACTGTGTCCGATATCTTCATAATCATCCGTTGCATCTTTCTCTGAAATTCAAAATTAATGAAATAACCCTTAAACCAACTTTCACATATCTATACGATTGGCTCGAAATTAATACAATTCAAAAATATTCTTACCTGTAGCTGCTAGTATGACTTCATCTCCTCCAGGGTGTTCCTCCAAAAAATGGGTCACATCAAACACCTGATACAGTATTTTTTAAAGAATTGTGAACATCAATCCATAAATGATTTCCATTATCAACTTGTTTTTCCCTCAATTTCCTCGTAACTGTAAGAAATACAGAGCCAGATTGAGAATATGAATTAACAAATTCCTTTCACAATATTCTACTGTTCTGTACCACTTTTATTAAAGATTATAAGATTTAACCAATAATTAGCTTAGCAAGTACTGATTTGGTGAATAATATTGTGATTTCTCGATTTCGATTTCGAAGCTCAGCCGGTTTCTTATAATCCAAAATAGAAAGATTATAAGATTCAAGACTACGCCACTTCGTATAATTAGTTGGTTATTGATCTATTATAGAAGATTCAAGATTACTTCCACTCCAACTCACTATAAGGTGAACTGAACTTGGCAGATCTAAGTCTATATAGCTCTGTATCTCAGTTGAATCTTGATCACAAATAACTATGAAAACAGAACAAATTTTTTGAAAAAATAATAAAGGCAAATAATCAACAAAATCAATAAATATCTTAAAAGCCAAAATATTTTAAGTGAGAACTGACCTTATTATGAATTAGAAGCCAGCAGTTTCCCCTGTCGTTGTGCTTCACAACTTCATCAAAATGAAAGATTTTGGGTTTTGAAGCCATTTCTCACTGCTGTAACTGAATCAAATCAAATCCCATCAGCAAGAAAAGCAAACTCAGGAAAAGAACAAGCAATTTTTTTTTTCGAAGTTAATTAAAGAAGAAGAAGAAGAAAGAGTAAATAGCATCTATAGATCAATGGGTCTTACATCTGAAATAGAGAGGGAGAGAGCGAAGAGAAAAACAGACAGAAGTCCCTTCAGCACGCTGCACAGAGCATATTGTTAACAGGTCAAACGCTAAACGCTCTCTTTGTTTGTTTCTTCTTTTTTCTTTTTTCTTTTTCCCTTTTTGTTATCAGCCGTTCCTATCTATCACACATAACTTTGTCTCAGTATTATTTAAAAACTAGTTATTATTTTGGATTTTTTTTTATCTGATTTGAAAATCTAATTTAAAATTGTTTAAAAAATCCAATCTAAACTCGATTTGAAATAAGATGAATTTCAAATGGATCAACTTGAAATTGTTTAAAATAATTTATTGTATTAATTTAAATGTGGTAAAATTTTGAATGCAACTTGTTTTTGTATTCATCTAAAATATAAATTGTATTTGGAATTTATTCATAAGGAATATTGTCCTCTATTTGTTTTTAAGAAAAAAATATGTATATAATAATATTTTAAAATTACGTAGGTATCTGGTTATTTGAATATTGACATATTATTAGTGACCAGTGAATAGTTGAATTTTGAAACAATTTTCTATCGCAATAGTGACAATTAAAATGAAGAAAATATTTTGTGTCAAAGGCAATTGAAATGCAAGTCAAAATGCAACTCTTTAATCCTGAAATTTTTAAAACATAGTGATGTCATTGAGAGTAATATACATAATATCTCTGAAATTTGACTCATATATATATTGCATTTTTTTAGAATTATAAAATTTAGATAGTAAATTAATCAAATGTAATATAAATAATATATATATACGGCTGTAAATGAGCCGAACTGAATATTTGTTGGTTCGAACTCGGCTTGTTTAAATTCATCACAGAGCTCGAATTTGATTCAAAATTTTATATTTAATTCAAGTTTGACTCATTTTAAAATTATTAACTTATTAGTGGCTCGAATTCGGTTCGGAAAAAGATTATTTATTATAATTAACGAAATAATTTTACCTCAAGTTCTACTCATTAACTAATAATAACAAAAATTCGAATTCAATAACAAAATATAATATAAATATTTTTTAAATGAATATAATCACAAACTTTTAAATGAATATATTTATAAATTTTTAAACGAATATGTTTATGAATTTTAACACATTTACAAACTCGTAAATAAAAATATTCACAAGCTAACAAATCAAATTATATTAAACTCGAGCTCGAAAAGATTTTCAAGCTGGATTTGAGTTCAAACTCAATTTGTTAATAACAATAAACGAAATTAAATGATATTTTTTTTAATTGAGACCTGAATAGTTAGCGATTAGTTTATTTACAGTTATATATATATTATTCAATTTCATAAATAATTATAATTTTTCTAAAAAATTAAAAATAGAACAATTATTTTATTAAAAAAATAAAGAAATTGATAATATAATATTAACATAATAGTATGAAAAATATAATATTTATTACCATAAGTATGTATTTTAAATAAACAAAATACATAGCAATACAAAGAAATTTAACATAATTTATAAATATTGGTAAAGTTTTGAGAAAAAAATGGTTTATGAATTAAAAAATAAAAAAAAATTATATATCATTAGCACATAAAGTTAAGACATGTTAATGAATTTTAAAAAAAATAATAACATAAAAAAAGAGAGAGGAAGAAGTCGCAATTTAAAAGTTGAAAATGAAAATGAAAATGAAAATTAATATGTGTTTAAATGGTAAATGTATTGTTTTATGATACTTATATCAAACAATATGCTATTAATTTGATAGTTCAATATTAATTTGTATACTGTATTAAAGGTTTGGATCTTCGACATTTATATTGTAATAATTCTATCAGTATAATGGAAGATAATGTGGTATGTATATAATTTGATCAGTAGTTACAAGTGACATATGGTTAAATAAATTCCTATTTTTATTTGCTATTAAAAAATAATTTATTATTCTATTATTTGCTAAGCATAAATAAATACTTTATTTATATTTACATTTTTTTCTAACTTTATTTATTACTACTTTTGCAAATTTTATGTTTATATTTTACAAATTCATATATTTTAAATAAATCAAAAATAATATTAAAAAAATTTGAAATGACAATGAGATGAGATGACATATATTGGACGGTTGACGTTTAGTTTATATTTGAAAGGAGCTAGAGGATGAAATAAAAAAATATTTTTACTTTACTCTATATGAGAACGAAGAAAAAAAATGATGAGAAAGAAAAATAATTTTTATTTTTTATATTCAAATATTTAGATAAAAAAATATGGAGAAAAAGAAAATAAAGAGAAAAATAATAAAATATTTTTATTTTACTCTGTTTTGAATTTAAAAGAAAATAAGGAAATGAGGTAAAATAAAATTATTTTCCACTTCCTACTTTTTCTCTATTTTAGAGGGAAAATATAAAATATTGAAAAAAATATCATTATTACTAAAAAATTATTTTTTTTATCCTCGATCAATAGAGTAAAATATTTATTACTTTTATAAAATGGTATAAAATAATAAATAATAAATATTATTATTTTATTATTTTTATAATAAAATTATCCAAATAAAAAAATAATTGTTATTTTTTCATCTTTGTTGAAAACAAGATAAAAAAATAAAGTGGGAAATTTTCCATCCTAAATTAGAAAAATAAAAAAAATTATTATTTTTCTTTATTTTCTCTATAATAGAGAAAAAGTTCCCACACAATGTCTTAATGTGCAAAAATGACAAAAGTCAAAACCATAAGTAATCTTCGTCTCTTTTCTTCCCTCCTTTCTTTCTTCTTCTTTTTCATCTTTCTTCCTTTCCAATCTTATTATATGCATCTATAATTAAAATTTAATCTATTTTTGAGATGAGCGATCCGTGCTTATCTCCTTCAATTTGCATCACTCGATTCTCTCACGGGTTTGGCTTCATCTACAGGCTCTCTCCCTTGCTCTGTCGATTTCCTTCTTTTTGTAAATGTGATCTGTTTTGATTCATTTAGATCTAAAAATTATCTTATAGTTTCGCCTCTGCTTCTATTATATACTGCTTCTGTGAATAGCAGAGAAGATTTTCGATTTCTATCTCTTTTCATAACCATACTTAATACCACTGCAAGACTGGTTCATACAGCATCGCTTTGCTTCGGGTGCTAGCAAAACAGGTTTTACTTATCTAAATATGGCGGCCCTTTGTTTTGGGTGCTGGCAGAAGGGTATAAGGACGACGCCGTTTTATTCGTGGTATCAGTGAAAGACTGGAAGACGACGCTGTTTAGCTTTTTAGTTTTGTAAGGAGGGCATGGTTTGGAGTTTACCTTATTTAGGGGTAATTGAAATTTTGATTTAAAATTTTAATTTAATTGACTGATTTTTTTAATATTTTATAAATTGATTTTATAAATATTTTTTTTTTGAGAAAAATATCTATTTATCTGTTTTTTTATAAAATTAGTTTTTAAAATTTAAAAAATTTTAAAATAATTTTTTTTACCAAAAAACGCTTTTATAAACGTAATACTAAATAAACCCTTACTATACTAATAAACAGTGAATCCCAACCCATTTTACCAAAATGTTTTGTGGTTTTATTTGAAATCAAAAAATTGTAGTTCTATTTTTCTCCAAAAAAAAAATTATAGTTCTTTTAAAAGATAAATAAAAAAATACAAAATACAAATTTATGCAAGAGTATATAGCAGAGGAGCCATTAATTTTGAAATATTCCGCTTTATTATAGAAATTAATTTAGAAATATGAAACCTGTGTGCAGGAGCACGTCTATGAAAGTGGATTATTATTACTATTATATTTTTCACCTACCATAATGGAATGTGAAGCATATATAATTACTTTCCAATCCCTTCTGTTTCCTTCTCTTTAATTATTTTACCATCAAACTTGCCCCTAAAAATGTTAAAAAAATTACTCAAAAAATTACACAGCACTTCAGATATTATTACGGCTATATATATTACTTGTTCACTACCCAGCCAATGAATTTTTTTTAATGTATTTTATTTCCAAAATGAAAAAAAGAAGAAGTTACAGTTAGTTAATTAGCGAATTACAGACAATCATATTAACTGATAAAACAAAATATGACGTGAAGAATGAGCTGTACGGGCCACTCTCCAGAGCTGAAGTGACATCTATAAATCCTTATCTATTTATTACACTAATTGAAAATGTTGGATTTCCCAAAATTATATCTATTTTTCATTTTCGATTCCTAAGGCCATTCTCAATGTTCCTTATATTTCATGGTTCATATATACATATATAATGAAAATAATATCTCCTCATGAAGCCGAAAAATTATATGAATGTCTTATGAATTATTGTTGTCTCACGAAGTAATGAAGCATATAACTTCAGTGTCTCTCTGTAAAAAAGAATTTGTGAATCTTGTGCCAATGAAAAAAAAAATTCATTTAGGCTTGTACATTAAATTATCACTTTATTTTATTTTATTAAAATATTATTTTTTTGTGCATGTAAACAACAAATATTCTCATCCGTTTTACATTTTAATACTAATTCTGCTTAGAGTTTAGTTCCAAAATAATATAAAAAGCTTCGCGGGCAAATATTTCCTCTTTCATATTTACTCTTTGAATCTTTCAATATTTATTTTATTTTTATTTCTAGAGGTGATCAATGATCTCTCCTTCTTTAATAGCGGTATCACTACCAAAGACAACAATCCCTACATTCTCATTCTCAAGATTCAAGGCTATTCCTTTCACACCGCTGATAAATTCAACCATTTCCCCAGCTTGAATCTCGTTCAATCCATAAACACGTGCAATCCCATCTCCAACTGAGACCACTCGACCGATCTCATCCACTTGAAAATTCGTGGAATAGTTGGTAATTCGACTTTCTAATAGAGTTGTTAGTTCGGCTGCTCTGGGAGAAAATTTCATTACAGTTAAAATTTTTCGCTCCTACACAATGATATATTTAGCAGAAGTTCGAATTCAGAAGCTCTTTCCAATAAACTCAATCTGTATTACCAATTAAGTCACAACTCTTGGGTTGCGTTTAAAATGATATTCTCTCTCTTTTTGTTTGTAAAAGAGTTTAACTGAAAATTCGAACTTAAAATCTTATAACTTTGGTCATTAAACTAATATCATTAAATTAAAATTTATTTCTAAAATGATTTTCTTCTCTATTAGAATATTTCTAAAATTGTATTTTAATTTTGAAGCAAAAACTAATTGTCTACGAACAATATATTATTATTAGTAATTTTTTTGAGTTTTGCCTATCTTCAATTCTAAAATAATATTGGTATGTAGAATTTGAGTTAATTTTCAAAAATTTGGAAAGCTGAAGCTTTACCGGGCTTCTGGAACAGGTAATATAATGAAAAGCATTGAAGGGACAAGGGCCGAAGAGGGTCTTAGCCCAAAGAAAAAGGAGTACGTATGGGTGCGTGAATGTGTGTGTGTATATATATATATATATATATAAAAACGTATAGAACTATAATGGATAATGAATTTGAGTTTTGAGGATTTTGTTTGGAGAATCTCCATCCTCCATTTCCCATTTGATTTCGTTTGACGTTCCTGGTGGCTTTATTATATGATATCCCTTCTTCTGGGTTAAAAAAAGGCACAGAACTACATGTATATGGTTCATAAATTAACTTATGGACTCAAATTAGATATGGAAAAACCCAAAAAATGTCAGTAATATAACTCTGTAACATATATTAAAGGGATTTATGTAAATTACTAATGAGGAAATTTCAAAATGGCATGTAACATGAACAAATGTCAAACATTTTACAAAATCCAAACCACTAAGTAAAGTTTACACAACAGGACACATGGTTCAATGTGACATAACACATACATAACAACCCCATTAACATTAATTGTCCATATAATTTAAAAAATAATTAATTAATGGCAACACCCACATAAAATAATTTTTAGCAAACTAGGTCATCACGCAAAGCTCATATGGTAGGACCTGCAAAGCAACAGTAAATCATGTTAACCTTACATATATCATAATAGTAGCGAATTAATTGTATTACAATGATCATAAAGAACCGAAAAAATTAAAAACATAAAATGAAGAGAAAATATAATTGGTGTTATATATATGTTCCAATTTCCCTATCCTAATCTAATGGCAGATATGGCCAATCCAGTAAGTAGAATATATATGTATCCTGGGCCAGAGTTGCACCCCAAGGGAGGAAGAAGAGAATCGTTCAATCCTTTGCTATTTTCATAACCACGTAATTGGCATGTTTTCTAATTTGATTGTTTTGTTGTTGGATTTGTATTTTGAATTATTTTCTTTGAGGGTCCCTTTACCCCATAGATGATTAATGTTCATACTTTTTTTCCGTATAATTTTCATACGTGATATATATCCATCGAAAATGACAGAGAGGCCAGCTTCAGCTCGTCTCCCATTCCACCTTCCTTGACCTGACCAATGACCATGCATGCCTGTATCTAGTACTACGTACAACTACAACAGGTCACGAAACCCTAAGGTTGCGTTCGGTTTTCGTGGATTTCAATTTCTCAATTTCTTTTCTTATCTTCCCTCTTCCTCCTTTGTACTATTTTTGTTCTTCCTTAGCAATCAACTTTGCTGGGAGCTTCTAATATATATGAGGAACAGATGGTGGTGGTAAAAGAAGGTGGCACTAATGGTGCTGGATATAGTAAAGGTGGTGGTGCTGGGTATAATTTGGTTGTGGAATAGAAAAAGGCGATGGTGCTGGATATGGTAAAGGCAGTAGATGCTGGTTATGGCGCAGTAGTGGTGCAAGTGGTGGAGGTGAAGGAGCTGGATTTAGAGGAGGCTATGGTGTTGGTGGTAGAGGATATGGAGTTTGTGCGGAAAGCGGTGGAGCCGATTATGGTGTTGGTGGAGAAAGTGCAAGCGGATATGGTAGTGGTGGAGCAAAGCAGCAGATTGAAGTGCAAAGCCATGATCTTTGATAAAACAAATATGAACGGGAAAAGTAAGAAAAGGGAATTATGAACAATGTTTTGAAATTTATCAAAATTTAAAAAAAAAATAAAACAGTTAAAATGATTTTAAAAATTAAAAAACCCAAAAACATAAATTAATCAAGCACAGGACCTAAGAATGGGGAAAAGGTTAAAAGGGAATTATGAACTTATCAAAATAAAACAAAAATTAATAATAAAACAGTAAATGATTTTAAAAATGAAAAAAACCAAAAACATAAATCGATCCCGAACAGGGCCTAAAGTTTTCAACTATGGTTTTCAATACATGCGTAGAAGACAATTGCTTTATTTATTTAGTTTCATTTTTAGTACGGTATTACTCTAAAAAATGTTTATTATTTATTATATGATGGTGGATCGTTTTAGTGGAAATGGAATAAAATTAAGGACAAGGGTGGCTCTTTGTCACTATGGGCCACCCGGAAATTATCTAAGGTAAACAAGGTCCAATATGTATCAGGATTTGATAATATGGTGGTCTTGCTGATGAATTTAGTTGACACACCCAATGATTAGATGTTTAAACATATTTGTAATTATCCACTCTACTAATTTTATACATACATTAATTAATTTGTCTGAGTTATATATATATATATAACTCAGACAAATTAATTAATTATAAATTTAAGTCATGTCTCGGATGATATGATATATATATAACTCAGACAAATTAATTAATTATAAATTTAAGTCATGTCTCGGATGATATGATGTAGCTTGGTTATGGTATTGATTCAATGGATGCAAATTTCATATGTATATAATACATGCTTTATATAGTTATTTGTTTTATTTTTTGTCAATTACAATCAAGAATGAATTGTCTAATTTGTATTAAAGCAGACACCTGCGTTGAATATTAACCAGAAAAGTTCCAAGTCACATTTGTCTTTTTTTTCCTCCTTTCCCTTTAAATACAAAAAAAATAGAATTAAAGAATTATATTGAGATCCTATTACGAAGCAAATACACCAAAAACTTGATTACTAACCTAATGACAGGATCTTAAAATCTACCAAAAGTGTAAACGCTGCCTCTTTTATAGCTTATTCTAAACTAACCTGATAGGGTGAGGAAAAGGAGAAAGAAAACACCCGCTAATGTCTATTAATTATTGGCATCAAATTCATGGGGATGTCTTTTTTTAAGCAATTAGAGAGCCGATGTAACAGCTAAAGAGAAGCTCCAATAATTAATGTATTTCTTTGATTAATGTTTTTTATTTTATAATAAAAACTCAAAGATTTAAGTCTTATATTTTGCATGCCAATAATTGAAAATTGATGCAGTAACAAGATATATTTGTAAAGAAACAAGAGACATGTACCTGCAGCAGGGTGAGTGGGAAGCAGAGATACTGATTACTGACTTAATTGTCCTTGCTAATACCAACCTCTACAATGCGAGTCTTGTTCTGATTGTCTGTTTTATAGCCTTTTCCTTCAAGTTCTGGATGAATTTTTCTCTTCAACATCCTCCTCATCAACTACAATTAATTATATTAACATAATTTCACAAATGTCACGATACAAACCATCCCCATATTTTTTTTAAATCAGAAACATTGAGTTTAAGAATAAAAGAAAATGGATTCTTGAAGCAAAGCTGTGAGTATATATGTATATTAGTCACCTGGTGAATTTTCTTGATTGGACGTGAATCTTCTCCAACATGAGGGATGAACTTATTTCAACAGAAACCGTTTTCTTTTTCATGTCAGAATCCGCCATGAATAATTCTGCCAGTGTTGTTCTTTCTCCTTTCCTTCTTCTTTGTAGATCATTGTGGTCATAGACACTTATGTTTATCCCCGTTGGAGCAATGGTCATTATCTCATCAAATTTCTCAGAATTTTCTTCCAGAGTTGATCCAATATCCTCAAAGTGATCGAATCTCGTAAATATTAAAGGGTTTTCGTCTTCATGTTCATTAAAATTGCTGTCTTCATCTTCTTCTTCATCGTCATCATCATCACTATCAATTGAGTATGTTTGATCTTGGTCATTGTAATCAATTTCTTCTTCTCCTTCACTTTCCATAACAAAATATTCACTCTGTTGAGTAAAGGGCTTTAAGGGGTCAAGGCCTAATGTGCCAATTGTTAAAATGCCATCTTTCCAGCCATCAAGAACATCGACTAAGGCTACTTGTTTCAGCAATGATTGCTTGTCAGCTTCATTTGTAATAGATTCCGCCCTTTTCACATTTCTTGCTAGCCCATCTGTTCAAAACATTAATTTTGCATATTAAAAAAATATGCAAACAAATAATTGTAATGCCAGCGATATTATAAAATAAAACTAGCTAATTACCCTACTAATTAAAATAAAACAACCTAAATAGTATAAAAAAATGTAGAAAGACATTTTAATATAGTTAATTATGAGTATCAAAACCTTTAAGAGAACTATGATGAAACCTTCTCTGCATCCAATTGAAAATCTACCAAGAAACAAAAGAAATTTAAGTCAACTGAAAGATGTACTAACTGTAGAATTAAAGGGATCAACAAGACTATGTATTTGAAGTAAATAAAAAAGGGATCGACCAAGATATGCATTTGAAGTAAGAAATGATATAGTAATTAATGTGGCATATAATTCGAACCTTCATGTTCTCAAATTCTTGGAGATCGAGAGGGGATTGATAGAAAGGAAATATTGTGAAAGGGAGATGGTGAAGAAGGGGAACTTAACGAATTAATGAGTTTGGAGGAAGAACAAAAAACTAACGAGCAAGGGGGCCTAAATTGGGTTGGAAGGCTGGGAATGACAGGTGTAATATAGAAAGGTGGGACCTAAAATATATACATATAGGGATGTTTTAGGGGGCATAGCATGTTTGATCATGAGGTGCCACAATGTTGGGTCTGTCTGGCTTGATCGATGGGTCGAAATTCTCCATATTGAAATGATGTGTGTGTATTTGTACACCCATATATATAGATCTTGCCTTCTCTGCATCCTTGCATACTGCCTGCAAGATATATATGATCAGTGTAAAATTAGGCCTATTTCCATACCTAATCTCTTTTTATTTTCTTTCTCTTATTTATTAGTTAAGGTTCTATCTCCTTCCTGTTCAACACTTTCCTCCTTACTCTATCACTTAGCACAAAATAGTACATTATTATTATTATTACTATTATAAAATTGATTTTTATTGATTGTAAAAAAAATACTCAACTATGAATTGAATTGGTCCTGTCGTATAAAAATAATAATATTTTATTTTATAAATATAAATTTGATTATAATAATTTAATTATTAATATAAACTCCATGCATATATAAATAAAAACTTGAGATTTATTTCATATTAATATGACATTGTCAGCTAATCATAGCGAGACTCCAACTTTATCTGTCCATAAAAGATTTTGCTCTGCAACTTTAATTGGGCAGGGCTCACCCGAATTAATACTATAGATGTGACATATGCACCAGATGTCTATCTTCCCCGCGTGAGAATTGAGCCACTTGTGGGATTGAGGAAAATGTACATCTAAATTTTTTCTTTTCTTTTTAATTTACTTTTCGTCTATCCTAATGCTGACTTCTCAAAAAAGCTTATTCTTCCAGCATCAGAAAGAAAAATTCACTTATCCTGACTTCCTATTTAATGGAAAATTCTATTATGCTTCACTTAATGGATTGATTTATAAATAAATAAAAAATCTCTCTTTTCCCATGGCAACAAACGACAGTATACAAGTTTCTTAATAATGGTAAAAGGTACATAGCTAATGTTTGAAAGCATAGTGCGTACTATTTCCTAAAAAAATCCAGCCTCGCCTCTGATGTTCAAGAGAGGAGAATAGAGAGAAATAGAGGGAAACAACTTCATCAGCGACCTAGCCACCTATGCATTAATAAGGTTGGAAAATGCTAGCTAGCTACAACTCTTTCTCTCTCTCTCTATATATTAATTAATTTATTTATGTTTCTGTCACTCTCTGCTTGTAAGTTCCTAGTTTATCAAAAACCCTAATTTTCTTCCAAATAGCTATAACTCAAGTCCATAAAGCATATGATGATGACCGCTATTTCTCTCTTGTGAATTTTGATACTACATTGGACTATCTAGAATAGTTAATTTTTGTTTTCAAATAAGACTATAGTTTAAATTAATAATTGTGGCAGGTAAAGGGGTTAGGACTTAGGATATTTTTATCATATATTACAAGTTCATGTTTCATCTTCATGACAATGTGCAAAGCTAGAAACTAGATAGCTTCGGATAAGACCAATATAAGATTTCAATACGTAGAATTTTTTTACAAAATGACATATAAAATATCAATAATTTTTTCTTACAAGAAAAAAAAAAAAAAGAATTAGCGGTACTAATTAATCTTATATCAAACTGTGAGATGTTGAGTTCTATCCTTAATTAGACCCCAAATAATAAGGAAAATATATAAAATAAAAAATAACTTGTAAGAATGTGTTAATGTTATTTTTTAAAAAATAAAAAATAAAAGTAAAAGTTTGAATAACAGCCATTAGAACACTTGAAAGTTTAAAATTGCTGATAGTGCAGCTGTCACTTAGAACTTAGGAGCAAAGTCTTAGAGATAGGTTGTCTGGTTAGATTGTAATAACTTATATGTAAAAGGAATTTAATACATGAAATTACTCAGACTGGGTCAATGAATATGGACTAATAACTAATAAATTATCGTATAAAGAAAATAATATTTTAGAATCAAATGTATGTTTTTGAAATAAAAATTACTTTTTTATATATGAAAATTTATTATAAATTTAATTTATGAATAAATTAATGGACTCGAATCTATATAGAAGAAAATTTGGAATCCTTACTCTGATTAATAAATTAACATGAATAGCACCATAATTAAGTACGGAATGAGAGTAATTAAAGATACAGCCTAAAGTCAATTAAGAACGAAATGAGGGTAATTAAAGATGCAGCCAAAAGTCAATTAAGAACATGAGCTTGATCGAATTGAACGAGGTGAGCAGCTTTGGATTCTTATCCAAGCAAAAGTGATTTAATCTTTACACTAATGAGTGGGGTAAAGGGCGAGTGTCACCATTGGTCCCTCCTGATTACAACCAAACCTTTTTGAAGTGGCAACACAAGGAAACTTTGAAAAATAAAATGTAAGAATTGATTTATATATGCACCCAAAAAAAAAGATTTTATATGGTCCACAATATTGCACCGAAATTCATTATTTCTACTTTTTATGTGTCAATGTGTTAATGCTCTCTCTTTATCTATAAATACAATGATTTCGTCCAGGTTTCTGGTCCAATTCTCCTCAAGGTTGACACTTCAAATAATTCTTAATTCAGCTAACATTAAATAATAATAATAATAATGTGTGGTCGAGGAATATTCAATTATTTTTACCCAAAATTGTTGGAAAAATGAATTTAAAAAACAAACGAAGGGTGAGCTGCTTTTGCAATACCAGCAAACTCATTAGGAGGTCCTATGCTGTGGGAAGGAGCTCCTTCGTTTGTGAGGCACTTCATTCTAAATGATGTTTCTTCTTATTGATAATATAATGGCTTTCATTTCAATAAATAAATAAAAAAAGAAGGGTACTTTTTTTTCTTTATAATTATCTGCCCATCTTTTATTATTATTATTATTATTATTATTATTATTATTATTATTATTATTATTATTATTATTATTATTATTTTACCTCAATTGTAATTATCATATTTATATCTTTGTATTTACCACTTGTATTTAAACCTCAATTACATTATTGAAATACTACAACATTCACAAATTCGCCTCCAATGACTACACCCAATACCGATTCCACCGCCACTATACCTTTTCCATCAAATTGACAAACAAAAATTATCTTACTTGAAAAATTCAATTCCTACCACTACTCAATTATCAAAACTTAACAAGCATTGTTGATGGATCTTCACCATTGCCCAAAACAATATCCGATCCCTCTGAGTCCTCACAAAATATTCCTAATCTTGCTTATCAAGCTTGGTTTCAAAAACATCAAATGTTTTTATGTTGGTTGTTGTCTTCCCTATCTGAGGAAGTATTCCCTTATGTTATAGGCATGATATCCTCTTAAGAGGTTTGGTCTTCCCTAGCCAATACGTTTGGCTGATTGTCTCACAATAGATAATTACAACTCCACATTGAATTGTAAGAACTTAAGAAAAATGATCTGACAGTTTTTCGATATTTGCAGCATACAA
The DNA here is from genome assembly GCA_023653625.1 of Triadica sebifera. Taxonomy (NCBI): domain Eukaryota; kingdom Viridiplantae; phylum Streptophyta; class Magnoliopsida; order Malpighiales; family Euphorbiaceae; genus Triadica; species Triadica sebifera. The sequence continues at coordinate 30,353,656 of CM042900.1, forward strand.
AAGTCCCTTGTAGATGAACTTATAGCAGCTAGTCGTACCATGATTTCAGCAAAATTCAATGCTATCATCTACAGAAACATTGGTAGTGAGTATTATAAAATTATACTTGAGCCTGTTTCTTTCAATGAATTACCCAGTCACTTTCTAGCCTATGAAATACTCTTTAAAAGTCAACAAGATGTTCCTTTAGCCAACCTAGCCCCCGAACTACCAATTCCCAAACTCCACTATATCTGATCATCAATCCTACCCACAATTCCTTCCAACAAACCATTCAGCCACCCAGAAGAAACCGAGGACGATGTCAAATTTGCAACCTCCATAACCATACCGCTGATAGATGCGGATGTAGGTATGCACCACGCCAAAGCTACGCAAATATTGCAACCTATCACCCCAATCAAAACCCAACCATTCTTTATGGCTCAAAATTCTCTTGTTTGAACTAGACGTGCCATCTTCATCTGCTCCTATATAATGGTGTGATAATATTGACGCAATATATTTGTCTTCTAATCTAGTTTTTCATGCTCATACCAAATACATTGAACTTGATTTTCATTTTATTTGTGAGCAAGTACAATTGGGTGCTCTTCAAATTATGTTAATTTCAACTGAAAATTAAATAGAGGACATCTTCACCAAGCCGTTATCGGCCAACCGCTTTCTTTTCTTGTGCAGCTAATTCTAACTCTTTCCACGGTCGGCATTGCCTTATAGGGGGTGTAGAGGCCATCAGATATTCTCTTTTGTTATTTATTTATTTTCTTATTTTACCTCAATTGTAATTATCGTATTTATTTCTTTGTATTTACCTCTTGTATATAAACCTCAATTACATTAATGAAATACAACACAAAACATTCACAAATTCTACAGGCTCTAGCTAGCGTTTAGTGTTGTATTAAATAAATATTTTTTTTTTTGAATTAAGATGATTTTTTTTTCTTATTAAAGTATTGGAGTTGGAGGAGGTAAATAGAAAATTGAATTTAAGAGAAAGTTCTAAATATGTTGATTAGCGGTGCAACCATTTTCTGTATGAATTAAATGATATTTTTTTAATTTATTTTGTTGAAGAGAATCTTACAGTGGAAATTCAAAATATATAAAAAAAAATTATAATTATGATACAATTAACTTCAGATTAATTTAAATTATTATAAAATAATAATAAATTTACGATTATAAGTATAATTGTCTATATTCATTCAATTCAAATATCCAATGAATAAAATAAAGACTTTATAAATGTCCGGACCTATCCAATTCTAATATACTTAATTTACTTAGATTGGACATAGGTGTTTCATGTACTCCTATATATTTGCAAATAGGGCCGAGTGACAATGCCTTAGGTATTTTTGGATTTTTTATTTCATTTAATCCTTTTATATAAGATGTGAATTATCAAAATGTATGAAATTGAGATTTATGGAGGTATATTATCCGCACATATGCATATATTATTAATGGTATTTATGTGAAACTTAAAGAAAATTGTGATTACATATGTATGTATAAATTAATTAAATAGAGATTTTAATATAATTTAGTTACTTATTTAAAAACTTGCAAAATAATGCATGGTTTGTAATTTATATTTTATTAAATTTGATATTTAAGCAGTTTAAATCCATATTTACTTAGTTAAATGGATTTAAAATGAATAAAATGCGTGAATGTTAAAGAAAATATAGTTAATTGTTGTGAATATATACATCTACCATCCCTAAATTGCCAATAATTGATTAAATATGATAACTGAGAGTAATGTCCTTCATTAATTATTTTGGTTTAAATGTTGAGATTCTTGAGAACTTAATTTAATGGAAACTCCTTAATTAATTTTGCACAAGCAACACAAACTGGTAAATTGATGATAATTATTAGAGGAAACTCTTGTTATAGTATTTTGTTACCCAATAGATTCATTGAAATCATAAACAGCATTTTTTTTCCCATTTTTACAATAAAAACCGAGTAGA